>CM051663.1:117500347-118100347 GCA_028020825.1 Podargus strigoides | reverse complement strand
CTGCGTTTCCTCCTCTGTGTGGGGTGCAGCTTGGTTGATACTCTTCAGTTACCGAAACACAGACCCGCCTGGTGGGAAGGGAACCCACGCGCAACAGGAGGGGGCGCGGGGCTGGGGTGATCCAGCCGGAGCCCCGGCGGGGCCGGGGGCGGGGCGGGAGCTCAGGAAGTGACACGGCGGGGCGGGGCGGCGAAAGCAGCGGCAGCGGCATGGCAGCGCGGCGGGAGTAAGCGCCCATCCCGGTACCGGCACCCGGCCCGCAGGTGAGGGGGTCCAGGCTGAGGGAAGGGGTCGGGGGTTGCCTGGGGCTGCCGCGGTGCTGTCCCCCCACCCGTGGCCGGGCGCTGCCGGAGGGAGACCGGGGAGGGAGGGCGGGTGGCCCCGGCGGCCGATGAGCGGCGCGGGCGGCGCGGCCCGGGGGTGCCTCGCTGACCTTTGGTTAAAGGGCTTCGCTCCCGCCCGAAGGGCTCTGCCACCACTGCCTGCTATCCCCCTTCCCCGCTGCTGCCGGAGCCTTTTGCGGGAGCGAGTGTGAGCAGCAGGCTGCCGGCAACACCAGGAGGCAGCCGCACCCCCCCCCGCCCGGGGGTCTGCACCCCCTCCTCTGCTGCGGTCACTCCACACGGGTGGGTTTCCCACAGCGCGGCCGGGGTCGTATCGGCTAATCCCATTTCCACACCTCCCTTCCCGTGCCGTGGCCATTAACTTCAGCGGTGCTTGAAAGAGAATCCCCGTCTCCTGGTGCCCGCAGCTGCCCGAGACCCTCGGGGGGCTGCTGACCGCTTCCAGCGGGACGGGAGGCACAGAGGTAGGCTGGGACCGATCCGCCCATGGTGGAAATCCCAGCAGCTCGCTGGCTTCGGTCGGGGCTGCCTGACCCCCTGCTGGCGGCCGTTCCCACCATATGTGAGCCCTGGTTTTGGTGGTTAAGGGACCTTTGAGGGAAGCAGATGCAAACGGCCGTTGTTGTTGCACTGAAGCACCTGATCCTGTGAGCCCTGTATGGAAATACCCCAGCAGAAGAAGTCTGAGCAGCCCGTGTTTCACTTCTGAAGCTCTTGGTTTCAGCTGTGACAAGAGATTAACCCTCGTGTGGTTGATGGAGGAGCAGCTCAGGGATGGATTTGTCAGGCACGGAGTTTTCATTCTTTGTTTTGCCACGGTTTGCTCCCAGGGCAAGCTGGCTGATGATACTTTTCCCTCTGTGTTTTAGTGCCCTGCAGAGGGGATGGGGGGTCCTGCAAAAGTCCCTCCTGGGAACCAAAGCGTGGCAGTGTAGCTCTGCCTTGCGAGCTCATTAAGTGAATAAATCCCAGGGATGCTCTGTTCAGTTGGGGCTCCTGCAGGAGAATTTATAAAGTCATTAAAAACACTTTAATGGAGAGTACTAAGCATCTATAACACAGCATCTGTTGTCATATCTTTGGAAAAACACATCTAAATTAAGAGGATGGGAGACAGTGAGACAGACTGGTGGGCTTTCTGCTGAAGCAACCAGCTGGCCAGGGCTGCGAGGGAATATTGGTGGAAACTCCTTCCCATCTGCAGCATCAGGCCAGGCCCTGGCTCCCCAGACTGCTCTGGAAGCACCAGGCAGAGCTGGCTGTGGCAGGGATCAGTTCAGGAAGGAGCAGGGAGGGAAAAGAGGAGCAGCTCTGCGGCGTTTCTGTCTCATCTTGTTCCTCAGCGGGTGTGAAGACATGAGAGAGCGTGGAGGAATGTCTTGCAAGAAGCTTCGGCATCCCTGCACTTGCACAGTGCGGCCTGGAGAGAAGGGAACGTCCTCTGCTATTAAAACGGAGTGAAATGGCAGGGCAGCGAAGGGCAATAAGCTCAGGCTGATCTCATGTGGCACCAGCAGCCTCACCTTCCCTATGGGTGAGGGCAACAACGGGCTCCTGCTTCATTTTCATCGGGTTATTTCAGCCCTGATGGATGACAGCAGTCAGTAGCTTTGATGTGAGAATGAGTGTCAGCAGGGAAGGGGTCAGACAAAAAGGTGCTGGGCTTCTGGTATCGCATGGTTCTCCAATACTCTTCTTCGATCTTGTCCCATGGCACAGTCTGTAGGGCTGCTGCAGGAGGATTTGTGAAGTCATTAAAAACATTTTAATTGAAAACATTAACCATCTATACCACAGCATCTGCTGTCGTGTCTCTGGAAAAGCCCGTCTTTGTTCCAAGGCTTGGGGGCAGCCAGGCAGGCTGGTGGGCTTTCTGCTGCAGCAACCAGCTGGCTGGCAACCACTTTCGGCTGAGAGCCATGCTTCGCTCTGCTGCTGCCTGAGCGGGTTTGTTTGCAGCTCAGTGCCTTCCTCCTTGGAGTGGCTGCAGGGCATCCTCTGGCCACCTGGTTCCCATGTTGGAAGAGGGGGACAGGGGAGCCCCTGCCCTCACCGTGTGTGCTGGGACTGCTGTGGGCAGCATGGCAGAGCTGTTGTGGGCAGCGTTTCTGCTGCCCTTCAGCTTGGTCTGTATGGAGGCCACCAACTGCCTCCAAAGTCTCTGTCCAGTTCTCCAGGAGCAGAGCAAATAGCCAGCCTGGTCCTTATGGCCATGTGTCTGATCCGAGGAGTAAACAGGAGCCTGGGTCCCAGGGTAGTCATAGTTTGTGGTTTTGAGTTGCTGCTCTTCCTCCTGCCTGGAAGCCTGGGGGCAGCAAGCACCTGTGGGGGGCTGTGCAGAGGGGTGACCCACATCCTGTTGCTTAGCCAGGCTCGGGCCCTTGGGTTGTGGTTTTTGGCAGGGTGAAGCAGTCTTTTGGAAGCTGACGAGGCTGGTGGGCCCAGCAGAGCATCTGCTTGCCCAAGCTAGAGAATTTCTCCCTATAGCCTCAGCTTGTGGCCTTCAGGGTGGCTGGAATATGCCTTAAGCTTCACACCACAGCAGGCAGAGGGGACAGACCCCAGGCCTGGCGTGAGAGGCTTGTGCTGCCATCCCAGCTGTACATCACATCCAAAACACGGTGCGTGATGCTGAGCCCACATGGGGGGCAGCAATGTTTTCCTCTGTAACGCTGGTTGTAGTTACTCTGATCTGTTCCCTTTCAGGGGTTCTGCCTTCTGCAAAGCACAACATCAAAATAATGCAGAGGGTTTCTCATGTTTGCCTGACACCGTTTCCCTGCCCATGCTGGGCGTGCAAGGGCACCTGGCTCAGCCTCAGGTGCGTGGCCAGAGTGGGAGCTGCTGCTGCTCCTCATGGGGCTGGGAGAGCTGCTGGTGCTGCCTGCTTTGCCTCATGCGTGAGCCTGGGGTGGAACAAATGGTATTTGTTTAAAAAAGAAAAACAACGAGAAAAAACCTAGATTTGGTGTGAAGAAGGGATTTGTTTCTGTTCCAGTGTTAGAGCATTGCAGGGAGAAGCTCAGCTGGGCAGGTGAGCTTGGGCTCAGGAGGGAAGCGAGGCAGCAGGGTGAGAGCAGCTCTGGTGGCCTCACACATCTGCCTTTCCCTCGGTAGCAGGAGGTGGCTCAGGGGATGCCTCTGAAGGAGCTGCTGCTGCTTCTATAATTGCCAGCAGCTGCCGCTTGGCTCTGTGGAGCCCTTGTCCCTATGGACAGGCCACCTCAAGTCCTGTGGCCTGGATGCTGAGGTACTGCTCTCCTTTTTGAGGTCTAGGCTGTCCCAGGGACCAGGGTCCTTGTTCTCAAGGACCTTCTCCTCTGGCCTCTCTTCTGCACGTTGGCTCTGTCTGAGGGACTTTCGTGGCCAGGAGCAGTTCTGCCCAACCACATCCTTGCAGAGCCTCAGCTTCCACATGGGGAGGGATGCACTTGGGGCGAGGGGGGAGTTACTGACAGGTCACCAAACTGCTGCTTTTCGGCAGCTGGTGCCCGGCTTGTAGCGAGGGGAAGAGTCCAGGTACCAGCACCCCAAGAGGTGAAATGAGACAGCTGAGCTGGTCAGGCCAGGCACTTGAAGGAGAGGTGGACTTCAGCCCCTTGGTCATCCTCCTCCTCCTGTCGGCCCTGCTGCTTCAGTTGCTGGGCTGCTCTAACTTGCAAACCCAGCAAAAAGATTGCTGTTGTTTTGGGGAGAAGGGGTAAGACTTAATTTTTCTGCTGGGTCAGTGCTCAGTCAGATCCCTGGGGGTGCAGCTGGTGCTCAGCTGGCTGTGGAGGCAGGTAGAGAGGAGGGGGAGACCAGGGCTTCCCTTGCAGGGGAGAGCAGCCTGGCTCTGGCCCTGCTCTGGCCACCATCTCCCTCAAACCCCTTGCGGGGACAACGGAGAGGCGGGCAGGAACCCTGGTGCCAAGAGCGATGTGCCATTGGTCCCGAGAGGCTTGTGTGACTTCTCCCATTACTAAGTCTCCTCCCCAGTCATTGGCTTTGTCGCTCTGTTTTGTTCCAGGCTGCGGCGGCCGACATGGATTTTCTCTTCATCTGCCCCTTTCTGCTGGCGCTGCTGCTGGCCCGGGGCAGCTTCGCAGACCTGGAAAAACAGAGGGTGGACTCTGGCTTGGAAATTTGTATCCTTCTCTGCAGCCTGACCTTCGTGTCCCGCATACACACTCATGCCTGCTGAGGCTGAAGGGAGTTCGCATGCAGGGAAAGGGCCAGAGACCATGGAAAGGGGCACTGGGGGGTGGAAGAGAGAGGACCCAGAACTGCTGAGCAGTTGCCTCTTTGCTTTGCTCTTCTGTAGAAGGGTTTTAGCCAAGCTCCTAAGTTTGCTAACCATGCGCCCGCCTCAGTGCAGGAGCAGAGGTGGGTTTTTTAGTGGTGCCTGGTGTTTTCCCAAGCCCAATGCTTCTCCTTTCTATTCCAGCATGCTCGATGCTGAGCACATTTCCCAGTCCACTCTCGGGACTGGCGTGGCTAGCCAGGTGGCAGAGCATGCTGGCGGGTCTCAGTGCTTTGGGGTCACCAGCTGGGATGATGGAGGAGGGCTCCTGGGCTTGTGGCACTTGGTCTCCTCTGTGCCATGGGCATTTATTGCCCACGAGGAGGTGGGCTAATGCAAGCCCTTCTTAGCACACAGCTGCATCCCTTGGTGAACAAAGCATGAAAATATATTTATTATGTGTACTTATGGAGACATGTACGGGAAAGGTGGGAGTTCACGTTCCTCCTCCATCCCATCAGCTGAAGCAGGGGCGGCCAAGTAGAAAGCTCCCCACGAGTGCCCAGCATTGCTAAGCATCTCACTGAGGTGTCCGGACAAAGGGGCTCACTGGAAACCCGTGTTTCATCCACTGGCTTAAGTGCTGCTCCCAGCCTTCAGGCACACTGTGGAGAACTAGATGGGCTAGGATGGTGCCCCGTGCCTGGTGGAGCGGGAGGGTTGGGAGCATGGTGGGAGTGAACTGGCAGTGCCCTTGATGGCGGTGCAGATAAGAAGCTGTTTGAGGTGAAGCGCAAGGACCAGATGAATGCGCTGAAGAACCTGATCGAGCTCAACGATGTCAACCAGCAGTACAAAATCATCGACATCATGCTCAAGGGACTCTTCAAAGTGAGCCACAATGCGGGTTGCCCTCCTGGCTTGGTGTGCCATGGGGTCAGGGAAGGTGGGCAAGAGAAGCAGAGAGGGCCAGGGGCGTCTTTGTGGGGTCAAAGAGAAGAGCTGGGTGGGCAGGTGGGGTTTAGGATCTAAAGGGAGGACATCATGGGGTTCCTGACTGGGACAGTACCCCTGGAGTGCCCTGAGGGCATAGGGAAGGGCTGGCAGGATGGGATGGTAACTGACGGCTCTGGCAGGTGCTGGAAGACTCCCGGGCTGTGCTCATCGCTGCTGATGTGCCTCCCGATGGGCCTTTCCCTCAAGACGAGAAGATAAAGGATGGTAGGTCTGCTCCAGCCCTTATCCCCCTCCCTTCTCCAGTGCTCTGGTGTATTGCTGACATTATTCCGGGGACCGGCGCAGGGGTAGGTACAAAAAAGCCGTGTACCCAGGCCAGGCCTGGGCTGGTCCCTGTCTTTCGGGGACCCTATTGCTGCCTCTCTGACTGGTTCGTACTGGGGAGCCTACCACTTTGCCAGCAGCCTCCTGGTGGGGACATAGGCACCAGTGAGGTGGGGCACATGTGCCCGTTCACTGATGGGTGGCTGTCCCCGCAGCATACTCCCACGTGGTGGAGAACACTGCCTTTTTCGGGGACGTCGTCCTGCGCTTCCCCAAGATCGTGCACCACTACTTTGACCGCAACTCCAACTGGAACAACCTCATCCGCTGGGGCATTGGTTTCTGCAACCTGACGGGCGTGTTTGAGCAGGGACCCCACTCCCAGGTCCTGGGGCTGGTACGGCTCCCTGTCCTCCACTGCTGTGTCCCCTCTCCACTTCTGGGTCTGGGTTATGAGGTTTTTGGGATAAAAGGAGGGCAAGGGGAGTGTACCCCATGTTGGAGCTGAGGGAAGAGCACAGAGGGAGCTGAGGGGGAGGAGGGGACTCTGGTCACAGGAGGTGTGGGGTGGGAGGTGCCATTCCCGGACGTGGTCTCGGCTTTGCTCTGCAGATGGCTCAGGAGCTGGGAATCAGCGAGAAATCACCTGATTACCGCAATCCCTTTAAAACAGATCACTCTGAGGTAAGATCATGACAGTGCTGGCTGGCCCTATGTGCTTCCCCATCCCCATCACGGCTCTGGGCAGCTGGCTGGGGAAGGGAACAGGTGTCTTGGTGGGGAATGGCCAAAAAACCCCAGCATGGAGGAAGTTTGGCTGAAATGCGTGGATCGAATTCCCCAGCTGGGCTGCGGTTGGCTTTGGGTGCCCAATGCCATCTCCCCCTCCTGTGGCCACCTGCCCCATGGGAGCATCGGGACCCGATTTGCCTCGTGCCATGTCCCACCTCAAGTCCCCTGGCACCGTGGGGCTGGTGTGATGGCTTTGGTGGGTTTGGAGGGGGTTGTGCCTCTGGGAGGCTGTGGGAGCTCCCTTGTGCTGACCCCCCCACTGTCACCCCACAGTTTTTCCCCAGTGCCGACACCTTCCAGAAGGCACTGCGGGACGAGGAGAAGAGGAGGAAGAAGGAGGAGAAGCGGAAGGAGATCCGCAAGGGCCCGCGCATCTCCCGCTCACAGTCGGAGCTGTAGCACGTGGGGGCTTGTGCCCCGCAGCAGGGGTGACACCGCTGGGGACAGAGTGGCTCACTCCCTCTCAACAGCCGTGGGCCATGCCTAGCGGTCCCCTTTCCATTTGTGCCGTGGGTTTTGTTTTGTTGCCTTTCCCTTTTGTTCAGTGGGGGCCGGGTGGCAGTGCTGGTGATTGCCCCAACAGAGCTGAAGTGGGGTACCCCTTCCCCAGAGCCAAAGCACAGATGGGAAGGCAGTGGGGCTGTCCCCTGGGCTGGTCAGGGTGCTGTCACCCATCGTGGGGCAGGGTGAGGGGGACATGCTGTGGCTGAGCCCCATGGGGAGCTCTCCCCTCAGCAGCACAGAGCACCCCATGCTGAACGTGCCTCCTCTGTCATGGGTGGGCTGGGGATTGCATCACACCAAACAGCCTCATGAGCAATGCTGCTTCTCTGTTTTGGTGGATTTTTTTGTCTTTTTTTTTTTTTTTTTTTTTTAAAGCCAGTGATCTCATTGGCACCCCCCCACCTGGTTGTGCCTGGTCTCTGCCCAGCGCTGCCTCTGCCAGATCAGCTCTTCCCTCTTTCCAGCAGCAGTTTTACCAAGCAACATGTGTTTCATCAAGCAGCGGTAGTTGAAATGGCCAACGGCAATGGTTCCCAGCCTGACAGCATCCCACTCTCCTGGGCAGCTACAGCAGGGAGGCAGGCATGGAGTGAATTTTTGGGAAGGAGGGATTTCAGCTCTTGGCCCTTTTTGCAGCAGATGTGTGCCTGTAGTGCGAGCACTGCTGGTCCTGAAGTCCCCTTCTCACGTGGGGACAGCAAGGGAGCCTGCCGATGGCTGTGACCCTCTGTGGAGTGCCTGGGCTGCAGCGGGAGCAGAGGTGAGGGGACCTGACACCACAACCCTGCCCTTTCTCATGGCTGCTGCTGAACTCAGGCCAGAGGTGGCCTTTGCAGAGGGATGGTCCCTGAGAAGCAGGCGCTCTGTGCCAGGCTGGGGGCACCCTGGCCTTCAGGAAGGGGGAAATGTCCCAAATTTTTAACTGTAGAGCCAGGTCTGTCCTGTGGGGGGTGGCAATGGGCGTGTGTTTTGTTTTTCTTGAATAAAATTGACTTTAAATTTTTTTTAAGTAAAAAGCCCGGCTCTTGCTCCTCTTCCTGGTGGGAGCGGGTGTCGGGTCTGCCCCCTCAGGTGGTGCGGGTCCGTGGGGGGCTGCGGAGGGATGGAGATACTTGCGAGGGAGACCACACACAGAAACCTCTTCCTCTGACCTCCGCCGCCACCTTCCACCTGGTCTTTCAGCCGGGCGGGGAGCGCGGAGGTGGGCAGAGGGGGAGCCGGCACCTCTCGTCCCGCTCCCACGCGCGTCCGCAGGTCGCTGCGCTCGGCGCTGCGCAACGCATTGCTTCCCCGCCGGCACCGCCCCCTCATGAATAATTCTAGCAGAGGGGCGGGGCCACATATGCTAATCGCAGCTGCTGATCGGTGACGCGCCATCACACCACGCGCTGCCGCGGCCGCCGATTGGCCGGGGGCGACCTGGTCTCATTGACAACAAACTGCGGGGGGCGCGCGCGTCGCTGCCGTGGCGGCGGGCAGGTGGGGGTGGGGCCGTCGGGGCGGCCTAAGATGGCGCAGGGTTGGCGGCGCTCGCCGGCAGAGTCCGCTTGAGTGCCCGGGGCGGCGGCGGCGGTGGCGGTGGCGGCGGCAGCAGCGGCGGCGGGGTTTGATGCAGCGGTGCTCCCGGCCGCGGCGGGCTCCTGCGCCATGGAGGGCGGCGAGCTGGGCGTGGAGAACATGGAGAGCCTGACCGAGCTGGGCGATGAGCTCACCCTGGGCGACATCGACGGTGGGCTCCGCGGAAAGAGGGGGGGTGGAGTGGGGACGCGGCGCGCGTGGGCCCCCCCACCCCAGCCCCTCCCGCGGGGTTGGGGAGACTCTCATGCCTCCACGAGTGTCCGCGGCTTCTGGCGTCGCCCGGGGGATAGGGTGCGTGGGTGGGGGGGTTCTTGGGTCCTGCTGCGTGGTATACCCCATTCCCACCCGAGTGGGAGCGAAGGGTGGCCGCACCGGCTTGGCCCCGCTGCGTGGGGTGCGTTTCCCAAGCGGTACGAGCTTCCAGCACGCGTGGGGAGCGAGCAGGGAATCCCCCGTCTCGCGTGGGTAAAGGCTGGCGTGCGGGGCGCCTCCGGCCAGGCAGTACTCGCCTGGCGAGTTGCCGCGGGTGTTTCCATGCGTGGCGTGGGCGTCCCGTGGCCAGCCCCGCCTGAGGAGCGCTTTTGAGCGACTTTAGTGGGGCTCGGGAGGTGCCGAGGTGGTTGTAGCAAGAAGCCGCGTGGGGGTTCGAGCCCCTGCGGCCGGCGAGCCCTGCCTCCCACTCGCGGCCGGTGTGGGAGAGGCCTGGGGAAAGTAATGGCCTTGCCTCTCTCTGCCTGCCTCAAACCCGTGATGCTGTCCGGCTTTCCCCTTGTGTTTCCTCGTAGCTCTCTTGAAGTCGAGGCTAAATGGTTAAGAGAGCTCTGCCCCCACGGGTGCCGGGGGGGGGGGGGCAGGCTGTACTTCCATGCCTTCCTCCACCGAAAGAGATGGAACTGCTTAAATTTCCTTATTTTTCCCTCATGTCATCCTAAAACTTCACTGCATCCATGCCAGAGCTCAGACCCACGAGAAAATCCCCCAATCCCCATTCTGCAGCGCAGCAGAATGGAGCGCACATGCATGACACCTTCCTTAGTGTTTCCTGGTCAGCTCCTGAAAACCCACTAAAAATACAATTTCCCAATGGCAGGAGGTGGGATCTGGCTTAGCTCCCCTGCTCTGCTCAGCTGTGGTCCCAAACAGAGCTTGGCTTTGGGGGGGATGCCTAAAGCATCCTCCTATGGCAGCTGAGAGATAAAATTGAATTAAATTTTGAATTAAATTTCTGATTGCACTTCGTTTGCAATCTAGCTAGGGGCAAAATCTGTGGCTTTTTTTTTTGTTTTTTCTTCTTATGTAAAAGAATTCTATACCTTATGAGAATGTAAGGAGTTTAATTATTACTCATAAAGTTGCCAGTGCCAGTCAAAGGTGATGTTTGCTCTTCTTTAAGCACCGTGGAATGATTTCTTGGGATCCATATCGAGAATTCCAATGAACTTGGAACCGCCTCTGAACTGTGGTGTGCCTGGGGAGGTGTGATTCAGAGTGATGAGTAACTTGGGAGAAAGAGCTTTGCCTTACTCCCCAGCTCCTGGGGTGGATTTTCCTGTGGGCGGAGAAGGTATATGATAATCCTGATGATTTTTTTACGTGCTCTGATGTAGATTCATCATAGGATTTAAAATTCTACGAGGGGTTTTGATTTCCTGCAGTGGAGGAAGAATGAAGCTGGTCCAGTGGATGCGCTGACTGCTCTGGGATGCTGATGCTCACCAGGGTTGTGAGGCTGATGGGGGGTCCTGGGCGCTGACCGGAAGGTGTCTGGCTCTGCCTCCTGCCCCAGCATGAGCTCCTCCGCAGGCCAATGGCACCTTCCTGCTGACAAGGCGCTGCCGGGAGAGTGAGCTCCAAACCGTCATGTGAAGCACATCTGGGTTTGGGGTGGAGAGGTTGTTTGTGTCAAGGTTGGGATCTCCACCGCTTCCCGTTTCTCCAAGCACGTCGTCTCCAGGAGCATGAGGGAGAGCAGCCTGTGCACAGGCTCTGAGCCACCACCTGGGAGAGGCTGCTACAGCCCAGCCCTTGCCCTGCTGCGAGGTATCCGGGCGCTGGGCTAATGAAAGTGACAGAAGTCCTCAGTGGGCTCTGTTTCGTAACACCTTGTTGACATTTTTTTTTAGCCTTGGGCTGGGCCAGGATTATTTTCTGCAGTAACATCTTGCTCTGCGTTAGGGGCTGCGACCTCTTCAGCACAGGGGGTGCAGGTGGTCTGGTGACAATGGGTTTGTTGCTGATAGCTGTCCTCCAAAAGCACACGAGCTTTCTAAGACTTAATGCAGGCACTTACTCTCTTCTCTGTGTAGGCAAAGGTGTTTTAAGAGGCAGAGATTTAGATTTTGCTGTTTCTTCTGCATTTTATTTTCCTTGTGTTGCTACTAGGAAAGCTCTTGGGCACTTTAAAGAGGTGGGTTTGATCCCCTGGCAGTCTCATTCTTTAAAATTAATCTCTAGACTTTTTGCATTTAGTCAAAGTTAAGTCTGTGATTAAAGACGCAATTTAACATGCTAGAGCAAGAGTAGGTTTTTTTTTAATAAGATGTTAAATCCTCTCTGTTGAACACAGTGTTCTTTAAAACACTTGAAATTTGGCTTTTACACTGGAATTTGCTCTTCCAGAGCAAATCTCATCCAATTTATGTTTATTCCCTACTTGTAGTAGTGCTGTCTGATAGTGAAATAGCAGTGCCATCAAATTAAGAGTCTGAGAAGTCCGTAGTTGGGATTATGAAGTTTATGATGTTCAGAGTTATTTGGGATGGTCTTGGCTGCAGTCGGTTGGAGGTGAAAAGTTGTTTAATATCTGCCTAGATGTTATGCAGAAGTGTTAATCTTCAAACAGCCCTCCTTGCTCCAGTAATGTTTTGTGAAAGTTTACTGAGGCATTACATAAATGAAAGATTTTTTTTTTTTTTTTAATCTAGTTAAAAGTGGAGACAAAGGATTGGTCTGGCTGGTCCTTGTGGGCAGCTGCCGCTCCGTGCTGGGAAACCACGTCCCTACTTACTGTCGGGGGTGGGGCACATCTCCTCCCAAGCTCCTCTGTCCAATAGATGCGAGTTCTGCAGAGCAATGGCCGTGGTCAGTGCTTCAGTAGCTGTTAAGGGTATGCGAAGGTTGCTGTCGGAAGAGGAGCAGTACCATAGAAATGTGATGAAACATTCATGAAGGGAGCAAGAAGCTTGGAGGATGATCCCTTTGTTCAGATAGATTAATTGAATAGCGTGTGGGTGGCTTTTTGGAGAAGCGAATTAACAGCCCTTTTATTGCTAGGACAATTTCCATGGAAACGTTTTGTGAAAAGTTTCCTTCTTTGAACCCCCTTCATAAAACCGCAGCAGCAGCATCCTTCAGGTTTGTGGGTGAGAGAGCTCCCATTGTAAGGAGCGTTTTGCCATATTTTTCCTACAAATCAGAAATCTATTTTCTGCTTTCTAACCCAAATTTATTGTTTAGTTATAAACCCTCCATTATGTTTGTGGGTCCACCTCCTTGTTTTTACCTGCTTCCAGGAAAAAAAAAGGGACTTTCTGAACACTGTGGAAGAGCCATTGCAGCACGGGCAAGTCCTGGGGTGGGGAAGGATGTCTGACTCCTCACACCACCACCCACACACAGATCACGGGAAGCATTCGGGTGGCTTAAGGTACACAATTGGATTAAATTGGATTAGACAGAGGGAAGAGGAAGCTTCGCTTATGAACGATGATCTCTCAATTGTGAATTTTTTTTCCTCTGAGGGGAAGAGCTGTAGCATTGTGGTAGGTACCTCTTGATTTGGGCTGATAAAATCCTGGAGAAGGTGGGGTGGAGAGAAACTGCTGTGCAGTGATTGCAGGCAGGGGATAAATAGGGAAAAAACAACAAAAAAAGTTATTCTTGTGGTTTAAATGCATGCATGGGTTTCTCCTGCTACAGTTCTGTGAAGTATTTATTCCTTTAGTGTTTTTTCTCCAATTTCTGGTACACTTGAAAGTAAAACAAAGATGAATTGTTGTCCCATATCTTCATTTTCCAGGTACTCAGTAGGGCAGGAGGGATAGGGGACTTGAAGCCACCCTAAAAGTTGGGTGGGAGAATGGTTAGTGCTGGAAACATGGAGGTGCTTGTTCCTTCTGCAAGGATTAGGTTGGAGCAGTGGTGGAATGAGATTTTAATATTTTAAATGTATTGGAGGTGGCTTTATGTTCTGGTCTTTGCTTGGAGCCTGCAGCCCAGGAAGGCGTTGCAGGAGAGTCCTGCCTTTCCCCCTGAGCAGCGGCAGTGGTGCACACTGCTGGCCGCCTCTTGGATTCTCTCTGTAGATGTTAGGTTGGTGTGGTATGTTCTCCAGAGGTTTTGAAGGACCCGGAGCTCTCTTCTGTGCATTCGTGCCAGCATCCGAGTTCTGACCTAACATCGGGTGACAAAGTGTATGTGTGATAAAATAGCATTAAATGTTTTTTCTGTTTTACAGAGATGCTGCAGTTTGTCAGTAACCAGGCAGGGGACTTCCCGGATCTGTTTTCGGATCACTTGTGTGGCACCTTCCAGGGCAGTGGTGGCAGTGGCAGTGGGTCCCTGGAGCCGCAGTTGCAGCGGCCGTACAGCCAGGTGCAGCTCCAGCCCTTCCCGCCGCCCCCCGCTTCTCCCCAGCTCCAGAGCCTGCCAGTCAAAGCGGCGCAGGTGGCACCTCCGGCCCCTCCACGGTCGGCCCCTCTCCTTCAGCCCCGGCCCCCACTCCAGCCTCAGCTCCAGCAGCAGGCAGTGATGATTACACCAACGTTCAGCTCTGCTCCCCAGACCAGGATTATCCAGCAGCCGGTGATCTACCAGAACGCAGCCACGAGTTTCCAAGGTAGCCTTTGGGGTGCTCAGGCTACAGTGTGCCTGTTGCACTCATGACAAATCGTGTTGGTGTTCATGCTTCAAAAGCATCCTCAGCCACCACAAGCCTGACGATCCTTTTCTTGTGGTGCTGCCTGTGGGGCATCCCTTCTCCTGCCTACATGGCTTTGGAGTTGGGGGAACATGAGAAACTATCATAAAGGAGATCTTCAGGTCTTCATGTGACCTCTTGCATTAGTTGTCTTCTTGCTGATCTGCACTGTTACTGCCTTCTCTCCCATGCCTCTTGGAGGGTTTGAGAAAAAGTGTCAGTACTGCTGAGTGCAGCCGGCAGATCCACTCCTGAAGCTCCAGTCTGTCCCATGTGACAGTCCAGAATGAAGGCACATTTTAGCTACCAAGGTCTTGAGTGCAATATTTGCCTTGAGCAGAGGCACTGGTAGGGATATTTAGCAGTGATCAAGCCTGCCTTTGTGTTTGTGAATGCCAATTATCTTGATCCTCCTCTGTAGATGTTGATCGTTTACATGAGAAGTAGAATTCTAGGGTCCACCAGATCAGCAGGAGTGGACAAGTGATGGTTGGATGTACTGTGTAATGTCACTAATCTAATGAGTCTTATGCTGTCATACCAAAGGTTTTTGACTTTATTTCCTCTTGGCTGATTCTCTGTGCCTCCTGGAAAACTGCTTTTCTAGATGCAGTGTCCTCTTTCGGGCGGCACCAAAGGAGCTGGAAGCTTCCCAATGTATAAGATGTGTTAGCTGAAGGCTGGCTACCAAGAAGCTCTGGGAAGAAGAGTGAAGCTATGAGTGTTTATGGGCTCCAGAATGGAGGCCCGTGTCTCTGGGCTATTCCTGACATCTTTTCTGCTTTGCAGTTCTCCAGCCTCAAGTCCAGAGCCTGGTGACATCCTCTCAGGTTCAGCCGGTTACCATCCAGCAGCAAGTGCAGACTGTGCAGGCACAACGAGTGCTAACACAGGCTGCCAATGGCACCATCCAGACATTAACACCAGCCACAGTCCAGACGGTTGCTGCACCACAGGTCCAGCAAGTTCCAGTAAGTAAAAATGCAGAGCGATACAGGGATCCAGCAGAAGAAATGGCTTTTGATGGTCTGCTCTCCCAGCTTGCCAGGGGAAATGTGGTGGAGCTTGTGGGGCTGGCAGTCCTGGCTAGGGTTGCTTTTGCATAATCGTTTTTATGTGTGGGAGGTATTTCTAGCCAGCTTATGTTCCAGAAGCATTTTACTTCACACAAGTTGTGCGTGAGTCGGTGTTGTGAGTTATGAAGTGACTTTGAGTAGCAGGCAATGTTCAGAAACTGTTCTCACTAAAACACCTGCATAACTAAACTTGGTCTGAAATATTTTTGTAACTTGGTGCTGCCAAACCAGATTGGAAACCTTTCTTGAACAAACTTCTTTGACTTTTGCCTACTTCTGTGCAAGTCCACCACCTCTACTACGTCTTATAAGGGCCAGCTGATATCAGAATGCTTTCTTCCAATTCTTCTGCTGCAGTTTATTTGATCTTTTTGCTGCTACAGTGTCATGTGATTTTTGTTTTAAAACATACACAAGAGTGAACAAATCTGCTTTTTTTTTTTTTTTAATTAGATAAAAACATTTATGGCTAGGGGACTCTCAGTATGACAGAGTTGCTCTGATTCAGTTGTACCGTGCCATCTATAGTGTTCTCTGAGAGTCAGTGAGGTATTTGAAAGATTAAGAGCAAGCTGTGTTATGACAAAATGACTTACAGTTGGTTTTGATCTGCTCGATATTCATGGTATAGATCCTTTCAGTGAAATTGGAAGGTGGGGAAACTACAGGTATTTGCCAAAGCAGGCTTTTCTAGCGATGTTAGATGCTGAGTATTCAACCAGTTAAAATAGGGAGCTAAGTATAGGTATTGAAGAGGGGAAGTGAGCTTTTCCATCAGCCCTTTTTCATTTCTACACTCTTGTTTACTTATGGTGCCTGATTTGAAAACCAGTGTCCTTGTGGTTCCTCTGGTCCCCTCCCTGCAGCTCTGTTCAGACTGTCTCATTGTCTGAGTTTGCATCAGGGGATGACAAAAACCATTGAGGTGATTCAGGGGTGCAAGAGATTGGCGTGCTCTTTTGCCATCCACTGAGATGTAAAGTTATAACTCTGTCATTGCTGACCTCTGGCTGTTGAGATCAGCAGAGAAATGCATGCTTACTCTCCCCTTCACCTGTAACTCTTTTTAACCTAGGTTCTGGTCCAACCTCAGATCATAAAAACGGACTCCCTTGTCTTGACAACACTGAAAGCGGATGGTAATCCCGTTATGGCTGCAGTACAGAACCCAGCACTGACAGCCCTCACTGCTCCCATTCAGACCACAGCTCTGCAGGTACTGTACGGATGTTGTTGTTCTTCCCTCTCCTCATAGACTTCCTTTCCTCTTAATGCACCAAAGAGATTTGGGCTTTAGTATTCTGCAGTGGTGCAAAGAGAAGAGTTTTGAGGGCTGCTCTAGACATGTCCAGAGTGAGTAATACCTTGTTTCTGCCAAGGCTAAACACACAGATTGTACATTTTTTGGCAGCCTTCTGTGGCCAGTAAGCAAAGACCAAGGGCACGTTTTGTTTCTGTTTACCTTTTTCTGATATTACAAGGAGAGGAATATGACCTAAAAATTCCATCCAGTTTTTAACCTCTGGAAGATACTTGAAACTGAAAGCTAACTCACTCAAAACACCTGGGGATCTTTTTTTTCCCCCCTCATTGGTGTCTGATAGTAGAATATGTTGAATGTGAAAACTGATTAGGCTGCTTTTCAGAGGGCATTTGCAGTGAGAATTCAATATAATCACTGGAGATGGCAGCTGTGCTTTATGGCCTCCACTTCTTATCAACTCTAAGACATTTGTGCCCCCAAAGATGCTTTTATGATGATCTTGTACATTCTGAATAGATATCTCTGTTCAAATATTTACTGGGGGAGATAAATTTGCAAGTCTGGACTTAAGTTTTGACTTCTTTTGCATAGCATGGCAAGCTTCTTAAGTACTTGTTAACAGCCAGACTGAAATCTTCAGTTAAGCTGCTTGCTTTTAGGGGATGTTTTCACACAGAGGTGAAGCTTATGTGATTGTGTCTGTCTGAGACACAGTCTGTAAAGGATTTTGAACATGTTGAAATTTGGTGGAAATTAGCCAAGGAAAGATGTAGGACTTAAATTCACTTATTTGTCAAGTTCCACCTTGAAATGAAACTAAATTCAGTTGTAATATCCCAAATAGAAGACTATTTCAGAGTCAAAATTTTTCTGAAGTTGCTCATGACTAGTTTATTCTCATTTATGTTAGTCCGTCTTTTGATAGAAATAACTCTTCCTCTCCATAACCACTTTTGTGATCCTTGGTGTACTTTAGAGAACACGTTGTACCCTTCTTAATCTTGTTTGCTGGGTTAAGCAGTCTAAACTTTCTTTACGCCAGCTCTCTTAGAAGCCCTTGTTCTGGTGGGATTCATCTTCTATCACAGAGCACATACTGTTTTAGTTTGGTGTAGGTGGTCTGTCCTACATCTAGATGTCTAAGTTTGAGCTTTCCATACCAGTGTGTATCACTCATTGCCTTAGTTCCTCATATTAAGGCATTTTTATAGCTTATGAATTATTTTTTTTTCCTTTTAATTGAATTAAAATCAACAGCATTATTCAAGCCAAGGTGTTTTTTTCCACAGTCATGTCCTTTCTAACATTGCCATTACCAGTTTGGAAGGAACATTGCCCATTGTGGATTTGATGACTTTATTTGTCTGCCGAAAATGTGTATTTGGACACTTGGGGTGTAAGGACAGTAAGAGCAAGGAGGAGCCTTGGTCCATTTTTCTATTTAGTGGATGAACAGAGCATGGTATTGGCAGAAGAATATTGATGCTTTTGGACGACACGAGGTGTCCTTTCTCCACAGTGACCAGTGTGGGAGGCAGAGCGACAAATTTTTTCTGTGCTGTTGTGCCAATGCTCATGCCACCTAAGGAAGATAGGAAAATATTGGCATATCTCTTCTTTTCTAATCTGTACAAACTTTTCCTCATTCTTCTTTTGTTTATTCCATTTTCTTTTACCATCATAAACCTTATGTAAATTGGCTGATTGCTCGTGATGCTAGTTACACATGGTCTTTTTAGACCCTTGTTGGGAGCAATGGGACCATTTTGACCACAATGCCAGTGATGGTGGGACAAGAAAAGGTGCCTATCAAACAAGTTCCTGGGGGTGTCAAGCAACCAGAACCACCTAAAGAAGGAGAGAGGAGAACAACTCACAACATCATTGAAAAGCGTTACCGGTCATCCATAAATGACAAGATCATTGAGCTGAAGGACCTTGTCATGGGGACAGATGCCAAGGTAAAGATGTGGAATAAGAGCAATTCTAGTGTCATAATGCTTTGTCTTCATGTGCTTGTTGCTCTACCAGATGAAGCAGTTGATACATGTGACTGTTATCCCAGTACATGTATGCACACTACTAAGACTGGTAAGAAATATTTGTGCAATGAAAAGCTTGAGAACTGTATTCAGGAAGGGTCACCTGTAAAATGCTTGCTTTACTATGCTAGTGCTACTGTTTCTTGAAATTAAGCTATACCTTATGTGTTTGTTCTTATGTTAGGCCTAACTTAAATAGGCCCTCTAGGTAGAATATCCAAATGGATGTTTTGATATCTCTGCCAAACCAGAGCTTGCTTAATTTAAGTTTCCTTTTCCATGTGACTGCAGTAGGGAGGGGGATTTACAGAGCTTTCCATTTTGTTTCCTTTAGATACTGAGCTGTAAAAACTCCTACTTGCTCAACTGTTAGAAGCCTTTTCACACTATGTGTTCAGTGTTGTACTATTCCCTCATGCTGGCAGAGCAAGTAGTATTCTCGATACCTTGCATGGTCTCTGTACAAATACTTGCACTAGTGAAGTCACCTCCTATTGCTGGGGGGAATTGGACACTTATGTTTTAAAAACATTGGTAATGCACAGTGGCTTCATAGTATTTTGGGCTTGTGTTCACGAGCTAAACTTGTCAGCTGCTGCTGGAAGCAAGTATTTTCATGGGGATGGCCAAGGGAGTGAGGCAAGGAAAGAATCACTTACCTCAGAATTAAACCATGAATAATGGTTAACAGACAGCAGCTTTTCCCATCCCAGAAGAGCGCCACTTCATTTCAAAACTGTGGTACTTTCAGAGGACTGTTTCTGGCTGAATTCTAGATATAAACTCTTATAATTTGGATGTCAATCTGTTTCTGTCATACTATTTTTATAAGACCTTTAGGAGACCTCAGTCCTTGCATATCTTTCAGAGTCTGATACCTCGTCAACAGGGTATGCCCCACTATTAGTTTCTTTGTAGCTGCTTTTGCACCCTTTTCTTTCTACCACATGATACAAAGGGTTGTGGTATCCCTACAATCAGGAGTGACTCTTTGACACTCATCATATAAACTGCTTTCTGTACATCTTAATGTCTTGCAGATGCACAAATCTGGAGTCCTGAGAAAAGCCATTGATTATATTAAATACCTGCAGCAAGCCAACCATAAGTTGAGGCAGGAGAACATGGTTCTGAAATTGGCAAACCAAAAGAACAGTAAGTTGTGGAGGCTGTGCAGGGGGGAGGCAGCATGAACGTAGGATGCATCTTGTAGTTTCTTATCCTTGACATAGGTAGCTAACATGAACATTGCATCCATAATGGCCAGTGTTACTCACGGTGACAGAGACAATCTGTGCAAGACTGGCAGGATGCACGATTGAGAACCGTGTATGTACATAATGCACTCTGATTTTTTCAGAGCTGTTGAAAGGCATTGACCTAAGCAGTCTGGTTGACACTGATGTGGATCTGAAGATAGATGACTTCAACCAGAACGTGCTGCTGATGTCTCCTCCAGCCTCTGACTCGGGATCCCAGGCTGGCTTCTCTCCCTATTCCATTGATTCAGAGCCAGGAAGCCCACTCCTTGATGATGCGAAGGTATTTGTGACTTCAGTTGTCACATTCAAGGCATCTGCTTTGGGGATATGTAAGTGCCAGAATTTAAATTCTAATTCTCAAGAGTGGAACCAGTGGTCATCTGCAAGCAGATCTGTAGGTGTCAGAGATCCTTTACGAGAATAAGGAAGGTGCAAGGATATGTTTTATCTTTTCTTAAATGATTGAGACTACTTCCTGAGCTGTATTATCTGAACCATACCTTAGCTGCTAGAAGAACTGTACTTAGTCTGCAGCCCCTGTAGAGTCTCTGTGACTTTGGCTCATGAACTTGCACTCTAAGAGCCCATGGCTTTCCAGGGGTATATGTCCAGTGAATAAAGCAGAACTTGGAGATGGATGATGCTATCAGCTGTGGTTAGTGAGTCTGTAAGTAACCACAGTAACAGAAAGCTGTTAGCTGTCTTCAGCTGACAGGTTTGGTTTGTGGATATCACAGAAGTGAGTCTTTTGGGAGGTCCTCAAAAGAGTCAGGGCAGCAAAGGTTAATCCTAGTCTACACCAGGGAATCCGGTTAATGATAACTGAAATGACTAGAATCAGAGGGAAGGTGAAGGTACTCAAATACTTCAGCCTTATCTTACTAAGCTAGGAGAAGCTTCACTGAGTTTTTGCTGATCTTGATCTTAAAACCAAATTTTAAAATGTGTTCTGTTTCTCCTTATTTCCTACCCTTTCCTTGGCATAAGCATTTTTTGTTCTACGGAATAGTAAGCAGGTTTTTTTTATCCTCTTTTCTCTCCATTCCTGTTCCTTTGAAGGTTAAAGATGAGCCTGACTCTCCTCCTGTGGCCCTTGGTATGGTGGATCGCTCTCGAATGCTCCTCTGTGCTCTCACATTCCTTTGCCTTTCCTTCAATCCTCTGACATCCCTCCTGGATGCCCGAGGAACCCCAGAGTCTGACAGTCTGGTGCACCATGGCTCTGGCAGGAATGTGCTGACCATTGAGTCAGGTAATGAACTAGAATAGATGGTAGTAACTGCAGGGCGGGATGTGGGTGGAGAGCCAGCTGAGAGAGCTCAGACACTGTTCCAGTTTGCAGCCACATCTAGCATTCTTCTTGCACTAAATCAGCCATTGCTCAGTGTGGTGGGGTAGAGAGGGCACCTATTTGTAGCCCAGCAGACTGGGTTCTTGGGATAGGCCTTTGAAAAGTAGTTCAGAATAAGGGGCATACTCCTGTCCTCACCAGTTATTGAGGTATGTTCCCTTTATATTTGTTTTTAAGGTAACTGACTGATTATTGTAACTTAATAATAAATAGGTGAAGACTTACTTCAGAAACATTGTTGCAATAGGGTCTTGCAACTGGCTTGTTCAATACACTTATTCCATGATATTCATAGTTTAGAGTTAGTCAGGGGATTCTGTAGGCATGCTGTAATTTCCCTGACTGGTAAATATGCTTCCTCAGTGTTGCTTTGTAAACTTAAATAAGACCAGGAAATGACACTGAAATATTGAGTACCGGTGGATATACCTGATAAAAAAAATCAGAATACAAGCTACTCTAGGAAAACTAAGTACAGGCTCAGTTTTTTATAAGTCGGTTTTGTAAAAATAGCTGTTTTTGTTTGGCTGGGAATGTTGTGGCTTGGAGTTCGGATGAAGAGCTGTTGATACAGGTGTTTCCTGATGAAAGTGCAGTCTTTGCAAACTTTGATACTATATGTGGCAAGTGTAGCAAGACATCCTTCTGGGTTTTTGCTTATCCCATTGCTGGGCTTTCAGCATCCAGTATACCTTTTCTAACTTTCCTTCTGGGATGTCCGGTGCAGGTACAGGTGGTTGGTTTGGCTGGATGATGCCCACACTGATTCTGTGGCTCGTGAATGGAGTGATTGTACTGAGTGTGTTCATTAAGCTCCTTGTGCACGGAGAGCCAGTGACCCGGCTGCACTCAAGATCATCGGTGACGTTCTGGAGGCATCGCAAGCAAGCGGACCTGGATTTCGCACGGGTAAAGTTGACTTGTTGTTTTGCATCAGACGCGTCTTCTTAGAGGGGGTGTGGGTAAATGTGGCAATGGCTTAGCAAGAGCATGGTATCCCTCAAGTGGATTATCCTGCCTGATTTCAGAGAAGCTGGTGCTATGTTGTCTTGAGAGGATCACTGTCTTCCCTCAGCCTAAATTAGTGAGGCACAGACGGCAGCATTGGAAGAAGCTATGAACTTCTGTCCTTGTTCCTTGCTGTTGCATCTCGTAGATATCTTTGGCAGCAAGGTCTTGGTTTCTGTTCAGAATCTGCTGTGTCTGGTTTTGTCTGCTCTCCTCCAGCCTCTTGGAAACCTTCTCCATTGTTGAGGTAACACTGGGCTTTTGATATGGGGATCCTGAAACTTCCACGTTGCTTGAGAAGGCAGGAGACCACTTTCACCTAGTGCTGATGTGTCTCACAGGCAGTGCAGGATCAGAGCCATGTGTGGAAAGATATGTGTAGGGCCAGATTTGAAGGTGGTATAAATTGCCTTCATGTTTACAGGGACTGTGTTGACTTCCCTCAGTTAGTGATCTTGTCCTAGCTTGCACATTAGTTTGTCTTACTCCCAGTGCCAAGGAGGTCCCAATGTCTCTGTGATGGTGCTTGTTGTTGTTGAACCTCTTGTTGTTTGCAGGGGGATTTTGCTGCAGCTGCATCAAACCTGCAGACTTGCTTGTCGGTTCTTGGCCGAGCACTGCCAGCTTCTCGTCTGGACTTGGCCTGCAGCCTGTCCTGGAACGTGATCCGCTATAGCCTGCAGAAGCTGGCCCTGGTGCGGTGGCTGCTGAAGAGGACTTCTCATCAGTGGCGGGCAAGGGAGGCCACTGTAGGCTTTGAGGACGAGGCCAAGACCAGCGCTCGGGACGCGGCTCTAGCATATCACAAGCTCCATCAGCTCCACATAACGGGTAGGAGTGGTGTTGGCAGATCTGCTGTCCTCATTTTGCCAAGTGAGGAGGTTTGGAGCTGATCCTGGGGATACCAGGAGAGCACTATGGTCTCCCTCCTTTGGGAGAGCTGCTGTGTTGCTGATGAATTTCAGGAGCCACTTACTAAACATGACAGGTTCATGCAGTGAAAGGGCTCTGTAAGAACAGCCAAAGCGACAGCAGTGTCTCAAGTTGTGATCCTGCATCTGCAGAGGTGGCTGAGTGTCTTACCCAAGCAGCAGTTGATTGAGTCCAGTCACTTTTTGCTGCTATTAAGGGCTTCATCCCTGTCACTTGGGAATGTGATGTGGAAGCAAGGACTGGGGTTAATTGCTGCAAGAATTCATATTTCTGAAGCTGTGTAGAGCACAGATTGCCAGTTGGTGTTGATGTGCTTTGAAAACATGGGAGTGTGCACATGTACTAAGAAAGCATGTGAATGTTCCTTGCAAAAGGTTGTTTTTGCAGTTTCCTTGGCAAACCAATTTGCAATGTTAATAGGCTATGAGCACATCAGAAATACGAGCTAAAATTCCTCCTGCATAATCATACTGTGTGAATTGCAGCCATGCCACTGGGGATAAGTTCTTGTCCTTAATGTTACCTGTGTAGGTACAGGTGTAGACTACAGAGGATTTCAGTTTTAAGATAGTGATGAACATAGCGAGACAAAATTTTCAGATGATTTTATCATAACTGGTTTAGCTATACATGACTTTCTTGCAGAAACAAAGCTGTGGATGCCAACCTTGGTATCTGTGGAGGGCAGAGTTGGTTAAAGTTGTTCTGTTGCCTGAATACAGAGTAGGCATATGACATTGTAAACATCTCGTGCCAGCAGGTTCTCATTTGTCTTTTTAGGATAGTAGCCTTGTGAATCATAATAGTATTCAGTAGCTGGTACTACAGTGTCAAGAGCTAACCCTTTTTCTTCCTTTCTGGTGCAGGCAAACTTCCCTCCAGCTCAGCTTACTCAGGCTTGCATATGGCCCTGTGTGCTGTGAATCTGGCCGAGTGCGCAGAAGAAAAGATACCACCCAGCACAATGGCAGAAATCCACCTGACGGCTGCGGTTGGCTTGAAAACCCGCTGTGGAGGCAAGCTTGGCTTCCTGGCGGTGAGTTGTCTCCTCTCCTGTTGCACCTTCAAGGAAAGTGCTCTAGGAAGCACGCTCTGGGAAGGCCTGCAAGTTGGCATTGCCCTAGCTCAGGGCACCTGCTAGCACTACAACTAGAATATGGCCTGCAATTATGATATGAGCTGTAATTCTGATATGGCCTTTGTCCTCGGTGGCGTGTCTCCCTGGGTACTGTTCTCAATCCTAGCCTCTCCTTTCCCCAGAGCTACTTTCTCAGCCACGCTCAAAGCCTATGCAGCTCGGAGCGGAGCGCCATTCCTGACTCATTGCGTTGGCTGTGCCATCCCCTGGGACAGAAGTTTTTTGTGGAGCGAAGCTGGACAGTGAAGTCTGCTGCAAAGGAGAGCCTGTACTGCACCCAAAGGAACCCCGGTGAGAGCCGCTTGTGTGCCGAGTGCATGACCTCCCAGCATTTTGAACCTGGCAGTCTCTCCACCTCTGGGACAAAAGTGGGTGTCTGAGAGTGTGCTCTTGAATGTCTGCCCTGCTTGTGTCCTTGATGGGTGAGAGGGGCTGTGGAGCCTAGAGGCGACTCCTCAGCCTGCAGGAGATGGCTCTCTTTCCTTGGTATACTGTGCTGTGTCATCCCACTTATGTCTTTATGTGCTGGAATACAACCTGGATGTGGCCCTGAGTGTCTGGGGGGTGACTTTGGCATGACCAGGGTTTATCCTCCGCAGAGCAGTGTCATCTCTGTTTTGCTGAGTGGCTGAAATGCTTCAGGGATGCTTGGCCAAGGGCTGCAACATTTGACGGTTAATAAGTAAGAGTAATGGCTAATGAGTAAGAATGGTAGTTAAAAGGGCCCTGAGACTTAGTCTTTAGAAATCTTTGCACTAATTCCTCAAGAACTTCACTCTACTGCTCTTCCTTTTGCTCCTACATTTTGATTCTTTTTGGTTGTGTTGGGAGGTGGCTATCGTTGTATGCAAGTGAAATGGTTTGGTTTTTCAATTCCTCTCTAGCGGACCCCATTGCACAAGTTCATCAGGCATTTTGTGAGAACCTGCTAGAGCGAGCAGTGGATTCACTTGTGAAGCCTCAAATTAGGAAAGAGATAGCCGGACAAGAGGAGGAGGAACCGTGGTAAGTTTATGCACTGTGCTGGGGACTGCAGGCTGCAGGCTCTGAGGCAGAGCTCAAAACCATTGACTGAGTGCTGTGGGGCAAAATGGAGTGGTTAATCCTTATTAAAGACTTGAAACAATGATCTGAGTCTGACCACCACAGCTTATTAGATGGGAGAGCTCTACCTCCTCATATTGACACCTCTAAAGTTCAAGGTGAGCCCAGGCATGGTAAAGACTTCTGGTGTCAGCTGGCATAATGCTGGTTGTTTCCTAAATTGGATGGATGACGCTTTCTCTGCTGACAAAGTTTAACGTTCAGGAACATTAAAATTAGTGTGCACCTACCACTTCTATAGACCAGAATGTGTGTCCAGGCCTCTAAGAGCATAAGGGTCTGGCATGTCAGAGAGTGACCCCACTGGCTTGCTGTGTTATGCATGAGGGTGTTCTAACTCAACAAAGCACCGCGCTTAGCACCAGTAAAAAAATCAAACAGACCCATGACAAGAGTGGGAGAGAAGATGTTGGCCAAACTTGTCCTTGGCCTCTGCAAGTTCTGTGACCAAATTAAAGGGACTGATAGGTGGGAATCAGAGCCACTCTTTCCTGGACTAGGTGGGAAGTGGAGCCCCAGCCTTTTCTAGCAATTCTGCACTGTTTCTAGCTAATCTCCAGATTTGCTAATCCCAGGTGAACGCTATGTAAATATATGGAAAGCTGTATAAGGATCCTGTCCCCAAAAAGTGTTGGGTAAAAGCCTCAAATAGGAAGATCACTGGTTTCCCCTTCCTGTGTAGGGAAAGCGTTGCACGTTTAGTGCTTTTAGGTTTGTTGGTTTTTTTAGTCTCGTATCTGTTTTCTAGCATCATTGCAGAGAATGAGCAGCAGTTTGCTCTAATTGCTTGCACAATACAAGTGCTTGTGATCAGATGCCACTGTTGATGATGCGAGAGGGTGGCAGGATTTAAATGAGGTGGATTGCCAGTATACTTGTGGGAGTCCTGTCTAATGGGAAGGACTTCAGCTTCAGTAAAAAAGCAAGCCTACCCCCCCACCCTGGGGTAGGAGCTCAAGATCTTCCCCTGCAGTATGTCCCAGGAAATTAGATCATTGCCACATGTACTGCTTTCTCTGGCCAGTGCTATAAATGTGTTGTCACTGGCATTTATATATATTTGCATATATGCAAATGGTCACTCGCAGAAGTGTAGCTCAGCCTCTTGGAGACAGTGATTGAAAAGGAGCCTGTAATCAACTTGTGTCATGTCCAGCATCTCTGTAGTTGAGGTGAGACTCCCAGGGCTGACTCTAGTTCTGTGCTGGTCTGCCTGCTTGGGGAGATACGAGGCTGCTTCTCCCTGAGCATCTGTCTGTGCACTCCCACTCTCAGGGAGATCTCTTCAGTCCGGCAGCGTTTTGTTACTTGTAGAGCTTGAACTTTCTGCTGTCTTAATGGGTCAACATTGTTTAAAAATACCTTGGAATCTCCTGTTTGACAGCATAGCAAAGGTCTGCCTTGCTTCTTGTTTCAGTGAGTTCTCCAGTGCCATGGAGTACCTGAAATTGCTCAACTCTTTCTTGGACTCGATGGGAAGTGGAGCTCCACCCTTTGCCGGCAACTCTGTACTCAAGTCGGCCCTGGGTAAGTCTGGCAGAACTTGATTGCTGAGCAGCAGCACACCATGGTGTGGTACAGTGGCTCAGACTGGAAGAGGGTGGTTGGGAAGGTTCATAAATTTGACTGTGTGTTGTAATGCTAGGTGCCCAGGTGAGACTCCAGTTTTGTATTACTGGGCACGTTCCAAGCAGAACCCTATGCCCTCACCTCAGAGCTTGCTCCTGGCAATGCAAAGCAAGGGGAAGAGTACAGCATATGAAGCAGCATAGCAGTGTTGCAGTTGAGGTACAGGAAGGCTTTTTTTTCCACTTAATTACCTCTTGGACCGAATACAGGTTGACCTCATTTTTGCAGAAGCTGTAATGTGTATTCATCAATCTCCAGAGACCTGCAGCCCCTGCTGTAGACAAGCTCTGAGCATCTATTGGGAGGTGCTTGGTTTGGTCCCTTGGTGTATGTTTAGTGGGACAGTGAGAACTGTCGACTCCTTCTGAGCCATGTACTCATCTGGGCTTGGCTGGTATAAGGCTGCTGGGGTATCCATCTTGCTTGGTGTTGGTACAGACAGCACCTGGCAGCTCACTGGGATGCTGCTGGAGCTTTAGACACAGATAAACTGTGCTCTGCCTAAAATGTGTAGAGCAAACAGGAGAAAAACTAGATACTTCTTTTTTAAGGGATTTGTTGTTGTTGTTGTTTAAAGGGAAGTCTGTATTTGGGTCAATATTGTAATGAAATTTAAAAGCAGCTCATAGTATCAGAGCCTTTGTCCTTTGGCCCTAGATAGGCTTCAGGAAGTTTTTGAGGAGATCTTAATTAATGGAGAAAGTGCTGCAGGGAACCTGATGTATGATTTACTAGCTTGCAGATGATTAGTGCCAAGGCATGGTGTATACAAGTAGAGTTGTTACTTTGGGGTGGTGAGTGGAGATCTTTGTCAGGAAGAAAATCAACATATTTCTAGACAACTAATCAGGGTTAGTTCTTGTTAACAAGATACAAACTCGGCACCCAAAACTCTGTGGTCAGGTGTAGTCTGTTTACACGTCCCTTTGTGTTCCTGCAACACATTTCAGCATTTACTCAGCTGCATTCCCATGGGATCAGTTTGGGTTTGTTAGTATTGATCTTGGCAGAAGGGACTGACAAGGGTATGCGGCACCTGCCTGCTTCTCCAAGTGGGAAGGAGCTGGGTGTCTCCTCCTGGATTGCAGCTTGTGATTCTGTTTCACAGGCCCTGACATGGTGTGCAGATGGTGGTCAGCAGCAGTGGCTATGGCAATCGATTGGCTCAGAGGGGATGATGCAGCTGTGAAGTCACAATTCGCAGAAGTGGAGCGCATGCCGAAATCCCTGGAGATGTCAGAGTGCGTAGGCCTTGCATGACTTTCAAACTTCTGCTCCTTCTAAACAGGAGCAACTCTTCCCCCAGCCTGTCTTATAGGCTACCCCTGCCTGTGCTTTGGAGTCACGTCTCTCGTGCTCTGGGATGAAATAACGCACCGTGCTCAGAAATCGACATGTAGATCAAGGCTTGCAGGCTGATACTAGAACAGTGGACTGGAAGTGTCAGAATTGCTTCTTTAGGGCATGTCTTTTGGCTTTGTTCTAACTGCACAGCCTCCCGCCTTCCAAAGTCAAACAACAAAATTCACGCACTGGTGGGAAGGCTAGTGTCGCCATCTTGGTTCTTTTCCATTAAAGCTTCTTAGCCAGTTTCCTTTATTTCTCTGTGCAGTCTGTGTAGGTAAGCGACAATTTCAATCTTTTTTTCTCTCTAAGAAATTATATCTCTGCACTTGAAGATGGGAGGATGAAAGCTGATGCTGGTTGCTGCTGGAGCTCAGTTCCTGGCGCTGCTCTGTGGCAGCATGATATGGTACTGCTTGAAAGCAGTGCTCTCTTTCTCTTTCAGAAATGCCTTGGTGAAAGCCACCTTCTACGTGTGTAAAGCTATGCAGGCCTCGCTCCTTGGGAAGGCAGATGGACAGCAGAACTCCCTGGGTCACTGCGAGAGGGCCAGCAGTCACTTATGGAACAGCCTCAACATGAGCAGCGGGGCCTCCAGCACCGTCCTCAACAACGTAAGAGCCTTAAGCCCTGGGATGACATATGATGTGTCTTGGTTGTGAGGCTGGTCTTGCCATAGGGTATCACTTCCTTCTTGTATCTGTATTCTCCATCCATCATGTGTCTGATGGGAGTAGAGGGGAAATTTCTTTCTTTTCCTTGCAAAGGGCATTGACATCTTTCTGTCTCTGCTGTATGGAGGAGCAGAGCTGCAAATACAATGTTGTTTCCCTGGTCATTTTCTCAGATAGCTGAGCTCTTGCTCCTTTCCTGCCAGTAGCTGTCAACCCTTTCTAGTGCTTTGACCACTTTGAATCTAGCCCATGGCAAGCATCCATCTCTATCCTCCAAATTAAGTTGCTGACACCTGTAAAGCAGGATGTCATTAAGTCAAGCCTGCTCTGTTTTGGGCAGCACTTGTGAGGGTTTGAACCCTCTACTGCAAAAGTGGGACTGTGCCGTGCTATTCCTGAATGTGTGCGGTTTGTTTCTCTACTTTCCAGGATTATCTAAAGCTGGAGCTTCCTTCATGGCATACGGGACACAGTTCTGGTCCCTTCTGTCGCTCCTGGGTGGCAGCTGTAGTGCATTGTAGTTGCATTGCATGTTGTGACAGTAACTGTGCAATGTTTCTGCAGTGCAGTACAGAGGCACTCTCTGCTTCAGCAGCTGGGGTAGTCCCCTAAAAGCAACTAGGACACAGCAAGCGATCTTAGAGGGCACCAGCAGATGGGGAAAAGGGATTTGGGCAGCCAGTGTGGGCTGTGTGAAGACTGCCTTTTTTTTTTCTCTGCAGGTAGCAAAGCTGCCTTTGCTGTTTCCCACTAGTTAGTGCTGCTGTTCAGGCAGGAAAGCCTTTGCAGAAGGCTGGGGCATTGCTGGTGCAATATCCCCTTCACATGTCTTGTCTGGGGTGGGGTTGGGGCCAGTCTTGCACAGATGCTAGCTCCCCTGAAGGGGACAGCTGCTTTTTGGGCACAGCCTGGTGCTTGTTCCTTAGGCTGGACCTCTCTGTGCTGTGCCCCAGAGATGCCACTTGAGCAAAAGGTGAAGTCCTGCTCCCTTTGGTGCATCGTGTTGGGGGTGGCTGGGCTGGGAGGGCCGGGGAGCCCTCCCGTGGTCCTTGTCGGCAGCTGTGTAGCAAATGGCCTCTTACTCACCTGATGGGTTGTGTTAATGAGCGTGTGTGCCCGGGCACCCTGGCTCTTGCAGATGATCCAGCTGCTGGCCTGTGACTTGCTGCTCTCTCTCCGCACCAGCCTGTGGCAGAAGCAGGCGAATGCCAGCCAGGCCCTGGGTGAGACCTACCACGCCTCCGCCCCTGAGCTGACGGGCTTTCAGCGTGACCTCGGCAGCCTGCGCAAGCTGGCCCATGGCTTCAGGCCTGCCTATCGCAAGGTGATGACTCCCCTCCCCTGCTCGTTCCACCTCCAGCTTGGCTACAGCCCTTCCCGGGGGGGGTGTGGCGCAACAGGGAAGCTGCAGCCCTTAGAAATGTAAGGGGGGGGTGTACTTGAGTAATTCTGGCACCTGGAGTGGGATGGTCTGCCACCAGCAGCTTCCATACTTTCTCTTTGTGGGTGACAAGGGGGCTCCCATGGCAGTCAGGTCCATGTGGGGAGGTGTCCACCTTAGTTTCTACCTAGCCATCAGCAAGGCTCTATTGCCAAGCAAATACCATGACATCCTGTGCCTTAACGAGGCCTCAGATTGGGTCAGTCCCTCCAGGGGGTGTGGAAGGAGGCTTCCTTGGCCACGTTGCTCTCCCATTTTCCACACTGTTCCCTGCTCTCATTCCTCCCCCTTTGGGGCCACTCAGTTATGTGTCAAAAGCTTTTTTTCCTCTTCACGGTTGCACTGACCTGCAAATTCCCCAGAGTCAGGTGGGAAGATCAGGGAGGAGTGGGAAGTGGGTCTCTTGTGTTGTCAAGGTGTCAGTGCTTCGCTTTCAAAACATGGTGGCTGAGGGATGACACAAGTTCAGCTGCAGCATCACCCCTGTGCCAGCCCACCTCTCACCCCCCTCCCACCTTCCCTTCCAGGTCTTCCTCCATGAGGCCACTGTGCGCTTGATGGCAGGTGCCAGCCCTACGCGCACCCACCAGCTGCTGGAGCACAGCTTGAGACGACGCACAGCCCACAGCAGCAAGCAAGGTTGGCCCGGGGCCCTGGCAGTGACCTGAGGGGCTGCGAGGGGACAGTGCTTGGGCAGGGTGTGGGGGGCGTAGCAGCAGAATGCAGCATCTTCCCCATCTCTGAGGCTCAGGATAACGAGCTACTGTCAGCCTGTGGCTCATGGTGATGCTTCTGCCACACCCTCTATGAGCTGGCTAATGTGAGCTGCCAGCCCTGGGCTGGAGGCGTCAGTGAATGGGCTGGAAAATATTTGCCTTTGTGCAATCATGCATGCACAAAACTTGGCAGGCTGGAGTTCGGGGTGGTCAATGCAAAGGTAGAAGCCAGGAATCCCAAAGTGGAGAGCCAAGAGACATGGTGTTGGTTATAAAATCCCTTGGGGATTTGAAGAAATGGACACGTGTGTGCCTAGTGCTGGGATGAGCCCTGGGAAGTGAAGTAAAAGGGCCCGTCTCTGTAAAAGACAGGATTGTGAGTCCCTGCCTGACTCCAGCTCAGACTGTTCTTCTCTGCTAACCTAAAGGACCTGCTTGGGGGTCTGCAGGGTGCCCCTCACTCTTGGCACAGCTGGGGCACATTAGCCAGAGGTGGCTGTGCTCACTGGTGCCAGCTGAGAGCCTGTGTGGCAGGTTTTATCACGCCCATGGTAGCTTCATTGCGAGCTTTCTCTCTCCTCTTTGTGCGTAGGTGAGCTGGACACCCTGCCAGGCCAGAGGGAGCGAGCCACTGCCATCCTGTTGGCCTGCCGCCATCTCCCCCTCTCCTTCCTCTCTTCCCCGGGCCAGCGAGCAGTCCTGCTGGCTGAGGCTGCCCGCACGCTGGAGAAAGTGGGGGACAAGCGCTCCTGCAATGACTGCCAGCAGATGATCGTCAAGCTGAGTGGAGGCACAGCCATCGCTGCCTCCTAACAACAGCGTGGGGCCACCTTGTGCAAAGACAGACTGGTCAACAGTCAGCCTGGACTTCCCTTCTGGAGCTTAAAAAAAAAAAAGTGCTAGGTTAGGGCTGTGCTGGTGGGGTTGTGATGGGGTGGGAGAGGGAGGGGAGGGTGTTTTGTTTTTTTTTTTTAACTTGCCCCGGGTTTAGCTTTATTAGCCTCCTTGCTTGTTCTCGGGCGCTGCAGCAGAAATCTGTCTAGTTGTGGTTTTTGCAACTGTGCCTGGGGCTGTTGGGAAGTGCTACCCTGACCCGGAGCCCCATCTGTGCTGGGGGAAGAAGCCTGCAAGCCCAAGGCATAGAGAAGTGGCACATCCTGTGTCTGTCCTCAGGGGCACCTTGTTCCTTTCCCGAACACCTTTGCAGAAAGAAACCTCTGGGGAGGGCAGAGGATCTGCTCAAGCCTTGCCCCGCAGGGCTGCTGGGGGTTGGGGCCATTCCTGAGAGAGAGGGGAAAGGCAGTAGCTTTCCTTGAGCTGTGTGTCAGGAAACAAGCCCCCAGACCCAACTTACAGAGGTGCTCTAGGAGTATCGCTTGGGGCCAGTACTGCCCGGCAAATTTCTCTACAGATTTTATATAGGTTTTTTATAGGAGTGTTTGTGGCTTTACAAAAATGTAGGGAATGAGGCAGCAGATTTCCCTTCCTCTCCACTTCACATGTCTCCTTCCTGGGATCAGAGCTGCCTCTGGTTTTTGGCAGGGAGTTGGGTTTGTGACAGCCTACAAGGAGCAGAGCCTCACAGGAGGCTGAGGAGTCCCAGGTCATCTGGCACCGGGTGGCAGCGGAGATGGCCATGCAATGCCCTGTACTCAGCAAGGAAGGGTGAATGCTTCTCTTGTGCCTTTTTGTTGATGCAGAAATGATTTTTAGAAACAGGATTTTTATTTTTTTTATTTTACTCAACTCCTAGTCCCAGAACTTGTCTTCAAGTGTTTCTCCTTACCTTCAACTGCTCAGCAACTCCTGAGCTTCTGCAGGGACTGGGAGGCACTGCTTCAGGGTGCGAGTCTCCAGGCTCTCTTGCCATTGCTGTTCAGAGCAGTTTGACTTGACAGGTGTTGAATCGCCTGTGACTTTCCAAGAGTGGGGAGGCAGACTGGGGATGGGGGGGGAACGGTTTGCCCTCTTTCTCTCTGCCTTTCCTGTTGCATCTCTCCAAAGAAGTACAAAGCGGTTGCCCTCTCACATTTGCAAATGTGAAAACCAGCCTTCGGTGGGGCAGGCGTCACTGTTTCTTCCTGTGCATAGCTGGTGTGTGCTCTGTGTCAGCAGCTAGAAGCTCTCGGATACAGGCAGCAGCCCCAGTCAGTCCTGTACAGCCCAGTGACTGCTAAATCGGAACTTGGGCTGTTTCACAAGAAGCTTCTACACATATTCAGCTTTGGCAACAGGGCATGAGAGCTTGAACTCCTTCCAAAATGAAGGGGAAAAGATGAGGGCTTGTTGTCTCACTTTGCATGGGGCCTTTTTAGCATCTGGGAGAGGGATTTCGTGTGCTGCAGGAACTGAACACGAGTAGTGCTAGTCCTAGAGTTGCTTGGCTTGGACAAGATGGAAACTGGGGCCGAGAGAATCCTTTCGCCCAGCGAAGCCCCTTCCCATGGACCCTCTGCCATAGCTGTGAACAAAAGTGTGGGGACCAGAAGACACTTCCCACCCTCCCCTGCTTTATTTGGGGAATAGCTGGTGGACTCTCAGCCCTGATGGCCAGCAGTTGGAAGGGAGCCTATCCTTTGAGGGGGAGAGGTTGCTCTTGTCTGTCTTCAGTCAGTGTAGGGGATGCTCTGGTTTGGGTGGTGGCAGCCACTTCTGCTTTGAGCAGGTATCTTAAGTGCAGAACACCTCTTGGGTTTGGGTGGGTTTTGATTGCCCATCCCAAGTTTCCTAGATGATCAGTGATCCTGGTTTTGGGAGGTGGATCACATCCTCCTACATCTTTTTTTTTCCTCTAAGTGGCGCTCTCACTGTCTTCGTGGTAGTGGGGTTTTTCCTAAAATCCAGAAACTCTTTGCCTGTGGCAACCTCCGAGTTACTTCAGGTTTCCTCAGATCTGCATGCAATGCCTGAGAACTTCTGTGCTTTACTAAAAGGGGAAGTGAGGGTCTGGGAAAACAGATGCTGAGGCTTCACTTTGTCACTTAACAGTGGACCAAGTCCTGGGGGATGGGCTGCAAGGAGTACTGGCTGGGAGGCTGCTGGGATGGAACCCTGGTGGCTAATGGCATGATCCACAGACGGTCCTAGCACTGCTGGTACTTCTCTCCCCTCCATGGCAAGGGGTGTTCGCCCTGTTTTTTCTATACTGTTCATAAATTTGCTGCCCATCTCTCCCTACAACTTTTTTATATGTGTGTGTATATACTGTAACTTTTTGTTGTTGTTTGTGGGTGGAAGGAAATTGTTTTATGGATTATGTGAAGAAAGTCTATTTATCCACATAGTTTGGGAGTAGGGATGCTTTGTGAAATGAGGTGCAACTGGTGCTGGGGAGGCTCCCCGGGGAACATATCTGCTGTCTGAAAACCCTGTGCCAGGGCTTGTGAGCATCTGTTACCTAATAAAGGCGAATGTTACCACCACCACCTCCTGCCTGCCCTCTTTCTTTTTGTCCTCTTCATCCCACCCAGCAGCTACTCTTGAGCATAGGTGAGCCCAAAACGTCCTTCAGAGGCATCCAACCGCACAAGCACCTCGGGAAGCTGTCATTCCTTTTTCCAGACAATCTGGAAAATGGAGCTGTATGGCTTGTGACGAAAGATGGGCCCCCGGTGGAGGAAGCAACCCAAGAGGCTGATGGCTTGAGCAAGGTAGAGCTGGGCTAGAAGCCTGCAATTTTAGGAGCATCTATAGGGGAGGAAAGCTTTTATCTGACCTTGCTTAGAACAATGTACTTTCACTCCATCTCTTCATTTCTCTGCTCCCCCTGGTGAAACTCTTGTCAGAACCATTAAACCTCAGACAGATGAGGTCTGTTTGGTTTTTGTGTAGCTGCTGGAAGGGGTTTGCAGTTGGCCCTGGGAGCTGTCTTCCCACCGCATCCCCTGTCGGGGAAGGGGGTTCCCCGGGCCCTATGGGAGTGGGCTTTGCACTCTGCTGACTGTGAGGAAGGGGTTGGGGTTTGGGGAGCAGCTCAGGGCCCCCCAGCCAATCCATACTGAGGCCGTACAGTTTAATGTGTTATTTATTGACAAGGTGGAGGCCAGGGCAGGGGAGGAAGGGGAGGCGGAGGAGGGAAAGGGGCTGCTTGGGCTCTGCCAGCACGGTGCTTTGAGTCCATTGCTCTTCACCTGCCTGGTGACAGGAGCTAGGTGGGGGTGCCTGGTCCCAGCATGATGTGACACCACCCCACCCTCCCCCCGCCCCGCCATGTCTGGGGTTTGTAGTCCTTCCAGCATTGGTCCCCATGCCCTAAGCAGCACACTGCTTTGCCAATACGCCCCTGGTTCAGCCTCTTCATGGGGTGGGTTGAGAATGGCTGAAACTTGTTGCCTGAATTAGAGGGATGGCCTGGGCCATGGAGCCTCCTCGGTGAAGCGCAGCTGGCAGCCTCTGTTCCCAGGAGAGGGAGGATGGTACATCCCACCATGGCCAGCTGTCACAGTTTATGTAGGACCTACAATGCTTTGTTCCCGTGGGCTGCCGCAGCCCCACTCCCTGATGGCACCGGTCGTCAGACAGTGACCTCAGTCTTGCTGTTGGTGGTGAGGTGCCGGGGGGGCGGGCCATACAGCGGGGTGGGGGGGCCAAAGGGCTTGGGCAACCCCTCGGAATGCAGGGCAGCCAGGCCAGGCCTGCGGGGGGGGGGCCCATCCCAGCACCCCGTGAAGGCTGGGCCTCCCGGCAGCTTGGGGCCCTTGGCCTTGGCTGTGGTGGGGGGGCAGCCCTCGGGTAGCGCTGGCGCCTCGGTGGGTGGAAAGGTCAGGGTGCTGGCGGGGGGTACCTCCACCCCCCTGAACCGCCTGTAGAAGTCCTCAGGGACACTCTCTGCAGGGACAGGGGCAGGATGTCACACCCCCCCCCCTGCCGTGGGGACACACCCCTATGCTGGCACAGGGGAGGTTGTGGGAGGGGTTCTGGGTACTGACTGGCTGGGGAACAGGGGGAATCTTGGCCATAGATTGGCTAGGGAGTTGTGTAGGGTTTGGGGAGATCCTGGGCACTGACTGGCTGATCAGTGCTCTGTGTCCATGAGGGATCCTGGGCTCCGACTGGGTGGGCAGTGCTGCAGGTCTGTGTGGGATCCTAGGCGCTGATTGGCTGGGGAGTGCCACGGGTCCCTGTGGAATCCTGGGTGCTAATTGGCTGGGCAGGCCAATGGATCCATGGGGGATTCTGAGCTCTGATTGGCTGGGCAATGCAGTAGGTTGGTGGGGCAGTGGGGGAGCTGCAGAGCCCTGGGAGACTGGGGTGCTTGTCCTGCCTACCCCCCTCTGCCAGCTCTCCCCCTCCCACCCACTGCATCCTCCCCCGGCCGCCATCCCAGCCCAGGCGGCAGCAGCACTCACCTCTGGCCTTGAGGGTGGCATAGGTGGCATAGGCGGGGGCCGGCAGGGCCAGGCTGGTGGCCAGTGGCAGGCGCTTGCTGTGGCTGTGGGGCCGCCCCAGTGGAGGGGAAACAGCCACTGCGTTGTTCAAGGGTGACTTGTCTGGGGGGACACAGGCAGGCAGCAGGGGACTTAATCACAGGCAGCACCCTCCTGCTGCCTTTACTCACCCAAGGGAGCTTATTCATCTCCATTGTGCTGGTGCCTTACCTGTGCTGTTCCTGGGGGGGCCTCGAGCCAGCCCCTCACCCAGAGGGACCTGCACGCCCCCCGTGAGGCTGTCCATGTGCTCAGAGGGGCCGTGGCCTGACTGCTTCAACAGGTCCGTCAGCGTCCTGGGGAGGAAACAAAGAGCCGTTAGGGTGATGTCCCTCTCTGTCCCTGCCAATGCACCCCAGCCCTGAACCCCCCCTCTTTAAAGGCAGAGCAGGGGATAGGAAATGGCTGCTGGGAGCAAGGAGTGCACCTAGGCTCCCAACCCAGCTTCTGCATGAGGGCTGGTGAGCCTCTGCTCAGCAGTGAATTGGAGTCTGGCTGGGGCTGTGCCCTCACGGGGCCAGGAGCATCAGCAGGTGGCGGTGGCGAGGGAGATGCATGGCTCAGACTGCAAGGGTATGACCAACCAAGCTGGAAGAACCTGAACTGGCAGTGGCCAGAGCAAGAGCCTGGTGGAGTTGGGGGAGAGGAGGCAACACCACCACTGAAGTCCCTTCAAAGTGGAGAAGACCCCAAGGAAGGGATTAGAGAGTCAACTTGCACCTCTTTGGGGTGCACCCTCCCTGCTGCATGTGCTGTCCCTGCATAATGCCCTCCTTATATGTAACAGCATTAAACATTAAACACCATTATGTAAGATAAAGCCATTTTTTTGTTTAACATTCATGGACAGAGATGCTGCAGTCCCATCACAGCACAGTGGCGGTGCCGGAGCAGTGCACACCAGTGGTGCTGAAGCAGGACATGCCAGAGGTGTCGGAGCAGGGCACCCCAGTGGTATGGGAACAGGACATGCCCATGTGGCATTGCAGCCTTCAGCAGCAAGTCCCAGGACAGGATGGGATGCTTCTGCTGGCACGGGTCTTCACAAGGAGGAGACCCACCATTCACCCTGCAGAGACAGGCCCTGTCTGACTGCAATGGCTCAGTGGTATCTGGTCGGGGCTTTTTTTGACTCGCTAATCCCCAGCTCACTGTCAGCATGCCTCGTGCCTCGACGGCTCTGGCTGGCTCATAGATGCACACTGGGAGCTGCGTCAGGAGCTCATGGTTAGCAAGTGGCTGGACGATAACACAGCAGATTAAACTCAGCATGGATAAATGCAAATGGAAGAGGAAGGGAGGAATAATCCTGACTTGACGAATGTGTCAGCTCATGGCTCTGGAGCACTCAAAAGCTCAGCAAACTCCATGTGGGGAATTGCCAGGGAAGGAAGTGAGAACAATGGGGAAAGCAATGCATTATGCCTGGGGGTGCAGATGCTCAGGGGGGAGTCCCAAGGGCTGTTCCAGGGACTTTTTCCCTCCCAGTTTGTATCCAGTCAACACCACAGGACAATGGCAAGAGCAAAGCTGCAAGGATGGGTCACTTGCCCTTTGAGTGCATTTCACTTCTTTCTTGGGAAGCTTTGGGTAACAACCCCACCCTGGGATCACTTAATCTCCAAATGGATCAACAGGACCCTTGTGGAGCCAAACAAATTGAAATGAGGGAGGAACAGTCCCTGGCACAAGTATATACTGGGTGCTGACCAGCTGGAAGGCAGCTTGGCAGAAAAGGGTCTGGGGATCCTGGTGGGCACTAAGCTGACTGTGAGCCAGCAATGTGCCCTTTGGGCAAAGGCGGTGAACGATCTTGTGGGCTGCATTAGGCAAAGCGTTGCCAGCAGGTCCAAGCGAGGTGATGCTTTCCTTCTGCTTGGCACTGGAGAAGCCACACCTGGAGTGCTGTGCCCAGTTCTGGGCTCCCCAGAACAGGAGAGACATGAACGTACTGGAGAGAGTCCAACAAAGGGCCACAAATCTGATGAAGGGACTGGAGCATCTCTCCTATGAGGAAAGGCTGAGAGAGCTGGGGCTGTTCAACCTGGAGAAGAGAAGGCTCAGGAGGATCTTATCAATGTGCGTGAGTATCTGAAGCAAGGGTGCAACAAGGATGGCTCCAGGCAGACAAGAGACAATGGACACAAACCAAAATGCAGGACATTCTGTTTAAACAGAAGAAACCACCATTTTCCTCTGAGGGTGGGCAGACACTGGACCAGGCTGCCTAGGAGGCTGTGGCACCTCCACCCTGCAGCTATTCAAACCATGCACCTCCCCAGGAGCCCTCCTGCAGCCAACTGACCCCTGCCTGGGCCCTGCAAGCCCAGGCAGGCAGCGAGCAGTGGCCAGGTAGGTCCCCTGAGGCTGTGGGCATAGGCTATCAACCTGGGGAGCTGTCGCCCCATCAGCTGCCACTTTCCCCAGGGTGTGTTGCTTGCCAGCCCCCTCCCCATGGGCTGCTGACTGCTCTCCCATGTCCCTAGGGCCCAGTGCTTAAACAGACTCGTTTCATCAGGACGTTCAATGTGATTTGACCTATTTTTTTTATTTTTATTTTTTTTCCTTGGGACTATTTATGAAGCTTGAGCAATCCTTTATCTGTGACTTTTTCTCTCCAGATAAATCCATCAGTGGTCTTTCTCATAATCCCACCCTCCGCACTGACCACTCGGGGTGTGTCGATGATAACAATTACCAAAAATGGCACAAGCGATTAATGAGCAATTTGCTAAGGTGGGAAACATGCACGAACCCTCAGCACCAGCAGCATCAGGGCTCAGCCACTGCCCATGCACCATGAGCAGTGCTGCTGGCCAGGGCTGCTGGCAGGGCCCCAGGGGCTGCACCCTGCTCCCCCATCCCTGTCCCCAAGTACAAGAGAGGTGGACCTGCAGGGTGACACTGTGCTGAGGAACTGCTGTCTCACCAGACATGTTTCTGGGGGGTTTATGAGCCCTAAAACTTTGGGGAAGTTAAGGCCACATCTCCTGAGGTCACCCAGTGGTCTGTGGCATCGAGACGGCTCCAGGGTGCAAATGAAGGTGGGAAGCCTCGCATGGGCATGCAGCCACCTCTGCGACAAGCCTGGCTGTGGCAATAGGTGCAGCCAAGGTCCCCCAAACCAGCCTGGTGCGAGACCTGAGACAGAGTAAAGAGGCAGATCCAGAAGCGGTGACTATGGAGGCCAACAGCTCCATGGCAGGAGCCATCATGCAGCGCTCAGTGCTCCTGAGCCATCCCCAGGGTAGCCACTGGTGCATGAAATGAAGGTGCCCATTTGGGAGTGGGATCCAAGGCCTGACAGAACACCCCAGCATGAAAGCTGACCCACTTTTGGGAGGCTCAAGCCCCACACCTCGCAAGCCCAATGGAAGAGTGGCTGCAAGCCCTGTTCAAGGGGACAGGGAGTGATGGGAGGAGAGAGGAGTGCAGCCAAGAGAGCAGAGGGAAAGGGAGAGGGAGAGGGGAGGGAGGAGGAGAAGAGAGATAATGGAGTGATGGTCAAAGTGACATTGCCCCGAGCTGGAGTGAACCTTTGGAGGGGATGCAGAAGGTGGCAGCTGCTGGCCACGGAGGGCGGTGAGGTTTGGAGCAGAGGCACAGTAGTGGAGGAGACACCTGGCATGCCACGGCTGTGGGTGGTCTGGCACCCTGGCCAGCCACACCACTTCCATGCCCAGTGAGAGCATCACCTTCACTCAGCAGCATGGGCACCACAGGACACCCACCCACCAGGGCTGGAACACTCAGGGATGTTCAGAAGGGCTTGGGGGCAGCAAAGCACATTTGCAAAACTGGAGTTGCAGTGGGGAGTGAAGTTGCAGAGCTTGAGCAAAGTATTGGGCAGTGGGAGTGTCCGCCTGGCTGGACATTGCACCTGGGGTTGGGGGTCTAGATCACCCTCCCTGCTGGAGCTGGGTCCTCTCTCTCATTCCCCGGAGAGCCGAGGAAGCAAGTGACAACTAGCCATGCTGCCTGCAAACACCTTTTCTAGGTCTTTGCCACCAGCTGCTACTGTGGGCATTGACTGCAGGCACATCCGTGGATTGGGGTGTTGCCAGAGAAACAGGTAGTGCAATCCGATGCAGAGTGGGGCAAGTTCCAGGACCCTAAACAGCAGGGGGGGACCCAGAGAGTGAAAAGCCAGCACTGGGGGGCTCAGCTGCTGCAGCTCCCAGAGTACCTGCTCCCGCTGGCTGCTTTGTCCCTCTCCAGCATCCCTGCTGCCCCCCGGGAGGCTGCTCCTGATCCAACTCTTCCCATAAGGATGTTCACCCCACGGGCAGTCCCAGCCATAATCCGCAAACCCCTCAGGAGGGATCAGGGGAGAGTTCCAGGGCACATGCCTGCTCTCGTATGATGGGCACAGCCAGATCTCAGCAGCCCCCAGGGACCCGATGTCCCCGGAGATCCGGGGCCTGGAGAAAAACACAGGCAGGTGTTCCTGACTAAACGCGGGGTTTGGCCAGGCTGAGTGAGTGCTGGGGACGGGTGCCAAGCCTGAGCCGAGCAGGAAGGAGAGGGGTTTGTGGGAGCTGCCATAAGGCCCTGCAGGAGGAAGGCGGATGGGGAGGGGGAGACACACCAGGTAGCTGCAACCGGTCAGGTGCCCACTCCCCTGGGTGGACCGGTAGCTAAAACTGTGAGGAGAAGCTGTTTTGGAGGTGGCTGAGACACAGGGTTCTCAAGACAAGCTGGACAAGGGCTGTGGCAAGCCAGGACTGAGCAGGGAGCTCAGCTGTCTCCGTATGGGAGGGGCAGGTGCGGTTTTTACGCCTGGTCGCTCTTCCTGGGCTTGGACCAGGACCAGGACCATGACAAATGATATCTGGAGGTGCAGATGTGGTTGACCTTCCCCCCCCACCCAAAGTGGGAAGCTGGCAAGCAGTGGCAGTGCACCCCAAGAGCAGAAAAACCCTGGTGGGAGGGAGGGATGGGAATGGAAACCAAGCCGGCTGTGCAACAGGGAGCTGGCCCGAGGCCACGATGCGGTGCCCGAGGAGCAAATGAGAAGCTCCTACCTGAGGCACCAGGAGGGAGGAGAGGTAGCACTGCCCATGTCTTGAGCCACACATGGGCATGGGGATGGGCAGCTAGAAATAGCCATGCTCTCTGGGGGGCACCAAGATGCAATGTATTGCCTGGGCTGACCGGGCACACAGCGGGATGGAGGTGACAGTGCCTCTTTTCCTATTCTCGTGCCATGTACCCTGCCCCTGGCACTGACTCCATGAGCCCAGCACCCAGGAAGCCATGCCAGCCTGGTGCTTTGCCTGGCGCCCCAGGCTCTGTACCCGATGCATCACTCCCGCCCTGTCTTGGCTCGCTAGGCAGCAGAGCTGCTCCCTGCCTGTCACCATCCCCATGGAACTGGAGCCGCTTGTGGCTAACACAGAAGGACACGGGGCATGGGAGATGATGAGTCCTCTCCTGGCTTCTGCAGTGATGGAGGTGCCCTTCTGAACTTGTCCCACAAAGGTGAGTGAGGACAACTCACCTTCTCCTGCTACATATGCTGGTGCCTGAAAGATCTGTGGCTTCAGGGAGAAAAAGCATTGATCTCTCTAAACTTGTTGGGGAAGTTCAGGCTTGCATGAGCAAAAGGGAGGGGGGACATGGGGAAATACATGGCTCTAGTGGCACATAATTGAGGCTACCCACAGAAAATACCCCCCTGGCAAGTGGCTGGTGATGGGAGATCGCAAGACCCGCCATCAGGGAACGTCCAGGCATCCCAGCGGCAGACCCGTCCTCAAGCAATGCATCTCCTTCCCAGGAGGAGGGAGGGGGAGACCAAAAAAAGACACAGCCACGGGTGAGTGGAAGGGGAGTTGGGAGGCAGGGAGGCTGGCAGAGGCCGTATTGATCCTGTCAAGGTGCCAGTGCTTCCTCAGGCGACATGGCGGGAAGTGTGGGCACGCAGCAGCACCTAGCCAGGCTCTCCACCATGGGGAGGTCATGGCATGGATCCCTCAAAACTGCCTCCCACAGCTCAGGAGGGCCCTGTAACCCCCATCCATGCTTGGATGCGATGCTCCTCAAAGAATGGTAGTCAGCCTCTGCTCCCCAGGGTGGGTGCAAGGAGTGGGGTGGGTCAGAGGATGGGGTGCAGCAGGTCTGGGCATGGAGTGCAGCACCCAGTGGCTGCCCAAGCCCCAGGCAGGCAGGGGGATGTGGGCATCCCCAGGGAAGGAGAGAGGGTCCCTGTGCTGGGGGTGCAATCAGAGCAGCTCCCTGGTCATGCTGGTGAAACAATTTCCTCTGGCCTTACTTTTCGTTTTTTTTAAGCCAAAATCTTTGAACAAAATGGCATAAAGATGGGTTTATTGTCAGGCTTGATGTCCTCACTGGGAAGATGCAAAGTAGAGTGTGCACACCACTGTATGGTGAGGTGCTGGATTCAGCTCAGCCCCTGGCCCCTTTCTCTACCCCTGCAGTCCTGGCTGGTTCCCCTCTCCATCCCTCGCCCTTCAATTTGGGGCACCCATGGCATGACCACAGCATGATTCCCTTGATGAATGGCTCCGCCCCTCCTCTGTGTGTGTGTGCACACAAATGTCCATTGCATGTGCTTGGGGGGGAGGCTGAGAAGGGCCAGCTATGAGTCAGAGCCGCAGGGACAGAGCTGTGCTGGGGAGGTTGGAGCTGCCAGCAGCCGCTCCAAAGTGTTAAACTCATTGAATGTGATCAGTAAAGAAAACAAAACCAAAAAAAATAAGGGGGAAAAAAAAAAGAGGGAGAGGAAAAATCTACCTAAGCAGAGGAGCTGTACACGACACTGAGGGGAAAGTGAGGCAGCAGAGCTGCAGCTGGGACTGGGGCCACCATCCCTGCTCTCCCTTGCATGGCCTTGCCTGCACGTCCTGCCTTGCCCTGCCATGCCCTGCCGTGCCCTGGCCCTCCCTACCCCAGGCTACGGGGCTCACCTGCCCCTTCTGCCCGTCCCTGTGTATCCCAGCATCGCGCACGCAGCTCCGCTGCCCCTGAGGAAGTTGGAGGGCTGAGGCCAGGCCGCTCATGACACCTCAGCACTGGGAGCAGGAGGGGGCTGCGCAGCAAGGGGCTTGGAGGTGGGCAGAAACAGGGTGACAAGCATGTATCTGAAGCCAGGACTGCTGTGGGAGGGGGGAGCGGGATGTGCACCAACAGCGACAGTGGGAGCAGGGGGGTCCCCAATGCCAAAGTGTGCATGACACCCTGACCTTTCCCCTGCCAGCCCTGCACTCAGCTCCAGGAGGGGGCTGAAAAGCCAGGGGCTGGACTCACAGGATGCAGAGGCCAGGAGGAGGCTGCCCAACTTTCTGCCGGAGGCTGAGCCCCGGGGAATGTGCAACCTGGTTCCCCCCTGCAAGGGCACATAACCCACCCCACCCCCCACGCACACACACACTGAGGGGGCGCAGCAGCCACGGCAGAGCTGTTTTTGCCATCTCCTCTCCCCCCCTGCACTGCTGGCAAGGCTGAGCCCAAGGGGACTGCAGTCCCCAGTCACCCCGCACACAGTGGAACCCTGTCTCGCCTCCCACACACATTGGGAACCACAGCTTTTGGGAGGGGAGAAGCCACATCCTATAACTCACGTCACCCACCCCACTGGCCAGTGGGGATGGCTTTCCTGAGCCAAGGACAGGCCTCATCAAGGGATGGTGCAGGTCATTTTGAGAGGGGACAGGTGTACGATCACCCGTTCTTGTGGAGGCTGTCCTGGCTGGCACCTCTCCCTGCCAGGACAGGTTTGGGGGCTGCAGCCCATCCACCTCCTCCGTGTCTCAGCATGCCGGGACAGGGGTTTCGGGGATCACCTCACCTTCTTGGGCAGCCCTATGCAAGGGGCTGGGGATGTGGACTGCCACCCATGGGGGGATCAAGCAGCGCGGGTGGGGAAACCAGACCCCTTTACCTGGAAACAGTCATCTCCGTCTGGGGACCCTGTGCCTTCTCCAGGCCCAACTTGGTAAAGATGCCCACCAGCACCATAATGGCCACCACGCCACAGATGATGTAGACGATCATGTTGGTCTTGTCGCGAGTGGGGTCCTCGGGGGTCTCGTCCACCCGGGCAGGCGGCTGGCCCGTGTTGACCCAATTGGGGGTGTCATAGTTGGAGCAGCCACTCTGGTCCAGCCGCCCGGGCTTGAACTGGCAGCAGAAGCGGTACCCGCAGGTCCCGCAGCAGTACTGGTAGATGCCGGCGTTGCAGTTGAATGGCGGGTCCCATTGCCCCATCACGTCGTAGTAACCGCGGCAGCGGTCCCCACCTGGTGGTGCCGCCCCGGTGGGTGCGGGGACCGTGGTCTCCGCCGGCGGTGCCTGGCTGCCGTTCCCGCTCTCACCGGGCCTCCCGGTGCTGGGCTCGCTGCTCCACACCTGGCCCGGCTCCAGCAGCACCAGGCAGCAGATACCCACGACGTAGCTCGGCTCCATCCGCCCGCAGCTCCGGGGGGACATCCCAGCGAAGGGACGAGTTACAGCCGCTCGCCCGGGACCGGCCGCATGGCCGCCGAAGGGTCCTGGTGAAGGAGGAACGGGCTGGGGGGGGAGGGAGGGGGTGATGGGGGAAAGGCAAATAAAGGGGGGAAAAAAACGTGGGTGGAAAAATAAGTGCGAGGGGACGGCCCCCCTTCCTTGCCTCTCCCCAGATCGGCCAGCGGGCAGGAATTCAGAGGAGGCGGCGAGGCGGACGGCGGGGGAGAGCCCGCCGGGCGGGGAGGGGGCGCGGCGGGCTGCGGGAGCGGGCGGGCGGGCGAGGGACCGGCGGGGCCCCCATCGCTGCCGTGCCGGCCGTCACTGCGCTCCGCCGGGAGAGAGGGGAGGGGAGAAAAGGGAAAAGCAGCGAAAGCCCTTCGCACTGGGGCGGGAGGAGCAGGAGGAGGCGGAGGAGGGCGGGGGGAAGGAGGGGGGAGCCAGCGAGGCCGGGGGGCTCCGCTCCCTCGCCGCCTGACAGCCTCCCGAGGAAACAGGAGAAGGTCCTTCACCGAGTCCTCTGCCAGGCTCCCGGCCGCCACCGGGCGGCAGGACGCCCGCCCTCCCCGTCGGGCTACTGCCGCGGGCGGCCGGGCAAGCGTGGCACCCGGCCCCCTAAGCACCCCCCACCCCCGCTGCGACACCCCCACCCTCCTGGGCAGGTTGGTACTTCGGGGTGCAGGATGTGTGCGTGCTGGGGACAGCTGGGAAGGGGGGAAAGCAGCAGTCCCAGCCCCGGGGGGAGCTGTGCACAGGGGGGATGAAGGATGGGTGGAGTGGGGGGGCTACTAGGGCACCCGTAGAAATGCATCCTCCTCAGAGCCACGATGATTTTTAGCAAGTCACTGGCTGGCTCCTTATTTGGGCTTGGAAGTCTTGGATCTCTCTGGGTGGTGCGAACCCACTGCTCTGCTTTTGACTGGTGCTGCCCATAAAGATGGTATTCATGCTCACTGCTAAGACCTCTCCCCAGAAGGGCAGGATTTGCTTTTGCTGCTCTGGAGCTGTTGCAGCAAGAGCAGAGTGGAAGAAACCATCAAGTCCCTTGCCCAGCATTGGCACGTTGTGCAGCCTGGGACAAAGGTGGCTGGGGCAAGGGGCAGTGACATAGAGCTGTGGCTGGGGCAAGGGGCAGTGACATAGAGCTGTGGCTGCAGCCTCATCCTCTCCAGACAGTCTTGCATCCTGCTCCAGGGAAGGGCAGCAAGTCCAGCATCACCATCGTCTCCCTCCAAATCACTCCTCCCTCCATGCTCTGGCAGAGTGAGGCTGGATACAGCCTCATCCTGCTCCTGCACTCAGCATACACCCTGTTGATACCCCAACCTGGGGGACAGGACTGCCTCTGGGCTGCACAGTGCTGGCACAGGAGACCTCAGCTCCCCAGCGAGCACTGATACAAATAGACATTGTAATGATGGACATGTGGTTAAAAGTGTCAGGGAGGCTCAGTTCCCTCCAACTGGCAATTCTTTCAGGCCAATGCTGAAGCCTCATGGACAGACCTGTCTGCAGGACCCATCCCTTACCAGCCTCACAATGGGTGGCAAGTTGAGGGTCTCACACAGATGTGGAATTCCTGCAGAGACAACTACCGCAGCTGGGGGCTTGGACAGCCTCCCACGGACACCTGGGGCTGGAGCTAGCCATTGTGAGCTGCTCGAGTGGGAGAGCGCTACGCCATGTGCTGCACACGAGGAAGAAATGCACCATCATCATCTTCCCCACACATCACGGCCATGCCATGTTGTGGGCCAGAGCTTTGCACAAACAGCTTCCCTTCCAGTGAGGGTGAAACGCTGCTGTGTTTTGCTGCAGGAGGCATTTAGGGGATAAAATACCTTCTCCCTAATCACCAAGCCTGGGCTCTGCAGGCCCCCAGCCACTTCCCATCTGGAGGCTGGCAAAAGCCAAAGACATTGAAAACATGGATAAGGAGAGCAGTCGGAGCCCGGGACATATCCGATCGGCCCCCAGTGCTGCAACCTAATAGAGATCCATTAGGTAAGGTAGCTTGCAGCCTCCAGAGCTTCCTGAAAGCGATAAAAAGCCAGTGAGGCGGAAGAAAATTGAGCACCTCCAAAAGCCACGCTTTCCCTGAATCTCGGAGGGGCTCTTTGATGAAAGGCCCCATCAGCTGGAAGTTGCAGACATGGGGGTCGTTAGCACTAATAGCCAGCAGCAGCATTGGCCTTGAGAGAAGCTGCGCAAGCAAAGTTTGCTGCCTGTGCAGGTGATGCCAACAATCATTTCGAGGCACTGGGCGATCGCTCTTGACATCCATGTGAGCAGAGCTGCCCCGGGGGCCCAGAGGCTTTAGCAGGCTGTTAGCAGAGAGTGAAAAACTGGCCAAAATTGGGGAGTTTGCGGGAAAATGGTTGCCTGGCATGACCTGGGAGAAAGGGACTGGTTTTAAGGGGGAGAAGTTGTTCACTGAGTGTGAAGCAGCTGATTTAAAGGGTCTCTGGGAGAGAGAGGGAGGGAGGAGGAGCTGTTTGTGGGCATTAGCTGTGTGCATCAGCCCAGATGGAAACCAAACTCAAGGGCACAGTGTGGAGGAATGCTCCCCCAGCATGTCCCCCATGCGCAGGGCAAGACCTCACGGGGGCTGGCTCCATGCGGTGCTGGCACCAGGGGCTGCAGCCTCCAGCCCCACTGAGCCATCAGCTCATCTTCATCAAATAAGCGACCCAGTCACTAGCTGCATCCCAAAAGGAAGGGGGCTGTAGGAGGGATATCCTATAGCCTAGCACTCACACATCTCACATCCCCAGGAATCAGTGGCAGGACCCATAGGAAAATTCAGGTCAGCAGGGACCTCCAGAGAAAAAGCAAAGGACGTGCTTGCAGTGTCTGTGGGCACATCTGGGGATGGGGATTTGGGAGAGGACCTCCGATAAGCTTTGGCCACGAGTCTTGGACAATGTCATGGAAATATCCGCTATGGTGACAACGCCATGCAGACTACAGAAGGGTGTCTCTCTGCCTGCAGAAATAGGATACGGGTGGTTCAACACCGCACAGGGAGGGATATGCCAAACACTGACACTGTAAACAGATTGTTTCTGGCAGGGCATGGCAATCTGGAGGAGATCCTCTCTGTCACAGTCAGAGAGTCCCACAGACCCAGATCCCTGCTGATCGCAGGGATGCAAGCCAGGCAGAGCTGCCAGGCCCCTGCCCGAGGAGGAGGAGAAGGGAGCCATCACCGATGGGAAGCAAAGCGACAGGAGCTTCCCTAAGTGCAGGAGACTTTGGGGTGCAATCAGCTCCCAGGAAAAGCTGGTGGTGGGTGGTCAGAGCCCCAAAGCTACCCAGGGAGCCCCTCCTAGAGGCAGAGACATTTGACCCAAAAAGTGATTTTTGCCATGCAGGACTGAGCCAGGCCAATGGGCAAATGGAGGAAAAGATGCTGCTATGGTTGGATGCCCCATGCTGAAGGGCTGTGCTGGGGCAGGAGGGCTTCTGCCAGCTGGCACCTCCTGCCTGTGTGCTGAGGAGCACTGCTGGGGTGGGTTTTGCCACTTGCAAATCAGCAGCTAATGCCCAACATCATCAGCTGGGAAGAGCTGATGGCAAAGGCAAGCTGTCAGGAAGAGCTTACAGCATGCGCTGCAATGCCATCCTCTGCCTGGAAGCAGAGGAAAGGCAGAGCTCCTGCCCCCTTCCCTGGGAGTACATGGGGTGCTGGCATCCCACGTGCCTCCTGCTATCCCCTAGGACACCCCAGAGAAACCTGCTCTCCCCAAAAGCTGCAGCTACTGGAGCTGGTGCTGTTTCAACTGGGGAAGAGGATCTCCTTGCATTTGTCTTCACTATGGGGGAAATTTCTTTGGCCATCAGCATCCCTTCGGGAAGCCCTGAGTTTGCCCAGACCCACTGTCTAGGACTAGGATAAGGGATCCTGGGGGTCAGGTGATGGACTAACATGCAGTAAGATGCTGCTCCCCTCCACATGTCCTCATGGGCTCAACGGATGAGGGAACCCAAAGGAGAGCTTGGACTTCTGGTATTGGTGATGGAGAGCTAAAGCAAGCGGAAGTTAAATGCACTGGGGGAAGCACAGGGATGTAGTGGCAGAGCCCAGAGCAGCTCCCAACCACCCTATTTCCAGCCCAATGTGCAGAAGGGTTTTATCCCATGCCTGTGCTTGGTGCTCTGGCTGTAAAATGGCTGTAAAAGAGCAACTGTGCCTCGTAATAGCTTACAGAAAACACAGAAGCATATGTGCCTTTACCATTACGATCATAATTGCAAACATTCAAAAGCCAAGATTTGCAAGCTCCCAGCTTCCCAAAGACAGCTGGATTTGAACCCAAATGACATCCAGAGGAATCAGGAGAAAATCAGCTCAAAGCAAAGGCTTATTTTTCATTTACGCTGCTGTATGGGCAAGCAGGATCCAGACTGGCAGCACAAGCTCCCTCAGCTGCTGCTGTTAGAGGGCAGCCGTGCCCCTAGATACAGCTGCAGAGGCACTAGAGCATCAGCTGCAACCACTGGGGTCCGCGTGGGGCTGGCTAGATACGGACGTTACATTTAGAGTTCATCCTGGAGACTGTGCTGGTGGCAGGAGCTGCACTGGCAAATGCTCCCCTGCACAAGCACTTGGTACCCGGCAGCTTGCTGGCCCCAGGCGGTTTTCTGGTGCTGCCTGGAGAGCACGTTGTGGGTAGGTGTGGGGTCGTTGAAGCCACCTTTACACTCATCTGAGCCTCAGGGCCGCCAGTGGGATGTTGGACTCAAAACCCATCCCCTCACCGGTGCCTGCAAGTGGGCAAAGTGGGAACAGCCCAACCCAAAACCTCCCTCCCAAGTGCTATCCTGGGGCAGAGGATGCCAAGCACCCTCTGTTTCCTACTTAAAGCAAATTTCCACCAGCCTTTTCAAGCGTTAAAAGGCAATATAAGCACTCCTGGAGACGGCGGTTTGGCATCCCTGGCTGCACTCCCCCTCCACCACCCCATTCTTCCCCAGCCACTCTTCCCCTGGCCACCTCTTATGCAAATTGCTGGTTCAAACTGCAATAATTTTGGGCAAAAGACACCAAATGGAGAAGGGATAAGAACAACCATCCTCATGTGGGGCTTTCCTGGGGCTGTGGGAGACTGCTGTGTGTAAAGGGGGGGTCCACTGCAGAGAGGATGGGAGGCAGCAGGGCCAATGGGGTGCTTTTGCCAACTGTGGAGCAATAAAAACCAGGCTGTGGCAGCAAAAGGGACACAACGCTTTCCCCCCATGCTTCAGGACCCGAGGCGGTGGCAGCAGAGTGAGCTGTTGGCATTTGCTGGGGGGGCATTTATGGCACCTGTTCCGGTGGCTGAGGCAGGGTTGGTGAGAGGAGGCCATATGGCTGGGAGCAGCATGAGGTGTGCTGTCCCGACAGCAGACCGGCAGCAGCGGGCAGAGCCTCTTCTTAGGAACGGTGGCCATGCCAAATGTGGGCTCTGGCACAGGCACCGTCCGGCTGCCAGGTATGCTCAGGTGCTGCGGGAGGCTCGGAGCCTGTGGGGAAGCACAGCATGGCCAGCATGGCAGAACACCTTCATGCAAACCAGCAGTCTCTCCTTAGCCTCTGGCACCAAGGGGATGTGCAGGGGCTCGTCACCCCTGCCCAGCATGGGTCTGGGCCAGGCCAGTGTAACCATGCGTGTGGTTGTAGAGGCGTGTAAGTGCTGATGAGCCGGGGTGGGCACAGGGAATGTGGGTCACAGAATAGGACGCAGCCATGTACATGTGTGTGGGGTGCGTGCGCGTCTGAGCGTGTGGTGGGACATGTGGGTGCATGTGCATGTATGTGCATCTGTGCACGTGTAAATGCATGTTTGGGGGCTACATGTGCATACGTATAAGTGCTTGGCAGAGCACTATGTGCGTGTGTCAGTGCGTGATGGAGGGGTGTGTGGCCCTGTGCTGGTAGCCATCGCAGGGAGAGCTCGGGTGGACATGCTGTGGCTGAGGGAGCCCTGGAGAGCAAGGTGGCCAGAGTGGCTGAAGCAACAGATCTGCCCGTGTGTCAGGCAGGCTGGCCAGGGCAGCAGGCTGGCATCCAAGCAGGGCTGCCTGCTGCCTGCAAACCTCCCAGCACACAGATGAAATCTCCTTTTCTGCTACAAGGACAATGTTTCAACAGAGGATGGCTAGTGGCACACTGGCAGCAGGAGCACATCCACCTTCTCTGCCTGCTATGCCCCATGCCAGGGGACAGGTTCCTCCAGTGGGGACGTGGAGGAGCTCAGCACCGCCCCCTATCTCACGATAACCCTTTTCCAGCAAAGGCTGGCCCCAGACTTCCTACTCCTGCCCTTGCTTGAGGTGAAAAGGGGTGAAAAAGCAATCAGGGATGTGTCCTGAGTAAGAGGAGCTTCAGGCAGGCACGAGGGAAGGCTCGTGAGCAGAACTGGGCAGGAAAGGTCCCTAAATAATACCAGGAAAGAGGAGTGGGGGCCCAGCAGATCAGGTTTGCTTTTCACATCACAGAGGATGAGGGTGAGTGAGAAGATACAGAAAAAGCAGAGGTGCAGACATGCTGTCCCGCTGCACTGCCTCCGCACAGAGCAGCCTTTGGGACCACCACCTTCCTCTGGCTGCCCTTCCCTGGTCATGTGCAGAGCTGCCTCTTCCCCTCCCCACTGGCAGACCACAGACTCCATTTGCCCTTGGCTTCCTGAGAGCAGTCCCAGGGAGGATGCACTCATCCTTTGATGTCTCTTTTTCCCGGATTAGAGAGGAGGGAGAGGGCTTTGCTATCAGAGGGCTGGCTATGGGCAGAGCTCCCTTGCCCGCTGGGAGCCTACAGGCTCTTGAGACAGCTTCATTTTGGTCTGATCCGCCTTCGCGAGTGAGACCCGCTGAAGACGGCCCAGTCCTATTAGTATCAGGGATTTGCTTCAGGTCTCCTGTCATTAACCCAGTGACATTGAGCTGTGCTATAAGCCCCTGCCTTTTGAGAGACTAATAATCTAGTGTGCTGCTTTCTCCTCATAGGAACCGTCCCTGCACTGTGCTGGCAGGAGCCTGGCTGCAGGAATCAGGAGTCACCTTGGTGCTCCCACCGGATATGGCATTTTCCTTCCACCTCCCAAATCCCAACCCAGGGACAGGACAGATGCCACCAGCAGCAGGGCTCTGAGTGAAACAAGTCCTACGTTTGTTACCCAGGGACAGCAGCCAAAGCCATCTTGGCTTTGAGCTGCTCAGAAGGAAGGGTAAGAGCAGGCAGGGTCAGACCAAGGGTTGTCGAGCCTCAGGAAGCATCTCTGACAGGGACCAAAGGGAGATGCTGAGGAGATAGTAGGAAGGCAAGTGTTGAATGAGACTTTCCCCAGGCCATCTACTTGCCTCCAGCAGCCTGGTGCTAGAGGACTCCTGACCCAAGGGTTGTTTCTTGTGTTTGGTACATCTCAAAAGGTTTCTCCTTCCTGAGCTTGCCTGAGCTTCCCTTGAACCCATGTAAGTGCTCATCATCTGTGACAGCCAGGGGTGTAAACTCTATGATGCTGAGCCTCAGCCGTCCATCCCACTCCTCATTGCTGCAGCCCAGGAAAACGCAAATATTCGCTATACCTTCCCAAAACTTGTTTTAAAATGCAATTTGCTTGCCATTGGTGTTGCCACCTTTTCTAATGACAGCAGAAGAGCCTTGGCATTGAAGCTGGCTTGTCCCCCGCACCCCTCCTGCCTCCCTATCTTGGCAGGCAGCAAGGGACAGTCTCTTGACACGTCTGAGCTACTGCACAGAGCATAAGGCCATTGCAAGCTGGCAGGGTTAGATTCAGCTTAAGCAAACGTTTCTGGTGATAAAAAAATCCTATATAATGTGAGGAAGGGGGAAGGCTGGCAGGGCTCGGTGCAGTCTAGAGATGAAAGAAGAGCGAATTAGTGAGCAGCTTTGAGACAAACAGAAGGGCATCGGGCGGGTGCACACACCCCAAAGAAGCAAGGGACCAGGGGATGAGTGACAGTGGAAACTCCTGTGACCAGGGATGCAGGAGAATCTGTGGAAAACCTTCGGGAAAAGAAGCCCTTTGCTTTCTGTCCCCTGCACTGTGTTTTGGGATGTTCTGTCAGTCTTTTGCAGGCAGAGGATGATGGTGCTCATGTCCTGGCTGGTGATGGACTTAAATGCAGGGTTGTGGCTGCCAGAGCAAGGGGTGTAAATGCAGGACTGTGGCTGCCTTGCTGATTATTAAAGCTGGCCAATATTTGTCTCAACCAATGAAGGTAATTGCAAATGTGAGGAGAAAAACAAGCGCTTGGCATCCACTCCTCTCTGTCACCAGCAGCACAGAGAGCCCAGCAGCCTTGGGCCAGGTCTGAAATAGGTGTGAAAACTCCTGGCTGCCATGATTTTTAAGGATGGAGCAACTGGCGTGGATGAAGCAGCTGGCACCGGCACTGCTAGGGAAGGGGAGGCTGCCACACACTGAGCTGGGCACTGGGAGAGGAGCTCAGCTAGAGGGTCCCTTCACCAGGGTCCTGCTTGGGCCATGGGAAAGGAGAACCAGACACTGGATAGAGGAAAGCTGGCTCAGGAATCTGCTCCCTGTGTGCTCCAGAGGTGCCGTGTTTTCCCAGGTATGTTGCTGAGCACAGCACATAAGCAGGCCAGAAGCATCTCCTGGTTTCCTGTCCCTTGGCTTTTAGAAGCCTAGGATGAGACCTTGGGCCCCTGATTTTGGGAGTCATGGAAGACGCAGAGTGCTAAACTTTTGAAAATATGAGAGCTCTTTTGCCCCAGTCTGCTCCGCTTGAGTGAAGGCTGGAGTCCACATTTCATGGGGAGGGCTGACAGCTTGAGGCTGCTCTGCGTAAAGTATTTCCAGCACTTTAGGTGAAGGGGAAAACCCCAGACACTTTCACGGTCCTGCAGTGGAAAGTGGTATGTGCATTAGAGATGCCCTGAACCAAAGGGATCTTCAGAGAGGCAGGGGGTGTTTTAGCATTGAGCTCACGTTGAAGTGTTTATCTCATATTTCCAGGTTGTCCTTTATCCCTGAACAGGAGCTTGCTGGCTGCGTGGTGAGAGCAGCCACCATGAGCCCATCCTTGGTGGGCTGCAGGACCAGTGGGAGAAGGGGTGGCCAGGATAGCGGCAGTGGAGAAATATCGTGCCTTGCCGAGCAGCTGAACTGCAGAGATAAAAACCCCTCAGTCTTAAAAATTAGCAACACCTGAGTGGCCCTTCTGCCATCTTCCGCATGATCGCCAGAGACATTTCCCTGCGCGCCCGTTTTACCTCGGGGGATGGATGCCTATGCAAGCCGCGCTGCCCTCACTGCTGTGCTCATGCCTCTCACCCCTCTCCAGCCACGTGATGTGGAGCTTGGTGGCTTTAGAAATCAAAGGGGTTGGAGCCCCAGAAGCCCTCCCAGGTTCCCCACCCACAGAAGTGCCCGTGGGTCTCTGCCTTCATTAGTAAGATGTGGGTTTCTAGTCCTCCTGCTCACAGAGAAAAGCCTTGCAAAGGTAAAACGAGTGTAGCCTGGAGGCTCAGGAACCAGAGATTAAATAAGAAAAGTCCAAAATTTAAATTTTTCATTTCTTTTTCATTTTAATCTCACCATCTTTATCCCAGTTTTTGTCTTTCTGCAGGCCTGGCTCCCGTCTCAAGGTGCTCGAGGGTCACACTGTGCCCGCGGGGCCACCCAAGATGGCTGCTGGTGGCCTAGGAGGACTTTGCAGTCTCCTCCTGCAGCAAATACGCTTTCCCACTGGAGTGGGTGAGCCAGGCTGCCAGCACACATCTCATCCCCTGCATGTGGTGGGGGTCCTGGTCAGGCTGTGATCCCCCGGTCTCCATCCGACTCACAGCAGGGGATGCATCCCCATCTGCATGACATGCCTGGAGCCACAGCTCTTCTCCGGGATGTCTCCTGATGAGCTGGTCTCCCTCCCCTTGCCTCTTCCCTAGGGCAGCCATGCCACATGGCTCCATGCAAGCACAGTGGGAGGACAGATCCAAGGAGACAGGAGGAAAATGAACTCCCTTAAACGTGATGGAGGCGACTGCCTGGTTCTGTCAGCCATCGCCTCCCATCCTCCCACCCCGCACCCGGCTTCTCTCCTGCTGTTTTTCTCTCTCTCTGGGTATAAGATGTCACTAGGATTAGACCCAAATCTCCCCTGGGTGCTGTGGCTCCCCCCCTGCTTATCTCTTGAGGTCACCTTGGAGGCTAGCTCTGTCCCCTTCAACCGGCTGTCTGTGCTGCAAAGGCAACCACAGTGGAAATTGCACCCTCAAAACCCTGGGCGCGGGCAGACGTGGAGCTCCGTTGTCACCCTTCATGAGCAAACTCTTTAAAATGTCCTGGCCTGGTGACCAGCTAGTGTTGCTGCTGGAAGAGGGATGTGCTGCTCACAGAGCCAGCCCAGCTGCGCCAGGGCAGGGGGGCTGAAGTCAGGGCAGGGGCAGATGCTCAGACAGAGCCCTGACTTCAAACCCTCCGAGGTTTGCTGTGGTTCCTGGGTGGAAGCGGGAGGTGTAGCTAGACACAAGCCCATGAAACATGGTGCCCAGGCAGGCTCGCCCCAGCCGTGCCACGATGATCATGAGGCATGCAAGAGCATGCCACGGTGCACTGGGACTTACAGTGAGTGGCACCATGTCCTAAGGACTGTCGTCTTGGGGTCATTGATGTCAAATGCTGTTATGGCCTTGCTGGCAACAGATGCAAATCTTGTGGGCTCTCCCAGTGCACCTCATCCTTTTCCTGAAATGACTCAGTGGGGCCATACTTGCCCCTAATACCCCAGGGTCAGCCCTGCAGCCCTGTACCCATGTGTCTGGGCACTCCAGACACATGCAGATTTCCTGCTGCCCTTTCTCCTGTGCATCCATCCGCCCTGGCATGCCGCCCACCATCAGGGTGGCCATCCTTCCTCCCTGCCACCCTGGGAGAGAGCCTGTGCTGTCCTGACATGTGGCACCTCTGCAGCGGGGCTGCCTCACCACTGGACTTTTAATGAGGAGTTAATTGCAGACGACACTGCCGGAGCAGGGGGACATCTCTCCTGGATCTCCGGATCCATTGCAGCACTTGGCTGGGATGGAGAGCAAGAGGAGGGAGTGTCAGTGCTGCCAGTAAATATGCTCCAGGACAGGCAGTGAGGGAGCAAGGACTGTGGCATCTTTATTCTGTCTTGACCCATTTAAAGCAAGCACCAGTGACTAAGGGAGCTGTCAGGAGGATAAAAATACCTCCCACGTTCCCTAGGCGGCCAGGGACAGAAATAGGGGTGCCATCACCTCTCCGGTGAGTAGTTGGGGTTGCCCAGTATTTTGCAATCCCAAAGGTGGAGTCCCCTGGTGTCTCTCACAGCAAAAACGACCACATCAAGGGCTCCACTGCTCAGAGCCTCCTGCCACATGTGGTCCCTCGAGCCAGCTCCCTTGCACCCTCCGTTTCCTTCCTTGGGACTGGAGCAGTCAGAAAATTCCCCCCAAAAGCAGTGACTCTCCTTTACTGCCAACAAAAGGAGGAAAGTATTGCACAAGGACATGTTCCCTGCAAACAGGGAACCAAAAATGTCCATGTCACCATGTCCAGGTCACCAAAATGTCCATGTCACTGCACTGCTCACTCCTTTGGGGTCACACCCCTGCATGGGCTGTGCTGGCTGGAGGGTCAGATCCCAGGGCTCTGCTCACCACCCCGGCCTGAGCTACCTGCATTGCCACCTCACAGGAAAACATACCCTAAATTTTGGGTTGTTGGCAGGGATGTGGTGCTGCCTTCCTGGCCCCTCCATGCTGGCATGCCTGAGAGCTTTTGCACTTGGAGTGGACTCAGCACACTGATGCTTTGCAAGCTGGAGACCAACAACCACACCTGGTACCTGGGGGTTTATTTACTCTTCTTCAGGTCACGCAGCTGGCTGCTGCTTTATTAAGCGTTGGGAAACATCTTTTGCAAGCTGCCACAATATTGAATGAACTTGCCAAGCAAGCAGACTGTTGCGCATGCCACAGCTGTTGACCGCAGCTAGTAGTTCAGTGGGGGAGGAAGAACATGTGCAGGAAGATGCTGTGGCCTCTGGGCAGGCTTCCCAGGCTCATGAACCACAGCAGGTCTCCTTGCATGGGGTAGCGCAGAGAGGTGTCACGGGAAGACATCAGCTGCTTTTCCTTCCCTGGTGGGTGCAGAGCCCACCAGCCAGGCAAAGGGATGAGGGCTGGCACAGGGCCGGGAATGGTTGCCAAGGCCCCTGGGTTCAGGAAGGCGGCACTCAGCCCTTGCAGGGTTTGTTAATTTGTTCATAAGTTTGGCAGAGGGCTATGAAGATGATGAGGGGACTGGAACATCTCTCTTACAAGGAAAGGCTGAGGGATCTGGGTCTGTTTAGCCTGGAGAAAAGAAGACTTAAAGGAGTTCTCACCAATGCTTACAAATATCTCAGGGGTGGGTGTCAGGAGGATGGGGCCAGACTCTTCTCGGTGGTGCCCAGTGACAAGACAAGGGGCAATGGGCACACACTGGAACACGGGAAGTTCCATCTAAACAGGAGGAAAAGCTTCTTTACTGTGAGGATGACAGAGCACTGGAACGGGCTGCCCAGAGAGGTTGTGGAGTCTCCTTCTCTAGAGACATTCAAAACCCGCCTGGATGTGTTCCTGTGCAACCTGCTCTGGGTGAACCTGCTCTGGCAGGGGTGTTGGACTAGACGATCTCCAGAGCTCCCTTCCAACCCCCACCATTCTGTGATTCTGTGATTAAAAGCTAGGGGTTCAGGGCAAAGGGGTAAGCTACAGCAAGGAGCTTGCAAGCTCAGGGTCTCTCCCCTTCCCCCTTGGCACAGGTTCCCTGCCAGGGATGGAGAAGGTTTGTAAAGAAGAAAGCAAACAAGTCTCTCCTGCCTACAGCTTTTATGGACTGACATATCTCCAAAATCTGGGTGAGCATTAGGAGGAGGCTGAATATTGAGGCAGAGGTTTAGGGGCACCAGCTGGTTGCACAGGCTGAGTGGGCACCGGGAACCCAAATGTTGTCATCCCTGAAGGACTTTCTCACTTAATATACCTGTCCAGATGTACAAGTAGACTGTGTAGGGCAATGCCTTAACGCTAGTGAGGGTGTAAGTTGGTCACCCAGTGCGTCAGAGTTACTGGGAAAAGCAGTATATGCTGAAGTAGGCAGTCCTGCTTACTAAATCTGTAATTCCAGCTCTGGCTATATTTTCATCTTTCTAATAATAAGAGCAAATATAGTAAGGATGAATCACAGGCTGCAGGCTTCAGGGCTTTTTTCCCCCTCCTTTCTCTGTGAATCCATCATGTGGGGGAGAGGGGCTGGCAGAGAAAAGGAGCTCAGACTCGAGGGAGATCCTGTCCCAGGAAAGTCTAAATCCATCCCCTTTGCACCTCTGTGCACTGTCGATCCCAGCCGGGAGCTAGCGGTCCCTGCCGCTCTAATTGCCTCTACCATTTCATCTCAGCAGCGTAACACTACTGCCCAGGGACATTTCCTTCCTGGAACACTCCTGGACCGTTCCCAAAGGAGCGGACCTGTCCTATCCCTGCCCGCATCCTGGGGATTGTACATCCCCACATCTGGTTTTGCCTGCTGGGAGTTTTTTGCTTTGTTGCAAGGACCTTTTGCAAATGTTAATGCTTTCCTTTTGCTGGAGAGCTCTTTGGCTGGTCTGCCAGAACACATTTCACATGCTTCTCCTAAAATTATGCCCTTTGGTTTTCCCAGCATTCAAGCTGAAGTGGAGCCCGGCGTGCCAGCAGCACATGGGGAGAGCAGCTCACTGGCTGTGTGCATCTCTGGTGGCGGTGCAGCAAGGGGTTAAGCACTGCCCAAGTAAGCATTTGCTAGCTGATGGCTCCTGGGGCAGAGGACTAGCACCAGAGAGGTGGGAGGGCTGGAAAGTGCAAGGTGGGGAGCTTGCGGTGACAGCAAGGGTCAGTGCTGGACTCTGTGGATGCCCTCAGTAGGAAGAGGAGGGTGGGTCAGAGCACTCTTTGAAGCAAGACCAGTTTCAACACTTCCCCTTCCACAGCGCACATAAGCTCTAGTTCAAAGTACATCACAATTTAGGCACGAGCATCTTAGCTGCGTATGGCACTGGATGTGGGCTGGAAGCAAGGGATGAGCTAAAGATAAGCTGCTCTTAACACCTCTCAAGCCAGGAAAGGCTCCCCAGCCCTCCCAGTTTCTCTCTGCTGGAGCCCACCCATACTGGGCTGAACATACTCCCTGCATGGCCTTCAGCCATCTCCTGCATTGCCATCGCCACTCTCTGGGCTGAGATCGGGGACACGGGATGTGCCCCAGTGGGTCCCTGTGGCTGAGGGAGCAGAGAGGCTTGGCTGTGGTGTGAGAGATGGTGAGCAAGGGGGGGTCCCACAGAAAGTGACCCCCAATGGCAAGGGGGTCTCACCTGAGCATGGTGTCAGCGCCGTTGGTTGCAGTGGATACCCACCGTCACGGGGAGGTGGTGTTTAGGTGGCCTTCTGCTGCTGCCCCCTATAGCAATTCAACATGGGAGCTTGGATGGGGCTCTGGTGGGCAGGGGAGCCCTGGGGGGGCAGGTCAGCAAGGGTCCTGAGGAACTGGCCTGGAACACACTCTGCTGCCCTGGAAAGGGCTTTCAGTGGCACCCTGGCACAATGAACCCATGCATGCAGGCATTCCCCTCCCACCTCCTGCACCCCCTACATCGCTCAATCCCCTGCACCCCTCATCTCTCCCCATAATCCCCTCCATCTCCTGCACCCCTGCATGCACTGCAGCCCCCTGCATGACCTGCATCCTGCACCTCCTATCATGGCTCTCACATCCTTCTGCATCCCCTACCTCCCCCTGCACCCCCTTTATCCCCTGAATTCCTTGCATACTTCCATCCCCCACATCCCACCACAGCCTCTATAACCCCCCACATCCCCCACATCCCTGCATCCCCGCACTCCCCCACTCCAGAAGTTTGTGTGGGTCCATGATATGGGGAGCTTACAATTATTCCCCAACCACCCCAAACTGTAAATAAGGACATTCAGGGTTTGCCCTCTACTGGCAGGACTCCCTCCAAATATCTGTGTTGGGAAATGCCACGGGATGACCCAAATTCAGCCCTGCCACTGGCCCTCCCGGGCCAATACCAGCAGTAAGCAGCTAGCCATGACTATCATCTCTGTGGTTGGAGGTGATTAAATACATCTTAAATGACTCATTGGGGAATTTTTATTTTACTTTTTTTAATAACTCATGGTGTCATTAGAGGACAAGAAGTTTGCTTTGCTGAGTTTGTTTCCCCATTTCCCTGTGGAAATAAATAATTGAGGAGCTGAATAGCAAACCAGAAACCCAGAGAGACCGTTACCGGGAATGCTCTGGGAAATGTGTCACCCCAGCAGCATTTATAGATCTCATTTTGATATTTGGGGAGGAGGGTGGAGCAGAGCCAAGAGGAATTTGGCAGGAGGGAAGTGAGGGGGGCAGGCTTGGGGGGGCTGAGGTTGTGGAGGGGCTCTGTGGGGGGCTTGGGAGGTAAGGATCAGGTCTCTCTCTTTCCCCCTCATCCCAATGATGTGGCTGGCCCTTTCTGCCCTCCACAATAGGATTTCCTAGCATCCCCATTTGGAACAGGGAGTACTTCCAGTGTCTTCCACTGCAAATAAGACAAGACTTTCCTCAGTGGAGGGCAATGGTGGCCATGAGGGGCCAGTGAGGGCAACCGGCCACAGCCACCCCTCCCGTGCCTGTCCTTTGTCCCTGACCTTCTTCAGGGAAGGAGGCTGGACTCCCTCCGTGAGGGCCATGGTCCTTGATGAACCCCCCCTGGGGATGCTCACAGAGAAGGTGAACCTCTTAGCTAGGAAAAACAGCATTTAGCAAAATAGAAAAATTGTCCAAACACTTGGATTTAACAGTGCTGCCTCTAAAGCACCTGCTTTACACTTACCCTAACTTAATGAAGGAATTAATTGCCTTACCAAAAATATTATTGTCAAAGAATAAGAATGGCAATGTTTTTTGGTGGAGGAAGAAGATGCTCTTTTGCATGTCCCCCCCCCATAAACCTCTATTTAAATTGCCATCCTGAGCTCGGTCTCAGCCACAGCTTTTGGCTGCAGGTGCCTTCATCCCGGAGTTTCACTGCCCTGTGAAATGCCGGCAGTTCTCAAATCAGGAAGTGGCATCTGTGTAGCAGGACCCAGTCAGACTGCAACCCCCGTAGGGAAGGAAACGAGAAAGACATCTGCATCACTGAAACCTTTCAGGACAGGGGAGTGGGGGGGAAGGATAGGGGAATCTCCTGAAAAAATCCCACCTGCTCTTCCCTGCCCGCAGCCCTCCTCCCAATGTGCCTCATGTGGCTGTCACCCAAACCTCTGTGCTCGTCCATCGATCTGGGCTCAGAATAGCTCCTGACAGCAGTCGGTGAGCCGCAGCCAGCTGACAGCAGAGTCTATGGATGAAGGACATGGGGCCTTGCCCCCACAGCACCCCACTGCCAGTGACTCCCCTCCCTCTGCACCCCACCAGTTGCACCCTGGGCTCCCAGCACAGTCCCATGCTTGGAAAAAGGGTAAAAAGGGGGAAATAACAGAAAGCAGGTAGAAGAGGGGAGGATGCAATGTGGGCTTGTAGCAGGGTGGGCTGTGCCATGTGCTCTGACTTCAGCACTGGCCACCCTACTGCCTGACTGACCCCTTTTGGGGGGTCTTCCACATCCCAAGTGCACTTCCAAAGCCCTTTGGGAATGATGCGGTGGGGTGGCCAAGCTCCTGGCAGGAGGAGAGCCCTGCATTCCTCAGAGGTGTCCCCAGTGGTACCCTGAAAGGAGTGCAGAGGCTCTCCCTGTGCAATCTGCCCATCACTGCCGATCACTTCAGGTGTCAGACGGGGTTTGTGTCACTCAGTGGGGATCTCCCTGCCTTGCTATTTAGGACTGGGATGAAGAATGGGTTTAAAACAACCTGACTTGCTGTGGAAAGGGGGAAAGTCACACCCCAAAGCCCAGGGGATGTGCAGCTCTGTCCTTGGGGCCTCCTCTTGGAACACCCCTGGAGCGGGGTTAGGCTGATACCATGGAATGGGGCTGAGCATCCTCCTCCATGAGGCTCAGCATCCTCCATGCGTGGCATGTCCTCGTCCACACATGCCTGGGGTGCAATGAGGGGCAAAGTCCCAGGCACCCTGAGAGCATTCAGGGCAGTCACTGGGAGCAGGAAGGGGGTTTCCCTCACACCCCCAACATCTCCTCCCAGCCCTGGGTGCATCCACAGCCTGGCAGGTGGCTCTGGAGGCAGGTGGCATTGCCCCAGGGCTTGGGGAAGGGGCTGGGTGAAGGGTTTGGTGGGGTTTGTCTGTGGGTGGGGTTTCTCCAGGAAGGAGAATCTGAGGGTGATGTAGTCCCTGCGCAACCACTTTGGTCCCTGAGGTCAGCTTGTGGGTGCTCCTCTGCAAAACCCAGGGCAGGGCACTTGCTCCACAGTGCCAGGGAAAATATGGGGCTGTCCCTTCACCTCCCAAAACCAGGGTTAGCCCTTTCTGCCAGGGGAGATGCTGACTGCCCACCACAGCCCCTTGGGGTGGTTTTTGGCTGTCCCCTCCCTTTACTCCCCCGGGAAGCTGTTCGCTGAGCACAGCCAGCAAAGCGGGGAGCAGCAAGGGCGGCCCCAGGGGAGAGCATCAGCCCATGAGGCAGTGAGGAAACCCCCTCTGCGCCAGGCACCTGGGCAGGCACTGTGCCCCCTCCCACCACTCCCCCAGCACCCTAAAACACCTGGAGATTGGGGGGAAGAAGGTGGCCAGTGCCACGTCTCAGCATCTCCTTGGCGTGCCCGTGGACCAAAGTGATCCTGGCACTAAGCGAAGGAAGGGGATGCTGATCAAAGCCGAGTGGTATTTTTTTCTTTTTCCTTTTTCTTTTTTAAATCTTTCCTTAAGTGCAAACACCATCTGGCTCTCCCAACTCCATCAGCGCTTCCAGTCCCCAGGCAGCTTCATTCTTCCTAATTACTGTCATTAGGCAGTGGGTAGCAATTAGGGAGGGATGCTGATGAGCAGCACCAGGAAGACTGTGGTTCCTCGACAGCCTGGCGCAGGGGACTGGGTGGCCTCTTCTCCCCAGCCTGGGGCTTTTCCAGATGGGGAGCTTGGTGGGTAGTAGGGTGATTTCTTTTTTCTGTAGAGGCTGACGTGGAAGGGAGGTGCAGGCTGGCAGGTCTGGTCCTGGGGAGTCCCCAGGGAGGCCTGGCACCACTGGGGATGGGCTGCTCCAGGGAGCAAGGCAATGGTAGAGGTGCTGCTGGGGATGGGGGAAACCAGCAGCTCGTTGTATCCCACTCTGTCCTGTTTCTGGTAGTCTCACCACTCCATGCCTGTCCTGCTCACAGGTGTCCAGCCACCAGCAGCCATTTCTCCCAAGCGGCCCTGAGGCCATTGTGATGGGCCCCACGGCTAGACTCACCAGCAGCCATTTCTCCTGGGCAGCCCAGAGGCCATGGAGATGGGCTGCATAGCTAGACAGAGGCAGGTCCAGCTGTCACCATTCTGCCTGGTCAAAACGGGGCTGGCCACCAGCCTGCCTGGCCTTATGCATCTCCCCTTGCTGCATTTGGGCATTCACCCTCCCATGCAGCTCCCTGTGGTGCTGCAGCCATGCAGGCCGGTATGTAGTGTCAGTGCCACCCTGTGGCAGGCACCTTGGGCCTGCTGGCCTCTCATCATCACTCACGGCCTCCCACGGGTATCCTCTGGGGATTTGCAGGGGTACTCATGTGTCCCTCTGCCATGGCTGGCACTGAGAAACGAGTGATGGGGAAGGATCCACTGGGGCAGGACAAAGTCCTTGCCCTGCGAGTGGGTGATGGGGTGGCCACGCAGTCCTGGTATTCTTGCAGCAAGGGGGAGGATCAGAGGCTGTACCCAGAGATGCATGGTCCCTGATGGACATTGGCCATCGGAGTATTGCTTCATGCATAGTACAAAATGGTGCCCGCCTTACCGTGCCTGCTGTCAAGGTTCAGCATCCACAGAAAGCCTATGGAGGGGCAAGCTGGATCTGTGGGGGTCTGTGGGGGGTGCTTTGGGCTGAGCCCATGGATCAACGATCAGGAGACTAAACTGGTGGGTGAACCAGCAACAGGGGGAGAGAGGAGAAAGTGAGGGAGAAGAACCCAAGCAGGGAGGCAGGTGGAGGAAAGCCAAGAACTTTGGAGGTTGGAAAGCCTGTGGGACTGGGCAGGGTTTGGCAGATGTGACCACTGGCTGCAGAAGATCCTTGGCCAGGGTACCCCTGGCGCCTTCGTTCTCTGTGCCACCATGCTCTGTTGGCCAGCTGGCTTCTGCCTTTAGGACCAGTGGTGAAAACCATCCCCATCCCTAGGGACACCAAGGCTGCCATCCTTTACCACCAACATTGTTGGTGGGACTTACAGGAGCTCAAATACTCCCGTGACCTCCATCATAGGGGGCGTCAGTGGGGTTGAAATGACTCGGGATATGCCTGAGGTGGTTCTGCAGTGAGGAGAGTTTTAGCCCTGGCTCCTTCCTCTTGCCTCAGGGTTTTTCTCAGACTTTCCCCTGGCTGTCTGAAACCCTGTGTCCCTGCAGCAAGGTGAAGCCCAGTCTCACCAGTCTTTCTAGGCAGTTGTGAGGGCAACGGGGTGGGCACTGGGCCGGGGAGGAAGCACAGCTCCTGCCTCGCAGGGGGAAGTGAGAAACTGCTGTGGAAAGTCAAAGACAGGCAACACCCCCCAAAAAAAACCCCACTTGCCTTGCTCCCCAGCCTGTTAGCTAGATCCTGAGGAGGCCATGGGAGGTAGACGTGGCAGTGAAGCCGGCACAGAAGCAGCTTCTCTGGCTCAAGACCTTGCTGTACCCCCCCAGGATCACCATGGCAGAGAACCCTGAAACCAGGGGAATGGGGACCCAATACAGACCCCTAAGCATGCACTGGCAACGGGTTCATTTTATTGCTTCATTTTTACAGCCATATTTTTTGTGTCCCTCTGCTCTCCATGCAGATAAGACAGACAATACTCTGCCCTGTACATGAGAATGGAGAAACGCGCACAGAGGGGGTTGCAAACCCCCCCCTCAGGCAGGCAAGCTGGGCAGGAGGGTAGCACTGCCCAGTCGGGAAGGTAGGGTGTGGGGAAGACACCCCACATACCATAACAGAGAGGGGAAACGAGGGGCATTCACTGGCTGAGGAATCCAATGTGGATCAAAATGCTGCTTCTGTGAACTGCAAATGCTGGTGGTGTTCTGTGGAGACGCTGGCTGAAGCTCTAGCAGAAATGAGAGCAGAAGCTCTTACCTGAGTAGAAAAAGGGGCTTTTTCAATAGGACTTGTACAGGAGTTTCTTTTTCAAGTTGCCATGCTGGTCAGGGTGGGTGTTGCATCCACAGGGCTGAGCCACAGTGGTCACTGGGTGGGAAGCAGGAGAGGAGCCCAACAGTCCTGCTCCCTTTTCCTCTCACCTCCATCTCCCATAAGCAGGTTGCTGTGCCTCCCATGAGCAGTCCCTCTTCCAGCATGAAAACATTCCCCGGCCCGGCTTGGGCTCATTTCCTCACTCCAGATGCATAAAGGTTGCTTGAAGTCACTTCACAGGGGCAGGTATAGAGCATGGGGATGAGGAGATACCTGATAGGTGCTATGGGGATGTCCCTCCTGATATGGGCAGCACAGCTGCTGTGGATAACTAGGAGCCCAGCACTGGAGTCTCTACAGCTCCTGCCAGTGAGCCATGGGCGCCCAGAGGCCCAGGGGACAGTCGCTGGGCACATGGACCAGCCCCTGTGGCTGAGATGGGGACCCATCCCAAGCCTGGGTCATGCAGAGCAGGCAGACAAGAAGGCTCACCTCTGCCAGCATGTTTAGGTCTGGGAGAGGAGTTGTGGTAAGGAATTTCAGCCTTGGCACTTGTGGCAGTTCCTGTGGTTCCCCTTATGGGACAGATGCCGGAAGCGCAGCTCCAGTGCCAAGTCAGGGGAGAAGATGAAGGGTCGCCCTCCAACAGCAGCGTCTGGTCCTGCAGCCCCAGAGGGAACTTAGGCTTGGGCAGGGGGCTACCTCCCTGTCAGAGGGACCACTGGGTGACTCCACCACAAGCTGTGGCCATTGGTGACCTGCTGTCACTTGGCAGCTGTGCTCCCACACCTTGCTTGGCCACTGCTGCTCAGTACTCGAAGACTCTTGGGCAAGGAGACCACCTCACGGAAGGAAGAGCTCACTCAGACTGCCAGCAAGATGGCACTTTGTGCAAACAACCACCCCCCTAGGCACTTCTAATTGCTTAACCACCCCCTCTGGGGCCAGCAGGGTTTCTCACCCAAGCTGTTGGCCAGCCTTTGTTCAGCTAGGGGGATTGGCTGCTGTAATTACTTGGGAACAGCAATCCCACACTGACAAGCTCATTGTCGAAGCAGAGCCCTTCCTGCGCAGTAAAGCCACTCACAGGAGGATGAACAAGACCATCTACAGAGGGATGCCTCAGACCAACACCGCCAGCCAGCTGTGGAGCACAGGCAAAGCCCTGAAGATGCTCACATAAATTAAGTCATCCCGCCTACACTTGCATCACTGCCTGCGTGAAAACATCCATCACCGGGAGCCCTGTCATCCCAAGTGACACACAATATTTCTGCAGCCACCATGAGCTGAAGTGACAGCTGTCTGGGGCCATAATGACAAGCTCATGTTGCTCCTCTAGACCAGCAGTCTTGTTGGTTGCCCCTGGTCCTCCCTGACTTCAGTGATTGTAGGTCATAGCAAAGACAGATTTTTTTCCTCTCTTTCCTCCCTCACTTCCGGCTTGTTTCCCATCCTAGGGGTACCTGGCTGTGGAAGAGGTTCCCACCAGTGCTGATGGATGCCTGCCACCACATGAGAGCACCCGGAAGGAGGAGACACCTGGATGTTATGGCATACAGAAGATGGGGGGAGCAGGACTGTGAATGGAGCAGATGCTGGATATGCCTTGCTCCATATGGCCCTGAGCCTCCTTTTATTGAATTCAGCAGCAAATATCGAGCTAATGGCAGCGGTGTGGGACTTGATCCTAATGTAACTCCCTGCTTCCTCCATCTACCCTTTCTCTCCATCTTTCTGCTATTCCAGCCCCATGTCCCCAGGAATCACCCATCCAGCAGCAAACCCATCCTGGTGTGATGACAGCCGTGCACAGCAGCCCTGGCTACACTCCATCCTTGCCAGCCACATCTCCTCTGCCTCCTCCTGATGGCCACGGCAGCTGTTGGCAACTTGGCATAACTCAGTGTGATCTGCTTCATCTTTGTCCAGCACTTACAGATGTAACCTGGGACTAGGCGCAAATGGGAAAGTGGAAAAGGGCAGTCATTCTCAAAGGCTGATCTTGCTTGAGGCAAAACCCAGTCCTCAGTCAGCTCATGTCCATGCAAGGATTTGTGCACCCCAGGGATGGGCTCTGGGCATCTGCAGGGAGCAGCCAGAGTGCTCAAGCCCCATTCCCCTCACCCTCAGGCTCTCTCCTCGCCAGTGCAGTCCTGGGTGGTTTTGGTGGTGACCAAGGCTGTGGCCCCCAGTTCAGTGGCAGGCAGCGGGAAGCTGTGGTTGCACTCCTCATGCTGGGGGTACACAGCAGAGAGCAGGATGATGTCGCTGTCAGCACCACCCTGGCAGCACGGCCTCTGCTTTGCCTCGGCTTTCCTGGGTGGCCCTGGCATCTTCAGGCCTCTGTTGAGATTTGGGCATGGGGCTGGGGCCAGGGCAGCATCTTCCTCTGGTGTGGTGGGGTCCTGGCAACCTGGGCCAGGCAGGGGTCCAGCAGCAGCCACATTTTCTGGGAGAGGGCAAGAAAAGTGGGTTACGGAGCTCATAAAGTAGGTCCAGGATGGTCCTGAAGAGAGGGTCCAGTCCCTGAAGGCTCACAGCAGGGAGACGGGGCTGGAGAGGAGGGGTCTGCAAGGTTACCACCACACCTCTCCGGCTGCAGAGCTCCTCCTGCTTACTGCTGATGTGTTCCCCCCAAAAAACCCCCACAATACGAGAAGGCAGAAAGTCACACTTGCACTGCGAGCCCTCTTGTTAAACCCTGCCAGCAGCAGAGCAGCCCAGCCCTTGGTGGCTTGCCCTCCCCGACTGCCTCCCGCTTAAAAATAGACTTGTTTACACACTTCGAAAGCAGGCGTGTGCTGCTGGCCCCAAGCCTCCTGCAACCTTCCATGCATCCAGTGCCACAGCAGTGGGCTTGCTGGGTTGTAGCCTGGGGGGTGCTGGGGGACAGGGACCAGGGCATGTGGCAGAGGAGTAGCCAAGGGGTGCCTCTGATGCTCTCCATCACGGCCAGACTTCTCTTACCACTGGATTTCTCCCTTCTCTTTTGTTCTCGGTATTTTCCCCAGGCATGTGTGTCACGGGCTGTTGCAGACACACTTGGTTTAGTGGAAAGGCCCAGGTAATGTCCCCTCCTGTCTAAGTCACCCCACTGGCATCACTGCCAGCATGCAGGCAAGCTGGGACACAAGGTCCAGCTGCCCCTGGCCCTGCTGCCCCCTGAGGATGCCCCCCTGGACAGTGGGGTGGTGGTGGGTACCAGCATCCCCCAGGGTCACCCTTCTGAGGGGGCTTTGCAGGGAGCCATACCCCTTGCCTGGGGACAGGGAGGGGTGAAGCCAGGCGAGACTGTTTCTGAGAAGAATGGCCAGGGTTGAGTCAGTGCCAGGGCAGGGGTCCCCAGAGGAGGAAACGGCCACCTGGCTGATGCCCCAACAAGATGGGCCATAATGGGACACTGTGGCCTCATCCCCCTTGAAATATCCCACCAGGAAAGGCTTAGCGCTGTCCCTCACCCTCCAGCCCTGTTTTTGATGCCTTTAGGGATGACTCAGTGCGGTGCTCCGGTGTCCTGCCAACAGGGCTGGCTTTGACACCATCAGGATCTTTGGAGCGCACGTTGGAGGGCATCGGGCATCCCAAATGGCAGTGCCAGGCTAGGCGGTCAACACGGGACTGCCATTTGCTGTGCCACGGGGAGAGGCTCCCTCTGGAGCCATCCTCAGATGTCCACTGCCATCCCTGCAGTCCCTGCTCCATCCATGGACCTTCAGCTACTTGGGGAGAGAGACAGGAAACTTGCCAGTGCTCTGTATGTGTTACCCCTGGAGAGGGGACGGTACCAGCGGGTGATTTAAGCAAACGAAGGCACAGGGAGATCTGGTAAAAGGAGGGACAACTCAGCGGGGTCACGCTGGGAGGCAGGTACAGGTGTAGGTTCCCAGGGGACACAGGACACCATCATTCAGGGGGCAGCTCAGCTGCCCTGAAATGCCCTGGGGTGCCCATGGAGCCCATGATGAGGTGGAGGAGCCAGTCTCAATAAAGATGTGCCTCAGGGGACCCAGTGGCAAGCAGTTCTGTCTGCCCCGGGAGCCTTGGGATGCTGTGACAGGGAGAACAAGAGGTCCCCTACCTTCGGCCTCTTCATCTGCTGCCTTCCTCTTCCTCCTCTGCTTGCCCATCTTGCAGGCCAGGAAGCCCCAGAGGGCAGCCAGAGCCAGGGTGAGCCCCACCACTGCTGGGACCACAAAGATCAGGAGGGTGCTGGGCAGGTCCACCGAGGGGAGGGTGGGCGCCAGGGCGGAGGTGGGCACCACACGGGCGGGCTCTGCTGTGGGGCGAAATGCTGGCAGTGTCAGGAGGGGGAGAGCTGGGGTGAGGGAAGGAGCATAGCAGTGTTACCCATCCATCCATCCATCCATCCATCCATCCATCCATCCATCCATCCATCCATCCATCCATCCATCCTCAGGCCTGCGGTGGCAGGGAAGGAGAGTGGCTCTTCACAATTACCCACCCACAACCCGCAACGAACTGTCCCCCCACCTGATGAGACTCTCGTTCCACCCACTGCCATTCCCAGCTGGGGGGAGATGAAAGCATCCTGCTCTTCCCATGGTCATCCCTGGGGCAGGCTGTGACCCCCGTGCCAAGCTGGATCATTCCTCTTCTCCCCGCACCACGTTCCCCTCTCTGGAACTGGCTGCCCTCTTCCTCTTTCCTCCATCGTCACCACCATTGCCATCCGCAGGAGGACCCCTCCACCTACCCATGCCTGGGGTGTCCTCAGCCCCTCTTACCCATCACCGCCCAGCCATGGCGTGCTCGGTCCCCAGCTGCCCCTGTCCTCTTACTTGCATTGTCCTTGAACAAGTCGGAGCACTTGACGCAGGACCTGGTCAGGAGGTCGAAGCACAGGGAGGAGAGGCAGGAGGCAACAGCAGCTTTTCCTGACAAGGACATGGCAGAGTGGGAGTGAGAGCCTGGCTCCTGCATGGCGTGGTGGCGAAGGGGCCACTGAGTGTGAAGTCACAGTGCCGCAGCGTCTGTGGCAGAGGGAGATACAGTCTGTCAAGCTGGGCCGTCTCCCTTGGGGCTGCGCTTGCCCTGGGGCGGATCTTCACCAGGGAGGAGGAGAGTGAGCGCCCAAGCCCTACCTCTGCCTGCCCGTGCAACGCACCCTCAAACTACCCCTCTCCTCTGAATTATGCCTCTGAAATCCCCGCAGCCCCTGGTGTGCCCCAGCCTGACAGTATCACCTCCTCAGCCCTCACCCTTCCCCAGCCCACCCATACATTGTCCCCAGCCAAGGCACGTCCACCAGCCCACACTCTCCCTCACTGGCCAGCAAAAAGTCCCCTTGGCATCCTTCAGTGCCTACAGGAGGCTTTTCTGTGCCCAGATCTTTACATAGACCCCATCACAGGGCCACGGATCTGGACTGGATGGAAAAGGCAGAAAAGGACTGGAGGAGAAAAGAGTGCAGAAGCACCAAAGTTTCCCCTTTTAAAAGCTCCCATTGCCTCCAGGACACAGCCTATTAGTGACTGCTGCATGGGCAGGCCAACTGGTGTGTGTTCTCCATCCCTAATGATGGTGCCCTCTGTCACCTTGCTCTCTCCATCCTCTCCCTTCGAGACCTAGACCCATGGCAAGGACCCTCCCAGCCTCTTGGCACCATGTCTCATTCTCTGGGGTTCTGATCGGGCTCTGCTCAGTAACTGCCCAAGGCACAGGCAAAGCAAGTCACATCAAGCAAGTTTGGTCCCTGTACCCTTGGAAGGAACTAAATAAACCCTAAATGGTCTTAGGTGTTCCTGATCAGGAGCAGGAGAAATGTCCTGCCACCAGTACCCACACGTCAAAGCCCAATGTTTGAGATCTGAAATGGGTAAGTGATCGATTTCAGTGTTGTAGGTGGCTTTCCAGCCTTACCTAACAAAAGTCACTCCCCCTTTTTCTTTACCCCATAGGAAAGAAAGGGACCAGCCACAGCTGCTGGCTTGCTCTCAGCTGAAGGAAGCAGCACAGGAGACCTGGCCAGGAGAGCCCTAATGGGGCTTTACCGCTGGAATCTCATCCTTGCATCACCACTGGGCATCCAAGCTCCTCTGAGACAGGCCAGAGGACTTGGTCCCTGAATGCGCCTGCCTCTCTCCAACACCTTTTGGCAAGCTGAGTCCACAGCCTCCACACCCCACCCCCTGCAGCCCCAGGTGGGATGCAGACACCAACTCTCCACGCTGGGTCCCAGCCAGCCACGGGTCTCCAGCACCCCATGCCCCTGCAGAGCAGGAGCTGCCCTACAGTGGGGCCCTTCTGGCCCCCCAGCCACTTCTCCCTCCCTGCTAGCAGCATCCCTGGAGGTTGGCTCGCACCAGGGCAGTGCCAAAGCAGCCCCAGCACCATCTCAGCCCTCGCCACTGGGCACTGCGGGGCTCTGGGCGAGTGAAAGTCACGACCAAAACCAGTCACTGCCCTCTGGTTCCACGCCTGCTGCGATTTCACTTCCCTTTGTGCCCAGCCACTCACTCCCTCGCCCCTCACACACGTGCACACGTGTGGCTACCAGGGGACATCCTGCCTGGCTGCACCGTGCTGGCAGAGATGGCTGTGGCAAGCCTGGGGGGCTGCAGACTCCTCCAAGGAGCTGTAAGAGCCTGGCTGCTATTCCTGTGACTCAGTTATTTCTCTTCCATCTTAGTCAAAGTAAAACTCCCCAAGTGAGCAAGGGCACACCAAGCACTTCCCTCTCTCAGCATGGCCCCAAGTTTTGAAGCCACGGGTGTCATGGCCAGCTCAGCACCCTCCACCTCAATGCTTGTGCTGAACGGGCTGTGCTTGTCCTTGCAGAGGTACCTGCTGGGGGAGGACATTTCTCTGTATCCCACCTCACCTAAACCCCTGTCTCTCATGCACCACGGGCAAGGAGTGTGGCTGCGGTTCAAGCACAGAAGCAGAAGGTGCATGTGTCCAGCCGCAGCGTGCACCAGGAGCATCTCCATGGGTCAGAAAGCCATAGCAGGGCTGAGGGGTTAGGAGAAAAGCTCAGGCTCACTCCAGACCACACCTGAGCTGTACAGCCTGGGGAGAAGAGAGCACTCGTAGTGCTCAATGTCCTTGGTAGGCCACTTGCAGAAGCATAAGTGTAGGGACTAGGGAGCAGAAAACATCTTGTCTTGTGGGCTGGTGGGGCTGGAGCCATGCATGGAGACAGAGGACCCTCACAAAGTAGTCAGTGTTCCTGAAACACCTCCCTACTCCCAAGGCTTTGCTGTTCCTCTTGTCCCAGGGTGTTTCCACCTGCTGGTCTTCTTTTCCCGAAGGAGGATGTTCCTCCATCATCCCTTTCTCATTCTTGCCTCTGAAATCCCCCCACTGTGCTTCACCTGTGTCAATCGTCTCTCAGCGACCCCCAGCCCCTGTTCCCATGGGTCTTGCTGTAGCACTGTCACCCTCCCCTCTTCTTCCCCTCTCCCCTCCCTGCATGGCTTAATGCAAACTGGGGGGAATGGATCCTGGCATCTGCTGTACCACACTTACAGATCAACTGTGACCCCTCCAGTCAAATATATGCACCAGGGAAAGCCCATACCCAGGTGCCTACATGTTGCTTTCAACACAGAGCATGAGGTTAACAACAGAACTCAGGAGCTGATGGCTCCTGTTTCAGTTCCTGGAGTGAAAAGTTGCAGCCGCAAATGCATGGCGGGGAGACCAGGGACAGCAGCTGTGATGTCCTCCTGTGAATAAAGCGCTCCCAGGTCCTGTTACGTGGAAGGGTGTTGCAGCCTCATTGACACAATTAACCTTACCCTATTCTCTCCCATTTTCTAAGCCCTCTTTATCCCCTTCTCTGTAGAGGGGAGATAAAGGTCTTTCACACTCCTTTCCTGGATGGTTTGCTTCCTTCTGGGTCAAGAAAACAATGTCTGAATTTACACATGACAATGCTTACTCATGGAGAAAATCACCGCTGACTTCCCCAGCAGCACTTGCACGTGGTCCTGCACACTAGCACAGCCCAGGCTGCCCAGCCGGCTCCAGGCATTGGCTGTTCCCCTCTTCATCTCCCCCATCTTTGTCTCCCCTGCCCTTCATAACAGCTGTTGATCATTTTTGGAACAGCACAAGTTAAAGCATGGTGAGTAGTTTAAACTGTTTGCATCTCAGAGCTGAATATGCTTGATAATAGCACAAATGCATAATTAAAGAGCAGAAAAAATGACTCACTGAATAAGGAAATGCGCTTTTCTTATCTCCTCTGCAGAGAAATGAAAGCCTCAGGAGCCTGGGACTCCAGCTAAGTAAATGCTTTTATTAAACAAATAAACCAGCAAAGATATCAAATGAGCTATTTAAAATTATGTCTTAATCCTGGAGTCAGAGAGCTCAATTTTCCACTGGGAGGGCCAGCTTCAGCCGAGGTCAGCTGCTGGGATCACCCAGCAAGGGACAGGGCAGCGCTGGTGATCCCAGGAGTGGGGAGGAATGGTGGTGTCCTGCGAGTTCTTGTGCACAGATGAGTGACTGGACTCATGTGAGCAGTTCCTTTGGTGTTGGGGGTGGGTAAAGTGACTCACGCACATGCTTGCAGAACCGCCTGTAGCAGAAAATATCCACCGAAAGTTCACCTTGTGCTCGTGTGCACCGGAAACCCAAAAGCTTGTCAATCAGAGAAGCTGCAAGGTGTTTATCAAGCAGACCCAGTTACCCTGGGACAAACCTCTGACAGGATGGACCCAATGCCCTGGAAATGCCTCAGCACAGCCCATCTGCCCCACATCCAGATGGTGCTGCTAGAAGGCTTTGATTGGAGTGAACCCCCAAAGCACATTTGGCACCTTACCCCTGTGCCCCTTCCCAGCACCTCTGAGCCAGCTGGTGGGAAGCACCCCATCCTGAAAGGTCCCACTACGGCTCTCGGGACTCAGTTTCTCAGGGCTCCAGCACAAACCTCCTTGTGATCCACTGGATGCCCAGCATGGCCCAGGCCTCCCTTTTTCTGCCTTCTCAAAGCCAGCTGGGCTTAGAGACAAAATCTGGGAAGATTTTAAGGTGAAAAAAATTAAAGAATCACACAGTGGTGGGGATTGGAAGGGAGCTCTGGAGACCACCTAATCCAACCCTCCTGCCAGTGCAGGGCACACAGGATGGCATCCAGGTGGGTTTTGAATGTCACCAGAGAAGGAGACCCCACCACCTCTCTGGGCAGCCTGTTCCAGTGCTCAGTCACCCTCACAGTAAAGAAGCTTTTCCTCCTGTTCAGATGGAACTTCCCGTGTTCCAGTGTGTGCCCATTGCCCCTTGTCATGTCACTGGGCACCACTGAAAAGAGTTGAGTCAAGATGAAGGCTTCAAGAGATTCACCATCACCCTGAACCCAGACCCCTCCATAGGTGCTCTGCTTCTTACCAAGGATTTTTGTGGCACTGCTCAGCCATCTGCACAGGGAGTTTGGCATGGGGTAGTGTCCTGGTGGCACTGGCTCTACGAAACATCATTTGTCTCCTCCCCTTTAAACCCCCCTGGAGCTGTGCCTGTCCCTGAGGTTAAGGAAAAGTGAGCAGGTGTCCTGGGCTCACTCTGCAAGGGGACCTAGGATCCCTCCAGTGGTGATGCTGAGCACCCAAATTAGGCTTCTATGATGGGCTGCTCTTTGAAGACCTCTCCAGGGTTGCAGAGGGAGGGCGGTGGGTCAGCACTGCCTGCACTCAAGCTCTCTCTGCCCATTCCCTCTCCCTTCCCCAGAGAGCCCAAGAGGAACACAGCAGCACTGAGGACATAAGGGACATCCTCCCCGCCCCAATCCTGCCTTGGGGGAGCTAAGCCCTTGACTTCCCCTGCCAAGAGCAGGCGGTGGGGGGAGCAAGGGGTGTTTCCAGTCAGGGTGCTGGCTGCTCTTGCTGCTCTGCAGAGTGCGGTAGAACTCTTAGCCATGCTGCCCAGGCTCTCAGAAGTACCCCCATGTCATGAGTAACACACCATTGCTGAGCCCAGCCCTCCTGCCTGGGTGTCCTCATAAGCAAATCTGCCTGTCTCGCTCTGCCTGCGGCAGGGATGCTGCCCCCATCCCCACCCTAAGGATGGCTGGGAGCTCACGCTGACACCCTTGGGTGGGTGAGTAGAGGCCAAGTGTCCCCCCAGCTTCATCTGTGGCTGATTAGGGAGCGTTCATGTGCCCTAGCAGGGCTGGGCAGCACCTCCAGCACTGAAGCAGAAACAAATGGCTGAGGGCGATGCACCACCGCACTACAAACCTCCAAGTAGGTAGGTTCAGCCAGTTCAGGAATGCGTACACTGGGGCAGAACCCCCCCTGGCACATCAGGCTGAGTGCAGAAACCTCCCCAGCACTTGCAGCGGGGATCCCCACTGCTGCGCTCTTGGGGCACAGAGGTATCCAGTAGACAACTCCAGAGCCAAAAATCAAAGCCCACAGAAGGCAAGGGGCTGTCTCCTTTTGAGCCCCCACCCTTTGTAATGCGCTCCAGCAGCAAGGGACAGGAAACTGGTGGGTCAACGTGGAAGTCAAAACTAAACTAAGCAGCCCAAATTGCATTTTGCATGGCGCTTCATTATAATGATCTGCTCAAAAGGAGACCTGCAGCTTTGGTTCAAGTGGGGGAATGGTTTGGTGAATACACTTGAACAACAAGGCAACCTGAGGAAATAGGAAGGTGTTTGCAAGTGATTCCAATGCAGAAGAAATTATGCTTGTCCTGATTGCCCTCTTTTATTGCAACTTACTCTGCTGCCTGCCATCCAACCACCCTTCTTCCCCACACACAAATAACATCCCACTGCTCCCCATGACTGCAGTCCAGCCCCAGCCCAGCTGCTCCGCAGCCATGCTTCTCAGCACTGGCCATGGGAACAGAGATGCTAAAAACCAGCAGCACGCCTGTGTAACTTAAAGCACAGCTTAAATGGGAACAGAACATATGAAAAAAAAAAAAACCAAAGTCCTGTGGCACCTGCAGAATGCAGCAGTCTGAACAGGACTAAGGGTACAAGAGCCTGCGTGGTTTCCAGTACTAATCAGTGGTCCAGAAAGGAGTTCCCCCAGCTGGCTTTTGTGGCTGCCCTGCCCTGCAGCCTCCCACCACCCCATTGCTGGGGAGCTCTGACTGTTCTGTTGGTCACCATTGGACAATGCCCCGCAAGTAGCTGAGCTGAGGGAGTACAGGGATTTTGACTGTAGGCTGCTTGGCTGGTCAGATGTCGAACTCAAGCTGGTTTCAGCCCTGGAGCATTGAGAGGGACCGCAGTGCTGCAGGAGGAACGAGCAGCACATGTTCGGACATGAGCGCAGCCCCAGCCTGGGATGAGAAGCAGGGAAGCACGTTTCCGCTGAGCTGAAGCGGGCCCTGCAGCCAGCCGCCTGCCTCCGGCGGTGAGCTTGTCACCACCGTGCTGTCAGCTGCGAGGCTCCAGCTGACAGCCTCCCCTCTCCTCCCTCTCCAGCCAAAGTACCTCTGAGCCAACAGCGTTCCACTACTCTGCAGTGGCATTGAGGCGTGTGCTAGTACCTCCACACCATTCTCCAACTTCTCACAGATGTTTGGGTACTGACCTGGTGTAGAAAGGCCAGCTTAAATGCAGAATAGCATTATGAATTTCAACAGCCGCATTAAAGATGCCATGTATGAAAGGTGACAGGGGGATTTGTCCTGTGTCCCCCATCTCCTTGCCAGCATCTGGGTGTGATGCCTCAGCCATCCTGTCAAAGCCCAGAGAAGCAACAGAGAAGTGATGCTTTGGGTGAGGAAGGAGAGGAAGGGAAGGGTTACAGGCTGCTGTGGCTGCAGAGGTAGAGAGGGACTGCCAGCAGCCCTGCGCCATGCTCACCCCCTGACCTCCAAGGGACCTGTGGGCAAAGTCCATCGATTCCCTTTCAAAGAGAGGGTCCTCCTGACAGCTCATAAGGGCTCCCTCTGTAACAACTGCACTGACTTCAGAGCCTTTGGGGTCTCAAAGGCTCTGGCTGGAAGAAGGATGAGTTGCACCAGCATGAGCTGCCACAGGAAGGGAGATGCTGGGGTGGGAGGGGGTGAGTGGTACTGCTGAGGGAGGCGGACATAATCTTCCCTCCAAGATTCCTTTCCCCATTTCGCATCTCAGTGAGAGCACCCATAGGGGAGGTCCTGCCCTCTGTCACAGTCCACCCCCAGGAGGCTGCCCATCTACCCCCAGGGAACATGGCCTGGACAGCACAGCTCTCTGGCTTACACTTGCCTTCCCCTTCCATGCTGCACCCACAGCACTGGAGGGCTGGACCACCAGAGGATGCAGGCAGGCTTCTGAGGGACCACGCAGCAATGTAGCATCTCCCATCACCCAACCTAAAAACGCACATTAGAGGCTGAGGGCAGATACAGCTTTATACCCCATGATAATCTTGTCTCTAAACTAGATAACTAGGACTGCAAATCCCTGGTGATAATCACAGACACCATGCCTCAAGCTCTCCCCCGGACCATTCATTTGGTTTGATGATGCTTTAAAGAGACATCTAATGAGGATAATCTGATTCAAATCCCCTCTGCTTTTGGGCAGCAGAGCATTTCAGTCCCCCTCAAACTCCTTCTTCCTTCAAGACTGTCTTTATTTCTCCTTCTCATATGAATCACTCTGGGGTTTCCTTTGCTTTTTGCATTACTGTTTTGATTCTTTGATATGACCACTGCAATCAAGATTCGCTCCCTTTAGAACCTAATTAGCATGAAATCAGACTCGCTTTTTACTCATAGCCTCATGGTAATAAGATGCTGGCCTATGCTTCAGCTCTCACTTCGGGTGCAAGGAACATTGCAGCCTGCTTAAAAAAATCCCTCTTTACCTGATTCAATCAGAACCACTTACGGGAGATCCGCACACATTTCAAACTTGGCAAGAGAGTTAAGCTTTGGGAAGGGGCGAAGGTCTCAATCACACTCAGCTTTCAGCACAGAGCAGATGGTGAACATCCTGACTATATAATTTATAGGACACCATCACTATGTAGTGAGTCTATGCAGTAAGTCCCATGCAGTGGCTCAGCTCAGCCAAACCACAGCTCACACACAGGCAGAGGGGACTTGCACAGGTGATGTTCCACGTGCAACCTGTAAAAGAGGGAAGAGCCAGGTTCTGGAGAGAGCACATGCTTCACGTTTCATCTCCATAACACAGAGCAGAGCATGCAGCACAGCAGCCCTCACCCTGGAGGGGTTTGCTCTTCCCCATGGGCTGGGCAAACACTTCCCAGCCGCAAACTTGTGTTTGAACCAGGTCAGTATTATGCAACATCTGCATGCAAGCAACTCCCCTTCCCTTCCCTTTCCCTTCCCCGTGAGCAGCTCACATGCAGTGGCACAATGGTTGTCAGGTCAGCTCCAAGTGTTGTGGTTGGTTTGCACTTCTTCAGGTCCACTGTGCTGGCACAGCCTGGCGTGCAGTTTGCTGGGGGTCACAAAGTCCAAGAGGGACATGCACCACCACCACAGCTCTGTTTCCACAGTCCCTAAGTCTCCCTGCCTATACCTTTCACCTGGACACACACACGGGGATGCCAGGGAGGCATGAAGGACCAGTCGGTGAGAACAGGAGAGAGAATTGCTCAGGATGGCCAAATCAGGTTATAACAAGGGAGCAACAGGACAGAAAAGAACAAGAGAACACCAGTAGTAAAAATGCTCCCTACAGAGCAAGGTGAAGGCCTGTCTCTACGGTAACAGAGCTTTCAGGCCTTCGCACAGTTTAAAAGGAGCCTCAGACAAGTGTGCAAGACTGAGCCTTTATAGTTGCCCAGCATACAGGTACAGAGTGACACTGCACTATCCCAAGGCTTCCCCAGCTCCAATGCCTTTGATCCTCTGTTGCTCAGCATAACAGCACGAGGCACTGAGTCACCCCTCAGACCCACGGGGGAACAAGGATTAATTAGTTGATGCTGGCACATTGCTTTGAAGAGGTGCTCCACTGCAGCATGAGCCACAGGTTGTTACATACGGAGTTCAGTCAAACACAGCCCTGGCTTCACTTCTGTCATCTCTGGAACAGTAAGAAAAGGAAACAACAGTAAGGGGAAAAAAATGAATGTTCATACTGGTGCAATGCCAATGCTGCTGCCAAACCTAGGAGAGCAGCCAGCACAGAGGTTCAGGAGAGCTTTGAGCTCACCAGTCCAGATAGCAACAGTGCCTCAAGGACTGCTGACCCTCAGCAAACACCCGAGGTGTTTCACCAACCCAAGCGCTGCAACGATATAGCCAGCACAGCAGGCCCAGCCACAGCATGGCATTGTCATCCCATCACTGCAGGGTGGGCACACAGTGAGACTGTAGAGCTTCCACAGGAAGACATGAAAGGAAAATACTCCATGCTGCCAGAGAACAGGGAAAGCCTTCCTTAGTGTGTTTAATGCTAGCTGGGCTTTTTACATATTTTCAAGTGCTGACCAGCGTGCCTCTGCCTCGCTCCTGCGTGCGGACTGCTCTAGAGGATGGGTGCTTCGGCTGGCCCTGACACAGCTTGTAGCAAGGAGAGGGTGGCAGGATCCAAAGGACAGAGCAGCCTCTGTGCACCAGGGGCCAGGTTTCCCAATGGGAGGTGGCTTCTTTCTTTGTTTTTGTCCTCGCCCCACCTCGGTGCTCCTTCCCGTGACGTGCAGAGCCTCTGGGACTCTCGTACCCAGCCCGCAGCTGCACCTGGGCCGGCAGCAGCGAGGCAGCCTGCGCATATGTAAAACACAGGCTGTCTTTCACACACCACTGACTTCCCTTGACAAAGGAGGTGGCGGGGTGGAGGGACAGGGACGGCACCTTTCCTGGCTCCTCACAGAACGCCCCACCACACAGGGAGCTTGAGGGGAATGAGGGACGTCAGCATGGCGGCACATATCAGCTCCAGCAGAAGGAGCCCATGGCAAAGGAAACGTGGCCCAGCATGGGCCGGGAGCCCACACTACTCAGCTGCCAAGGAGTCTGAACAAGTCACATCACTCCCAAGTCCCCTGCACCCAACCTCTCTCACACACCAGTTCTTCACAGCCAAGACAGCCCCTCCTGCACAGAGCTGACCCGAGGGGATGCCATCCTGCCTAACATTGCCATGCTGCATTAATATTTAACAGTGAGGAAGAGATCCAGAAACTGTGATTTCTCCCACTGGCCAATTCAAGGATAATTGAACTGCACAGGGAATTTCAGTGTTTCAGAGGGCGGTTTTGTTCCAGTTCACAATAAAACCCAACCATGTTGCAATGCCTTATGAGACGGCTTTTAGCCTAATTTCAGAGGCAGAAGCAGGTGGGTAAGCAGCACAAAACACGGCCGATCTCAGGAGGTGCCTGGCAGGCAGGTCCCACCAAACCATTCTCCCCTAAGAACTTAGAAAAAAATTAAACTCTGCTAATTAGGAAAAAAAATCTGTGACCCCAAAGCAATGTCAGTCTGCCCTCATCACACCCCTCCAGTGGAGGCAAAAGTGAGCAAGGCACAGTGAATTTTAACACACGTGCTCAGGGTCATGCAAGAAATCAGCCACAGAGGCAAAACGAGCCCAGTGTTTCTGGCTCCCAGCTCTGAGCTGTGCCAGCTACTGCTTTCTCTTGCATATAAATCACTTTTCCCCACCAGTGAAGGACAGCTGGTCACTGAATGGAAAGTGGCAGTTGTTCAGCAGCCCACAGCAACACTGCACACCAGCTTAGGGTGGAAAGTGGAGAACTCGACACGCAGAGGAGACTGCCAGAGGATCTGGGCCAGCTGAACGGAGCAACTGGAATCTGGCCAGAGCAAAGCCCAGTGCTACTGCAAAATCAAGACAAGTTAAAAACCCCACAGAAGAGAAGAGTCTCCCTTGCTTTTACCAGTAGAGCGTGTACACCTTTGCCACAGCTCTGCAGGTCACCTCTGGGCTGGAGTCCCTTCTTGTCCACCACTGCTGCAGATGGTGGTCGCAACAAAAGCTACCAAGCATCCAATGATAGGACAAGGGGCAATGGGTGTAAGCTGGAACATAGGAGGTTCCACATAAATGTGAGGAAGAATTTCTTCACAGTGAGGGTGACAGAACACTGGAACAGGCTGCCCAGAGAGGTTGTGGAGTCTCCTTCTCTGGAGACATTCAAAACCCGCCTGGACATGTTCCTGTGTGACCTGATCTAGGTATTCCTGCTCTGGCAGGGGGGTTGGACTAGATGATCTTTTAAGGTCCCTTCCAATCCCTAACATTCTGTGATTCTGTGATTCTGTGAAGCAGCTCTTACAGCTTGACTACAGCTGCCAAGCGCCACTGCTGACCTAACCCAGCCAGCCCCTTCGAACTACAGGCCTTGGCAAGCAGAGGCATCCAGTTTTAACTAGTTCCCAAAGCAAATATTAGAGGCAGCCTTGAATCTACCAGTTTCAAGGTTTGGAGGGACAGATAAATCCCCAGGGTTGGATTTATCTCTGATCTTTGTTCGAGGACAGAAAGATCTTTTACTATAGGCCCTGTATCAGTACACAGTGTCTTTCCTATTAGTGCAGACCAGTAGACCAAGCACATCATGTCTTATCACACTTAAAAGCTGGTCTGATTTAACTGCTGGTGTGGCAAAGGCAAAAAAACCCCAAACAACCCTACCCTAAAACAAAACAAAAAATGCCAAAAACTTCCCTTGGAAAACTTATGCTGAGAGTGTAACTATAATCCCAACAGATAATGCTAACCAAGCTGATACGTGCTAAAATCTCTCACAGACCACCCCTGTGAGCTCAGCTAGTAGAATGAGGATTAAAAAAAAAAAAAAAAAAAAAAGAAATCTTTAAGTGACTGACAGCAAAATCCTGTGGGTCAAACTGCTGTAGCAGAAGAGACCCTATTACTGTTTCATTCAGTTCCACCTGAAGAAAAAGCACTGCATGACTGAAGCTTACATGAGTACAACTTGTATAAAGTCTTCTATACCAATTAAACTGCTTTTACACTAATTTTTCTGACATAGCTGATAAACAAAAACACGTCCACAAACTGAAACAGTCAAACCAGCAATGCTCACGGGTACTTTTGCAACAGAGAGGGGGATTTCTCTTTGCAAACCTCCACAGGGATAGGGAACTAAGGCAACAGAGAGAGGAAGACAAAACACGTAACTCTAAAATATTTCTGTTTAGATTTCAGCCAGTTCGGCAAGCTCTTTCACGATGTTTAAACACTACAGAACCTGAGTCACTAGCCTTAATTCAGCTTCAAGCCTTCCATGTCTCTGATCCCAAGCCAAGTACTACTTATGCAAGACCTTTATCAAACATTAGCCCTGGCTACTCCATCCAGATGAAAGATATCCTCAGCTGCCTTGTCTTCTCTGGTAGGGGCAGTGTTATGGCCTGTCTAAACTAATAGCTGACAGTTCCTAGTGGTATTTACATAGCTGAAGCTGTAGCTTTAGATGTGTCCCAACTACTTTTGGTTGTAAAACATGAGGGACCTGAGACACAGTGTCATATTCTTAGATATGCTCCACTTCCCCTGCCAGTTCTAGTAAAGTCTCTTCCCTAAGAATAATATTTGCCCCAAGGTGAAATGAGATGCTGCTCTTAAGGAACTAGATTTTATTTTGTACCAGCTGGGATTCAGCCACCTGTAGGAAATACAAACAGCATCTTTCTTTGAAAGCAGGAGAAAGAAAGAAATACCGCATCTGAAACAGCAGTGGAAAAAACCCTATGTTTGAAGGTGCAGAAATGGACAGTAGCAGGTGTGGGTTGCTACAAAGCATTCTGGGTGAATCAAAGAAAGTTTCGCTTTCACCAGTTAAGGAAGCACAGCGAAATTACTCTTGAGGATGAAGGGATTTTACGCGAGTCCAGTAGTTATTATAGTCAACTGGAGAGCAACCGGGAGACAGAAGAGCCTCCTTACCTTACAGCAGTTGTGGAGGACACGAAGGACTGGCTTATTTCATGCCACAGCCCGCTCTTCCCTCCCCCAGACTGCACCTGCGCATCAAGAACAAATCGAAACCAGTCTATTCTAAACCACGGTCTCATTTATTTTGAGGGACCCAAAGCGAGAGCGAGGCTGAGACAGCATAACCAACAGAGAAATTTGTTTCACAGCATGATTGCCCCTCTGGTGGCAAAGTCCTGGCTAGTACCTTCAGGATCACAAAACTAGCCGAAAGTAGGGCATGTCCATTAAGATTCCAGTCCTTCTTACACAGCCACAAGAGTCTGCACATCTTTCTTCTTTGGGTTTTAGCCAGAGTCCAGTCCTTTTGGGGACCATAACACAGCTGAATGGTTTAGCTCCTTTTGTTCCAGCTGACAAACAACCTAGGTTGGCCCCGTCAGCAACAATACAACTGGAACTAGGATTTGTGTCCTCTGAGCAAGGATACAGGCTTTGTGCCTTGCTGAGCTGCCTTTGCAAGGACTGCCAACACTCACAGCTAATTAAGCCTGCAGCATTGCTTTCTGCTTTTTCCTGCTCAGACAGATGTCAGAAACAAGCTAAGCAAAACAGCACATGCAGCTAGAGCTCTGCACCTAGGAACATTAAAGCAGACTATTAGGGATTAAATAAATTAAACTACAGGGGAGCTTAACACATTATCGCTAGGCTTCATTTCTACCTGGCATGCAATTCTGGGTAAGAAACATCCCAGCGTTTCAAGACTCTATTCTGGAAGGTGGATCAACTCACTATACAGGAAGGATTGTATTTGGAAAGCTTTTGTCACCACCACATGGCTGAAACCATGACTGCAGCCCATCAACTAACAAAGCTCAAAGTGCCAGCAAGGACCAGCCTCCCTGCCAGGGCAAACTGGGGCAAGTGTTTGTAGGTTTTAGAGCCCATGCCACATACCTAAACAAAGATCATACAAGTAATTATTAAATATTATACATTTTATTAACTTAAAACTCTAAAACACAGTACTGACTTGCAGTAAGAATAAGGTACAAATTACTGCTGATAGAACCTGTTAGTTAAGGGTTTCTACACAGCATACACCCAACTTGCAAGAGACAAGCGTTTTCTGCCTGTTGCTGTAGTTCAGGCTGCTGTATTTCACCTCAGATCAGCCCTGGAGGCTGGGTCTCTAGGGTTATCCTGGGCTTGAAAGACTAGGGTTGCTTGTTATCCTAGGCTTGATAGATGAAGTCTTTTTCTTTAAATATCTAGAAGAATAAACTAAAGTGCTAGATTATCATCTGTAGTCCCTTCCTCTCCAATTAGGTATCAGGCATGGAAATACTGAGCTCTTCACCAGGCAGATGTTCACGCAGCTGGATCATTAACTGCCAACTACAGTCTATCTAGAAGCTGCAGAAGAGCCTTCCTTCCCCATTATTCTCTTGGTAGGGAGACATTTCAACTGAAAGGAAGCAGGAGCCTGCTGCCTCTTCTCTAGTACTTTGGGAACACTAAAACTAAGATACTCAAACATAACATGCAACATGTGGGACCGTAGCCTGTTCTTCTGATATTCTCTCAGTAAAATGTGTAGCTCTTGGCCACTGGCAAAGTGGGTGAAACTCATACCTGATCAAGGAATAAAATTCAGATGTAACAATGGATAGGAATCCCTAGTTCAAACTGCCCTCCCCCCAGCACCTCTATGTTATCCACCAAACACACAAAAAAAAAAGCTTCACAATGTGATTCCAACCACAGCAGCTTGAATGCCTGAAGTGAGAAAACTGATGAACGTGGCTGAATTCTCATGAGAAGCTAGTCATGAGCAAAGGTCCTCATCAGTAAGCCAAAGGACAAGGCAGAAACTCCTGGTACGTGACCAGCACAGATCTGTAACATCCGGAGAAGTCGCTGAGCAGTGGCAACTCGTATCCGTTCTAACTGGAAACAAAATAGAGAAATTGTTTAATCAACAGAAAAGAAAAGTAGTGCTAAGCTGTGATAAAAGAAAGATCCGGAGCAGACATTAAGTATGGTTCAGACCAGCTAGCTATAGAAAAATCCCAAAGAGGCCCATTTACTCCCTTGATGTTAGGGAAGGTACAGTGTTGTCAGCTGAAAACCCTGAAGGGGTTTGCCAAAGGCAGAGACATTACCTGCTGGTAGGGAAGCAGCCTCTGAGGGTGGAATGATGAGTACATGGAAAAGTGTGCTACCGCTAAACACCAAACTCTCCCTCCGGCTTTTCAGACCAAGTAGGTAATTGGAAAGAGTGACATATCAGACGGCAGAACAGTCTGTGAAGCAACAAAGCCTGGCTAACAGGAAGCTGTTAGTTGCCACATGGGCAAGAGAGTCACAGCTCAGGGGCTCCCAGGAAGAGAAAATGCCTCAAGGAACAAGCATATCAAGGCTTTGCGTATCACAGAAGTCTTTGTTAAGGTAGAATTGGCTTCCTGAAGCTTTGAAGTAGCACAGGAAGGAGCAGGTAATCTAGAAGATTAATTTCAAGGACAGTCAGACTCCTGTACCTCTACTATTCTTGTAGAAAGAGTCTGGTCTCTGACACTTACACAGGACAGTAACACATGTACATATATTTACTGCTAATGTAATCATGTTCCTAAGGATCAGAGAACAGTGGAATTCACAAATCCCTTCAGATACAAAATAATCACCTTACCTCCAGCCCACAGAATAGCACAGGACTGCAGCAGACTTCTCCCAGTCTCCAGAGGGCACTCATCTTTATGCTGGAGTAATTCACTCTGCCAACTACAGAAAAAAAGTTTTCCCACATTACCAGCCCCATAATCAACATTCAGTGAAGAAAAGTAATGGGAAATTCTACATCCACAAAATGATCCAGAGCTAATTTTGAAAGCACCATAGAAGGTAAGAGGTAAGGCAACAGTGAGCAGTACAAAAAGAATGGTACAAGGTTCACAACAGAATTGGTACGGATGTCGTTCATAATACTGACAGCAGGAATAGTATCACCACACTACTGAGTGCTGTAATATTAACATTTTGGATAAGGGATCAGTACACTATCAGCAGGGGCAGAATCTTCTACTCATTAATCAGAAGCCTTTCTGGCTCATGAGGTATCACAGGGGGACATCTCCAAGAACTTTGCTCCATCAGGACAGCCATAGCACAAGACAAAGCTAAGACTTCTCCACCCCAGAATTAGGCCTCTTGACCCCCAAATTCCACACACACACAGCACCTCTGTTACAACAGTGAGCAGTATAGGCTGGCCCCTCCAGTTCCTTAGAGCTGAAGTACGGAGGGTATGCAGGAAAAGAGCCCACACTGCTTTTGGCGAGGTGTGTGGGGGGGAAGAGATTAAAGGCACAACGAAGCCAGACAGCACACAGCAGAACGGACACCAGTCCTGCATTAAAACTATACTTAATAGTTCAGTAGCTCATCCATTTAGATTCATTTTACTACCACAGTATCATATGCTTCTCACTGCTCATTAAGATTATCATTAAGAGATCTGCAAGAGCAGACAGAAAAGACTTCTGCAGTGCCACAGGAAAAAAAATAAATATCAATAACAAATCATATTCAGGGATTAGGGACAGAGAAGAGAGGTCTGACTGGCAAAAACAAAAATAAGAGAGCAAGTGAGTATGAGAGAACAATTTATTACCTAAGAAAACAATTTTAAAAGGCAGATGAGTTCCAATAAAATTTAAACGAAGCTTTCAATAAAGCCACTGGTTTCCTTTGTTTCATTTCAAGTTAAGTCACTGCCCTGTTTTAAGGAAAGCAACAGTGAGTTGCGCTGCTCAGAGTGGAGGAATAGAGCAGATGCCATACGTACCCCCAGTGACAAGAAAGCACACTTTCCCCAGGAAGAAGCTGGCATCCACATGAGCTAGGGAAGCTTCAATATTCTCCAAGCTGTCAGAAAAGCACAGACAATCCAGTGGGACAGGGAGGCAAAACCAATACAGCATAAGGACAAAGGGAGTAACTTTCAGAAGCACAATCAGAAAACCAATGATGCTAAGACCTGCTGATCTGTGAGCCAGCAGTTACCCTCAATGCTAAAAGTATGGCAGCAGAGACCTCTTTAAAACACACAGCTGTTCAATAATCCATAATATATCCTTTCTACCCAAGACTCAACAGTTAGACTTAGTTTGAATGGTGTCCTCCACGATTTGCAGACATTAAGCATCCAAACTCATTTACATCTAATGAGACTCCAGTGCTACTTCGGCTCTTTCAGAAGAGCTAGCCCACATGCTTCTGCAGCACCATCTGTGCTGTAAGTATGCAGCTGGGACTGTCATTTTTGGTAAACAAGAGCCCAGGAACATCAGTCACAAGTTAAGCAAGTAATAAAATGCTGACTTTTGTGCCTTGACAAGTCTTTACTTATGGACTGGGGACACAAATATAATTCCTACAAAGATAAGCACAAGATGAGAGAAGAGGGATCACTCCCTGCAGACCTTTCTCTTTTGCCTAGAGACATCCGTAGTGCTGATCCCACTTGACCAGCAGTATCAGTCAACTGCGGACACAGACGCAGCAACTGGGTGGTTATTAGGTAGCACTGCCCAGCATGCATCAGCCATCTGCATATTACAGAACTTAATAGCATCACCATTGTTTCCATCTAATTTTACAGACAGCATCTTTCCAAAACTCAGTTCACATCATCCCATGTCTGGATCCAGGAATGAGTTCTGCCTTCTCTGCTATGGCAACTTAGTGCACAACAGGCATGTTATTGGTCGGAGCAGTTCAGTCCTAATCCATTGCTGCAGGCCAGAAAACCACTATATGTATTACTGAGCTCTCCCATCACAGCAAGTCTTGGGTTTGAAATCCACTATGCAGTGATTATGACACAGTAAAAATGTAGATTTAGCCATCAAACCAAGAATGAATATCAGTCTTCCCACTCATATTTCCCCTTCTTTTACCTGTATTTGCTCTTGATGTCAATCACAAAAGCAATCAGATCGATCCTGGGCCGAAGGTGATCCCTCTCTGAAGGTAATGGGAGGGATGTAGCAAGGTGACTGAAAGATAATAAATTTGCCAGTTTAACCAAATAGCTTGGCAAGGCAGTTTCCACTTAACCATAACCACATAACCATTGCAGTTCACCGTGTAGCAAGTTACTAGGAAGCCTGCTAATTACTAAATATGTAGGCACAGAAGAGACACTATGATTCTTTAACTGGTATTCTCACATCTTAAGCCTACTCATAGTTGCTGACAGCCACAGTGAAATTTGCTAGACAAGATTGTTTATAATAGAAAGCTTATTAGAGCATAACAAGACTCTCAGAACATTTTCTGCACACAGATCTGTACGGTAGTCATTTCATTGTTAAGAAGAGTCCTTTAATAAAGTGAACTCCAATGCTTTACTGGCATATTTTGCTGCCAAGTTCCAGTTAAAATGTATCAATGCTTTCCTGTCACATTCCCAAGACCCTGCTAATACACTCAACACAGGAGAGGTTACCTTCTCAGGTGTCCATGTTAAAGAAAGGTGTGTGGTATTCACAAAACCTTAAATCGGAAATTTATCATTAGTATAGCTTTGTAGGTAAAGTTATAACTCAGAAGGAGTTACTAGGTTAGTTTAGGTGTTGTTCTACACAACACCACCACTGCTGATACAGCTGTTGGAATAAGAATTACACAGTGGGGATTTTTTGTGTCTCTTCCCACTACAAAACAAACAAACAAACAAACAACCACAGGCTTCACTAGTGTGTATCTGAGCCTTCCACAGGGAAGAATATCATCAGCACCATATTTTTGGAAGATCACCTGAAAGATAAATTGGACAAACAAAAATCTCAGAATTTCAGTCTCTCACACAATCCACTCTGGAAGCCAAAAGAAAAACACCGATTTTGGTCTCCTTGGGGAATATTACTTCTTGCGATGAAATCTTAAGGATTTAACAGTTTTCCCCATCAGCCACAGACCACAGTACACATTCTCTTCTATTAATCATAAGCAATTTTGTCTGTCAGTCTCCAAATAAAGGTGTTTCGTTCCCTATAAATAAGGAAAGTATGATTTAACAAAAACATTCTGAAACTAACAAGACAGACGAGCAAAGTATGCTTGAAAGACACACTGAACACAAGCTTATAAATTTAATGTGAAATTTAGGGAGAAGCTGTGGTGAAAGGATAAGATCTCGTTGTTCAGGATAAAAAAAAAAAAAAAAAAACAAAAAAAAAAACCAAAACCAAAACCAAACTAGCCAAAAATCCGTCCATGATTTGGAATTCTACTATATTTCAACCAACATCACTAGATGTCAGCAGCATCTAGATATGCACTGCGGAAGCCTTTTTTTTCCTCCCAGTGGTAAGAGACACAAAAACCCCAGCCCTGCAATTCTGCCCCCAACAGCTGTATCTGGCAAATAGACTTTCCAGACAAGATAATGTATTTCTTTGTATAGTGTATAATCCCAAAGCAACAGAGTGGGGAATAAAAACCTGTCATGGACTTCTGCTTCCCTAGTGATACTAGCACAGGGACTTATCTTGCTCTATAGCAGAGCATAGGTTTCCATGCCTTTGGGCAGTTAACCTCCTGTAGTACCAGTAGCCATTTAGTTATGGAACTCCACAGCTCAGCAGAGGCTGCAGGATTTGCATAGAAAATTGGGTAATTAATTTACTATTAATTAGCACAAACATCCAAGATGCCATGATCAGAGCAGTACAGTTGCTCTAACTGGCTTGCAGAGCATTAGCTCAGGTTTGCCTTTACTGCATAGCCTTGGATTACAGCAGCAAAATAACACAAACACCTTCTGAAGAGCTGACTAAATTCATTTGGTCTTGGCAGGAAAGCTGTCAAGGATATTGTATCACAAAAAGTTACTTGATCAAGCTTTTAAGACAGGACTTGTCATGCAGCTAAAGTTAAAATTCCAAATGTATCTTAATAGCTTGAGGAGTAAAAGCACGTGCATGCATACAAACTAGAAAACGGCTATGAAGGGCACCAAAAGTAATTAACATCTTTCAGGAAAACTTCGTTTGCTTTCAGGTAGTTGCAAGCATTGTACATGTCTCAGTTTGTCCCAGGATGTTTAATTCCTGTATATGTCTGTCTCCCGGGGGGGGGGGAAATCTGTGCTCCTCATACCCTTGCAATTTATTAATTAAACACCTGTGCAACACGCAGAGGGCAATGGTACGTGCATAGTGAACATGATGAATGTAGAATTATTTCCAGCCCCACTTCTAGCCGTGCCCAAAGTGCTTGCCCTGAAGGCAGAGGGGTTTGCCTTGCAGACGCCACCCACGTCTGTGCAGCAGCGCTCTCCAGCGTTCACAAGAGCAATTCCTCTCTCTGAGCCGGACGCCCTGCAGTTCCCGCGGCCGCCACTGGGACAGAAGCTGCGTTTATTAACAATTTCGGTGCGTGCTTTTCTGAAGCAGAAACTTTTTGTGAATTCGCCTTACAGCCCCTGCTTTGGCTCCATCCCTCGGACGAGGCGACAGAGAGCCCCCCGCATGGCCCCGTCACGGGCTGGCGCGTCCCCGTCCCCACCACTCACATATGGATCCTGAAGTTCTTCTGCTCTCGGAGAATCGCCTCCGCCAGCTGCTTCTGGAGGCCTTCGTCCGAACCCACCAGCTGGGCAGACGGGGGGGAAGCAGAGTCAGAGGCCGCCCCATAGGCGGCGCACCGGGGACATCCCCAGTGCCCGCTCCCCGCCACCCCACCGGGGCCCCGCCAGAACCGGCGTGGGGGGCGGGGCGAGCCCCCTTGGCTGCATTCGCATATCGCAGCCAGACGGCCTATCCGCGCGGGGCCCGGCGCCACCGCGGCCGTTGCTGCTGAGGCACAGCCGTGGGCCCTGAACAGCGTAAGGCGCGGGACAGGCGGGCGGCAGCCGCAGGGCCGGGCCCCGGGAGCGGATAGCGGCGACGGGGTGCGGCGGCGCCGCTGGACCTACCAGCAAGGTGGCGGAGCTGAGCACCGGGAGCTTGTCGAAGGGCCGCAACACCGCCATCCCCACAAGAAACAGCACCGCCCGCCCGCCGGAATTCAAACCGCTGTGGCGTGACGCCCTGCGTCGCGACGACGTAGCGCGTTATGTGCGCGGCCCGAGGGGAGGGGAGGGGCTTCCGGCGCGCGTGCGTATTGTGCCTGTCGGGGCGCGGGCGGCCGGGGGTGCCCCAGGAGAGGGGGGCGACGCGGCTGGGGCCACACCCGGGTCCGGTACCCGCTAGGCCTTCAGGTGCCACACGGCTTCAGGCATCACTGCAACTGCTAACCACAGTAAAGCCCTGCAGAGCAGCCGTATCCCCGCAGCACCCGGGGGCGTCCCGGCGGTCCGGCGTGGCGGGGGCACTTACCGGTGGCACCAGAGGGTGTCAAAGGGGTGTGAGAGGGGCAGGATGCGGGTCTCACCTTGGCCTTTCAAGGGTATCATGGACAGCCCTAAGCTGCTGAGAAGCAAAGTCCTTGTTTCCAGGGCTGGGCTGTCCTCCTGGCTCTTGTGATGCGCTGGTGTCTGTGGATTTGCTCAAGCCTGAACAGTACCAAAGTCCCAGTAAAATTCCACTGTTCCTTACATCACAGTGTGTAATGTGAACGAATATATGTTAACAAAGTTAATACACTTTCATAATATAAAGTCTGCTTGGTACGTTAGTTAAGGGAATTGCCCTAACAGTGTACAGCAGCAGCACCTGGCTTTTCACGCTGAATTGTTCTGTGTGAGCTTTCATGGCAGCTCTGGCAGACCCAACCTCCATCCAGCCCCTCCCTGGGCACCTTCTCCCCACTCCCCTGCCCATGATACAGGCAGGAAGGAGCCAATGCAGAAGCACTGTGGTCATGGAGGTAGACTGAGCTTTTCTCACTCCGAGGTCGGAGTGGGATGGTGATGTGAAATGATGTAAAGCCCTTGGAGGTCCAGTGTCCATCGGTGGCCCATGGTCCACCTGCTCTTTGCCTCATCCCCAGGTTCAGATCCAGCTCGGTGTGGAGAGGGGTCCAGGACACTCTCAGCTGCCATCTGGGGCTGCCTCTCCCTGCCCTTTCAACCAGGGCACCTCCAAATGGCAGGAGATGTGCCAGAGGGAGGAATAAGGGTGCAGGAGGACAAAGATGCATTTCCCGCTCTGCAGCGAGCCGAAGAGAGGAGGTGGGTGAGGGAGAAGCGGGGTTTAATGTAAGCTGACATCACATGGCTGCCTTGGCTTTTTTGATCTTGACAAAGGCAGACGGTTCCGCTCATTGCCAGCATGAGACAAATTACAGGTGAAGCAGAAGAGATTACAGGATATTTCTGGTTGTTGTTGAGTTCAGCGGGGGGAAGGGAGGAAAAATCCAGGGCAGACGTGTCCTAAAGATGGGAGGAAGGCAGGTGCAACAAATAATGAGAGCCAGCTCCCATGTTGGTAGGATGTAGAAAGCAATTGGGACAACGATCCTTTTGGGCTGCTGAGGGTGTGGAAATACGCTAAAAGCTCTGGCACCCAGCTAAAAGGTATTTGTCCTCTTTCTTCCCCCTTCTACTCCCTGTTGCCTGCTCTCTGGCCCCACAGAAGGACCTGGGTGACTTCAGTGTCTGGTCAGGGACATGTTCGCTATCCCCTATCGCTGCAGGCTTCCTCCTTCTCACAACACTGGTGTCTGTTGAGGTCCACCAGGTCCAGATGAGCTACCACCAATCCCACTGTTATTTTCCCTTGACCCCAGCAGGTTTCTTGGCCATCCCTTGGCAGACCTCCCTCTGCAGGGCTGGCCCCCACCTTCCCGTGGGAACACTGAGATTCACCCCACTCCCTCCTCAGCATGTCCCACCTTCACTGTGCCCTTTTGCTGGGGGGGCACATCTCCCACATAGCCCTTTACTAACAAAAGACCTTTGGGTGCATGGCCCACTTGAGGGTGACTTGGAGGGGGGCAGTGGTAGTGCTGATGGGCCCTGCCTGAGAGTCTAGGCTTTGGCACAGCCAATTTCATCCTGGAATGCAGAATTGTTCCATGACAGCTGGCGTGGCAAGCTGTGCCAGGCGGATTCACTTTCCTTTCCTTCCTCTTTGAAACACAGGCAGGGATGCTCCACAGGGGAATGCAAAGCCTGCAGAGCAAGCTCTGCTCCGTGGGGAACCAGGGAATAGAACAGGAGTCATCATCCTGCAACTTCTTTGTCTATTTACCCATGGGCCAAAGGGTGTAAAACAGATCTAATGTCACAGGGTAGCATTTAAAAACTGTTTTTCATGGTACAGTGGATGGCATAAAGAGGTGGAGACTCAGGCTGGCAACATGCCTATGGCTCTTGTCTCCAGCTGTATCTCAGCAACGAGAGGAGGGGAGAGAAATGAGACACACTTGGCGTTGGAGGCTGAGGTGTATTTTACATATCACTGCCTGACTGTTTCACCTCTCTCTGCCCCATCTCCAGTTTGAAAAGTGAGAATATTGAGTCTGTCTCTGCTTCTAAGTGGTGCAATAGAGCTGAAGCAGGGGTGTCAGTGCACTGCCCCCCCATGCAGGCAGAAGGGCACGATACTGAGCGGGAGAGCTCCTGATTTTACTCTGTGGGCCACTGTACATTGCTCCTGTAGCACAAACCATTCCAAAAGTGAGTAAAAGTATAATGTAGCCCATGAGAAGATGCTCTGGTGCTGCCAGTGAAAGCAATTAGCATCTGCAAGACTTGGCCTGCTCATCGCCAGTGCTTCCTGGGAACAGTACAGTCGCTCTTGCAGCAGGACAGCACCAGCTGCTAAAAAAAATATACAACACACGTTGCCCTGATATATCCTTGGCCAATTTGCTGTGTGCTTCATCCAGTGGGTTGGTGACTGAATCTTGAGATATTTTCTCTCTGATTTCTCTCTAGGTTCTCCCCAAGCAGCCAGAGGAGCAATGGAGACAGGCTTTGGAGATGGTCTCAGGAGCAGCGCTGACCCCAGCATGGTCCTAGTTGTCTCAGCGCCCTCTCCCAGACCTCCTGGCAGTGGTTGCTTCATCCCAGCCCTGTTCAGCACAAGTTATGCAAAATGTCACCTGGCCATGAATCACTGGCTTGGGGCTGACCCCTCACAGTGCTGCCCAGGAAGCACGCAGAATACAAACTTGTGTATTTGATTGCATTTGTTCTATCACTAATAGACAGAAATTATATCATTTGCAGAAGGTGCAAATTTATTTATTTATTTTTTAGGGAAACTAATGACATTTCCACATATGTTCCTGGCAACTTCAGCTTCCTTTGGCAAAGGCTTTCTCCAGCTATTGTTAGAGCCAAGGTAAATCAGCTTTTTCATTCTGCTCTTTAACTCACACATTTCCTTAGATTTTTGATCAACTCAGCAAATGTTTTCAAACGGGCTTTCTTATGTGAAGCTGCAGTAGCACCCAGAAAGCAGGTTACTCTGCTTTCCCACCAGAGTATCCAACTGATGTCCTGCCATGCATCCAGGGTGCCTTCCACACCCTGCAGCAACTCCCTCACCTCCAGCAGCTGAGCAGGGAAGTTTTTCTCTGACACTTGCTGGAGTTTTATCCTCTACTGCAGACCTTGGGGGAGGCTACTTTAATAAAGTCCATCTTCTCCCATGCCTCTACTTACCTTGGGAGAGTAGTATTGGGGGGATTGGTGTTGCCTTAAAGACAGGCAGAGACTTCTGTCTCATCATCTCAGAAGTTGCTGATAAAAGCCTAAAGGACACTAAAGAACAGCAAGGAAACTTGTTAGGAAAAACTGGAATAACAATCAGGTTTCGGATTAAGTCAAGCTCAGTATGTTGTTCATGCTGTGATTTATGGGCATGCTACAGGCAGGAAGCACTGCCCAGCCACCTCCTTTCTCTGGCCAGGGCTTTCATTTGTGAAAATGTTGTGGTTAACCCCAGCTGGCAACTAAGCCCCACATAGCTGCTTGTTCACCCCCTCCCAGTGAGATGGGGGAGAGAATGAGAAGAGTAAATGTGAGAAAACTCATGGGTTGAGATAAAGACAGTTTGATAGATAAAGCAAAAGCTGTGTGCTCAAGCAAAGCAAAGCAAAGAATTCATTCACTGCTTCCCACAGGAAGGCAGGTGTTCAGCCCCCTCCAGGAAAGCAGGGCTCTGTCACACATAACAGTTACTTGGGAAGACAAACAACATCTCTCTGAACATCCCCCCTTCCATCTTCTTCCCCCAGATTTATATGCTGAGGATGATGTCATATGGTAAGGAATATCCCTTTGGTGAGTTGGGGTCAGCTGTCCCAGCTGTGTTGCCTCCCAACTTATTGTGCACCCCAGCCTCCTCGCTGGTGAGGTGGTGTGAGGAGCAGAAAAGGCCTTGAGGCTGGGTAAGCACTGCTCAGCAATAAGGAAAACATTTCTGTATTATCAACACTGTTTTCAGCACAAACCCAAAACACAGCCCCATACTAGCTAGTATGAAGAAAATTAACTGTATCCCAGCCAAAACCAGCACATTCTCCACCCCTTATTCCATACTATTTACATCATGCTCAAGTCCTGCACTATCCAATACATCCTCATTAACCACCACCCCCTCTTCCATCCTTTGATATAATACATAGATATTGTTCCCCTAGTCTATGGACCACCCCTGTAAAATGTCTGTAAAGTGTGAAAAAGTGTCCACAAAATGTCTGCTGAGTTAATTTAGTCCATGAGTTTGGGATCCATCTGTTATGGTGGTCTCTCAGGACAGGAGAGGGGGTGTGTTGTGTGGAGTTACTGGGCACCAAAGCCAGCTCTGGTCAGGTCACTGCTGCATTTGCACTGCTTCTTGTAAGGCTTGTCCTCCATTGGTTCGAGTGGTTCCTGCTATAGTAATTCCTATAACATACAACTCAAATCGTGGGTTACAACAATTTAAAGGTATTTCCATTACTGAAGGGTTTAATGATTTCTACGCTGGCTGGGTGGCCCTCTCATGTCAAATCTCGCCTTCATCATGCAGGTGAATTTGTGGCTGCCCAGAGATATAGAGGGAGTCAGAGGCTTGATGGTGCATAAGTATCCTGGGGTGAACAGCTTCCGGGGACTTGGGTGTGCACAGCCTCTCAAGGGCTTCCTCAAAGCCAGGTGGAAGGGACTGGAAGCCCCCTAGGCACTGGGCAGGATGATATGCACACACATATGCCTGGAAGATGCTAAGTGGCAGACGGCAGCCTTATTCATAGAGAAAGCTGAACTGGCTGAAGCATTTCCATGCAGTTCAAGCTGTACATGGCACATTGATGCCTGGAACTGTCTTGATGCTGCAGCTCTTGTGGGAAACCAAAGGATGTGACAGCACCTGAGAGCCCTGTCACAGGCAGCAAGGAGCTGCCGTGGCATCAGAGGCCATCACAGGGCAGGGGTTCTGTGAGCACTTCCCAGCTCCAGCAGCATGAAGCCTGGTCCTCATTTCCCACTGCCTCCAAGGGTGCTTTGAACTCAGCTCAGGGCAGTTCTGCTTGAAGCAAGAGAGGCTGCCTTGTCATGACTTGCACAAACCCACCAATGCAGTGGCAGCTGCAGAAAAAGGTGAACCCAGCTCCTCTCCCCACTCCACCACCGATCTCCCTCTCTTTTTCTTTGCATACCTGGAAAGTGGCTTCCCCTCTGCCCTCTCAAATGTACTGCGCCTTTGCCTGCGCTTAGGGTTTGCTCTGGGAACACAATAAACAACATCTTTTCAACATTATTTTTTTTAAATCACTTTGGCTTTTGGTTTGTCCAAGCCACATCTTTTTCTCCCAGTACAGTCAAAAGTGTGAGGCTCATGTTTTTCTCCTTCTGCAGTGGGATGAAACATTTACTGTGCTGGTGGTCAAGGTATCATGGCTGAATTTCAATGAGGTTAAAATTAAGGCACGAGTGCAGGCTCCTCTCTGGAGGCACACAGCAATCACCTGGAATGCTCACCTTGTTGGAGCAGACCAAGAAGCAGCTAGCTAACCCGAATGGATCTCATCCTCTGTGCAGATATCCTGCTGGGTATGGGAGAATCCCAAGCCTACACTAAATGCTTCTAAGCTATTATGAAGCTGTATCAAGCAGAAGTAGGGCTTGGGAGGGCAAAGGAGGATGAGGAGGAAATCACGGAGCATGCCAGCCAGCTCCATGGCTCCCAGCATAGACCTATCTCTGTGCCAATGGATAAAAACCTGGCGCAGGCCAGGTGATGAACTGCTTGGGTGCATTATCTTTGGAGCTAGCAAGTGCACACGGGCTCTGTCACCATCCACCGGTTGGCTTGGGGAGGGGACGAACCCATTTGTGCCTGAAACACTATCTCCCGGGAAGCCAAACCTCACACCTCTCAGCTTCTGAGGCATAGGTGTGTAATGGGCACAGATTTGGGGCTCGGACAGTTTGGTCAATTTCCTTAGCCCTGGAAGCCTTTATACCCCCTGCGGCATGTCTGTAGGGCTGTAGGTGTCACAGACTAAGCAGGGAGGGCTGGAGAGTGCAGGCAAGAATGCTCTCAGGGCTGGAGCCAGTTGTTTGATTGATTTTTGTTTAAACATTTTTGTGTTAAATTACTTCTGGATCATGGTGAAAATTTCCCTTTGTACAAAAGAAAAAAAAAGGAAAAAAAAACCAACCAAAACTGTGTTTGTTCCTATTTACGTGCTGCTGAAAAGCTGAAAAGGTTTTAACAAAACCACTTCCAGCAGCAATGACAGAGCCAGATATGGAATCAGGAAACTAAGTATTTCACTGACAGCAATGTTTTTCCTGTTTTCTACTGTAAGATACTTTTGGTCAAAGTGTTGATTTTTTTCTTTTTGCATAAAACTCCTAAAGGGAGCACTAACCACCCTCCCCTTCCAACCCTCCCTCTCTCTGCTGCCAACAAGCCACCAGCCCCCAGAGCCTGAGTTGGGCACACCAGTAAATCTGTGGAGCCTTAAAATCCCATAAATCTCCATCAGCCCAAGCTCACACACATCTCCTCCAGCATTTCTTCTCCTCCCCAGCCCCATCCTTCTTTCTCAATCCAGCGCTGCAGCCTGGACTGCAGATGATGAGGGAGGAGGGAGAGCATCCCTCAGCCGCCTCTCCCGTGGCTCCCTCCCGGGTACCATGTGCGGGTGAGCTCGGAGGTCCGTTGCCATAACGACTGCTGCTAAAATGCACCCCTGCGCGGGGATGCAATTGGTTGTGGCCGGTGGTGGGGTGCCCTTGGGAGGCTGGAGGGGGCTGACGATGCAGGGGAGACTATGGGGGAAGCCCCCAGGAGCCCCGTTGGGAAATGAGGCCACACTGCCGGCTGCTTGTCATCCATGCACGCTCCCGCCAACCACGGCTGCTCCTGTCATCCCTCCCTCCCACCCCACGCCTGTCGCCTCTCGCTGTTGCCCTGCTCTCCCGGAGCAGGGTCCCTTCTCCCTGGCACTGCCTGGCTGGAAAAGGAGCCTGACTCATCCCAGCTGGACTCTGGCAGATGCTGGAGGGAGCAGCCTCAACTCATCACCCCGCTCCTGTGGAAGGAGGTAGGTGGCATGTCGCAGGGCAGGTAGTGGGTGCTTGTTGGGGATGCAATGCATGGGAGCAAGGTCATGTCCAGGTCCCCAGCCATCAGCAGCTCCTTGCCCCAAGCTGCAAGCTGCCCCAGGGTGCCCAGTCCTGGGGGGATCTTCTGTGGTCGGGGTAATCCTGTGGCTGGTAACACAGCAACCTGGTTTGTGCTCCCAACCATGCACACGGGAGGGGTTTGTGCCCAAACTCACCTGTGTCCTGGCACTCTGCACGGGCACCACTCCTGCCTCACTCATCCCCTGCCCAGTCACCTCTGAGTGTCCATGTCTCCTGCAAACCCCCTCTGCCTGCTCCTGGCCTCCCCCAGGCAGTTTCTGCCCTGTTACTTGCAGTATGCCCCACAGGGTGCCCATCACAAGTCTACCCATGGCACCTTGGGGGTCAGCAGGAGGCAACACAGAAGATCTGGGGGTGACATTGAAGGAGTGCGGCTGGAAGTGACACATGTAGCACAGGTTTATAAAGAGTCAGTCAGCTTATGTCTATGAGATGCTGTCTCAGCTGAAAGACCAGGGACTCTTTTGTGTCTCTGGGGAGACATGGACATCCCACTGCAAAATGGGGTGCTGAGATCAACTGGTCCAGCAAGGGTTAAGGCACATTTAGTATCTGCAGAGCTGCTCCAGAAAGCTGACATCTTTGAATGAAACTCCCACTTTTCAGCATTTGCAGCCAAAATCTGCTCACCCAACTGACAAGAGCAAGTGCTTCGCCAGACTGCAAAGGCTGGGTGGGGGCTCTGGCACCTCACCCAGAGCTTGGCTTGGCCATGGCAAGGACCCTTTGCTGGGGGGGAAGGGACAGGCGAGCGGTGAGGAGATGCAGTATGAGGTGAGAGCTGCATAGCAAGTAGACTGAAGAATATGTTGCTGGTGAGGAGCTGGGAAATGCTTGCTCTGCTAGTCACGGTGGAAGGATAAATTGGGAAGACTGTAGGGCTGCTTTTTACTGTGGTTCTTTTTGGATGGCAGCTTCACTCCCAGGTTTGGAAAGCATCTGATCAGGGAAGAAAATGAGGTTGCAGGCTTTCCTCCCATCACCCTGGGAAGTCCAAGCTGCAGTCACCTTCCCAGGCTCCCTAACCCTGCACCTTGCTGTCGCCAGCCAGGGACTGGTACCAGCTGCACGGACACCTCTGGAGAAGGGGGGACACAGGAGCTACTTTTGCAGAGCACGTAGGAAAGCTGTGCTGAGGGACCTTTGGGCAAACCTGGACCTCAGACCTCACTCCTGTCAGAGAAGGGGGTTTGTGCCTAATTCCTTCCGTGGTTCCTCAGGATGAGTTGAGTGAGGGAAACCCCACAGTGTGATCCCTGGTCCCCGCAACATGTCTGTGACATTATTGTGGTCTGGGGCAGGGGGGATTTTCTCCTGAGTTATTTGCCTGAGGAAGGCAGAGGCATCCATGAAGAGGTGGGAGCAGTGCCCAGACTGCCCCTTTGTCCCGGCCAAATAAATGGTGGCTGATGCTGAGCTGCCCAGTCATGTCGATTAGGTGGAGTGGGGGCCTGGCAAAAGGGAGTACGAATCATTGAGAGGGAGACAGAAAAAATCTTCCAGGACTTTGCAATGGTAGGGGAAGCGCCATGGGTAGCAAAACCAAGGACTGTTGAAAGCCGAAGAGCACGGTAGGAGGAGGCAAAATCCACTGAGGTTTCCCCTTGTCATGCAAAGAGAACAGATAGCCCCAAGTCGGAGTGTATGCCCCAAGCATGGCATCAGTGGGTCCATACAGATGGGGAGGGAGTGGGCCAGGGCGCCAGCAGGTTGTGGGACTGGGACTCCATCTGTCTACCCTTCCAGAAAGCTTCAGCCCTGACAGCTGTGCAGGGAGATGTTTGCTCCTTCCTGCCCACTCATTTTTAGCCCTGGGTCAACAGTGATCATGTGGCGTGTTGTGTTGTGTTCCGCAGGGTGACACTGCTGTGGACTCGGCACCTTGCACCTGGGTAGTGAGTGGCTCCTGGCAAGGCAGATTGGCCGCCCCTGGTAAGTGGTTCCCACTGCCCAGCAGTGGGGGTAGGTCTGGACTCCGCTCAGAGGTCAGTGCTGAACCAAGCGCCACAAGGTCCCTGAGCCCTGGCAAAGCAGGACACTAAATAAGGGTGCAGCAAGGGATGGCTCAGCCCTGACCTAGTCCAGCTCAGACTGGGAATTCAGAGGGGTCATGGAGCATCAGGGGAAGGGGCAGCAGATTTCTCCCCAAGCTGGAGATGAGAAGCAGCTGTATTTACCCGATGCCTACCTTTAATCACTGGCTGCAGGGCTAGGGGTATGCTGGGCTTGAGGGGAGGCAGTGGGTCTGCTACTCAGTGAGGGGGTCCCAGCGACAAGCCAAAGGGATTGCCTTCTCCTGAAGGCTGAGGTGCCTTGGTGTGCAACCAAGCATGATCTGGGGTGCAGCAGGGCTGTGAGGAGAGGTGCAGGGGGGCTGGGCACTGCTGATGGGCAGATGTCTTGCAATGAAGCTCGGTGGAAGTGTTTTTTGGGTGCTCGCCCTGCATGAGCTTTCTCCCCTTTTCTCTGGCAGCCATGCCCCACTTCTTGGATTGGTTTGTGCCGGTGTATCTGATGATCTCCATTCTCATCCTGGTGGGCTTTGGAGCTTGCATTTACTATTTCGAGCCAGGACTCCAGGAAGCCCATAAGTGGCGAACACAAAGGCCAATCATGGAACGAGACCTTCGGAAGACACTGATGATTCGGGACAACCTAGCCTTCGGGGTGCCTGAGGTCTAACACGTTCTGCATCAAGTCCATAAGAGCCTCTCCTGCGTGGGCGGCAGTCCACAAGCTCAGTAGGGATCACAGTCCTGCCCTGCGCAAGCAGGGATGATTGTCACTTTGCTCTTTGCTGATTTGAGTCTCGTACTCACTACTCACCTTTTTGCCCCTTTGCCCCTTCCCTTAGGGAAGGTTTGTGTGGCACTGTAGACTCAGGGCTTCCTACGTGCTCACAGCCCTTCACCCAGCCAAGGACTCTGCTCCTCCCCATGGCCAAGACTGATGAATCGCTCAAATGAAAGGTCCCTTGTTAATCACTTGAGTTTGAGCTGCCCAGCATCTTGACGTGACCTTCGGTAGGAAAGGTCTCTGTAGGGTTACCAGGCTTGTAAAGGGATACAGAGCCTTTTACTCCTATTGACTGGGTTAAATATAACCCAGTCTGTTTAACTCCAGGGGATATTTTAGGGGAAATAAATGGAATTTCAACCTAGATCATTGCTTCAGCTGAGCTCTTCGCAGCCCCCACTCCTGGTGCTGGGATGATAAGCTTGATGAAGCTCTGTGCAGAGGGGCCAAGGGCTTGGTGAGCCCCAGAGACTGAATGCCTTTATCCCCACTAAAGGCGCACTGCTTCTCTGTGTCTGGCTGGGAGATAGAGAACATCCATCCACCCATCCATCCATCCATCCATCCATTCCAGATGCACTACATTCAGATTAAAGATCTTTATTAAAGAGGTTTGTCCAAGTCCTGTGTCAAACTAAGAATATTCTTCAGCTCTCCATGAAGGGGTGCTGCCAGACTTATCACATAAGCCTCTCCTGATCTGCCTGATCTTCTGCTCCTTTGCCATGGAGTGAGATGGGATAGACTGAGAGGTAGATTGCATTTGTTCAGTCCCCTGCACTCCAGAGTCCTATGGCATGTATGGGCTCTCCCTTAACTGTCATCCCAACGAAATCTGTGTGAAGCATCCCTTGACCCACTTTCCCTGCACATCTCTGAGAAGGGACACTGAGCTTGTTGGTGAAATGGGCGCATTACACCACCTCTGCTTTCTGGATCTAACCTGTATAATGTGGGTCTGGTACAAAGTCTCATGTTTACAGACTATCTGCACTTTCTGCACTGCCTCAGGGCTGATCAGCTACCAAAGCACTGTATGAAGGTGTGATGCAGGGTCTAAGAAGGACATTCACATCTTCTCCCTCCCTGCCAGCCCAGTGCAACGCACAGTGTGTACAGGGAGGCCTGGGGGAGCTCTGAACCCATGGCAGGAGGTTTCATCTAAAGCCTCTCTTCACCTCTCCTCCCACCCCAACACCCACCTTTTGGATGCAGCAGATGCAGAGGCGATACCTGTGAGAGCTCTGGACACAGCAGGGCCCTGTGTGCCCCACTCCCGCACATCCCAAGGGATGTCAGCTGGCTGCCACCACGCCATGTACACATGTCTGCACATCCTGTGCCATCACCTCGGACAACACAACCCACATCCTCAACATGCTCCCAGGATGTCAGCTCTGTGCTGTAGTCCCCGATGGCTTCTTTGGGCAGCAGAAGTCCCTTGGGCCAGCTGCCCGAATCAGCCACAGATCCTGGATGGGCTCATGTCACTTAGCCTCTCCTGTGAAACTGTTAGTGAAAGTTTTCTCCTCCATTCCCAAAGAAAGGAGGAGAGTGCCCTGGGCTGGTTTGAGTGAGTGATGCTCCATTGGTAATTCTCTGGGGATGAAAGTTTTTAGCTCTAAGGGTTTTAGCTGAGGAAGGAATGGGTCAGGGCATCCTGCAAATATCCTGGGTCTTTCTGGGACATTTCATCCATCAGATTACAATCATATCACCATTATCTTCCACACCAAAACCAGGCACACTGGCAGGAGCTTTCTGGCTGTGTTTCAGCCGGAGGACAAGTCAAGAGTCCTTCCATTTGGCCAAAATACAGAGATGAAGATGCGATTACCCTAACTGAGGAGTCTTGCTTGGCAGGGAAATGCAGTGAGTGGGATTACTCCTGTGCCCAACGTTATACTCACCCTGGCAAGCAAAGGCTCAAAATTCAGGTGCAGTGTGCAATAGGTAAATCCCACGTATTTTTGTACCTTGATGACTTGGGGCTGCGAAAGGCAAATGCCACGGGGCTGGGTTGCATGGTCTGATGTGCCATTCTCAGGTGCATGGCTCATGTCCCCTGCCCTGAGGCACAAGGAACAGCTGGGAAACCTGGTTCATAGCAGGACTCCCTTGTAGCTGGGACTGCACTGCAAACAGACTCCAGCTGAGCCATGGGGTAGCAATAAAAACCTCTGTACTGGAGCTGAGGGGCTCAGAGCAGTCAGGGGCAGGTTAAAACATCTGTGTGGAAAGGGGAACCCGGTCCCCGCAGTCTGCCATCTGCAGACCTGCTGCTCTGCCATTGTACCTCCTCCAAACCCACTTTCACCCGTTGAGTCAAAAGAGAAGAAGGAAAACCACCAGCCTGGTAAAAACAAAAGGCTGAGTCTGCCACTGCCTCTCTCAGCCAGCTGGCATCCATGGTGCGATGGGGCTCCCCATGGGGGTTCCCTCTCCCCTCCTCTGTGTCCACCTCTGCATGCTGTCCTGCCTGTTTTCACCAGTGCTCTGCCCACAACTCACTGCAGAAGCCAAGCAAAAAGAAGATGACAAACAGGTCAGGGCTGGACTAGAGAGAAACTAGTTATTCATCTCCTCTGTCTTACATTTTGCAATCAGTATTAAACCAGGTATTTTCCACTGGTACAAAAGACTTTATTGCCAATAGTGTCAAAGCCCTTCCCAGTGGAATAAAAGTGTGTGACGAACCACATGGCCAACACTTTATTTTCCTGTTGTTCCCACTAGGAGCTGCCTCCCTTCAGCTTGGGTCAGGCCACAAGGACCAGTCTGCAGTGAGGTTTCCTTAACAGCATGGCAGGTCTTTGTCCACCTGGTTTCTATGCTGGCTATACTGCGGGCCTATCTGGGAATAATTAAGCCAAACACAAACAATGCCTGAAAACTGAGACTGTTTCTCCCCTGTGGGACCTGTGCATCCAGAGACCTCAGGGGAGAGGAAAATAGTCACAGATACTGAATTAAACTGTGTAAAGCATCAGAGAAGATACTTAGTGCGGGAAATACTGCACAGCATCAGGTTGGTCTCTTCGACCTCTTCTGTCTCTTTGCCTTTAAAGAAGCAGAGAAGTTACACCACCCTGAGCCTTGCCTTCCCCCAGCACTCCCCATGGCTTGCTGCAGGGCATGGGACAGTGGTTCTCCCTCCACTCCTCAGCCCTGGACACCAGAAGGCAGGTGAGCATCTCCTCTGCCATGCTGTGGGTATGATAGGTGCCCGGATCTCCTTCTCTTTGCTCCTATTTGCCCAACAAACTACATGTATTCTCATCCTGCCCCACCAAAACACTGTTCTCATTTTCTCCTTGGTTATTGCATTGCCCTTCAAAGTCTCTTTTATAGTAAGGAAGAAGTAGAGCAGCAAGCTGGCTCCCTGTAATGGATACCCTCTTGCCCCAAAGCTGGCAAAATTACGAAAGAATCAGAATAATGAAGATGAAAAATAAAATCAGAATAAGGGAAAGAAGCATCGACCTGGGCGAACACCTGGTGAGCAAACACTGAACTTCCTCAGTGGGACATAAATTGTTGAATTGGAATCTGACATTTGAGGGGGAAAAAAAGAAGAGAGGAAGGGAAAACATTTCAAAAATTCAGAGATTTTAATTTTTTTGTTGTACTCAGGAGCAAGCAGCCCAGGCCTGACCTAGTGAGTCTGTACCACTCCTCTACCTCCTGCCGTGGGAACGGGGCAGGGGGCTGCAGCATGGAGCTGCCCATGGAGTGGGGCTGCCCATGGTGTGGGGCTACCAGCAGTGTGGGGCTGCTGCTGTTGGAGGCCAGGAAGGCAGCAGGGCAGGGGGCAGGAGCGGCTGCAGTGCCAGGCGTGGGAGTGTGCTGGACAGGCCACAAGCACTCCATTGTCCCAGCTGGAGGCGGGCTGGCTGGCCCAGCAGGGCTGCCAGAGGGGGCTCAGACATGGGGACAACAGCAGCTCTGGGGAGCACTGTGTCCTGGGACACTACAGCCCCAGCAGAAGGAAAGGCACCGCATGCCCCCCGCCCTTGTACCTCTGTTTTCAGCCTGCCACCGCCCACCATGGAGGAGGACGTCGCCCCTCACCGCTGCCGCCTGCCCACCCTGGGCAGCTTCACCAGCCCCAGCCGCATCCCAGGCCCCCTGCCACGGCAGGATGTCCCCCTGGGCGCCCCTGCTGCCCCCACGAAGCGGAGCTGTCTCTTGGTCACCCTGCGCCGGGGCGGCGGGGGCCCCCCCTGGGAGCAGCTGCGGGGCCTGGCTCCCATCACCCCCGTTCCCCCTCGTCCTCGTCCCATGGCGACCGAGAGGTCTCAGCGACATGGTAGCCCTGGCGGGGCAGAGGTCGCCCCAGCGGCGAAGATGAGGGTGCCCTGCTCCCCACTATGCTCCGGTGGGTCTCCGCTGCCGGGATGGGTTGGGCAGGTGGGAGGAAGGCACCAAAGGGTCCCTCGGCTGTGCCATGGGGCTCAGCGTGGGGCAGTGGGGTGACATGGAGGAGGAGGAGGTCTTCCTCCCCTGGGAGTGATTTCCCCTTCGCCTACACCGGCGGTGCGGGTGGGCAGAGGTGGGTGGGAGGTGACACTGTGCAGTGGTGAGCCCGGTGCTCCCTGGGGAAACGGGTGGCTGCCGGCCTCATATCAAAAGGTGCTGCAGGTGCTGGGATGCCCGTCTGTCCTGAGACTAGCCTGGGTAACTTCTGCACTGATGGCAATTTCTAAACAATCCCGTAACACTCAGCAGGTGCAGTTTCCTTTTTGCTCAGGGGCACTACAAAAAGAGGCCCTCCAAACCCTTGCTGAGTCTGCCAGGCAGCCTGCAGCCTGGCCCCCACCCAGGGCTGCTGCATGGTGGAGGCACACATGGGGATACCCCTGAAAGGACGTCAGAGGGTCAGAGCAGTTCCAGATGTTCATGCCCCAGCACGACGTGGCAGGGCCATGATGTGTGATGGGGTCAGGGCTCACATCCATGGGAGAAGGAAATGCAGAGGGAGGAAAGGGCATCCCCCTTCAAAGGCACCAGCAGCCAGGGACATCCACACAGCTCTCCAGGTGTGGGCACATCCATTGGGCACGTGGAGGGGGGCACCGCCAGGCACAGATGCCTGCCAGGGCACACAGGGATGTGATCAGTGCACCCTGCAGACAGGATCTCTCCCTGCCTTCCACACATGTACACATGTGTACATGCACACGCATGTACACATGTATGTACACACACACAGAGGGGACAGTCCTCGCTCTGCCTCTGTGCTGTGGGCTGACAGCCAGGAATCACGGTGCTGGAGGAGGAAAAAGGTTTCTCACATCTCCACAAGCGGAGCTGAAGGGCAAATCGCTTTTGATAAGTCAAAACATTCCCGATTTCCTCCCTTTGGGAAAGCAGGAGGAGGCCTTGCAACCCCTTCAACCCAATAAACACCAAGGGGAGAGAACGCCCTTTCTCAGCCCCACCAGGGTGAAGCCATGAAGGGTTAAATATCCCCCTCCCTAAACAAGCAGATATGCTGAAACCACTGAAGAATTGGGAGGGAAAGGGGCGAGAAAAGGCCTGTTTGGTGTGTGCAGGGAGGAAGGGTGTGGGTGTGCAAGGGGGACCCCTCCGGGATATGGGGGGCCATTGGCAGCAGCCCCTCCATTCCTGCAGCCATGCCTACCCAGGCAGGGAGGCTGGCGGGGGCCTGGGATAGAGTCGGGGGAGGGTGCGTGGGGGGGAGATTTTGCGGCGATGTTTAATATTCAGGTCACATGACGATGGCAGCAGGAGCAGCACCAGCATCCCCGCTCCACTGAAATAGCCACTGGAGAAGGAGGGGAGGGAGGGGGGGGGAGAAGAGGACACAGGGAAGAAAGAGAGAGGTAAAAACAGAACCTCGTAGCCCCCCACACCGCATCAGCATCAGGCTAGAAAAGTGGGGGGAAACCTACCCCCTTGGGAGAGGATTCGGAGACAAAGGAAGCTTCATGTTCAAAGGTAGGATGCTCTGGGCTTGGCAGGGCTGGGTGATGCCGGAGGGATGCCGCTGGGGCTTTTCGTGGAGGCACCCTCTGCCGTGTCCCCACATTGCCCAGCTCTGGGCACGGGGGAGGAATATCCCCGAAGGGCAGTGGGAACAATCAGTCCTGGCTTTGTCTTTCCTCTTTTTTTTTACCTTTTGGTGGCAGCAGTCTGTCATGAAGGAGAATGAGCGGGGCTGGTTGCGGTGGGGATGGGGAGTAGCTGGCGCCAGGGGCTGCTCTGAAAGAAAGAGATAATCCCAGCTGGTCCAGAGCTGGGGGAAGCCCACAAGCTGCTCTGCGACTGGCTTGTCCCTTGTCAGTGACAGTCAGTCGCTGCGGGGGCAGCAGGGACATCCTGTGCTGCTCCCTGGGCATCTGCGCAGGAGCTGGCAGGAGCTGGCAGGGGGACAGGCAGCAGTGATGGCATGGGTACCCCAATCTTCATGCGCTTAGCATCTTCTTGCCTTGTGGTACAGCCATGCTGCCCAGGTGGCAAGCCAGGGTACGGGGTAAGGGCTGCACAGCTGGGGAATGGCACCACCGGTACAGCCAGGGCCGAGGCGAGCATCTAACCCTGCAGCGGCTGGACTGGGGATGCACTCAGCTCCTTCACCTCCAGCTTCTGCATCTCCAGAGAGGCTTCAACACGCTGCCCTAGATTTCACTGCAGCCTCAGCAGACTCAGGCTCTTGACCAAGCCCTTTGCAGAATGCTGAGGGAAAGGAAGGCTGCTGCCGGGACAGCTGTGGCAGTCCAAAGGGCTGGAATGAGCTTCCCTGCATCATTTGAAATGCCCAGTGATCCTCGGGTTGGACAAAAAGTCCGGTAAGGAGAATGGCTCTGTTCTGCGCCCTGAGGTCAGTCAGTGCATCCGGCACAGCTCAGCCTTTGCCCTGCACAGCTGGGAGAAATGCCCTGGGGTCATTATGGAAATGGAGGGGAAAGGGTTTTTTTCCAGTGGAGAGATGCTCGGTCCAGCACCTCTGGGAATCTCTAGCAAGGAGCAGATCCCAGTGCCTGCAAGTCCCAGGGAGGCTGTGCTATCAAAGCAGCCACTCGCTGTCCTTCCTAAGGACCTGGCATCCCCCACCAAGGGCCTGCTCCTGCCCTCTCCTGCCAGCTGCCTTCAGGCTCTGAACCCATTCCTCCTCCCTGTCCCATGTCTGTAAGGAGCGGGACTGTGGGTCCTGGACCACACAGCTGGAAAGGGCTCGGGTGACATGCACTGCCTCCAGCCGGAGTGAGACAGCCTCATGCCTCACAGGAGGAGAGCCACAGCGAGGCTGTCCATGTGTTACGTGGGGGTTAAACAGCCTTTCCTTGCTGGAAGCTGGGTTGTGGTGAGCGACTGTTTGCAGCCCTCCCTCCTTCTTGCCACTCAGACAAAGGATGGGAAGGCAGGGGGAGGGGATGCAACTGTATCTGGGTTATCGGGACAGAGTAGATGTTAGTCCCCACTACCTGAGCCCCTAAGGGACCTGCAGGGCCACCTCTGTCCCCAGCTAGCTGCTGCAAACATCAGAGGCAGGCAAACATGAAGGGTATGCTGCAGTAGTGATGTTTGTTGCTGGCCACATATAAGGCCTTCCAGAGAGAGGTTTTGGGTGGATTGGTGAGTATCAGAAGCAGGAGCTAGCTGGGACCACTGGGACCTCTCTGGGCACCAGTTGCCCTTCTGGCCCTGCCTGCCCTGGCTCCAGATGCTGCACCTGTCCCTGCTCTTGAGCAGAGCATCTCCCATAAGCCAGACATTACCCCCTGGCAGCCCAGCCTGGGCCACCTCCCACCGGGAACCAGGCAGCAGAGGTGTCATCAGCAACCGCCCTCTTAAATGAGCTTCTCTTAGCACACAGAACAAAGCAGCAGGGAAAAGGGTGGCAATGCAAACAGCAGATGTAAGTGGTTAACCTTGGCTAACCCTCTATTCATTATCAAATGTACTGGCTGTAGTGTCCTATCATGTATTCATTACAGGGGACAGCTGAGGGGCTACAGGATGTGCCTGGAATGCATAATGCTACCCCTTGACCAGTCAGTCAGAGCGCTGAGGCTTCTTAGCTGCATTAGCATTACTGCACATAAAATGAAGCCATTCCCAGGAGACCAGGTAGACACATTTCATGTCTCAAGGTGCCTCTCGTAGCTCTGGCCCCAGTTTTGCACACCCCAACCTTCCCGGCAGGCTGTTCCTCAGTTGGCTCCTTGGCTTCCTCTGTGGGAGTCAAGAGGTAGAAAACTGTGGAGAAAGCTGAGCCCTTGGACACCTCTTTGCAAAATGGGGGCTTCCCTTCCTGAGGCTGTATGGGAAGACACCCCACACAGAGAGGAAGGCAAGTGACTGAGAGGAGAAAGGGACATTGTCTGTCCCAAGACCTTGAAATCAAAATGCCCAGGGTGACATGACAGATATAAAATATAGGCAATATTTAAGGAGACTTCTGGATTTCCTTTCTTCTGGTCTCAGGGCTTTTCATAGGTGAGAGCTCTTAGTGAGTCTTGAGGTTGGCTGCCAGCAACTTCCCTCCTTCCTCTTCCCTGCATAAGAACAAGGAGTTGAAGGAATAAAGGAGAGGGCAATAGACTCCCTAAGGACAAACTACTGCCCAGGCAGCAAAGGGGTCACAGCCTGCATGGCCCAGGTCCTGCACCCATCCCATGCAGCTGCTCAGTTGAGCTTTCTTCTCATCTCAACCTATTTCTTGACAACCTCTGGGTTATATTTGCCCCCATTGCTGAGGTAACCAAGTGCCTCACTGGGGCCACAGTCCTCTGCCCCATATCTCCTCATCATTCCCCGTCTCGCTCTCTCTTCTCCCTCTCTTTGGGGTAGGTGGGACCTCAGCAGGGCTGTGTGGGACATGCACTTGAGGATAATGCAGCAGGATGAGGGGCATGGTATAGCCATGTGACTATGGTATAGGTGGTGAGGGGCAGCCCAGGAAAGGACAAGCAAAGGGCAGGGTGCAGGCCAGCCAGCTGGCTTTGCCCTCTGTGCTGTGCCAGAGAGATGGGCTCTCGTGGCTGGTAGCAGATTTGAGAAAGCTGGAAATAGACAACAGGAGCCCCAGGGGATGCTTTGTCAGCAGGAAAGGCACAGACTAGTTGTGTAAGAGCGGATTGCAGCTGAGAAGTGTTAGGCTCAGAAGGCTGCCTCCTCCAGCAGCTGCCTGGAAGCATGAGGTGCTCTGAATTGCCAGCCTGGCTCAAGGCAACTGTCTGTCTTGTGCTCTGGTCCCCCCAGGGTGCTGCTCTCTGCTTCAGGAGAGGATGATGATAGCTCAGATTGCCCTCGCTCAGTGAGGAAGAGCAGGAGGGAGGACCATCCTCCAGCAGACCTCTCCCTTGCAGGCAAGGTGGAACAGAGGTGGTACAAGAACCTTCAGGCAGTGCTGAGCATGGGTGGCCATGCTACCATCTTCTCACACGGAGGGAAGATCCCTTCTCCCAGTTTAATGTAAAAGACTTCCCAAGCAGTGTAAAAGGAGCTGAGTGAAGGCACCCTTCTCCCTGCCAAGGGTGGCCCTTCCTCAAGGTCTGTCCTCAGCACATGACAGTGGGATATTAAAGCTTATATAAAATGTAAAATCTTGACTGTGTAGAGCAGCCCTTGTGTCTGCACAGGAGCTTTGATATGGGAATGCTAGGTAGGGTCACTAGCCAGCCACACAGTCCACTGCAGCCTAACTCTGTCCTTGAACAAAATCTCTCCAACCCTGGTGTCTGCCTGAACTGGCTGCACTGTCACGGGTACCCCAGACTGATGCTATCATTGTCCCCAGCCTGGTGACCTCTGAGTTGTCTTCCTCTCCAAGAGGCACGTGTCACCCACCAAATGGCAGTCGCCTGCCTGGCTGCTCACATCCTCCTCTGCAGCCAGTGCGTTCTGCTGAGAGGAGTGAAAAACTCGGCCAAAATGATGGAAAGGGATTATTTAGTGTGACATACTTGAACTGAAGTGGCATCCAAAACAAGTGGAGTGCTTACCAAGCAAAAAACATGTGCTGTCCCTGTCCTGGAAAAATAACCATCTAATGAGAGAAAGCACAGGGGAGTCAAGTAGTTAGAGTGGGAGAGGCTCCAGTTTGCAGCTGGTTTGTATATGAAAGGTATTTGACTCCCATCCCCTTCATCTTCCTTTCTAGATTCATCCCTTCATGTCTCCCTTCCCCACAAATTACAGCTTGTCTTCTGTGCCCTGTCCTCTCCCAACCTCCAGCTTCCTCCCAGTGGGTAGGAGCTGCTCACTAATGAGACAAGAGACAGAGATGTATGGATGAGACCTGCCCCAAGCAGTGTGTGCCATCACCCGAAAAGAGTCAGGGAGGCTGGAAAGCCTGTAGGGCCTTTCTTTTTGCCAGTGTGCTTTACATGGAAGAAGCAAGGAAGGGAAGGCAAGGCAGGAAGGCTGTAGATGATTAGTTTATTGATCGTGATGACTGGTTTCTTGAGCATGGCAAAAACTATCTATGTGTGAGAGGCAAGCGCGGAGGTTGTGGCCATGCTTTGCACTTCCACCACTGCCTTCCTCTGAAGAACTCAGCCTGCGCAGCATGGCCAGTAATGCAGCTGCCCCTGGCAAGGGCCAAGGTTGCAAGTCCTCAAGTTACATCCCAAACTCTGTTTCAATGCTGGGACTCAACATATTATAATTTTTGAAAGCCTGTTCCATCGCAAATTTCATGCTAAACTGGGAGGGGCAAAGCACTGGTAATCCTGGTGAGAACTGGGAGACAAAAAAGAGAAGACACATAGATCTCTGGGCACCAAATTAGGAGCCCAGTTGGCTTGACTGGGTCTGCTCCTGCTGTTTGGAGGTAGACATCTGTAAATTGCACGCTCAGCAAACCCCACTTCTCCACCTTCTCATCTGGAGTGATACATAGAAGAGTCTGCTGGTGTCCTGGTTTCCCAGGAACACACCCATGGGCCAGCCATGGCAGGCAGGCCGTGAGTAGCCTCAAGTCATCTGGGAGATTCAATCAAGGCAGCTGACCCAAGCTGACTCATAGGTGTATCCCATACCACTTATATTATGCTCATTATAAAAGGAGGGAGTTTACTGAGGGTGGGGTTCCTCTTCTTAGGGCTCCTTCCTCTTGGCTTCCTGCTCCTGCTGCTGACCCTAAGGACCAGGCTGAGTGTAACCTTGTATACTTTGTGTATACTAGTTTTGTTGTTTCATTAAATCTGTTTCTACTTCAACCCATGGGGCTTCTCCCTTTTTTCTCTCATTCCCCTTCTCAGCTGAGGAGGCGGCATCAGTAGCCCTTGAAATGGATGCTCAAAGTTGCCCTTAGCCCCTGTGGGACCGCAAGGAGGTCCTCATTACACCTCAATGATGATTTTTCAATCTCTCTCCCCATGCAGGGCCAGTGGAGAGCAAAAACGAAGCAGCCATGTCTGAGCTGGTCCCAGAGCCGCGACAAAAACCAGTTGTACCGATGAAACCCATGGGCATTAATGCCAACTTGCTGGGCTACATTGGTATTGACACCATCATTGAGCAGATGCGCAAGAAAACCATGAAGACAGGTTTTGACTTCAACATCATGGTTGTAGGTATGCAGGGACCAGCTGAGGTAGTGGGAGCCATGGCCAGGGACTGTCCTGTGAGGGCAGGTGAGAAAGCAAGCCTTACAGGGGGGGCATGAAAGAGCAGACAGTGCTTGCTCCAGGAGAAAGGAGAGCCTGCACAAGGCAACAAGACACCTACAGCCTTTTCCCTGCCCGCCTGGCTCCATTCCCTGGGCCTGCTGTCATTGTTGGGCTGTGGCAGATGTCACAAGCTTCTTCTTTACAATCCTTAGGTCAGAGTGGACTGGGAAAATCAACATTGGTGAACACCCTCTTCAAATCCCAGGTGAGCCGTAAATCTTTGGGCTGGAACCGGGAGGAGAAGATCCCCAAGACGGTGGAGATCAAAGCCATCGGGCATGGTAAGAGCCAGGCTGCTAGGGTTGAGGCAATACTGATGCTTCAGTACAGTCATGCAGAAGACCCTAGCAGTCTGTGCAAACCGTTCTTTGGTATTAGGCAGCCCTTTTTCCATGGGAAGCTAAAGGACAAGTGCCAGTTACAGATGGCCTCAGACCCAGCCAAGACTTTTCTTAAACAGCAATGCCACTGATGCCACAGACAAAAGTGAGGGGTAGAAAAACAGTTACAGATATTTCTTTTGCTGAGACATTAGTCTGCATGTGTGGATTAAGCCTTGCTGTAAGTCATTCCCACCTGCAGATGCTTAATAATCTATATAAATTGCATTGGTGGGTCCCATCCCAAGCCTGGTAGAGCACATCTTGTGGCAAAGCATCAGCACAGGTTCTACAGTGGTGCAGAGTAACGAGCATCATCTGAGAGTCAGGATGACACACTGGAGGAGAGGACAAGTTGTGTAAGGTAAGTACTATGTCTGGGCCACAGATTGAGCACAGTGGCAGAGTGGTATAAGGTAGCTTTGGTGAAGAGGTTACCAAAATCTGGGGTCAGAAATGCAAGTGGAGGTCACATCTGTTGAGGCATGATCCAGCCTGGCCTGGTCATGCTTTCTGGGCAGTGATGAGGGCAGAGTGCTCTTGTTCTCTTGTAGGGCACAGAGATGTTTCATGATAGAGCAGGTACCCAGGGAGGTATATGATTGTTTGCAATTTCTTCTGCAGTCATTGAAGAAGGTGGTGTCAAAATGAAGCTGACAGTGATTGACACACCGGGATTCGGGGACCAGATTAACAATGAGAACTGGTGAGTTGTGCGTGCTCGAGGCCTTGTGTCCCAGAGCGAGCTGCAGTTAAGATTGTACATAGAGCAACTCTCATCTACTTGGCTGAGATCTGGGATCCTACTGCATTTGGGGGGCCAGTAATGGGGATGTGGGTCTGTGTGCATGCTTGGGGGTATGCACACATTACATAGCAAGTGCCTCTTTCTGTGCTTAGTTACAGAAATTCTTAAAGATCTCTGCTGCTGGTGAGATGCTTGTGGTGGATATTTGTTATGCCTGAGCATGCTTTGCTGCTGTCAGCACTGGCAACACTGTGGGCAGGAACACGAGGAGATTTGTACCTGTCTATTCATCTCTCTCTCCCACCTCCACAGCTGGGAGCCTATTGAAAAATACATCAATGAGCAATATGAAAAATTCTTGAAAGAAGAGGTGAATATTGCAAGGAAGAAACGAATTCCAGACACACGAGTGCACTGCTGCCTTTACTTCATCTCCCCCACAGGCCACTCGTACGTACACAGTCCTTCATCCTTCCTCAAGCCCTTGGTGCCTCTGTGCCAGATATACACCCTGCATTGCTCCTTCTCAGTCATGGACTCAAGAGTCCTGTCTGTGGGGCTGGCCACTGTTTAGCTTGACTCTGGGTGCTGCAGGGCTTGAAATGGTCTAGGATAACAAGGGCAGGAGAAATGCCACTGTTTTTTGGGAGAGGGCAAGGTGGATGGGAAAGAGGAGATGAGAGCATGGTCGCAGCAAGCAGGGTACATACAAGGGAGGTTTCATTGATACCCTGATGCTGGGAGAGTCACTAGGATGAAAGGTGAGGAGGGTAAAGTGACCTTCTCTCTTGGGCTGCAGCCTGCGGCCTTTGGACCTGGAGTTCATGAAACATCTCAGCAAGGTAGTGAACATCATCCCGGTTATTGCCAAGGCTGACACCATGACCTTGGAGGAGAAGACCGAATTCAAACAAAGAGTGAGTATCTCCTCCCCTGCATGGGATCTTTCCCTGCCCCAGCTTGGAGGTGGGAGAAATGAGCGATAGCCTTCTTCCTGGGGTTGCAGTGCAGTCCCCAGGGCATGCACAAAGTCCAGTGCTGGGTTGGTGGGCAAGTCCTGAAGATGCAGCTGCCTATGGCTCTGAGGGCATCTGTTAGAAGGGGGAGAAAGATGTGTATCTTGTGATACGCTCTCTCATGGGAACTGAAGAGCTAGACAAGTAACCAGGGTCGAGGAAGAAAGATTTGTCATTGCTGCCATGTGTCCTCACTTTGCTGCTTGTTTCCCTGGGGACAATCCCTCCAGCCCCTGCCCGCTGTCCCTCCTGCCTTCCCTTCAGGTTTGTGTTGCTTTGTCTACAAGAAGGGCAAGAAGGAGGACCCTGGTAACTATAGACCGGTCAGCCTCACCTCCATCCCTGGAAAGGTGATGGAACAACTTGTTCTTGGCACTATCTCTAGGCATATCAAGGATGAGGGGGTCATTAAGAGCAGTCAACATGGTTTTACCAAGGGTAAGTCATGTTTGACCAACCTTATAGCCTTCTATGAGGAAATAACTAGGTGGATAGATGATGGTAGAGCGGTAGATGTGGTTTATCTGGATTTCAGTAAAGCATTTGACACTGAGTCACACAGCATCCTCGTAGATAAGCTGATAAAGTATGGGCTTGGTGATCAGGTAGTGAGGTGGATCAAGAACTGGTTAAAGAGAAGAAGTCAGAGAGTTGTAGTCAATGGGACAGAATCTAGTTGGAGGTCTGTGACTAGTGGAGTCCCTCAGGGGTCGGTACTGGGACCGGTGTTGTTCAATATCTTCATCAACAACCTGGATGAGGGTACAGAATGTATCCTCAGCAAGTTTGCTGATGACACCAAACTGGGAGGAGTGGCTGACACACCAGAGGGTTGTGCTGCCATTCAACGAGACCTTGATAGGCTGGAGAGTTGGGCGGGGAGAAACTTAACGAAATTCAACAAGGGCAAGTGTAGAGTTTTGCATCTGGGGAAGAACAACCCCATGTACCAGTACAGGTTGGGGGCTGATCTGCTGGAGAGCAGTGTAGGGGAAAGGGACCTGGGGGTCCTGGTGGACAGCAGGATGACCATGAGCCAGCAATGTGCCCTTGTGGCCAAGAAGGCCAATGGCATCCTGGGGCACATTAGAAAGGGGGTGGTTAGTAGGTCAAGAGAGGTTCTCCTTCCCCCCCTCTTTCTGCCCTGGTGAGGCCACATCTGGAGTATTGTGTCCAGTTCTGGGCCCCCCAGTTCAAGAAGGACAGGGAACTACTTGAAAGAGTCCAGCGCAGAGCCACAAAGATGATTAAGGGAGTGGAACATCTCCCTTACGAGGAAAGGCTGAGGGAGCTGGGTCTCTTTAGCTTGGAGAAAAGGAGACTGAGGGGTGACCTCATCCATGTTTACAAATATGTGAAGGGTGAGTGTCAGGATGATGGAGCCAAGCTTTTTTCAGTGATGACCAATGATAGGACAAGGGGCAATGGATGCAGATTGTAGCACAGGAGGTTCCCTGTGAATATCAGGAAGAACTTCTTTACACTCTTCTGTGAGAGTGACCGAGCACTGGAACAGGCTGCCCAGAGAGGTTGTGGAGTCTCCTTCGCTGGAGACATTCAAAACCCGCCTGGATGCGTTCCTGTGTGATGTATTCTAGGTGACTCTGCTCTGGCAGGGGGGTTGGACTAGATGATCTTTCGAGGTCCCTTCCAACCCCTAGGATTCTGTGATTGTGTGAAAATGTCTCTCTGCCCAGGTGCGCAAAGAGCTAGAAGTAAATGGGATCGAGTTTTACCCCCAGAAAGAATTTGATGAAGACTTGGAGGATAAAACAGAGAACGACAAAATCAGGGTAGGAAACATTTTATTGTGGGAGGGGAAGGGGGGATGAGGGTTGGTCATATTTAACGAGTGTAAAACAGACATGTGTCACTAAAAGTTTAAGTGGTTCATGGTAGCTGAATGAAAAATGCAATGAATATAAGGGATGGTCATTCCTCCTTCCTAGCTTAATTTGTCCCTATAGTAACTACAGGGTGATATAAAAGCTGAGTGAGGAAGGACTATGTTTCACCTCCTCTTGCTGAATGAGTGCTCTGTTTGGCCACTGTTAAGGACCAAAGGGGGCCTGATGTGTGGCTAATGTCCAGCCTCTGTCCCAAACAACTGCCTATGAGCCCTCTCACCTGCTGACCAAACTCAACCTGAAAAGCAATCTAGTTCTTTGCTCCCCTAGCCCCTGTGAGAAGGCTTGTCCCATCTTTCCGTCCTCAGAGCATTAAACTGTCTCCTAATTTCCAGTCTATTTTTGTTCATGGGCAGGATTATATCTGTGTTCTTGTGCCAACACTGACTCAAGCAGTTCTACCTAGTGGTCCCCTCCACCACTCAAGGCATTTATAAAGAACAATATTATCTTTTGGTGACATTCTGGGCAGCTAAAGGAGTCAAGTTCCTTTGGATGAGATCCCCGTTCCTCAGTAGTCCACACTCCTAGTCACTTTTTTCCTGTGCCTGCTCCAGTTTTTTCTAGCACTAGTACCCCATGCTCCTCTGTCTCTTCTGAGATCTGAACTGCTAAGCCTATGGACCACGAGTGCTTTTTAAACAATTGGATCACACTGGTGGCTGATGGTCATCTTGTGACTGACTAGCACGTGGGATCCTTCCACTCCTTCAGTCACTGCTTGTTTGTGAGCTCCCAAGTCATAGCAGAAATTCTTGATGTTATTCCATAAATGCTGCTCTTTGTGCCTCAAACTTGCATCTTTCCAGATAATAACCCAGACTGCCTTTGTACTGACAACACCCCTTGGCCTTGCAATGCTAGTGCATTTAATTATCCCACTCATCATTTTTGTGGCTAGGTCATTAATGAAAATATATTGGCCTCTGTGGCAGTCCTCAAGAAACTCCAGGAGTTTTCAACTCCCCCAGCTGTCACAGCTTTAACAGAAATTCCTACCTTCCCCATCTTACTTAGTTAATCATTTACCTTTTGGGCAATACATCACACATTCTGGAGGAGACTAGATGGGTTTTGCTTCTCCAAACTGTTACTGGTTTTGAAAAGGGGCACCAGATTTTGTTCTGCACCTCAGCATCATTGCCCTAGGTTTAGACAGTCTTGCACATAAGAAATGTTACTTTTTAATCTCCATTCCTGTGGTAATTTCAGTCCCTTTCCAGGCCCAGGGACATCTATAAAGCAGAATAAATCTATGAACAGCTGTACTACCTCATGGATAGCAGGACTTCCTGCACCCTCTGCTCTGGAAACATAGTTTCTCTCTGTGTTTAGAGATATCTGGGTCCCCAGTAGCCTTACCTACTGTCTTACTTCCCAGGAAAGCTGCACTCCTACCCCATTTCTGGCCTTTCTCAGTACAACCATTTCAGCCATTAAACTTGTTGAATGTTCATGTGTCTTGTTGGGGAGGATTAGAGTCCCTTTCTTCTAGTGAAGAACTACAAACTTGGTAAGAAAAACTCACTGCAGACTATCTGTAAGAGCAGCCCTGGGCTGGCAGACCCTCTCCTGGTTATGCCAAGGTACTTCTCTCGTCATGCCCCTCTTCAGAAATGCTGGAGATAGATGCAGAAAAGCTCTGCCCCCCACTCCAGAGCCCTTGACACTGCTGCAAGCTACCCACTAAGCTTGAGGGGTGCAAGGAAACCTGTAATGCAAGGGCTCAAAATGCTAGGGATAGCACTGACAGGTGAAGAGGGCAGCCAGTAAAGGATTGCTCTGGAGAATCTCTTCCCTTGGAGAAGGCCTTGTGTTTTGTGAGCTGAGAGGAAGAAAGGTGGATGGGGAACAGTGATGGTGCTACTCTCTGGAATATGTTCAATAGGTCTCTCCACATGTCTTCCCAGCAGGAAAGCATGCCCTTTGCAGTAGTGGGCAGTGACAAGGAGTACCAAGTGAATGGCAAGAGAGTCCTGGGCAGGAAAACACCTTGGGGAATCATTGAAGGTAAATAAACCACCCTTGTTTCTGGGACCTGCAAGTATCTCTGCAGGCCCCAGCAACAGACAAGAGTCCAGACAGCATGTACCATATCTACCTTCCTATCCCTTTTGTGATAAACATTTTGAAACAAAGCAAGAGGAGAATTCTCCAATAGCTCTGATGGGAGGGACCTGCCATGGTCAATGCAGTACCACTACTGCAAACTGGCAGAAGAGGAGCCACTCTAAACACCACAGTGTGTGAAGCTGAGCTCCTGAGGTTGCCTTGGTTTTCAAATGAAAATTCACGTGTGATCGCTCAGCATCTCTTAGCATGTCTCCTCAATGCGTCATGGTGTGGCATTTGGACAACTGTCTGTCCTTTCTGAAGTATGCAGGCTTGGCTCACCTGGAACCTGCTCCATGGCAATGACCTTCCCATGCTCTGTAATAACAAAAGAATTGTTGAAAAATTCAAATGTAACAATTGCTTGCTTTCTTTTCAGTGGAAAACCTCAATCACTGTGAATTTGCTCTACTTCGAGATTTTGTCATCAGGTAAGGCCATGGTTGTGCACCAATTTGCTCTTGATGAGTAGAGAGTCTTCCTGAGACCCTCTTAGAATGAAATAGCTCCTATGGAAATGAAAATAAAGTACACTACTAGGCAGTGAAAGCTTATATAGGGCAGCGTTGGACTGAGTTGAGGTAGATACTCTAGTGCTTCTCTTAGTGACATGACCACTGTGTCAAGTAGGTGTTAGTTTACATGTATGAGCTGGACACCTGGAGGAAAGCAGGATACTACCACCCCCCTTATAGCCCCTTAAGGATATTTTTAAGGGCTTTTTACAAGAGTATGTAGTGATAGGATGAGAGGTAATGGCTTTAAACTGGAAGAGGGTAGATTTAGACTAGATATTAGGAAGAAATTCTTTACTGTGAGGATGGTGAGAAACTGGAACAGGTTGCCCAGGGAAGTCGTAGTTGCCCCCTCCCTGGAAGTGTTTAAGGCCAGGTTGGATAGGGCTTTGAGCAACCTGGTCTAGTGGGAGATGTCCCTGCCCATGGCAGGGGGGTTGGAACTAGATAATCTTTGAGGTCCCTTCCAACCCAAACCATTCTATGATATTAGGTTGCAACAACTTATTTTTTGCTGGCAGTCAGTGGGAAGGACTACCCCATCCTAGACCACGTGTCCTACCAGGTTGAGAGATGTGCTGGAACATATGACCTAGAAGTGAAAAGCTCCATATTTCAGCTTTCATTGTCCTGTCTTATTTCTACTCTGTTTCATGAACTTGTCTCAGCACAAGTGATATCTGCCCCAAATTTTGTAGAACAGCTGCAGATCCAGAGTTACCTCTGTTCCCTATAAATACAGTAACGTTTTAAAATGACACTGAAAATAAGGAAAATGCACTTCAAAGTCAGAGCCCTGTGGTTCACTCCACCTGTGGGCATGCTGGTATTGCGACAGTTGGCCAGGTACAACACTTTGACATCACCCTACTGCCCTCTTTTTTGTTCCATGATACCTTCTGCAGCAGATGTGCTTCCCCTAAGTCTTCCAGTAAAAACATACTATCCAAGTGACCACAACAAAAGATATAGTGAGCCAAGCCTACAGGCTTTCTATGGAGGTCAGAGGCGATGATTACAGCAGTGTTCTGCAGGTTATGGTCTGCAGTGGACCTCATACACCCTCCTGGTGCTTCCTTGTCTTGCCACCAATTCAGATGAGATAAGCCCATGTCTGCTCTTACATACTGGGACAGCCAGTAGCTGTCCCATGGGTAAGGGTGTGAGAGGGGCAGGACACTGGCAAGCACAGGCAGGGATTTCAGCCCATATCCTGCATCCTGCATATGTGTTCTTGAATGCTGATGCTCCAGCTCTCAGTTGTATGATGGTACCCATACAGAAAGAGGAGTACACTCATTAGCCAGACTGACTGGAGAAATCTCCCATTTATCTTGGAGAATAAAATTATCATCAGAAGATTAATACTGACCACACGGATGTTGGTTATCCTATCCTCTTTCCAACCCCAACACTGTGCCTCCTGCAGGACCCACCTTCAGGACCTAAAAGAAGTGACCCACAACATCCACTATGAGACGTACAGGGCCAAGCGGCTGAATGACAACGGAGGGCTGCCCCCCATGACTGTTGAGACAGAAGAAAACCACGAAAGTAACCTGTGAATGACCCTCCCCACCCCCTGCTGTCACCCGGTGTCTCTGGATACGACAACCTACCCCTGCTACCCTTGACTCTGCCATGGGCCTGTCTCTGAAGCATGTGGCACATCCTCTGTGTGCCTGAGAGCATGAGTGATGTGCGTGTCTGCGTGTGCCCACCTACATGCCAGAAAGAGACCAAAGGTGTCTCCCCTGTCCTTCCCAGAGTGTCCTCATTCTCGGTTTGTTTTTGTACAGCAGACTGTCCGTCATCTTCCTTTCTCTTCTTTCTGTGTCTCAGCTGTGTGTCTTGCCTGGGTGTAATAGGGATGGAGGGGAAGGATTTCTGGGGGCAGGAGGGCTTTGGAGGAGGGAGGTGTGGGGCATGCTGTGGTCCTATTTATATCACTTGGAGATATGGCAAGGAGAGACTCCAGGAGAGACGGTGGAGTTGGTGCATGCAGTGTCCTCAAGTGATGGCAACAGAGATTTCTCTTGGGTTCTCGGTGGGTGGGAAGGCAGATGGATGGTCTGAGGGCATGGTGACCCAGCATTTTATCCCCATTTCTTGCTTCCCAAGGGAAAATGGCAGCTTGGAAGTGGATAGATGGGAGAAGTGATAGACCGAAATCTTTTGCAGTTCAGGGGAAGTGACTGGTGGGAGGAGACAGAATTATTTCTTGGGTTGCAGCATCTATTTGAGAAGCATCAAGGTGTTTGGAGAAAATAGCCATATTTTCCAAAGGAAGAAAAACCCAGAGGAAAATAACATGTTTCTGCTGCAGAGGGTGCACTTGCTCTGCCCAGAGCTAAAATCAAATGCCATGCTTTGTGCCACAGGCTTTTGATCCTGTGCAGCTTCCAGCTCAGGCCAAACTATCCTGAGGTCACCCCACCTCACCCCCCACTGCAGCAGTCCCTCCAGTCTCTCTCTGCTGGCACTGAGCAGGTCCTGACTAAACCTTTCCCCCACAATATGGCCCCACTGTTGTGGGAGCACAGGGAAGAAGTGCCACTGGAGGTCCCTTCCCAGGGCTCCTCCAGGGACAGCTCTGTTCAGCACAGGGCTTTTAGGGTCTTGGAAGAGTGCAGAAGAGCTGAGGAAGAAGGACTGGGCCAGGCTGTCTCCCTGGTCTCCCCTGGTGGTGGGAACACAAGAGACACCACCTCCTCTTCACTGAAATGACTGTGTCTCTTATTCCAGCAGTCTCAGCCTGTGCTGTTCCCCCACCCTCCTACTGCCCTCCCAGCTTTCTCCTCTCCTGTGCTTTTGTCCTCATTCCCTTTTAGTCCTCCGTAGCTTGCTTCCTTCCTGTCTTTCCCTATCTCACTTTCTCTGCTCTCTACCGTTTCTGTTTCTCCTTTGTTTCTCTGAATAGTTGAATCTTCCTCTTCTCCAGGGTGTTTCTTCCCTTTCCATCTCCTAGCTCTCACACCTCCTCCTTATCAATGTGCTTTTGTGTGAGGTTGAGAAGCTGTTGGTTTACCTTCTCCTGGAGGGAAGTTAAAGACCCAGGAACAGAGACAGGTACAGCTTTACTTGAAGACTGTCTAGCCAGTGTCAGCTCTTTTCTGGATGTCCCTGAACCAGGTGGAAAGCATCAGGGCTGGCTGAGCAGAAGGAAGGGAGAAAATCACGGATGTCCTGAGTTTGGCAGTCTCTGCCTGTCACCTAGCATGTTGAACAGTTGGCAGGGGCTATCACCTCCAGGAGAACAGCTGGTTGCATTTAAAATGCACATGCAGAAAGCCATGGCACAGGACAGCAGTGCTGTGAGTCAGGGGAAGTGCAGTGGGTTTGGGATTGGGATTGGAAAGGTTGATGAAGGAGGAAGGAATAGGTCCCAGTGAGGGGGTAGCAGGAGAGGACTGAAGCCAAGTCTGAGGTTGGTTTCAAGAGTTCTGCAGAGGCCAGGGTGGGAAATAGGGTGCTCTAAGCCTTAGCAAAGCCATCTAAGAGCATATGTCCATCTTGTGGCTTTCTCTGGTGCTGTGACTGCAAAGCAAAGGTCTCTCTGCTCTTGTTCCCCTCATCCACATAAATCAGCCACTCTCAGTACAGCTAGGACATGAGGGCCATAGCAGCTCTTCACAGTCCTTTCACCACCCACATTTATGGCTCCCAGTGTTCCTGTATGCAGCATGTGCATAAAACCTTGCACCTGCCTTCCTGCCTGCACCAGGCCTCCTCAGCCCTGTAGAGAACAAAAATCTCATCACTGGTGCCAGCAGCCGTACCATGGACCCTGCAGAAACCAACCTGCTATGCTGCTACCCATCTCGCCACCCACACTGGCCATCCGCAGCCCAATGTGGGGTCAAAGCTGCTTCCCAGCTTGTCTCCACCAGCTGGCCAAGCATGGAGGTGTCCCCAGCATCACTGGCTGCCAGAAGCATCTTCTCAGCCTACTTCACTGTGGCTGCTCCTGCTGAGCCTCTGCATAATGTTTTAAACCCAGTGCAATAGGAAAGACTTCCCCAGGGCTTCTCTTCTCCACCACACTGAAGCATGGAGCCACACTCCACCACTTTTAGCAGGGGCGTGTGTTCCCTGCACTTGCTTTCTCACACAGCTCTTTGTTGGTGATGTGACTGCTCTAGAGGAACTTTCTTGCCATTGGGCTGTGACACCCTGGGCTGTGCGGTATGGTCATATCTATGATTTTTGGGTGCAAAGAAGGGTTATAGCAGAGAGTCAAGACTGCCCTGCTTAAGGAAAGCAAAGCAGACTGCATGCAACAGAAGAGAAAGATTTTCCTTTCCCTGTAACATGGATTGCAAGGACAAGGCTGTGAGTTTTGCTCTGTAGGTTTAGGAATTTTTATTTGTTTGTAATAAGGTTGTTTTTAAGCTCTGCTTTGTAACTTCTTGTCGGATCATGGATGACTTCTAAAGGATACATAAAAGCTCGCTGAGAAAAGCAAGCTCAGGTATTCCTCACTGCCATCTGCTCATGCAAATATCCTACTGGTATCCACATATCTACCAGAAAGTCTACAAATGGCAAATATCAAAAATTTCCCATGTTGCAAGACAGCGGGGGATACTGTTGGGAAAAGGTCTCTGCTGATGGTTAAGCTGGGAAACGGCTGAATGGATCCCAGCACTTGTGTGCCACCAGCTGAGAGTCCTAGGATGACCACAGCACACCCAATGTTCCCCTGAGATACCACTTGAACAGTATCATATGGGAGAAGAGTTTAAATTTCACACCGGAGGGCCCCCCTCAGTGTGTTCGAAGACTCATGAACTCTTTGCCACATAAGCCATTCACAAAAAAAACTTTGTAATGCACGGTAAATCCCAAAGGCCTTTGGCCTTTTTTTTTTTTTTACACCAGACAAAACCCATTTAGGCCAAGATGATAACAAACATGAGAGCAGGAGGAGCAAGCAGCGCTACGTGTAGGCACTCGTATTCTTGGTTAGTTGTGAGGAAAAGTTAATTACTGTTCACTAGTTTGTCAGCAGGAGCCGCGAGGGAAAGGCTGCCTCGGACACGCTCCAGCACCTCCCACCCCAGCACAGGTCTCCGGAAGCGGCGCTGCGAGGGTTATGCAAACAGAGAACGGCAAAACTGCGCTTCAGCCGGACACCGGACCGGGGGTTTAAGGAAAGCGCCTTCCCGGGCCGCCTCGGGCCCAACTGCCGCAGGGCGCCGCTGCCAGGCCGGGAGAGGAGGGGGCCGGGCTACAGCCCGCCGCGGCGGGCATCGGGCAGATCAGACAGCGGGGCTACCCCGCGGCCCGTCGCGAGGAAGACGCGGTGTCCGGGGCGGGCCGGGCGGTATCGCAGCTGTAGCGTCGCCTCCGCCGTCCGCCATTAAACCAACCGCGCCTGACAACCGCCGCCTCACTTCCGCATCGCGCCCGCGGGGCCTGGGCGTCGCGGGGGCTGGGCGTCGCGGGGGCTGGGCGTCGCGGTGCCAGCGGGAGCAACGTCACAGGGGCAGGGAGGCACAAGATGGCGCTGAATAGAAACCACTCGCAGGAAGGAGGTGTCGTCATCCCCAATGCCGAGAGGTACCGGTGGGCGGCTGCCGGGTCGGGTCGGGTCGGGTTGGGAGGGTCCCCCTCACCCCCTGTCCTCGCGGTGGGGTTCGGGGGTGGGAGGCAGCTGGGCCCCGCCTGGGCAGGTAGTGGGGAGCAGGCCCTGCTGAAGCCCGGCGGTCCTTGGTGCTGCTGGAGCAGCGTCCTGGGTGAGGAGTGAGCGGCCACCACCTGCGAAAGACGAGGAACTGCCTTTTTTTGTGTCATGCGATTAGTTAGTGGTGTCGGAGAGGCAGAGACGGCTCAGGGCAGGAATCCTGATCACCTGAATTCAGAGTAAGGAGAGCTTTTTGTCAGGGACGAGACCTGAGCACAGTACATCCCCTCCTGAGCCTCTTCTTAAAGTCACAACCAACTGTTCGGTGCCTGTCCTCACCCCTAGTGGGGACTGACAGTCTGTCTTAACGGGCCTTGGCTCCCCTTTGGTTGTGTATGGGTGCCCCCAGCGTCCTGGCCTTGGCTAGCGAAACCCTAGAAACCAGAGGCCCAGTAAAGGATCATCGAGTTGTTGTAGGGCTGGTAAACAAGAGGAAAAACACACTCCAAAAATATGCTCCAAGTAATGTTGAGTTCATAACTGCCTGCTAATAGTTCAGTCAGGGAAGTCCTGAGCATGTAGAGCTTTTGCTTCTTTAAAGTACATCTCTCTATCCTTCACTTCAAGCCATTCTTCGAGGTGCTGCTTAGTCACAGGTAGGTGTAGTGCGGCTCTGCGGGGTGTACAGCCCTCCCATGACAGCCCTGTATAGGCATGCAGGTGCAAACCAGTTCAGCAGCTTAATTACGCCCAGTGGTGGTGGCTGTATGTTATTTGCTTGTGTGAGTAGTTGGGAAGGAGTAAACATTACAGTGTCTATATAGAAATTCTTCCCAATGAGGCAAATTGATGTGAAACACTGCTGCAGGACATGGTTGAGGAAGTGTTCTGGTCAGATCTAGGATGTTGAGGAGTTGGTTTTTCTTAGCTTAGGAGAAATGTTTCCCCTTTTCATCTTAGAAATGGAAACAGCTCTGCTGCCTCATTGGTCTGCCCCAGCCAGTTTGAAAATATGCGTCTAGCTCATCTATGAAGTTATGTCGCAGTAGAATTTCTTAGATTGTTTTTTTCTCATTAAAGGTAGACTTTTTAATGTCTTCCTCCTTGGATAGCTACATTTTTCAGATACATCTGTACTGTTAGGTTTTTCTCTTCCCACATGACCTGAAACTAGAGGGCTTTTGGTTGTTTTCCCCATGTGGTGGCCCTGCTCATTTCCTCCTTTCCCCCAATAATTTTGCAATTTCCTGACTCGATCTGACTTCTACATATGCTGATCACAATACATAAGGATTCCTTTAGATCCAGCCTTTTCAGGCTTGGGTTGGGTTAGGGTTTTGTGTTTTCTTTTTCCATGCTCTTGAACCATAAAACACCTCAGATTTTCCTGCCACTGTAACATGCTGCAAGCTTGCCACTCCCCAGGCTCTTTTGTTTATTCTGCAAATTTTCTTACTAGGTGGTACATTTAGGATCTGCCCTGTAGATTCAGTGACATTCTTTCCCAAGTTGACCCTTTAATTTTTCCTAAAAATATGTTTAATTTTTAAGCACCTCCATACCCCTGACCCTGCACTGTTCACAGTTCTCATCTGGCTTTGAGTCATTAGCAAACTTCACTAATGTTCCCATAGATATCCAACAATAATAACCTTATTGCTGACATTCCTGGCTCCTTGTTTTGTTCCTTAGTATGGTACTGTTTATTACAAATATTTATTTAAATCATGTGAAGCAGGGCCAGCAGTGAAGGTATTAGTGAAGCAACTTCCTCAGTTTGCGCAATGGGTGCGGTGTTAGAGCAGCGCTGTTTTCCTGTGCAGTGGCTGGTCCTGGATTTGCACATGGACTTGGAGAGAGAGGCTTGCTCTGATATGATACCTTGGCTTCAAGGTATCAACTCTTCCACTCTGCATCAATCATCCCTCCCTGTTCAAAGGGAAAACGGCAAGAGCCACATCAGAACTGAGTCTTTTGGGATAATATTCAGTTTCTGGTGTGCTATCCCCCTCCCTGTGTGATGGATGTGTGTGTGTCAGAGCTGTCACTGAGTTTGTCTCTCTAGTTTATCTGATTTCCTCTTGTAGTGTTCTCAAACAGTGTAAAGATGTGGAGCTGTCCTTCAGTGACGTGACAGGCAAGCCTGAAGCCTTCAAAGGCACCAAGAAAGGGATGCTGTATCTCACCCCTTACAGGGTAAGTCTGATGCCAGCAGGACTGCTTCTTTATCAGAGGATCTTGTAGGCTTTAGACCAGAAACCTAGCTGGTGATACAAGTGGGTTTTGTTATGGGAAGAACCTTTGAGAGTACTGTGTAGGAGAAGGGAAAGTGGAAATAAGATAGTTCATACCTGTGTCACAATCCCAATCCCCTAGAGAGGTACATGCAGCCCTAGAGAATATATTTCATATAATGTGTCAGTCAATATTACTTTCTTTGAAAACTGTCATAGCTTATCGTTAAAAAGCAGAATAATACAGAAAATTCTGTACATGTAGATGTGTGTCTTAAGTGCTGTATTGTTTTGCAGTGTACTGGCAAATGAGCCATGTGCCATCGAATCTGTTTGGGATCCCACAGTATTAAAGTTGTGAAATAACACAGTGCATTCTGATAGTAGGAGTTATCCTCTTTTTGGATGCTGCTACAACAAGAATTCCATGACCACCTTTTATATCTAATTCAAGCAATTCTGACGTGTTCCCTTCTGTCTTGCAGATGATCTTTGTGTCAAAGGGGAAGGATCCTATGCTGTCTTTCATGATGCCATTTTATTTGGTGAAAGGATGCTCAATTGAGCAGCCTGTTTTCTCTGCCAATTACATCAAAGGGCAGATTCAGGCTGAGGCAGGAGGTATGTGCCCATGCTTTATAGACTGAACTCTTCCCAAGTGTCACAAGTCCTTTTGTCTTCTGCTGAACATCAGATAGATGGCTTAGGTGCACAGGACAGATGGACAGAGTAGCTGTGGCAGCGTAGCTAGGATGTCCACACTAAGGTAACCCCTGTGTTCTGAACTTTAAGGCACTGCTTCGGTGTTACTTTCTGCCCCCAAAGCTAATAACTGACTTTCACGGGATGGCTTTTGTTTAATCCTGTCACTTCTGTCTTGCTGTGTACACCATGTTTACTTAGTTTCCACATGTGCTTGTTTTCCTGTCTTTGACCTGGGAGGGTGGGTAAGTGACCAACTTGCCACTCATTGGTATCCATAGACAGAATTGGCAACCACTTTTGTGTTCTGGAGGTCAGCAGCCACTTACCAACTTGGGTACATCTGCATGCATTTAGGATGCTGCCGTATATCACTGATTTAATTTTGATCCCAATTTGATAATGACCAAATGTGGGGAATTGCAGAACATAAACAGAGATTAAAAATAGCTTTTGGTTTAAATTTCTTCCCTCTTTAGCCCTGGAATTAGTTTATGTGCATTTTGATAGCATCTGGAGAGGTTTTGCTTTTGCTTTCCATTTGTAACAGACTGGGTCCGCTGGGGATTGTGGATCAGCTCACTTTCAGCCCACTTTCTCGGGCTGAAATCATACTAAGACAGTGGTTTTAAAGAGGTGAATCTCCAAGGGGATGACTTTATCCATAGTGGATTGATTTGTTATCTTTCTATTCTTTATTTCTACTTTGTCCCAAAAAGACTATCTCTACTTTTGCTAACTTCATTGTTAGACAAGGATTATAAATCTTATTTTATGTTTTATTTTATTTAAATTAAATATTTTTTTCTAAAAACACTAAAAAAACTAAAGCACCCTCAAAAAAAACCACCAAAAAAAGCCCCTACAAAACAAAGCACTCTTACTTATCTTGCAATATCATCACCTACTTGATTTTTTTTCTGAAAAATTGCTATTATACCTAAACATTTATAATCTGTCTGAGCTTCTGTGGGTCAAAGAGATTAAAAATGTTGCATTTGATTTAAATCCTAGCTCGAGTTGCAGATCCTGATCTGTAGTCCACTGAGGTCAGCAATAAAACTTCATTTGTGGGCTGTCAATTAAAATCCTCAGTGAATTAAGTGTTCTTTCTTTACACCATGTTCATTATTAGGTTCTATTAAACCTTTCAGGAAAGAACAAACCAACCTAGTATCTAGAGTGAGCTGCTTCTACATAACTATAGTGGGGATTGTCTTTTGAAAGGTAAAGAAATTCCTCATCTGTTTTGGGGGACATCTGACAGCACTGCCATGGTATCCCTCTGGTGATACAACGCAAAATAGTTTTGAAATGAAGAAAAAAATAATTGAAGTATTAACTGTTTTACTGGCTTAACTGCTACTGAAGAGGTTAATAGTCTGTTTCAATTCTAATTCTTTCTCTCCTAGGTGGCTGGGAAGGGCAGGGGACATTTAAACTGACTTTCAACAGTGGAGGAGCCATTGAGTTTGGACAGTTGATGTTCAAAGCTGGCTCTAATGGTAAGGGATCTTCAGAGCCTGTCATTCCCCCATGGTTGGCTGAGCTAGTTAGAGAATAGTGCTTTTTTGAACTCCGTGGGCTGGGGGGAAGAAGGATACTCTATGCACTCTTGCACAGCAATGTTGTGGGGATTTTTCCCAGGGGAACTTTTGTTTTCCCTTCCAATCCTTTTTCTTTATTTCATTGTAATGCTTTGTGCATTACAGTCAGAATATTCTGGAGTTTGTACTTCTGAGGTGAACCACCTTTTTCTACAGAACCTTATTCCTCCTGGAATAAAGTTGAAACGTGTGATGGTGAAAAATTGATTCGCTTATCTACACTCAGCTCAGTTCTATAATGGAGTAAGATGGAGGAAGTTAACATGTCGACATTTGGAGAGGGAAAACATAAATTTTTAAAAATAATCCCTATTTAAAACTTTCAAATGGGGGAAAAAGATACATTTTTTTCTGATAAGGTTTTCTGTTTAAAGGAATGTGCATTTTAAAATACACTTCTTTTTTTTTTTTTTTTTCTGATAAAGTTTAAAAAGAAGGGAAAGCCACTGTACTGGTACTTGCTTTAGAACAATCTTTTCTTTCAGCAATAGGAGCTCTGTGATGGGACTGGTACCTGATTGCTAGTATTTTTGCAGCTGGTTTCCTTTAGCACCTGTGAACTTGCAGCAAGGAGGCTAATGCTTTTCAGGTGCAATACTTTGCCAGGACTGTGTAGTGAATTCAAATGATGGGAAATGGTGCTGCACGAACAGGACTGTTCTCCTTTTATTCTATATGTGTAGTTGTAACAAAAGGATGTCTGGCTTACTAAACATGTGCTCCTTAGCTTCCAGTGGCGTTCCTCTCCAGAACCCTGGCTATGGCTATACACCTGTGCCTGGAGGGTATGCACCCACCCCACCTGCTCCAGGGGGATATTCACCTGCGCTGGGGGGCTATGCTACTCCTCCACCACCAAATGGACCGTACGCTTATCCACCACCTCCAATGAATGGCTATGGACCTGCTCCACAGCCCATGGGATATCCATATGCCCAGACTCCAGGTTTGGAAGTTGTGTAATTGTGATTGGCAGGGTCTGTTTGGTGTTAGTTGTAAAGAAATCACAATGGTATGGGGAGGATGACCGTAGTTTTGTCTCCATCAAGGATCCTTGTCCTTGCAAAAATCTGTTGTGTGCTTTTATCACACCCCTGTGTGTCTATAGTTGCAGCTGGATGGGAGGTGAAAATGTGGTTTGTAAATTATGCCGCTGCTTGGCAGAGAATTGTTGCCTGCTGGCATGACAGGCATCAGCAAAATGTCAGATCTCTACTGTGTGCACCCCTGCCAAGCCTCCAGAGCTTCCTTCACCTCTGCTCTTGTTCAGATCTAGTGTGCTGCTGGACCTGAGCATTCACTTCCCCTCTGTCCTGTTGCCACGGTCCAAAGCATCAATCTGATGTCATCTTTTTCAGGCATTTACCCACCACTTCCAAACATGAACCCCATGTATGTGCCGCCTCCTCCCCCCTATTCCGGGCCTTCTCCTGCAGGACCCTCAGCCCCCTCAGCTCTCCCAGCCTGGGCGGGGGCAGGGATGCCAGGTAAATGGGACTGGGGCCCGTCAGGGTACTGGTGCACAAGGGTGCTTGGGGGCTTGAGCTGTGGGTGGAATTGTGGGCACAGGGTGAGCTGGGGGAGCTGTTGCAGGAGCTCAGTCATCTTGATCTGTTATTTGAGATAATGGAGTGGGGGCGGAGCTCCTCAGCTCTGCACTGCACAGCTTGTGGTCAGCTCTAGCCAGTTTGCAGCTTTCCTGAACTGCTCTGGATTCAAACCCAGCTTGGTGTGGTTGCTGCTGGCTCTTTGGACATCTTTCGACTCCTCAAAAGAGCTATTGCTGGGGAGAAGGCTCTGGGGCTGGGGCCACTGCCTGAGGCACGTAAGATGGCTTCTTTCTTCTCTAGGGGGCAGTAAGGCTGAAGAAGCTGCTTCCAGTGCATATTACAACCCTGCCAACCCACACAATGTTTATATGCCCATGGTGAGTACTGCGCCTGTGTGTGCCTACTCCCTCTTCTGTCACTAGCAGAGGCAGTGGTTTGCTTTTCTAGCAAAGTCTAGCATGCCTTCGTATTGAACATGCACAGAAAGTATGCGTTTTCCTGGGAGGGAGGCATGGATGTGGGTCCCATGAAGCAGGCTTGTTAAATCCTCAGTCAGGAAGGGAGGAGAGCCTTAAGATTCATCCAGTAACAGCCATTCAGTACTTGTCTTACTCTGAAAGAGATAACAAATTTTCATGGATACAGAGAACACAGAGCGCTCTGCTGCTGTTGGGCCTGAAAGTGGGGAGAGTTAAAGAGCAGTAGGTCAGTGAAGGATGAGAGCATGTGGGTTTCTCTCATTTTTTTCTTGGCTGCATGGAGATGGAGAGGTCGCTGACTGTTCAGTCAGTGGCAGCTGATGGGTAGCCTGTAGCCTGCGTCTGGTGCACTTCACTGCCTCATGTGGCTCTCTGGTAGGCTGAAAACTGATGGAGCAGCAGAGCTGGCCCTCAGCCCAGGAGCTTGCTCTCTGCTGGGTCAGAGCTATGAACATCAACAGAGGCAAAGCCCTGAAAGCGAAGGGAGGATGGTGATTAAACAGATTAAATGGTCTATTTGTAATAGACCATTTGTTACCTGGGTTTGAGGGGACCTTCACTGGAAATGTTATGGGAAGCAGCATATATCCTGGAGCGTAACTGATACTAGAGAGGAATGGTGTGATGAAATGACAGCTTAAACATAGCACCTGGCTCTGTCTGTAGCTCACTGAAGAGCAGTCATTTCTTGTACGCCAAGCCTGGGAAGAGCTTGTCATAAAATGAGCAAGGTTGTTGACTCTACTGTATCTCCTTCCAGGATCAGCCGCCTCCTTATGCACCTCCTGAGGATAAGAAGAACAACTAACAGAAGGAAATTGCAACCAGCCTCCCACACTCTCTCTCCCTGAAGACAACTTGGCTGTCACTACCCCTCAGGTTAGCGTATCGCTAGGTCTCTTTGTATAAATACAATATCTGTAGTGCTGGGCAGCTGAGCACCTGCCCCTCCTTAGACATTAAGTCAGCGGCAATACAAGGTGGAACAACAGCACCTTCCTGCTTATTTGCTTTATTTCATGGGGTTGAAGCACTAACCTTTTGCTCTGCCATTGGCCTGAGGAGAGAGGTGGACTTCTTAAACCACCAGTAGACCACTTGACTAATCTAGGACTAAAATATCAAGGCTCTGGAATCTTGGAGTAAAACTACTTGGAATGCCAAACTTTTGACTTCTTCTGAAGCACTGTCCCAGAGAAAATATATAGAGAGCCATGAGGTTCCTTGCATAGACTCTTGGGTGCCCCAGAAAGATGTTAAATTTCCTTAAATTCTGGCACAGCTCAACGTGAGATGGGACTCTGGAAATCCTCTATCATGCTGGAAGTGTATGTTTCATGTCCTGGACTAGCAGTCATGGTGTGAGGAACTTGGAAAGTGCATCCTAAGAGCCACCGAAGCATTTAGCTGTGCAAGAGGGAACGGGATGGCCCCCGCTCAGCCTGCCTTTGTAGACATTGAATAGAAAAGCAAACAAAGGTGCTGCAGGGCAGTGAGCTGATACTGGGAGGTGTGTGAATCAGTCTTCCTTTCCCTCTCCTAGAAGCAGGTCCTGTATCTGTGCAATGATCCTGTGGCAAGCAGCTGTTCTTCACGTGTAACAGAGTCAAGCGCTGCACAGGAGGCTGCTTGCCTTGGAGCAAAATATGTTACATTAGGAAGATGACCTTGCACTAGCCTTGTCAGGAGACAGGTCCCACAGCCCTGGCTCCCTCTGTTGAGCAAGCCTGTGCTTCATTCTAGCTCCACAGGGGAAAAACAGCCTTTGTCTCTTCTTTGGGTCACTGCAGCCAGCGTGTGTATGCTCACATCTGAGCAGCATAGGCAGGTGGGCACTGTAATACCAGAGTTGGGTTGCTTAGGGGTACAGTGCCCTCTCGCAGCTGAGAACCACTGTCTGGTGTGGATGTTAGTAACACTCAGCTCTCTTGCAGAGATTGGCTGCTCAGCTACAACCTTTCCTTCTTCGTTAGGACATAGTGCCATTAAGCCTGCTCTGAAGAGAGTCTCTAGTCTGGTGGAGACCTCTGTGATCCTTTACATATGAGGTGATTGTAGTTCTTCCTACAGCCTTCCTGCCTTGAGAGTGAAGGGGAAGGAGTGTTTTCCCTCAGACTTCCCTGTGTGCTATGGCTCTCCTGTCAGTCAGGCTTGCAAGTATGAATTCCTAAAGCAGCCCTGTATGGGTGGGGGAAATAAATTTCATTATCTATAAACACCTTTTGGGTCTAAGTTAGAGATATTCTAATAACTCTGTATTTTTTAAAAAAACAACATGAATGTTTGTAACTTTTTGAATTGCACTTTAATACAGGAGTGTTGATATCTTTAGCTGCCTGTTCACTCGTGCGTGTGTTGTGTTGACCTTCACTCCTGCCTACTGCACAGAAGGGTGGAACAAATGACAAGCCACTGGTGGTGGTCTCTCGGGTGGGCTGTGGGCCAGTCCTCCTCACCCCCTGGTGCATGGCTAAACTGGATCTGGAATCAAGTAACTGGGGGAGCAAGAGAAGGTGGGGCTCATCCTCTGGCTGCCTGGGGAGAGTGGAAGGCTGGCTTGTGCCTTTGCTCTTGCCCAGGTATCCAGAACTGGCACATATTCATGTCCTCGGCACAGGCACAACACCACACTTAGCTGGGGCCATGTCACCACCCTGCTACTACTACGCTGTATTTGTAGCACCTCTCCTATGTACACTTACTGCCAGAGGGAAAGCCTGTCTTTAAGAGGAACTCCTCACTAGCCAGTTTTTTTCTAATGAGGGAAAAATAAATACATGGTAAAGGAAAATGGCACTTAACTGTGGATTGTAAAGTCTTTTTCCCTTTGTGCCAAGGAAAGCCATTGCACTGCTGAACATGATATAATTACTGGAAAGTTGTTTCCTACTCGGCATCAGTCCAGTCTCTGATGGGAAACCAGTTCTATTTCTTAGCATAGTTATTTCTGCTTTGAGGTAATAATCCTGCAATCCTACATTAACAAAGTAGCTGTAGCAATCAACACTGAATAAACATGAAACAGCGAGCCTGTGACCTGCTTCCCCTTTATTTTGATTAAAGTCTCAATCACTTCCCAAGAACCAACCCAGCTCCTGTATATAGACATGAAGTGCACTTCTCCTTTTCTTGTTAGTGCTGCATCATGTTCAGTATTTTGCTGCTGCAATAAGGTCTCCCTTCAGTCTCCTTTTCTCCAGACTAAACAACCCCAGTTCCCTCAGCTGCCCCTCATCAGACTTGTGCTCCAGACCCTTCACGAGCTTCGTTGCCCTTCTTTGGACATGCTCCAGCAACATAACGTAGCTGCCCTTGGGAGGAGGAGCCTTGCCCTGAGGAAACCCTGAGTGTTCAGCTGGAGGAGGGCCCAAGCCCCTTTTTAGCAGGAAATTCCTGCTCGAACAAGAACAGGATGCAACTTGCAGCTCAGAGGCACCTGTGACCATCTCCCAACCACCACTCATGCACAACACACTACAGCTCTGCAGTTTTTGGTGCTCTATACCACAGCAAAGCTGCTGTGGGTTGTGCATGGCCAGTGGAGGTTTTTTGCTCTGGTCTGCTGTAAACTGATAAAAGAGTGGCTCTAATACAATGCTGGCATACATGCTAGGCTGGAGTAGTGCTGGCCTCCAGGATTCTAGTAGCAGGATCCGGCCTGCAAGCAAAGTTTCTCTGCACAGGACCATCATGCTTCCAGGAGCTGTTGGGCCCAGGGAGGGTACACGGGAAGGGTGCAGCCCTATCGACAGCCCCTTGTTCTAAGCCAAGCTGATTATAGCAAAGGAAAGAAGATGACCAGATCTGATCCTTGAAGCTAATGCCATCACATATGGGGGGGGGAGGCACCACCCTAGAAGATACTAAAGCATCCAAGGCCTTTCTACAGGCATAGTTCAAGCAAGCCTCTACAGTAGTTGGTGGTACTTGGTTCAAAGCGGTGAAGTGCTCAGGTGTCAGAGCTGACAAACTCCACGGCTGGGCTCTGCTTGCGTGACATCTTTCATAGGAGGATCTCAAAGCGCTTTGCAATCACCAAAGAATCACACCCTGCACCCCCCTAGGAGGCGGGTAACAAGAATTCCTGCTTTAGGCAGACTGAGTAGACATCATCAAGCTGGCACCAGAGGAATGGTCACTCCCCAGCACTGCTGGGCACACCAGTGAAAGGCACTTGTGCAGCGAAGAGCCACGTACCCCGGGGTCTCACAGCTCACCCTGGCACTGACCCACACCCCCATCTGCTGAGCCTTATTATAGGAGGACCGGGTGGAAACCCTCGCTGGGCGCTTGCTGTCTGACAGCATGCCAGGGCTGTGCCAGGAGCACCATGGGATAGAGATACCACATCACCACCCCTGAGGGGTTAATAATGACTGAGAAGCTGTCTCCTGTCTTTAAGCCGCTGATCATCTTCCCACTATACACGTCCTGTACCTGGAAGAGAGAGATGGTGGCTACCAGGATTTCCACAGACCTTTCATCTTGAGGTCCAGCCATGGCCACTGACATGGCATGGCAGGACAGGGCACAGCAGCAGGCAACAGGAGGGTGACCCAATGGGTGGATGCCCCCTCATCCTGGAGGCAGGGAATGGGAGCCCTCCCCCCCAAAAATGCACAGGGTGTCAATGGGGAAGCTACAAAGAGGGGGATCCACATGCCGTGGGGCCGCTCTGCCATGCAGCGTGCCAGTGGGGTTCACCTCATACACAGTGTCCTCGGGGAAGTGGAGCCTGGCCAGGCTGGTGGTGTAGCGGAAGGGCATATCCGTCCTCCGGCTGAAGAAGACAAGGGCACTGGCAGCCTGTGACAGCGGGCGCAGGAACACCTCAATGTGAGATTTCTCCTATGGATGGGGATGGGTGGGTGAGGCAGAGCTGCCAGGACCAGCACTGGCCCATAACTTCTGATTTTGCCTGGCAGGGCTGCAATGCCAGCAGGTCCCCAGCTCCCACAGCTCTTCTGCTCATGTTTCTCTGCATCGCTTCCCTCTCCCTCCTTATTTGTGACCCCCTGTGCTGCTCCTGTCTGCTCTCCCAAACTCATCTGCCTTCCCCCTAACCTTGACAATCCTGCGCCCCTGGATTCCAAGGGGGTCCTGGTTGATCTTGATCATCAGGGGGTTCTGCAGGATCTCCTTGTTGCTTGCGGAGATGGTGCGGAGGTCTGTGGACATGAAGAGTGGAGCTGCCATCACTGTCCACAAGGCCATTTGGGAGCGGGACTGCTCATAGCTAAGGCCAAAGTTTCCAATAATGAGCTGGAGCAGAGAGGGGGAAAAAAAGACAGGAGAGGCAGAAAAGGGTTAGAAACTGGTCGTCTTGCCACATTTGGTGATGATACAGCTTGCTGGGGCGGAAGCACACATGGGAAACCTCCCACGCACTTTTGCTTGCCCTCAAGCAGCCTACCAGTGCTGGGACATCCCACCCCTGCTAGGTGCTGAGCCACCAGCACATAAACACACTAACACTCTTCACCACTACTCTCCCTTGGGCTGCTCAGGCTGTGCAGGGAAGGACAAGGACACATGGACAATAGGACAGGCATACTAAAGCAGCAAAGGGTCCGTTGCAACCACAGGCTTTTCCCACAGCTTAGCCAAGGGCAACATGAGCTTTGCCTCTTTGCAGCAACAGGGCTCCTGCTCCTGGTGCTGTTCCTTCGCCCTGCCCCTAGAAGGGGATCCTTGGAGACCTCCCATCCCCAGCCAGTGGCAGTACACCCACCACCCAGCCGCACCATGTCTGGGTCATTCCAGTGGCCGGGGCCAGCTGCCGGCTGCAGCACATCCTGGTTTGCAGAGTACCAGTCCACGATGGAAAGCACACTGTCCCAGGAGTCCTGGATGTCACCATAGTTACGCCACAGGTTGCAGACTTCTGCCAGGATGGTGTAGTTCACCTGGAGAAGAGCACAGGGTCAGGCAGGAAGGACAAAGGATGGGGTCTGCAAGCTGGGGAGGAAGGGGCAGCCAGATTTGTGGAAAGTTACAGCACCCAGATGATGTATGGTGTTTGCAAAGCATGGGAACGTATAGAAGGGCAACATCACATAATGGAGGACACAGTAATATCCCAGTATGACTGGGCTCATCCCAGCATGATAGGTTGTCTGGCAAAACAACCACAGAGGCCATGGGGAAATAGGATCAGCTGCAAGAATGAGGGCAGCTTGTGATTGACTCAGAAGGTGAAAGAGGAAACAAACACAATCGATTCTCAAGAAACATTACTAGGAGGAACATCTTATTTTAAGCACTTAAACCAGACAAGACCTGTCTCAGAAGAACAGACTGCCGGGATCAACCCCACACCAGCAGAGTGAGGTGGAGAGGGCACACCCCAGGGCCGTCTTCCCCCAACCACCCATCACCTAGCCACATTGGGAACCCAAGTGCCCCCAGATTACTGGCAGGGAGACCACATCCTCTCTGGTGACCTGCAGCCCCATCCTACCAGGGGTGGAGCGGTAAGTGGGGTGTAGCACCCAGCTCCTGCAGCTCCAGCAAGAGCTCACCCATAGCACAGGGGACATGGGAAACACCTACCAGACAGGTCAACCCTCACCTTGGGGGGGAGTCCCCCCTGATATGCTGGCCAGCTGCAGGAGTAGACGATGGGACGGCCTGTGGCATTCAGGGCCCTCGCCATCTCTGGGTAGCCTTAGGGAGAGAAGACAGCTGGTGAAGGTGATAGCTTGCAGCAGCCTGTGTCCACAGCTCACCTGTCAAGAGGACCCCAGGCCAGTCTGGCCTCCTGCCTTGTACCAATTCTAGGGCACCCAAACTCCCTCCTCTTGGCCCAAGAGCTGCAACAGGAGACACAAGGGAAGAATCAAAGCTGGCCAATCATTTCTGTGGATGGCTGGCCACCCTGACTGAAGCAGGGAGGGGAGAAACACCAGCCAGCCAAGGAGCCTTTACCCTCTGCCTGTTCCTCTGTCGATGAGTAGCACCCATCCAGCTTCAGCATGTCCACACCCCACTCCGCAAAAGTCTGGGCATCCTGCTTCACGTAGTCCAGCGTGGTGCCTGGGTAGCCCCCACAGGTGAAAGTGCCCAGGTCACCATAAATGCCCAGCTTCAGGCCCCGGGCATGGACCTGTAAGGAGAGAAGAGCTGCAAGGGGGGGCATGAGGGGGGCTGAAGTGTCTCCCGGGAACTGGGTGGCATGGGGACATGGAGACCCCGCACCATCTCCAATGGACACTCACGTAGTCAGCCAGGGCCTTAATCCCACTGGGAAATCTCTCGGGGTCCGGAACTAGCTGTCCTGCCATGTCTCGCTGCTTGGCAGACCAGCAGTCATCAATGTTGACATACTCATAGCCCAGTTCTCTCCAGCCATCCTCTGCCAGACGGTCTGCCATCTCGAAGAAGAGCATCTCACTGCAGGTCAGGGGGACAGGGACATGGCAGGCTGAGACCCTGCGACCTCCATGCCCCATCAGCTGAGGCAGGCAGTGGGACTTCAGGGCTAACTGGGGGTTCTGGAGGGTCAGTCACCGCTGGGCTGGCCTGGGCCACACAGGAGGATCTCCAGGGCTCCTGTTTAAGCCATCTGTGTCACATTCATTGATCTCACCGAAGTGAAGCGCTTCCGTGACACCCCACAAAGCCTGGCCAGATCCTTCAGGCCCGGGGGCTCTCCAGCCCCAGCACCGGGGCACCTGAGCCCACAGCCGCCCACGCACCATGCTCCCTGAGCAGGTTCCTTCGGGCGGGGAACACACCGGACAAGCTCTCCTTGCAGGGAGGGGGAGAAGGGAAGCCCGGGGGAGAAGGGGAGCCCGGGGGAGGGGGCGGGAGAGATGCCGAGCCCCTGCTTGTCAGGGAGCCCCGGCGAGGGGAGGGCTCCCCCCCGCCGCTCCGCTCCCCGCCCCGCTGACCTGATGCAGTTGCGGGGGTCCGTCCGGCAGTCCACGTTGCAGCGGAACCTCTCCCAGGCCAGCCAGCCCATGGGGGGGGTGAGCGCCAGACCGTTCTCCAGGGCCACGGAGGGCAGGGGCAAGGCCAGGGCCAGCGCCAGGGCCAGCGCCAGCCCGCTTAGCACCGCCATCATGCCCATCGCTGCCGCCAGAGCACTGAACGCCTCTCCCGGCCGCGGCTCGGCCCTACTCACATGGCGCCGCCCGCATCACCTGACCGTTCGCCCCCACCTCCTCCCTTCCCGGCCCGGCTTGGCCCGGCCCCGCACCCAGCGCTGCTGCGCCGCGCAGCCACCCACCCTGCCGGTATCGCACCTTCTTGTTGCTGCACCCCACGGCTGTGGCACCCCATTATTATCACCCCCCTGCGCTGCTGTTACAGCTTATCAGTGTTGCACCCAGTGCGGTAACGCACCCCATTGCCATTGCACCCCACAGCTGCTGAACCCCATTATTGGCACCCTATCATCGCCGTACCACATGGCTGCTGCACCCCCATAGTTACACGGGGGGGGGGGGGCTTTAGGTCCCCCCAGACGGGATCCCAGGGGTACCTCACGGGGTGCTGGGCAGAGCGAGGAGGTGCGGGAGGAAGCAGCTCCAGGCAGGCTGCGGTGCCTCGCCGGCCGCCTCCCGCCCCACGCTGCCGCCGCCGCCGGCGGGGCGGTGCTGTTGGTGCGGCGGGACAGCCTCGGCGGCCGCAGGAGCCCTCCCCCGCTCGGCCGCGGCCACCCCCCGGCTGCCCCGCACCGCCTCGCTGGGCCGGGAGCGCCGCCGAGCAGGAAGGGCCCGAGGTGAGCCGGGACGGGGCCCGCGGTCCCGCCGCCGACGCGAGGCGCTGGGCAGGGGCCGGGGCCGGCGGCGGTGGGGCGGGAGCGGGCGGCGGGGCCGGGCCGGGGCCGCGGGCACACGGCAAACACACACGGAGACACAGACACTGCCGGCCCTGCGGTGCGCGCACAAAGGCACGCAGCCCAGAGCTGCACACACGCGCCCAGAGCTGCACACACGCACACAAAGCGCAGAGCCCAACTACACACACCCCCACACCCCGGGAACAGCGCTTCCTTACGTCTGGTGGGATTTTTTGTCCATTTCCCAGTTGCCCCCTTGCCCTCAGCCATGCTCCACAAGCCCCGGTAGGGAGAAGGGCTCCGGGAAGATTGCTGGAGGTTGCCCACCAGTGGGGAGCTTCCCCCGCCCGGATCTGCCGGGGGACGGGCGGCTGTGATTTGTTTTCTGCACGTTTCTGTATGCGGAGTTTTAGCGGTCGGACATCCGTTTGCAGTCGTAGCGCTCGCTGCGTCCTGCTGTGGGACCTGCCAGCTTGCTGAATCAACTGCTATGGGGCCTCTGCAGCTGGTGCAGGGGTGTGTTTCTACAAAAGCTTTTTTTTTTTTTTTTTTTTTTTGTAATAAAACCGAAACAAACTCACAAGGAACCAAAAAACAAACCCACAGGAGCTGGGATGGGACTTGAGCTTTGAAATCAATGCAAATGCCCTCCATTTTGCCACCCTGGTTTCCAGAGCTACCTGCCTGCAGTGCCCAGCCCTGGCCGCTCCTGTGCACCGAGGGCTCCGGCTTTCTGGGGTGGGAGCGATGCAGCTCTTTGCTCTTTCAGTCCCAAACTGTTCTGGTTTGTGACTCCCTTTCTGCCACCTTTCCTCCAACCAGGGATGGGGCTCGGCACAGTGAAGCGTCAGAGACCCTCAGCAAGGGAGCAGCCCACCCAAGGAAGACGGCAAGGGGTTGCGGTCTGACCTGCACAGCTGGTATGGTGCCTCACACCCTGCTGCCGCTTAACCTGCTGCCGGGGCTGGGGGTGCTGCTGCTGGGAGGCCTGGTGGAGATGGGTGATTCTGTGTAGAGATGGGGAGTGGGGAGCAGGTGTTCAAATAGAGGTCCCAGAGCCCTTGAGTCTGAAAACACCCTCCTTACCCTGCCCTATAATAGAGGAGAGAGCAAAATGAGTGCCTCGCAGGCACAGAGACAAATTTCTTTGATATGCCCCATAAAAAACTAGCAAAGTAGGCCACTCATGGAATAAGAAACAAAGAAGCGGTGTTCTCGTCCCCAGAGAAGGCAGGTGTCTCGGGGGTGGGGCTTTGATGATGACCTCCTCTCTGCAGCAGCGAGGAACCAGCCTGCCATTTGCAGGGGTACTTGCTGGGTTAGACGCTCTCCTGCAGCTCTGGCTGCTGGAGTCGGGGCTGCTTTTCTCCGTGGTGGGCTCAAGGCAGGATCAGGCCTCTCCTGGCAGGGCAGGTGAAATGTTCCTCACCATGAGCTGACTTCTTCACCCTCTCTTCCTCTCCACCTAGGCAGGGTGATGAAGCTGAATGAGCGGAGCGTGGCCCACTACGCCACCTGCGACTCGCCTGCCGACCATGCTGGCTTCCTCCGCAAGCGGGTGGAGCGGCACCACCACCATGCCACCTCCTACCAGCGCCGCTGGTTCGTCCTCAAGGGCAATCTCCTCTTCTACTTTGAGGAGCGAGAGAGCCGGGAGCCCCTGGGGCTGGTGGTCCTAGAGGGCTGCACCGTGGAGCTGTGTGAGGCCACTGAGGAGTTCGCCTTTGCCATCCGCTTCGATGATGCCGGTGCCAGGGCTTATGTACTGGTGGCTGATGGGCAGGCTGCAATGGAGGCCTGGGTGAAGGCGCTGTCACGGGCCAGCTTCGACTACATGCGTCTGGTAGTGAAGGAGCTGGAGAAACAGCTGGAGGAGGCCTGCAAGAGCTTGGCTGCTTGCCGCAAGTCTCCACGGAAGTCCTCCTCCTCTGGCAGGAAGAGGCACCTATCCAACCCTGCCTTACTGCCTCTCCAGGAGAAGCCTGCCATCCTGGAGAACGGTTACTCCACGTGGGGTAGTGGTGGTGGCGTCCCTGGTGGGGCTGCCTGCCCCGACCGTGATGGGGGGCATGCAAAGCCCCCGCCTCTGCCTCCACGCCGGCGCTTGGCCACTGGCAGCACCGCGGGGTCACCAGTGCCCAGCTTCTCACCAGCTATGCCGGAGAGCCCAGTGTCACTGGCAACAGTCTGCTTCTCCAAGCTGCACAGCTGGTATGGGCAAGAGATCGCGGTGCTGAGACGGGAGTGGCAGGAGAGGCAGAAGAGGGGACACCCGTGACCAGGGGCACGAGCCAATGGCCAGCCAGTGCCCTCAACAGCCTGTCTCTCACGCAGGAAGAGTGAAGCGAAGGATTCTGCTTGCCCCCTGCCCTAGTCGGTGGCCAAGTGTGCGGTGCGTGTGTGCTTTATAGAGTGTGTGGGAGGGACCACATCTCACGTTTCATTTCCATGAGGCTTTATACAGCTGGTGTATGTAGTACCAGGGCAGCCAGCTTTGAACTCTCCTCTGCTGATGGTTTGAGGTGTGAAGGGGACCCAAATCAGCAGATATCCAACCAACTTCACTCAACGGGCTTGGCCCCTTGCCACTTGGCATGGTAGGTGCTCATCGCCTGCCTCTCCTTCACCACTTCTTTTGGTTTTGTTTCTCAGCATAGAAGTTTGCACAGGTCAGCATTTATTATTGTCTGTGGTCTTGCGCCAAAGTCCTTCCACCTTTGCTTGTTTGCTGCAGATAAGGCTGGGCTCTTACAGAAGGCCTCCAATGGGCCTCTGGCCCTGGCAGGTGTCTCCAGCCTTGTACCTCTCTCGCCACAGGACACAATGAAGTGCTGGGGTCTGAACCCCAAGCCCTGAATTCAGGTTGACATATGGGTGGTTCCCATGGTCCTTTAAAAGGAAATGATTAGTTTGCCTTTTGGCTTTCCTCCAAGGTGCAGCCAGCCTTGTAAGGAAAGCCCTTGGGTAAACAAGCCCCAGGTGCCCCACATTTGGGTAAATGAGTGCCAGGTGTCCTGCTTTGGGCATAAAAGCTGGGACCACTTGCAGGAGGGGTGGGGATGTTTGTCTGTGAGGTGGATGTACTTTGCAGAGTTTCCTTGTTGGGGAAGGACCTTCTGACTCTCCCTGCAACTGGGTCCCAGTCAGGTTTGGCATTTGCAAATGTGAGATTCGTGGGGGAACAATATGTGGCTACTTCTATCCTATGTGATCAGCCTATTGACTTGGCTGTCTCCCATCTCTTCTATGGGAGACTTTGTTTATTCCACCTATTATTGGTCGTGCTGTGTCGTCCCTGGGATTGCTGGGGTTGATGTCTGTTATGTGTGATCTGTCTGACTTGTTTGTACCCCCAGTGATCACCCATATACTGACTTTTTTGCGTGCAATAGAATCTGGTTACTGGTTTGTTTTTCTGCTGGCTGTGTCCTTTGTGCTAGGTCTAGTAATTGGCAAAACACATGTGCGAGCCACCTTGGTTATGGCTGGCTCAGCAGCCAGGGCAACAAAGACTGGGCTCTTGTGTTGTCATTTTTTATTTTTACTTTCCTCTGCACTAACCTTTCTTCCTGCTAAATCTGTCAGGATGTGGATTTCACAGGCTTGCATCTGCCTCTTTGGTCACCCGAGCTCAGCAGCAAGGCTGAAATGAGACACCGAGCCTGGTCTGAAGCAATAGCGAAGACCAAGAGCTCCCTAGGGCTGATCTAGACCCTGTTGAGCAGCAGTCAAGCCTGTTAATGTCTCTGGCTCAAGTCTTCCCTGTTCCAAAACTGGGACGCTAAAGCCTCTTTGCCTGGCTGGGGTGAATTTCTTAGCCTCTGTGTAGACCGTAGCTCCTGCAAAGTGCCATATAGGGCTCATCTAGCTTATTGGGCAGCTTGCCCAAGATGGCATCCACAGCCACACTCCCACAGGGCCTCTCACTTTTGTGGCTCTGCCAAGCTCCTGGCAGAGCTGCACAGTCAGAGGAGAGGCTGTGGAGGAGCGGGGAGGTAGAGAGGGCTGGCCCCAGGAAAAGAAGGGAAGGTGTGGGCTTAAGTTAAAGGTAGCACTGACTGTGCATCAGCAGTGCCTTGGCTTCCCCCTCCAGCATCAAAGCCATATTGCTGCCTTCTACCAAAGCCAGTGCCTGACCTGCCAGCGCTTCCCGTTGATTTCATGTTAGCATCACTTGGCTGATCTCTGTAGCACATCCCATCCTCCCAGCAGGTGAGGAGGTTTGTGGGAAGGTGCGCCTGTCACCTCACTACAAAACCAGACTTTTATTGCTCTGCTTTATTAAGGAGGAAAGCAAGAGGCTGTTCCAAGTCATGACTGGTAGGAACCTATTTGCCTTTTCTGGAGTTCAGCTTAATACTTTGCAATAGCCAGTAGAAATTGCTCACGCAGAAATCAAACTACTTCCATTACCTTTTGGTGCCTTTGAAAATGTATCTCTGGTAGTCTTGGATGACGAGTTTCCAGTCTCCTGCCTAATTATGGCTCAATGGTATATTAGAGGAAATCAGATCTTAAAACAGTTCTTACAAATATGACTTTGGGCAGTGAGAGTGTAACCTACACATGTGAGTGATACAGTCTGCTCTTCTCCAGTTCGTGTCTGTATTTCTTCACAGTAGGGATCTTTGAGTTTGGGAGGATTATTTTTGTTCTGCTTTCTAAGTGCAAACAGTTCAGAAGAACCAGAAGCAGGTGGCCACGGGCCAGTGCCCAGGCTCTCTCAGCAGCCCAGTCCAGCTGGCTGGACATATGGGGCAACTCTGCTTCCCTGCATGCTGCTTGAAGAGTTCAGTGCTGCAGCATTCCTGGCTGGGAACCTGTCCCCTTCTCCATGCCAGGGCAGCAGCAGCAGGGGATGGCACTACCTGGTGCCTCCTCGCTCTGAGTATGGGTATTTTCAGGCCAGAGTCAGATTTGGCATGCATTTTTCTGTGTTGTTGTTTTGGTTTTTTTTTAAATATAATATAGAGAGAAGACTATTCCCAGTGTCTCAGACTTAACATTAGGCAGTTTGTTGATAAAGATTTAACTTCCAAAATAAATCAAAATGTAATGGCAGTTCCTACATGAGACCCAAGAATTAGGACTGACTTGAAAGGGAAAATAAATTAACAAAGCCAGTTCTGTCAGAATGGGAACTGAAACAGTATTATTCATTTAAGGGTAGTTTCTCTTAAGCAGCTTAGTTTGTTTTAATAAGACAGGATTGTTCTAGTAACACTACTAAAGAGCTTATATTTAATGCTTTAATCATCTGTCCTATTCAAATGGCACAATTTCGACGCTACCTGCCTTTGCGTTAGCACATATCCCAACTAAATCCTAAATCCTGCAAATGAGGACCTGCGCTCTGTTTCCTCTCTGATCACATTTGAAGTAGTTTTGTGTGCTATTCTGCAAAGTCCAGAAGAAAATGGCTGAATCCTGAACAGTATTTGTGCTCAGCAATGCCTGGCCCAGTGTCTGGCCCTTTGGATGTGCTTGGTTAGGGCTTCCTCACCATTCCGCTCACATAGCAGGGATGGCCCTTTTGTGAGTAAAAAGAGTCATAATTGGAGCCATGCCCAAGTTTATGGGAGGACAGTTTTTTGTAATGACCATGGCTGCTTGCTTCATTAAGGAGGAAGCACCTGAGTGCTCCACCACCTCCCCTCGGAGAGGGAGGCTATCAAATGAGCACGGCTGAGAATTGGTTGTGCTGGCAGCACCTTTGAAGCAGCCCCCAGGCAGAAGGTCAGGATTTCAGCTTCCCAAGATTGCACGTGCAGCTGGCTAATAGAGCCTCCTCTGTCTGTCTGCAGGCAGAGATCGTACAGTGAAAACTCCCTGCTTTTCCTGTAACATTGTCCCTGACAGCAAAGTAAGACTGATTGCCACACACCATTTTTTTCCGGTCCTTCAGGTTTGGACTGTTTCACCTCCCGCCTTCACTTTCCCTTGTTATTTTTTAAAAAATAGAAAATGTCTGGGCAGCACAGAACAGGTTCCCTAGCAAAGGGGGAGCTGAACACTAAGGCTGAACGGCTACGTCTCTGAAAGTACTGAAGTCACATCCTTTTCTAAGAGTTTTTTTTAGCATAGTAATGCAAAAGTGATGAGAGAAAAATGCTTGAATCTGAATGGTTGAATGTAAAAGAAACTGAAAACTGAAAGAGAGAAGGTGATTCTGACATGGCCTTCATAAGCTGTACTAAGGGCTCCCAATCCTGTTAAAATAGGTGGTGAAATCCTTGGTTTTTTTCTGAGGCTGGCATTTCAGATTCAGGCCCATTATGTATTGTTTGCTTTCTGCACATTTTTATATAGAACAACTGTGGTGGTGTTTTCCACTGCATCCAGGTCCTAGCAGTAGGAGTGATCTAAAGATTTTACTTGTGGCCACTGCTAGCCATTTGGTAGCCATTCATGACCAGGATCGGACACTCTGTTGTAACAGCTACTGCATTAATAGTTTGGGCGTGGATGATCCCCAATCTTACCCCTGTCAGCTGCCTTGGCAATTAATTACCAGGCAACCTGCAGAACACTCCCACCTTCTTAAGTGCTTGTATCTTAGGTAGACCACATGTACTTTTTTAAGAGGTGTTTTTGCATGCGCCTTTGTTTTATACGCGGAACGTGTATTACACATTTCCAGACATTGTAAACGTTTGTATTTTATGCTGCGAAGCCAAATAAACCGTTGTGATTTCTAGCCCCTGCGCTGTCCGTGGAATTGTGAGCCCCTCACACCCGCCGGAGCGGCTGCAGGGCCTGCCGATCCCCGGCCTGTAGCTTTCCTCTGCCGAGCCTTACCGCGCCCTTCAGCAGGACGCGCTACCGGGCTGTCCGGTTCCCCCTGCGGGTCGCTGCGCGGAACGCCACCCCGGGGAGGGGACAGGGAAGGAGCGGCCGCGGTCACCCTGGCAGCCCCGCCCTGCGCATGCGCACTGGCGGCCTTCAGGCTCTCCCTCAAGCCTCGCGAGAGCCCGAGGCCCCGCCGCCGCTGGTGACGCCTGGATTCGGCCGTTACAGCAGCACGGCGACAGGAAGGAGGGAGGATGGCAGCAGCAGGCGGGCGGCTCCTTGCGGCGGCCGCGGCTTACTCGGAGCGGGCGAGCTGGCGCGGGCTGCGTCGCACCCCGGCCGTGCCGCTTGTGCCTTCCCGGCGCGCCACTGTCACCCGCAGCGGCGCCATTTTGCCTAAGCCGGTTAAGGTGAGTGAGGGACGATCGGTTGGGGGCAGCAGCCAATCGCGGCGTATCGATGGCAGCGGCGGCCAATTAGTGTGGGTGCGTCTGCTGTGGGTGGGGCAGCGTGAGTGAGTGACACAGCCCAGGCTAATGAGCGGAGCGGCTGTGGGCGGGGCGGGGATGCGGAGCCGCTCGCCAGCGGGAGGGTGACGGGAGCGACCCCGAGGGGTCGGGGCCTGGCTCGGCTGGCCCGTTTGCCCCCGAGCGGGGCGGCGCTGAGCCGGGTGGTCCGTGCGCTATCAGGAGATAAACACCCTCCTGTACACAGCCATTCCTCTCCGGCAGGCGCTCTCCCTTCCCAAGCACTAGAGTTCCTTGCCCCGAGCTCCCTGCGGTTCCCGCTCTCCCGGTGCTGGAGTTTGCATAATAAAGTGGGATTCGGTCAGTGGAGTCCGGCACTAGGGACGGCAAACCGTCCCTCCCGCCGGTCCCCGCGGGCCCCGCCTGCCTTCGGAGCCGGGATGACGCAGGTTCAGGGTAACTTGGGCGTAAAGATCAATGTTTTCCAACCGGCTCCCCGCAGACGCCCTTCGGCCTCCTCAGAGTATTCGGCGTTGTGATCCCTTTCCTCTATGTCGGGACTCAGATCAGTAAGAACTTTGCAGCCCTACTTGAAGAACATGATATCTTTGTCCCAGAGGATGACGACGACGATGATTAAAGGGTATGTAATTAACATAATCAGTAATCTCATTATTTGTGCTTCCTGTTTGGCTCAGGGCAGGCAGGAGAATCTCACAGTACAGACAGCAGCAGCTTTGAAAAATGCATTTGTAGTTCAACACATGGACACCTGCAGCTGTACTGCCTCTGGCTACAAACTTTTCTGTTCCTGTATGCTTGAGTAGGCCAGACTGGTATTTGAATGTGAAACCTCCACAACATACATTCGCTAGGGATCGTAATAAATAGATCTTGTAGTTTGAATCAAAAATACAAGTTGTAGTCAGTGAGGGTCTACACTGCAGACAGAAAAGGAGGACTTCAGCATTACTACATGTTTCCCTGTTTAAGTCTGCTAACTCACAGAATGAGTATTCTAAAACAGAATACAGAGAGAACTCCATAACACATCAAAACAAACTGATCAGTGGATGATACAACATCGATCTCTGGAGCAGTTGAACCGTTCAGACTCATCAGATAAAGATGAATTATTTCTGCTCTTCCTAGATCTACAATACACTACATTTTGCTCCATTTTATGTTGTTCCATTTGCCTTGCTCTTATGTAAAGACTTGAGTATGGGTGTATTTCTTTGTAGAACAAATAACTTGTTTTAAAGAAGCTGTTGTAAATAACATTGCTTTATAATCAGTTTGGTGGTTGTGTTCCATTTGCTAAAGGGATTTTCCAGAATGCACTGTGCAGCTTAAAAACAGAGAATTAAAAGGTTGTAAAGACTGCAGTGGCCTGTTAGAAACTCCTTTTATGTAAACCTCCCACCTTGTGTGGTTCAGGGAGAGGGTACAGACTGGAGCTCAGTACAGTGTATCCAAGGAGTAATGGCTTATTATTCTGTTTGCAGAACTGTAATGGAAGAACAGAAGGGAGAAAACCATTGACAAAGCAATGGTTCCAACATCTGTCACCTGTGTTTTGTCCTTCCTAAATGGGACAGGGGCTCTGTATCCCCTTTGCCAGCTAGTGTACTGTGCATGTCTATGACAGAAATCTGTCAGAGTTGAAGGAAGTGCTTGATAGGCCCTGTGTCCTTGCACACACACGCTCACCTCATCAAAGACTGCTTGAGATTCCTTTTATTAGCAATATGGAAAACAATTAAAGATAATGAGATAGAGATACATCACTTTGGTCTTGTGTTTTTATGGATTATGTGCATACGACCTAGCATTTCTGTATTAACCTTTTTACCTCTGTACATCTGTTCCACTAAGGAGGCTTTCTTCCTATTTGTTTGTCCTTATGAGTCCTTTCTGTAATTCAGCACTCATCCACAGCCCACAATAGGAATCCTAGAAGCAGTCTTATGACACAGCCCCATTGAAAGAACAGAGTGCATATTGACATTGGCACTGCACTTCAAATGGTGTTGATTTACGACCCAGCACTATGCAGGTGTGTCAGATGGAGACTATCATTAATTTCACCTCACTGAGGATTAACTACAGTGTTACCATTTTAGAGTTAAAGTTTTGAGTAGGTTTGGTAATGTAAAAGGTTAAGATTACAAGTGGCAAACGAACTTGCTGATGTGTTTTATAGCATTAGATCTGTGAACAGTGAAAATTTCTGAACACTCTGGCTCTAAGTACATAGTATTTCCCAGTTAGTTCAGTACTTCCTTCTGTATGAGCCCTTGTGTATTTATTTTCGTAACTGTGTATAAACTTGCAACTCTTCATAGAAGTGTTTACTATTGTAATTAAATGATTGCATAACAAACTTAAAAAATTCTTCTCTACTGCTAGGGCATGTGTAGAGTATCTACAGCCAGGTCAAACCAGCTCTTTTCTCAAAGCCAGCAGTGCCCCAGTGTCTCCCCATTGTTTCTGGTCACCAGATCTGGCCTTTTCTCTTGACTGCTAACTTTTCCCATCAGTATTCTTGTAGCTGTTTAAGTTTCTTTTAATGTCACATGCATTAGCACAGGATATACTTTGAACAGTCACATTTGCTCCCTTATTATTTGGCACTGGTTTTGATGTTTGCTCTGTAATTCTCCAGGTTAGATACTGAGAGAAAAGGGAGCCTTCAATCTGAGAAACCCCAGCAGCTGTAGCTGAAGGCACCTGGCAGGTTCTGGAGTCACTCTGTATCTCTGTTGCCCCCTCCTTGTCCAAGGCCTTCAGAGAAGTGGTTGCTCCAGTCCACCTGCTCTTGGGAGCCAAACATGTCCCTGCTGCCAAACTCATCACTGCTTTATCCTGCCGCCTCTCCTGGCCCTTCCTGACTGTGTCAACCCTGTCCTTAAAAACACCCCAACACCTGAAGCCCTCAGCCAAGGATAAAAAGTTTTAGCATACTACAAAGGTTCAATGGTGATCACACATGGGGGAGCTCCAGCACCCAGTTATCTGCTGAAAACCCATTCTGACTGGTGAAAGAACAAATTCTCCTTACCCTACTCAAAAGGGAGCAAGTAATTCCTGATTCAATTAAGGAGGTGATGGTAGGACAGCATCTTCTGCTAGGCATCAGAAGCTCTTACAGAGCCTCCCTATTCTGGACAACAGTACAGAACCCCATTTTTCCAGGTAATTTCATTTTCCAGCAGGGAAATGGACTCTGCTGGTCTTTTTATTGCACAAAGGGCTTTATCAGCCTATTGGATATTATGCCATTCTCTGCAAGGAAGTAAACAGACTAGTGTCCAAGTGAAAAAACAAGGTCAACAAAGAGCATGAAAATTGCAAAACACTGCATGAATACAGATTGGCCTCAAGCACAAGAATATTTTTGCAACTACACTGGCTTTACTGAAGGCCCACTCTTTTCTGCTCTTTCTTCTATAGAGCCAACACCTGTGCACAGGGCTGCAGGCTAAGCAGACAGTTCCACAGCCAGGTTGTGTTGTGGTTGTTCAGGGCAAGTGATGGAACAAACTCCATCCACTGAAAATACATTTGCAAAAACAGTGAAATTGCAGCTCTTCATACAAATCATAACTACTTGCATACACTCTGGATTCAGATTTAGTCATTAATCTCCTAATATGCTATACGATATTTCTGTACAGGTTTTTTTCTACTATATAGAACTTTATTTGTAATACAAGGCAGGAAGACACAGAGTCAATCTCTCAGGGATCATGGCCTGCATAGAATTTGGACAGAAAGTCTTTAGGTTGTGGGGTTTCCGTCTCATGGAAATACCTCATGACATGAGTCCTCTGCTTCCATACATGAATGGTTTCTTGAAGCTCCATTTTTCCCTGCGCAGACAGAAGAATTTTAGACTAGTTCTCAGTCAGAGTCTGATTCTAATTACACAGAACTATGAAAGCTATTTGAATGCGCTTAGAAACACCCTTAAGACAGCTGCTGCATCAACAACTCTGTACTCCTAAAGACTGCTTGTATCACCTATACTGTGACACAAATATATACACTGTTTCTGCCTTGTGACCTTGATGTTTCAGTGTCATATATTAACAAGTCACTTGTCTCTACAGCCCTGTGGAATGGGCCAGGGACCTGCCCTCTTCTTAGAACCTGACGTGTTTCTCTCATGACTGGCACTCCCATAAAAGTCTACATGACATTCCTAAATGTCATGCACCTCTATCTAATTGTTTTGAATAGCATCAAGTTAGCTGTAAAACTAAGTAAAATTGCTGCTAAGTGCTTTTCCCCATTATCACTACCACAGAGATATTAAACACAACGTCTTCATGACTCCAGTCTATGAATTACTGTACTGGTTTGGAAGGATGGCAGCATAGGGCAGAATGAGACTGCCTGGAACTGTCACCTACTGTATTCATCTAGTCACCTACTGTATTCATCTAGTATCACCTAGGATTCTGTTTCTAGATATTGTTCATCATGTAAAGACAGACTGTCTTCAAATGGAAGAAATAAAACAAGTGAGCACAGTAGTCCTTGGTTGGAAGCTTTCTAATGCATTAGAACTGCAGAGGTCGGTTATTGTTGCTCAGACCCGTTCTGAAGCTTTGCCCTACGCTTGGTATGTCGATTATTGCTTTGAACCAGACATAACCTCTTGCAGACTGGAAGTGTTTTGCCCACCAAGCACTGCCGTTCTAACATACGTTTCAGAATTGGTGAAGAAAACCACATCTCAATCTTAAGGAAGTACTACAAGGATTAGAAGGGTCGTTCTTAATGGTAAACTAGCTAGCAGCATCTTTCTCCCCTTTCTTTGATTGCCATTGTTTTCTAAAAAACCCCACCAAAACCACAGTATTTAAACTACCATTTTGCTTGCCATACACTTCCTCTTTTAAATATACGCAAACTGGAAGAACCAGTACATTGAGTGACAGAAATCCATATTCTAGCAGCTCTTGATTTAGGTGAGTTAAGACCCTATCCCTCTGCATGCTAAAGCAGCTTGATCCCTTATCAACAGGTTTGTTGACAGAGGTCGTAAATCAATCTGGATTGCAAGAGACAAGTCCTCCATAGTGCAAGCTGAGAAAAAAACGTCTCTCTCTGCCATCACACTCACCACCAATTATCCACTCTCACATTCTCTGCAGCTTCAACAAAATGAGAACAACTTTTTGTACCTTAATAACCAGCATGTCTACCACCCGTGGATCCGTAACATGGGCATTCTTCATGAACATCTCCCGCACCTTGTCACGCCCCTGTTTCACCGTGATGTCCAGCTGGTATAGGTGTACTAGGAAAAAGAACACCCACAGAACTCATCTGTATCGCTTTTCATTTATTCCACTGACAACGTGCAACTCAGCCTCACAAAACACTACAGTCATTGGTACTTGCAATGTCTGCCAGCTTCACTAATACAATTAAAGCAAATAAACAACTCAGCCGCAGTACAAGTCCCAGTGCAATTTTAAGGAGGCCATGCGTCCCCATTCTAGAAAATTAAAGCTAGACTTCTCTTCTGCTTAGTTAGCAAAACTAAGCGTGAATTAAGGCATAAGGAGACCGGGGTACCCTCTCCCGGGGAAGCAGCCGGGTCTGCCTTGCCCTCCCTGCCCCGGCGGGCCTGTGCTGCGCAGGGCACCGGCCGAGAGCTCAGAACCCCGCGGCCACTCTAAGGCCCCGAACAGCCACGTCCACCTGCCTCACACGCAGCGAGGGCGTAAGGCAGGACCTCGCACACCCGAGGGAACCGGCCCACCGACGGGCCTTTCAGGAACACAGCGCCTGTGTGGTGCCCGTTACGACCTTGAGCTCGAGCTCGCGCTCCCGCCGCCGCACGCACGGCCGGCTCCGCGTCCCTCACCCGTGTTGGGCACCTCGCGGTACCAGGCCCGGTACAGCTCCCTCATGCGCCGCTTCGCCTCGTTGAGGTCCCGGCTGAAGATCGGCTTGACCGCCACCGCTCCTCTGCCCGCCACCGCCATCTTGTTGCAGCCGCCGCCGCAACGCCTCCTCCGCGCCCCTTCCCGGCGGCCAGTGGAAACGCGAAACGACAAGGCACCCGTCTATTGGCCGGCCGCCCTGCTACTCCAGCATGTTTGGCCGGGCAAAGAGCGGCGTTGGGCGGCCTCCCGTCTGACTGCCCAGAAGAAGCGCCAATCACTGCTGCGTGCAAATAAGGAGGAACAGAGTGGGTAGGTGGGGCCCTATTGTGCTTCGTCTTCCGGGGCGGGGCGGGCCGGGAGGGGGTGGAGTGCGGAGGGCAAAGGGGAAGGTGGCCGAGCGATTCCATGATTCTATGTGTGTGCTGGTGGCTCTAAACGCAGGCATGTTCAGTTCAGTGTCACTGAACCAGCCAGCAAAGTAACACTGGTAAGGGCTTGGAAGAAACAGGTGGGGCGCTGGCTGTAGGGAGAGGTTTGTCAGGTGACATCTGAGGCAGGTCTGTGAGACAACCACAAAGAGGAGAGGGGGGGAAAGAACGCTTCTCAGATCACTTTATTCTTTTGGATTATTTTGTAGATGAAAAGCATAAATGTGCAGTTCCTGCTGAAGTAAAAATCCTAACAGCAGTAGTAAGTTTTTGCGTAATTCAAGAGCTTTCAGAGCTTCCAAGATTAGTATCAGAAAGATAGATGTGACTCTGGATTTCTTTAGTTGTGATTATGCATAGAAGCTCCTTTATGCCATGGTCTTTTCAGCCACATGGATCACAGGTAGTTACTACTAATTGAAACTTGAACGTATCTTAACACCTTGCAAAACAGTATGTGAGAAATGTTGCAGGAAGAAAGAGAAAGGTAGCGCTGACATCTACAGCTGTACTGTTTCAATCAGCGTAACTCCATGCCTTTGTGTGTTCCCAACCTGCCCAGCTGCTGACTTTATGTAATGGTGAAAGCAAGCAGTGTTCAGGACTGAATTAGAGGGGACAGCAAGTCTAAACATCAGGATTTCTTTTGAAACTAAATTCTTTGGAGCTATAAGTGAAGATGTGTGCAACAGACAGGAGTATCCAATAAACAGGAGGGAATGGAGGGGGTCAGTACTCACTGGATGGCCAGACTTCCCAGGAGCACTGTTCTGAAACTGCATTTAAATGTCACCCTGTTGTTGGAGCCGAAGCTCTCTCCCTGCCCACCAGCAGCACATGCCAAATCCACTGATGGGCCATGGACTGTTTTTGCAGGAACTGAGCCAGAGCTGGACTCCCCTGGGCAGCAGGCAGCGGCACATGCTGCTGTGGGACAGCACCACACGGCAGGCAGAGCATGGCTAAGAATGCAGTGGCACTAAACGAGGCAGGGAGTGGGCCAGGAGTGCCTTATTGATGGTTCCCAAAATTTTTTCCTCCTGGAATTGGCAAGACCCCAGGGCTGTCTTTTACCCAGGATACCCTTGTATTTCAGTAAACTAATTCAGGACTAACAATTCCTTCAGCAGCTGTGTGCTCAGGGAACTGCTTCTGCAAACCATCAGAGCCCAAAGAACAGCAGAGCTGGTTCATAAGGCATATATGGACTGGCAAACTTGATCATGATTTGTAACCTGCTATCGCTGTCTGATTGATGATCCAGGACTAGAACAGAGCTGAAATACATATTCTGGGCCAGATTCTTCCTTTACACAGCTGGGAACATCTGCACAGTCTTGAGAGATCTTGAGTGGAACCCAGCATCCTGAGTAGTGATCCTGCCTACTCCTGCAACATTTCTGACAGAGTTTGTCTTGGTGGTGGTCGGTGAGTGAAAGGAGAGCAGTGTGCACTTATCTTGGCACAGCTCGCACCAGGTATGGGTGTGGGGCTCTCAGGAAGGCAAACTGACCATCCTCTTGTGGCCTGGGCTGGTCCTCAGGGAGCACAAAGGTGAATTTCTGCAGGAGAGTGGTCAAGAAAATAAAGAGCTCCATCCTGGCCAGCTGTTCCCCCAGGCAGGCTCGGCGACCTGCAAGAGAGGGAGTAGAACGTGTCTGTGAAAGACGACATTAAACCACACTGGAATCACCACAGGAGGAGCAGATCACACCTCTTCTGCTGTGCCCCTGAATTGCAGCTGGATCCTGCCCTCAGATTTACCTGCTGAGAAAGGCAGGAAGGCCTCTGGTTTCACAAAATGCCCGCTCGCATCCAGGAAGTGTTCAGGGTAAAACTCCTTTGGCTTCTCCCAGACTGCCTCATCCTTCAGCACGGAAGACAAGTTGGTGATGATTGTCGTCCCCTGTGCTCTCCAGAAAAGGAAACAACTTTTGTGAGCATAGCAGCATTATCATGGCACAACGGACTGGATTTGGTCTTGCTTTGGTCCGTTTCTCCTATCCATGCCTTGTAGCAACCATTGCTCAGTGCTTCAGAATAAGGCACTGATCACCTCCCTCTGCTGTATCTTACTTAAAACAGAGGCAAAACAGGGCTCTTTTCCAATGACAGATGGTGGTGCCTGCCCTATGCTCTGAGGCATCTGAACTTCTGCAATTTCTGTCCCTGCAGAGGCCATTGCAGGCAAGTGCCAGTTTCATGGCTACACAGTGGAAACAGCCTCTGCTTCTCAGATCCTCCTGGACTTGTTTTATAGCTGGAGAGAAAAACTGGACCAACAGACTTCAGCACCCAGCTTTCACAGGGACCATGGGTAATTGCAAAGCTTTCCTGTTTCACTTGTCAGTGTTCTAAGCTGGAGGAGATGTTGCAAAATTAAAAACCCCCAAAACAGTCTTGCATTGCTACGAGTGGTGCCAGGGCAGCTGCCTGTCACAATGGCAGTGGACTGAATGCCAGGGGCACTTAAACACCTTCAGAGATTAGAGTGTTAACTACTACCATCTTAGGAAAGGCAGTAAGCTGGTGTCATGTGCCTCCAGAGAGCCCATTGGGTTCCATTACTTTCTCCTTCCAACATGGGCAGGGCAGTGGATGTCACAGCTCATTGAGAAGAAAGCAAAGCCTTGCACTGGGCTGCCACTGCAGTTGGGTTCCCACATAACTAGCACAAACCCAGAGGACAAATGTACTTGTCTGCCTGGTCTTAGCATTTCCAAATGTCCTACTTCAGTGCTCGCCAGTGACTGTGATTTGGGGCTGGAAGTGCAATGCTGCAGAGTTGCATGGGGTCACCCACACCCCAGGGCTGGTGTCTGCACAGGGAGAGGATGCTGCATTGCCTGTCTGGTCACGGTCACCTTAGGAATGAAGAAGCCTTGCAACTCGGTGTCCCGGTACGTCATGTGAGGTACTCCAATAGGAATGACATCCCCACAGCGTTGCACTTCATGGATCACAGCATTGGTGTAGGGCATGCTCACTTGGTCCTCCATGGTAGGTGATCTCTCTCTGCCAATCACCGTATCAATCTCTGCTTGGACCTTACCTGGAAGCAGCACAGCTAAGGAATTAGAGCACCCTTAGATATGCAGAAGGGGCTGGTACAAGTTGTAGGAAAGCCAGTGGCATGAGATTGGTAGATGCTAGATGAGAGCAGGACAAGCAATTAGAGGAAGGAACAGAACCTAGAGGGGAATGCATTTGTTTTCAGTTGCTCAGAACCATCTATATTATTCTTTGTGCACAGTCTTTAATAAAGGTCTCGTCACTCAACATGTTATCTTACCCCCCTTCTATGCAACTGAAAAAGTACCTGGGCATGCAGCATTAGAGAAGTAGAACAGATTAGGATGTGTTCCAAATATAGGAAAGAGGGTGGAGCTGTGGCCCCTGGAAGTCCCCAGGTGACCTTCAAAATGAAGGAGAGAGCGAAGTTGCCCTTCCAACTCCACTCTTTTCATCAGGGCTTCCCCCCTGACACTGGGCCCTGCTAGAACAGTTGTTTGGGACACTGGTCTCCTGGTTGCTGCCAGACCAACAATCACCAAACCTCTTCCTCATTGCAAAATCTCCAAACCATGAAGAACAGATGTTCAGTCTCCTTGGAGAAAGATGAGGGTTGAAAGGAACATGTCACACCTCTGCTTGTCCTCTCACTTACTCTGTATTTCTGGGTGGAGAAGCATGTACAGAACAGCCCACCGGAGAGTCGTAGAGGTGGTCTCCGAACCAGCTGTAAACAAGTCTGCGGTCACCAGACGAAGGTTGTTATAGTTGAAACCACTCTTTTCAGCTGCCTTTCCCTGTGGAGAGCAAACAAGTGAGTGACTGGAGCTGGGGTACTTGTTGGGTGAGAAGAAATGTTGTTCCAGAGAAGTACTGAGAAGAACTAGATCGGTTTTTGCTGACCAAGAAGTTCATTGGGAGAGTAGAGCACAACACAGGCAATGGTCTGTGTATTACTGATGTACTTTGGTAATCCTGTCACCTCCTGTATTTGAAGAACTTCAGTCACCTCCTGTATCATGAGAGAGGAACGCTACACCTGCCTTCAGGACAGAAGCGAACACCTTGTGTTCTCAACTCGGACAGACTGCAGGGTCCTGCCACTTGCCATAACATCTACCCCCAGAGGAGGTTGAATACAGTTATTCAGCTTTGATCACATGATAAAACCCAAGCAGGAGAGAGGAGGCTGCATTGATACAGCAAGTGCAAAATTAACAATATTTTGAGGGAAGAATTAGTTAGTAAGAGGTTTTATACAACTATACGATGAAAATCAGCTTTATCAAGATGCTTAAACAGGCAGAGGAATTGCCCCTGGACCCTGAGGTACTGCTGGTGTCACCCTACCTTCTCCATTTCCTTTAAAAACACATCAGTGAAATCTCGGATGTAATCGGGGCTCCAGGTCTGCATGTGCTTAGCAATGAGCACGTCTATGAAGTCCATGAATGCCTTTTGCCCATGAAATACTGTCTGTGTCACTCCAGGGATATGTGACAAAAAGGGCACTACGTTAAGAAGCTGGGATGTCACAGAGAGAGAGAGAGAGAAAGAGAGATATTATGTGATGTGAAAAGCAAAATAATGAAAGCACAATGCTCTCAAGCAACAGAGGGCAGCTTATTACAGAACATATTATGCTCTTGGTTTACCTGAGTCAGGAATCCAGTTTCCTCCTTCAGGTATTTTTCAAACAAATGTAACAGCTTCTTAAATGTCTCATCACCGTAGTTGAAACGCTTTCCATAGATGGTGATGCAGATCACATTGCAGACAGCATTGTTTACAAGAAAACGTAAATCAAAAGGACGACCTGAAAATGGAAATGGAGGCCATGCAGTGAAGCTAAGCAACACCAAGCTGTTGGACCTCACCCATTGGCAACAAGAATACATAAATACTTCCTTCCTGTTTCAAGTGGATCAATGTTAAGTTGCCCCGCTGTGTACAGTACATTTAGCTTCAAGGTAGAGCAGGGTCACTACTGCACATACACTAGAAACACTGCATTTGCTTAGGAAGGGAGCACTGCATGCAAACGAGAGGGGTGTAGTATTACTTCTCTCTGTGTCACTGTATTGCCTTTTTCTATGAGTTCTGCATCCTTCTGGGTATGACAAACCTTCTTCAGAATTGACTGCAGAGCACAGAAATCCTGCTTCCTCCCTCACTCGCTCTTCCAAGGACTTCTTTCCCATCCCGAAGTTCCTCAAGGTAGAGAGTGTGAATTTTCTTAGCTCCTTCCAGACATGCCCATATCTTGCCATAACAATCCCTGTAAGTATGGATGAGCAATAAATGTCAGGAGCTCTGAGCTGTAGGTACATCAAGCAAAGTTCGCTAGAGAATAGCAAACGTGAGTTTGGAGGTAGAGGTCTGTGTGGATAGATGAAAGAGTCTGATCTTGTACAGCTTGCTCACACAGCAATTCTAATAATGGATACTGCACCTTCTAATGTATGTGCATGGCTAGCAAAGTTGGAGGGAGGACTCAATGAAGGCTAGGGATAAAGGAGTCACTCCCCCAAACTATCCAGCATATTTCACCCTTAGCTTGTGTGAACTGGGTAGCAGCTCGTGCCACTGCACAGGAGCTGAGGGTGAGAGATGTGGGCTGGATGCAGGATACTACTCTGTTTGGAAGGAAGTTACCAGGGGTTATTTTGTGTTGACCATGACGTGCACGTACTGTGTGACCATAAGCACTGATCCGTGGATGCTGGGAGCTATCAGTTGCAATGCTGACAGGAAAGTGGTACCACTGACAGTGTCCTAACACTGCTGAAGAGGTGTGTGCTAGCACCTAGAACTATACTACAACCACTAAGGGGGGCCCCCTTCCCATCAAATCTGATTTTGTCATCACCGAGGGGTGGCAGACATACAAGGAGATAGACCAGAGGGACATGAGAAGGTGGCAGCGTACTAAGAAAATCTTCCATCTACCCACCATGTATCCTGTCCTCCTTGTGCTAGTGCTGACAGGGAATGTCTATTTCCAAGGGACTTGCCTTCAGATTTATGTCCGTAGCCCAAGTGTTCATATACTGGCATGTACGGCCGGTCAGCAAAGTCCTCCGATTGGTTGATCAGGGCTTCCTTCACTGTTTTATACCCATTCAATACTACCGTGTTGGTCCAGCAGTTCTGGAGACTGAAGACGTTTCCAAACTTCTTCTGAAGCTGCCAAGATAAAAAAGTACGAGCCTGAAAATGAGCTGAATGTAGCACCAAAAATATCACCATATGCTTCCTTAGGGCCTTTACTATTTAATGATTTTGGAGGTGCTTTTATTAGGAGAACTTCAGATGATCCTTGACCTTTGTCTTTGCAGTGCAAAAGCTCAGAGCAGTGCCAAAGAGCAGCTGAAGCAGGGATCAGTGCTCCGTGAGTGGAAAGATTTAGAATATACCTCTGCTGGCCACATTGTTGCCGTGACCATTGTGCAAGTATTTTGGATTTGTCTGACAAGACCAGGTCAAGGACTTTTTTGGGGATTTTCAAAGGCTACATGCTCAACAACTAATTATTTCCTAATACTTGTATTTGTTTTGATCTGAGAGACTAGGCAAGTTAGTCTACTTCTACTAGAAGGAAATATTGCTAATAAGGTGATATTCAATTTCTTTTAAAATAGGCATTTATTCTGGAAGGTCTACCCAGAGCCCGGTTCCCAGAAACATGGTTGGAAGAGGCAACTCCACACTGGAGTTTCAGGTCAACTTTCTCCCTGAAAGGAGCTCACACATCTAGTAGGACAGGTAGCTTTCAGGAACCTCACATCTGTTGTGACCCATGAGAGATATCATGCTTACAGCAGGATGCAGGCTGCACAGCTAAGCCTGTCAGCCACACACTCAGCATGGGAGCTTGCCACGGAGCTAAGTCTCCTCCAGGTAGACAGGCCCTTTGACTGCACATAGACTGCTGGGAAGCCCGTCATTGGAAGACAGTGCAATAGTGGCAATGTCCCACAGACTCTGCTCCCTTTTTTCTTTTTTTCTGTATTTTTTTTTTAATTGTTAAAAAGCTAAGTGTCTTTATTTCTGCACTGTAGCTATGCAAGGATTTCAAGTACTTAAGGTTGTATTTGCAGTGGGGTTGGAAAGGGAATTAGCACTTCACTGGCACTAGGAATACATCATGAAAAGTGATTACTGGTCAAGATTGCAGTTAGCATGACCCTGACGTGATGCAATTTGAAAACAGTAACATTTCGGACTTTATGCAAGCAAATAATACAAATGGTTTATTTAGTTTCTCTATTTGGCAGATTTTGGACAGAGAGCTGAACAGTGCCATCCATCCTAGAGAAAAGGCCTTTAGAGTTTGCAAACTAAAGCACAAAACCCCTGTGGTTTATCTGCTGCAAGCTGTGCTGTGCTTTTCCTCTGAGAGAAGCTCACCCCTGACTTTGAATAGGAATGCTAGCGAGAGTTTGGGCATTGCTGCTGGCGCAAATCCCACAAGCTGATGTCTGTAGCTGGAACTGTCACATGCCTGTAGGCCTGCTTAAGGAACTCATAAGGAAGTCTGCAGCCAGTCCTGCAGCCACATGCGCAGCCCATGGGTGTTTGCTTGTCTTCCCTTGTTTGTACGTCTCCCTCTTCCCTTGCCCCACAGCTGCCCACGTGTGAAGCTGGTGGCCAGCTCTACAGCAGAGGGAGCATCATCTGGCATTGGCGGCACAACAGCATCTCCCACTGAGCTCACACAGAGGTGGGGAGATAGAGGCTGGTGAGTGTTGGGGAGTGATTATCTATCTGTATGGGCCAGGTCAGTGTTCCCAGGCAGTGCGTTGTTCATCCTGGACTTTGGAGAGGGTGTTGCCCTTTGGCTTTGTGCAAGGGTAGATCGTGCTGAGACTTCCCCACCCCTCCTGGATCCACAGTTGTGTGAGGGCTGCTGGGACGTGGGGGCTGGCACTCACCTGGTTAAAGGTGAGGTGGGGGTTGCAGAAGTCAATGGACATCATGGTCCCAACAAACGGCAGTGACACTGGGCCCGGCGGATAGCGGCTCCACTTCTTCCTGCGCTTCATGAAGTCCAGAACTAAAGCAAAAACTGTAAGAAAAACTCCCAGTACGGAGATGTTACTCCAGCAGGATGCCAGCTGGGACCCCAGCCAGAGGAGCAGTGCCATTTTGTAGCCTGTCTGCTCCTTGGTCCTCCTCTTTTGACCCAAGGCTCTTTCTCACTGCTTTTGACTTTCCTCTCCTCTCCTCTCCTCTCCTCTCCTCTCCTCTCCTCTCCTCTCCTCTCCTCTCCTCTCCTCTCCTCTCCTCTCCTCTCCTCTCCTCTCCTCTCCTCTCCTCTCCTCTCCTCTCCTCTCCTCTCCTCTCCTCTCCTCTCCTCTCCTCTCCTCTCCTCTCCTCTCCTCTCCTCTCCTCTCCTCTCCCTTCCCCAGGCAGATGTCCTCCTGTTGTTGCTTTCTCCTCTTCCCCACACTTCTGTCTCTCTGCTCCTCTCCCCCTGCAGTTACTGGACTGTGAATGTGGGATGTGGCTCAAACCCGGAGCTCCTCCTCCGCTCAGCTTAGCCCTTCCGGAGTGGTGATGAGGGTCATTCCTCCTCTTCCTCCTCCTTCTCCTCCTCAGCCAGAGCTCAGCGTGGCAGCTCCTGCAGTGGTACCCTCCGTGGGGCCGGGTGGGTGAGGTCCAGGTGCTTGGATGTTCTTTCCCACAGCCAGGCTGGGAGCGCAGCTCACAACAAGCCATCTGGCCTTACTGCATTCTTATGGGGCAAGGTTTTTTTAAAGTCTTTTTAAATCTGTGTCTCCTTGTTTGTGCAGAGAAGGCAAGGGAGAAGCCGCTCAATCCAGGTTTCTGTTTGCAGGGCTCAGCTCAGCTACAAGGGAGAAAGCACATGCATTGCAAGGAGCCTGGGATTTCCAGCCTTCAGGGCAGCAGTAATGCAAACATGATTATGGAGATAGTCCAAGTATTTCCTAAAGCAGCACAGCTATGTACTCCTGGCATCTCTGCCATCAGAGATCAATAAAGCTTGCTCATACAACAGTTAGTTCTAGATAAAGAGAAGCAGTAAACCCATCATTGTTTGATCTATGATCTTAGTGTGATCAGAGGAAAGCTCGTAATAGAGCAATTGCTGCAATAGAGATGGAGAGTTCAAAGTGCAAAATGATGCACCTGCAAAGATTGTGCTGTCAGCTCTGGTACACAGCCAGGGCCTCAAAATGCCCCTTGCCCAACGTTAGTTATCTATGTGCAGAGGTCCCTGCACTGGAGCCTCTACAGCATGATCCCTCATGACTCTTGTGAAAGCACCATGACCGAGGGTTCATCTAAAGTATCTGTAAATATATCCAGCATGGGAAACAACTAGTGGAATTACCAGCCCCCACACAACTGCAGAATTATGATTTCTCTTGGATTACAGAGGCATGGCGGTATAGTTCACATGACTGGAGAGTTGCCACAGATGGACATAGGCTTTTCAGGAAAGACAGGCTGGAAAGGGTGAGGAGTGGTGGTACTTTATGCAGAGGAGTGCCCAGAGATTTGCCATGGGACAGGTGATGAGCTAGTCAAGTGGTTGTGGGCAAGGAGAAGAGGATGAAGCAACACAGGCAACATTGTGCTAGGCACGCACTACAGACTAGCTGATCAAGGGGAGCAAGCCAGTGGATCCATCTCACACAATTGCAGGCTTTAGGACTGACTCAGGGGTGTACTTTAACTGGAAGGGTTATATGGTCAGGCACAATCCCAGTGGTTTCTGGAGTGTGCTGAAGGCAATTTCTTGACAGAGGCAATCGATGAGATGACTGGGGGAGATGCTTTGCTGAGTTTGTTATTCACAAACTAGGAAGAATTGGCCCAAGACATGATGGTCAAGGGCAAGTTTGCCTGCAACTACCATGAGACCGTGAAATATTAATCGTGCAAAGAAGTCAGCAGGAAAAAATACCATTGCTGCCCTTGCCTTCAGGAGAACAAATTTCACCTTGTTCAGGGATCTTCTTGGCATGATCGCAAAGGGAGCTGCCCCAGAGAGCAAAGGGTCCCAGGAGAGCTGGTTGGTCTTCAAGGGCAGCCTCTTCAAACCATGGGAGTGGTGCATGTCATTTATTACCTTGACTTTGGCAAAACCTTTAACAACATCTCCCACAGTACCCTTGTAGCTAAATCAATGAGATACAGACTGGCAAGGCAGATGATAAAGTGAGTGGATGATTGGTCAGATTGTGGGGTATCCATATTGGGGCTGATAAAGTTTAACATATTTATTAATGACCTGGATGATGGAACAGAGAGCACTCTTAGCAAGTACAGCCTGGGAGAACTAACAAGAGCTGAAGTATGTTTGCAGAGTAGTCTGAGAGTTTGTTGGCTTTTGAGTACCCACTGCATTTCAAACAGCTCTACTGCGAGGTCTTAAGAGACAGAGCAGGAACAGTTCTCTACTCAGTGGACTGGCTTGAGCAGGAGATGGCTGAATGCTAAAAGATGATCAAGGGGTTCCTCTCACACTGATTTTCTTGACCCATGCCTCAGATGACAGTGAAAAGATGGGAAATGTAGTCTCAAGAACATCAGGGAGCATTTCCTGATCACCCCACTGGTAAAAGGATGTTACCCAGACCATTTCAATTATTTTGAGCTCCACCTTTACAAAGTTTAGCTGAGAAATATCCACCCGAGTTCTTTCCTTTTTCTGTACCTTGGCTAGAACCAAAGGCTGTCAGATTCCCATCACTCATCTCTGGGCTGTAAGAAGGACATTGTTTGGAATTCAGAAAGTGGATTTACTTTTAATGAACATCCCCCTGGAAGGCCATCAGAAGAGTAACTCTCCAGCTGCTCTTCTTCCTGGGGTTTGGCCTTGACATAAGGTGACAAAGCTGCAACCTGAGAAATGCACCAGATTAAGAAAAAAATCTACACACACACACACTCACACACGCACACACAGTTTACACCTTTCCAAAAAGTCTCTGGGTAAGTGACACCCTCATTTTTCTCTACCCCCTTCAGGCTACAAACTAGACAGCTCCTCCACTTTTGGCTGATAGCATGGACTGCTGTTCCTGCAAAGGACTGGAGCAAGTGTTATAGCTTAAGTAATTTCAAAAGAACAGTTTCCAAAGCAAGCAAAGAAACAATAGACAACAAATCTCTTTCTGAGAGAGAAAGAGAAAAGGGTAATTATCCTTCTGACAAATGAAAGATATTAATTTGCATTTCTTCTCAATAAAGTGAAATTTTGAGTGATTTTGAAGTTGGGGGAAAAAAGCCTGCAAATCCATACATACTCATTTTAGAAAGCTGCAGCCCCACTGTGCTAGCTGCATGTCTTTGACTATGCACAGTCAATTAAGAGATGAGCTAAGTGAAGTTATAGAAGTTGCATGCAGACATCGCCGTTCTTTGACTGGAGAACCTGCAATACAAACAGGCAGTTTAAGAAAAAATTAATATTGCAAAATGAAGCATTCAGAAGTAAAGTAATGCAAGGATTAGAGTTGCCTGCACAATTTTAATTGAGCCTTTTTGTCCATATCTTCTATAAGATCATCTTTAATTATAATCTCATGCTATTTTTCCTTTCTGAAGGACCCTCCCTTCATTCAGTGCACAGGATAGATGATGATCATTTACTAGTCTTGTTTTAATTATAGTATTTAGCTTCAAAGCCTATTTTGCCACCTGCTGTTCACACCCTGCCCAGAAAGCAGAGTTGGTTTTGTTGGGCTTTTCCACTGTGGTCATCAGTGGCTGCATGGGTTCAGAGCAGGCAATCTTTTGTACTCGCAGCATCCCTCTGAGGTGCCACAAATGGGGAGAAGGGAAATGTAAGTCAAAATGACCTTCTAAGTGTTGGTACCTAACAGGAGAAGCCTAGAAGCTGGGTTTGACAGCTCCTGACTGCCACATACAGCTGTCCAGGACCCATGCCCACCTCCTGGGTAGAACTGGAAACAACATCTGCAGATCTTCCTACAGGATCACAAGTTTGGCACTCTGGACATGAAGGTCACAGATCAGTGCCTGTTTATGAAAATTGCTGTTTCAGTAATTACACAGGATCACATACTCATTCTGTAGCAGAGGTGTGGTGAAAATCTTTCAGTGGCCAAAACCCACTCTTTCTTCTCTGCCCTGTCACTTCAATACCGGAGCCAGCCAGGAAGGTCACATAATACGAATATTTCCTTAAGCTTTCAGAAATTTTTAATCCAAATCGCAGCAGGCAGATTGCTTTCCTCCTAACACCATTAGATGGATCTGTACCTCAGCAATGTTTCATTCTGGAGGAGCAAGGCATCTTGCAACAGCACAAATGGTCAGATTGAAGCCTGCAGTTCTCATTCCCTGATTACCCATCTCCCAGGCTACAGCAGAGCTGGGGCTGGTGGAGACTCCAGAAACCTTTTGTCTTTGGTGGCCTTTTCTGAGCCCAGAGCACCTGGTCTTCCACTCAGTCCTAGTCATTTTTTTGGTCCTTCCTCCACCTCCTTTTTTCAGCCCACCATATATCTTTTGCCTGCTTTGCCTTCCCTTGGGTGGTCTCTCCTCCTGCCTGTTTCAATGCTGGAAAGGGGCATGGGGAGAGCAGAGGAGACCAGCTTCCCACTTGTCATTCACCCTCTCAGCCTCCGGCAGCTGCCAGTAACCACCACCTGCTCCATTCAGGCATCTCTGAGGAATTGTAGCTGAAAAACTGAGAACTCTATTGGGTGCACGCAAACTGGGTTTTCAAGTGCTTGTAACATGGCCAAGTTTGAGCATAGTTTTAGAGAGCTGGTGCAATGTGTCTTCCTAACAGAAAGCTGCCTCCTGCCAAATTTTGTATGTAATGCGTCAAAGTATTAAACTGAGAAAGGAAAATATCACCAGAAATTTTTCTAATGGGTTAGTAGAAGGTCAGATAAACACAATGGCTTTCTAAGAACGATGTCAGCCATTAGAAAGGGATAAAAAAATTTTTGGCTGAACATTCCTAAACAAATTTGGCCTAAGGCACAACCCTAACTCAGGAAATTTTAGTCTCAGACAGTTCATTGTGACTTTCTTGGCCTTCAAATGGGGTTTTATACATCGAAAGGACTTCTCCAGCCTTAAGATGGACTGTGCTAACAGCTTGTTCATAATAAAGCAGACAGCAGAACTGAAATAGCCAAGTTTTTCATAGTTACTGTTACTATGACTTACTTCCAGCCTTCCCACATTGCAAAGGAACCTGTTCTTTTGCTTTTCTTCTTTAAATTTCTTGTGACTTCCTACCCTTTTCTCTCTATCAGTCACATCAGATCACCTATCCCCAAAGAGAGTCTTCGTCGGACTTTGCTACTTTCACCCACCCCATCCCCATACATGTCCCTTGCTCTGAAAGAGCCAGAACTCGGAACTTGAGTTTTGGGCCCTCTCTTTCACCTTAGAGAGACAACTTTACACTGGTGCTGCAAGATGTCGAGGAGCCAGGCTCTGGCAGCTGCTGCAAACAGCTTGGCAGTGTGAGCTGTGTAGTTGCTGCAGGCATCAGCATTCGGACAAATAAAGCAGCCACTGAGATGATTTTGTTTCCTGAAACAATTTACCCCATATAAGCCTTGCATACTAAAGGCAGACTGAAATAAGAGCAGAATGGCTTTATCTTGAGTTGATATTTCATGTAGCTTGAGATGTTATTGAACTGATCTCACACATACATGCAACACTGCCCAGTAAGGGTTTCACCAGTTCAGCGAAGGTCTAGACTGTGGTGGTTATGGGCCCTAACCCCAGTATCCTCGTCATGTTAGCTGAGGTTAAAGCAGAAATCAAAATGAGCTGGCTTGATTTGAATCACTGAATTCACATTCAGATTCTCCCACAGGCCTTAATTCCTCAGCATGAAATGTTCCCTCTGTTACTTTAACCTGAGTTAGCCAAACAGAGTTCAGTATGTGGAATTTCTGACACCAGCATGGAGATATTACGAATCAAAGTGCTGCTCCCACATGGGTAATGGTACCATCACTGGTCTAAAATGCCTCCTGAAGACACTGTTAAACCTCTGTGATGTGGCCAAGCTCTGGGAAGATGCCTGCTTGTTCAGAAAATGACTGGCAGCAGTTGCCTTGACTCACACTCTCCTGTGAAACTGTCAGAAAAATGTGGCTTACACCCCTGGTACCATAGGCTGTTGATTTGTGTCAGCTGCTGGTTTTGGTTTCTTGTTCTTTAAGATCCTTGAGAGCTGTGAAGATACTGCTTTGCTTTTCATTTTTGGTTTAGTACTGATACCATGGGGTTTTTCTTTGTTGTGAAGGGAACACCCAGGGGAATTTTGGATGGAGGTACTGGCTAAAATCCTGGTTTTTGTTTTGTTTTGTTTTTTTTCATAAAAGATGCATTTAAATCTATATGGGGAAACTCATCCTGCTTTCCTTTAATATGAGATCAGTGGGATGCCTTTGAAAAAAAAAATGAGGTGATTAGATCAGGGTTTGGAAGCCAAAGAGGTAAAAGCACCTTGGTTTAGTTTCTGCCATAGATTTGCCCTGTGAGATAGAGACAAGCACTGCGCTGGCTGCTTGCTCAGGTTACTTGCTTGTAAAATGTGTTTAATGGGGCTATTTACCCAGTTGCAATAAAGTGTCTCCAAATCTAGGTGCAAAGTACATTGATGAGGACTGGTACCATAATTATTACATAGAAAAGAGGTGGGTTGCTAAAGATCTCAGAATAAAGGTTAAAAAAGATAAAAAGCTAATCTGAATACTCACTTTTGTCTCAGGAAACATCTAACTGATCTTTTTATTCTGGCAGAAGGTGTATTTCCCAGTGAACTTTTTGCTGCTATTTCTGTGTGTTGGAAGGATACTTGGGGATGCTGGTTTTTCACAGGTTTCCAATTCAGTTATTTATGAAACAAAATTAAAAGGGAAAGTAATCTGGCTAAAAAGAGAATTGTATTTTTCTCCTGTGCATATGGCATTCAGGAGCAGACCAAATAACCTTGAGTGATGCTGTCTCCTAGTAGGTAAGTCAGATTCTAGGTTTCAGTCATAATTCTCTCTCTTTTCACTCCAAGCTCATTAGTCTGTTTCTGATGGCTCCAGAACATCCCTGGCTTTCCAGGAAAGCATTCAGAGCTGCATGTGCTCAACACATCTCAGAAAGAAGAGATGAAGAAACGCATTACTCTAAAACATACTTGCTGTTACATTTTCCTTAGATTCAGTAAAGGTAGAAGTGACTCTCTTCACATCACCTCCCACCTTGGTGGCTGTCATTGCTCCAACAGTGAGTGTAAAAACGTTATTCTTCTGGTAAAGTGGTGCATTATCTACTTTGTCCAGTTAAGCACATGCTCAGAGTGATGCCGCTGCGGTTATTTTGGTGCATGCTGTTAGCTCCTGCCTCGTTTAAGTTACACAGTCATTTTCAACAACACGAGCACATGCTGTCCCTCAGCTTGGGACGCTTTTTCTCCTCTTGTGCCACCACATCTGCCTGGCTGTTTTGCGTAGTGAAGTTCTTGTGAGCTGACCTGTCACAGTGTGATCAGGCGTGTGGACGTTAGACTCGCAAACACGGTCTTTTTGTGTGTTTGCCTTGGGCTTGGTCTGGTAGATACACCAGATCCTACAGAAGCAGTAGAGCTGTACCTCATTTGGGGCCCTGACTAAAACTGAACTGCAGGGGAACTAAAACACAGTACATCAAACACAATTAAATGCCTGAGCGAACCGAGCCAGGTCACTTTTGCCATTCTGGGTTCAGACTGCCAATGCAAGGGGTGCAGACCACCCTCCATAGCACTAGCCAAAACTCTGCAGGCAGAAGTGACACTGCAACTTTTCCCAGGTTTAAAGAACCGTGAACCCAGGCTCAGTTCATCTGCATGATCTTTGGTGTTTGCTATAGCTATTTATTAACCTTACATAGCACCAAGACACGTGGAGCTGTGCAGCTGGGCACGCATCTTGCAGGCGGTGGGAAGTACCTGCAAGTTGGACACATCACGGGCACATATGAATCACATGGCAGGGACGATGCTGGGGATGTGGTTCCCACTGCCACAGTAAAAGTGACATGAGCCCAGCTGGCACTCCACTAGGGGTCCTGACTGGAGACTTTTCCACCTGCAAGGGGCTGACAGCAGGCTGCCGATGGGTCCTCCAGCTGCTAAAAAACACCTGGCTTCTCCTGGCAATCTGTGAAAACCCAAAGACACCTCTGGCTCTGCTCGCTAACAAACCAGCACAAATCCAAACAGTCTCAAGGCTCCTGTCTTACTCCCAGGCACCTGGGGAGCCTCAAGGGACAGGAATTAATGACGGGAAAGAAAAAAAAGTAACAACTGATAGAGAAAGCCAAGGAGAGAAGGGAAGTAACAGAAAAGACAGGATGCTCTGGAGAGCAGACTGTCACTGGCAAAGGCACATGTACTGGCTGGCCAAGATTAACTGCTCACTGGGTACAAATTGAAGATTACTTTATCAAGCAATTCACCATCTCTTGAATTCTGCCCTTTGTTCAGCAGCCCATTAAGGCAGCAGCAGCAGCAGAGTTGAAGAACTTAAAGCGATTCTATTAGGAAACTATAAATAACTTTAACAGCAAAAATAAAATGTGCATTTGTCCTAGTACTTTCTGCCCAAATGATTATTAATCCACTTAAAATGAAAACACTCAAACATACTATTTTGATGGTCTAAAACCTCAGTTATCACTTCCGAGAGCATGGTGTGCTTGTTGTTAGAGTACAGAGTTTATTATTTTGCTATTTTCATGAATAACGCAGTGTCAGGCTCTCATTAGCAATTTTTTCATGGTTTTATCTGCACTTTTTCTGTCAGTATAAACAATGGCTTGAGTACAAGTCACAGTGTTTCTAAGTTTTTATCGGTGTTTTGGAAACAGAAAATTGTTGTGTCTTACTATGACAGTGAAAATGGTTGTTTATGTTTGATTCCTATGTGATGCTCCTAATGACAGTTTATGCTTCACGAATCCGAATGTGCATGGGAAATCAGAACGTATATTTTATTTTTTTATGAACAGGAAACCCACAAATAACTGTTTTGGTTTGAAACACTGGCTCAGCCATGCTCGCAGTTTGATTAATAACAATGGGAGCATATGGAGTGAAATAGAAATTAGAAATTATGAAAATGCAGGAAAGATTTCACTATGGAGTGTGTAGCTAGTTGGTTACCTTACCATCCCAAATGATCTGATGTTTGCCAATAGCAGTTACTTCAGCCTCATAGCAACTGGACATAACAAGCTTATTTTTCCATGTTCATTTTTATATTTCCTACAGCTATGTAATTGCAGTTTTGTGCTAAGAAAAACTGCATCACAAAAATACCAGCACTCCTTTACCCAGGAGGTATCCATAGGCAGTGATCCTTCCATGGGTGGGACGGAGGATCCAGAGGTGGTGACTGCAAGGAAAACTGAAAGGGAAAATATTTTGCTCTTCAGTTTTTTGAGCTGGCCTGAAAGCCGAATGGTTGCCTGAAGACACAAGGGATGCCATGCTGCAGGTCACGAGTGGGAGAGAAATGACATGGGAGGCGTCAGGGCCTCCAGTGGACTGCCCTGCTCCCCTCCTCCTGACAGCAAAAACCCAAGCCCCTTGATACAAACCACCTGCCCACCTCCAGAGAAACAGCAGTGTCCTAAACCAGCAGGTTCCCAAGTCCCCCAGGGACGGCTGCGGGGCTGTGCACTCGCGACTCAGAGAGAGGTGTCACTGAGCACCAGCAATGTGCAGGCTCTTTCTGAGCTAGACGGAAAAGTGAATGTTTTGGTGGTACTGACACTTTGAAAAATACTGACTTGCTTAAAAAACAGAAACTTTGGAAATTCTGACAGCCACACCACATGTGGAGATGACAAACCTTGGTCCTCCTATGAACTGAATACAGGCACTGTGTATGATGTGAGTTAATGCCTTCCTGCAGCTCCCTTCTGATTTGTGATACTCCAGGATGAGGCCTATAAAGTTCATATCCAGAAAGGAGGAAAGGCCTAAGACAAATCCTTAATTACTTTGTGCTCTTTATTGCCTATTCCAGTGTTCAAAGCTTTTTATCTTCACTGTGTTTTGAACTAAGGCCTAATATCTGGGATAGCCTTTGTACTCAGGATTAAAAATTCAACCTTTTCTAACGTTACCTGTTTTCCTGTGCAAGTCTTACAGATTTGATAGTGAAGGGCACGTCCTGTGATAGCAGCTCCATAGCAGATAGATCTCACCACCCAAGTCCACCTGTGAGAACAAGCATACCTTGCTGCACCTGGTGCCTGGAGGGAACAGCAGGAGAGGAAAAAGCTGCCAGCCCCAGCCAAGCTGTCTTCTGTGGTCATAGAATCACAGAATCATAGAATCATTATGGTTGGAAGGGACCTCCAGGGTCATCAAGTCCAACCTTTATCCCATCATATTCCTAACCATTAAACCATTAGACCATGGCCTCAAGTGCCTCATCAACCCGTTTTTTGAACACCCCCAGGGACGGTGACTCCACCACCTCCCTGGGCAGCCTGTTCCAATGTCTAACCACCCTCTCAGTAAAGAACTTCTTCCTAATATCCAACCTAAACTTCCTCTGATGCAACTTGAGGCCATTTCCTCTTGTCCTGTCATTAGCAATCTGGGAGAAGAGACCAACACGAGCCTCACTACAACCTCCTTTTAGGTAGTTGTAGAGGGCAATGAAGTCTTCTCTCAGTCTCCTCTTCTCCAGGCTAAATAATCCCAGTTCCCTCAGCCGGTTTTCATAAGGCCTGTTTTCCAGACCTCTCACCAGCCTCGTTGCCCTTCTCTGGACTCGCTCCAGCACCTCAATGTCCTTCTTATACTGTGGTGCCCAGAACTGGACACAGTACTCAAGGTGCGGTCTCACGAGTGCCGAGTACAGGGGCACGATCACCTCCCTACTCCTGCTGGTCACACCGTTTCTGATACAGGCCAGGATGCCATTGGCCTTCTTGGCCACCTGGGCACACTGCTGGCTCGTGTTCAGTCGGCTGTCAACCAACACCCCCAGGTCCTTTTCTGCCAGGCAGCTTTCCAGTCACTCTTCCCCAAGCCTGTAGCGCTGCATGGGGTTGTTGTGACTGAAGTGCATGACCTAGCACTTACCCTTGTTAAACCTCATACAATTGGCCTCAGCCCATCGCTCCAGCCTGTCCAAATCCCACTGCAGAGCCTCCCTACCCTCAGGCAGATCGACACTCTCACTTAATTTCGTGTCATCTGCAAATTTACTGAGGGTGCATTCGATCCCCTCATCCAGGTCATCAATAAAGACATTAAACAAGACTGGCCCCAAGACCGAGCCCTGAGGGACACCGCTTGTGATCGGTATCCATCTGGATTTAACTCCATTCACCACAACTCTCTGGGCTCAGCCATCCAGCCAGTTTTTAATCCAGTGAAGAGTCCACCTGTCTAGACCATGAGCCGCCAGCTTCTGCAGCAGAATGCTGTGGGAAACAGTGTCAAATGCCTTACTGAAGTCCAGGCAGACAACATCCACCGCTTTTCCCTCATCCACTAGGCGGGTCACCTGATCATAGAAGGAGATTAGGTTGGTTAAACAGGACTTGCCCTTCATGAACCCATGCTGGGTAGACCTGATCCCCCTGTTGTCCTGCACTTGCCATGTGATCTCCCCCAAGATGAACCTCTCCATAATCTTCCCCGTCACCGAGGTCAGGCTGATAGGCCTGTAGTCCCCCGGATCCTCCCCCCTGCCCTTCTTGTAGATGGATGTCACATTGGCAAGTTTCCAGTCGTCTGGGACCTCCCCCGATAACCAGGACTGCTGATAGATGATGGAGAGCGGCTTGGCAAGTTCCTCCGTCAGCTCCCTAGCATAAGGGTGAGAGCCGCTGCTGACCATGCTGCCTTCTGCTGGCCACTTGCTCCAGGGAAGCCACTTCAGATCCCCAAGCCAGTGGTGCCCACTCAGAATCACACAGTGCAGGAGTTTTCATCTGGGAGCATGGTGGGGATGGACAGGCTGCAGATCACGTGAGAACTCAATGAACAGAATTTGCCACTGAAAAGCATTCAGAGTGCAAACACAGCATGCAAACTCATTCACACCTCTCATTTGTTGGTGAGAGCTGATGAAAACAAGCACCGAGCCCTGAGCTTCCAGGTGCAGCCCAGGCTGGGAGCAGCAGACAGGCAGCAGTGCTGCCTCCCACCTCTGTGCCCACCCCTGCCAGGAATGGGTGCTGTAAAAATCTCTTCTGAGGGTGAAACTTTAATCTTCTGCCTCATCTGCTCCGACTGCGCACTGCAGATTACAAAGGGAGTTTTCTCATCAGCCTGCAAAATCAAGAGGTGTGTGCAAGCACCTTGGCTGAAACCCCTCTATATTGCCCCTGAGAGGCTGTGGACCAGCCACAGGGCTCAGCAAGGGCAGGGAAACCACTTTATGCCATCCTCAAACTGCTACCAATGGCCTTTGGTTGGGCCCCAGTTCCTCACCCTCTGTCCCCCAGCTTAATTTGTGTGTGAGTTTTGTTGGAATATGAATTCAGAAAGCTGTAAGGTGGCAGCACCAGAGAGCCCTCATGCCTGGAACCCTGCAGTGCAGCCCTGGGCTGGGCCAGGTGGTCAGCAGGGACACAACGACCAAGGGCTGGGAGGCAGCAGCGATTCAAGAGTTGGCGGGTGAGCAAGCAGGTAGAGGAGGGTGCGGAGAGAGGTGAGGGCTATAAAAGAAGGAAAGGTAAAGCCTTCACACCCAACATGCTAGGTGAATTTTGCATTGCATAAGAGTAGGTGAGGTGGGCTGGGACATGTGGTTTCCACACAAGCTAGAGGTGGTTCACCAGCCTGAGGGGTGCCCGTGCTAGCAGTGACTGAAAGACGCTGCTGCCTGAAATGCTCTGTAGTGGGCATGGCTTGGGGTTTCTGTCCCATTTCCCTCAAGCAGGCTGGGCTTGATCGAAGTCATGCTGGAGTCCTTGGGTCTTTAGGAAGTATCAACTCCAACATCAGGTTTGCTAGAAAACAGGAAAAAAGCAAGCAGGGAACAAGCAGGGAGTTTTAATTCCAAGCAGCACTGGAAACTGTGGGAAGTAAGGCTTTGAAGATGGAAGCTCTGATACTTCATTTCCAAAGGCTTCACACAGGCAGTGGTCTGTGCTCCCCTTTTCCGCCTGGCTGCAGAGGAGAGGATCATGACACAGTTCCCTGCAGGAATGGGTTCCAGAATAACTACCTGCTGCTGCTGAAACTCCCTGAGCTGCTCTGCACAGCCACACTGAAGCCCTGCAGATGTGCTGGATTTTGGATTAAAACCACTGCTAAATATTTTCAGGGATCCACATACCCTGACTGCCCTCACTTGTTGTACCACTGCGAACTGCTGCATCTGTAAGCAGGATGGAGCCAGACTTTTCCAAACTGCACAGCAACAGGGCAAGAGGCACCAGTCACAGCTGCAGCAATGGGAATTGCAACTAGGTATAAAAGAGGAATCGCTGCTCCAGGAGAACAGCTCATCTCCAGTAGAGGGTGTGGAGTCTCCATCCTGACTGTGCAAGGTCCTGAGCAACCTGGTCTAGTTCTGAAGCTGGCCTTCACTGAGGCACAAGGTTGGACCAGAGACTCCAAGAGGTCCCTTTGAGTCTGTTCTTCAACAAGATTTCCAGATAGCTTTAAAATATGAATGTAGATGACAGGTAACATGTCCATGTGTGTCCTTTTTGTAATAGTCATGGCTGTTGGCCAGGATTCCTGATCATAGACACAATTTGAATTCTTCTTTTACTCTTGGTCTACAGCAAGTATACCTTTGTGAAGCAATGGAGAAGACTTTTTGAGCTTGGGCAAAGAAAAAGCAAGACTGAAATAGTCTGATTCTATTAAAAAACAAGAAAAAAGAAAAGCAGAATTGCAGAAGTTCAGGACTTTTGACCTGCCTGGATGATGATAATATGCAATAGGCCAAAAACCAATTGGAGAAGTTGCTGAAGTGTAACAGCACTGAAATAGCCACTAGTTACCAGGGGAGTAACGTCTGGGTGAGCCTGGAGGTGCTGGGGCTTCCTGTGCTGTCTGAGGGAGATGGGCCCTTGGTCTCACCTCAGGGTGGGAGGGAGGGCTGCGAAATAAGTGTTTCTGCACCCCAAATCCTTTGGCCTACAACTCCAATACACAACCCTTGAGTTACTCCAAGATGAATTATGAAAACCTGATGAGTTACCTGTGAGCACACAGATGTGCAGTACACAGATGAGCTGAAAGTAATGTAAGAGATGGAGAAATGCAACGGAGTCTGACAGACTCCTACAATCAACAGAAACAAGGATGAAAATGCCTCAGCCTGTTTATGCCTTTTATGAACCCTCAGGTGCTTTTGAATTGTGGTGCCACAGGGCTTTTCAGAATGATTAGGGATACTTCTCTGCTCTGGCCATCACAACAGCCTGAGCTGCACAGGCTGCAGTAGAAATCAAGCTCCCACACTTGCTGTCAGTTGAGGCAGAAGTGGAAACAAAGGGGAAATACAGGAGTTAGTGGCTTCTCTGTCCTCTAACATGAGTTGCTGTGTTGTGTGGCTGTTACAAGCTGGTGCTTAGGAAGTTGTGGTCTGAAGGTACAAAGCCTGCTTACTGCAAGGAAGGATTTTCTTCTTTCCTGAACGCTGCCTGTTTGCGTGTGCAGAGGCAGAGTGCCTGGTGGGAGACTCCAAATCCTGACACTTAAGTTGCCAAAGTGCCCCCTGAACTCAGGACAGACATTAGCTGTGGTTTTTACCACTCTCACCCAACATCCTGCTCACTGGTCAATGAAAACAAACATTTTTTATCATCTGTTGAACTCTTGCACTCATAGATTTCCAGACATATATATACGCTTACAGATCATAAGGTAAGTAAATACATTCTTGAAAACTGCAAACTGGTATATCCTTAATGCACATAGTGAAGAAAAAGGTAGGTCAGAGGGCTGTTGCAAATGGCCAGATGAAAAGGCTGTTCAGACAAGTCCCAGACTGGTCCTTTCTCTTGCATTGTGAAGGACAAGAAAGTTCAGTTCCACCAAACCCTTCACTGGACACTGGACTGCAGACTGGGAAGGGTTTAGGTATTTGATCAGCTACTCTCAAAAGTCCAAGTAAGTCAAATAAATGCTAAAAGGGGTAACTTTCTCTCCCTGCAGAAATAGTAAATACAGGTTGCACAGACTTCTGGTGTCCCCCTTTCTCAAGCAGCTCTTTGAATTAGCTGAAACAAAACTCTAGAAAATAAACATTAGCCTTTATGTTGCACAGTTTCTGTGGGTTTCTGTTGACTTAAGGTAGAAAGCCAAGATGAAGTATGTGTGCTTTGAAGAGGGACCAACCAACCCAGGTGACATAGTCAACATTCCCTTTTTGGTGTGGTACCTACCTAGATGGTTCTTCCAGAACTCTCACACATGCAATGTGATGCTGAAGAGGTCAGCAGGAACAGTCACCTCCACCAGTGAGGACTCTAGGCCTTCAAGCAACTTTCTGCTGGTCTCAGGTCTCCTCCTCTCATGTCTTAGCATTCCCTAAAAGGAGCTCCAAGAACAAACCTTCCATGACTTCTTCTACTGACCCGTTTTTTCTCTGTGGTTCTTTCATATGATTAGGCCACTTGTAAAAGCTTTTCTCACCTCTCCTTGTTTTTGAGAGGACCTTTGGACCATAAAGCTGCAGTGCTGACCCTCAGCTCAGGGGTGAATCTATCAAATGTGGGTGATGGGCCATGTTTGAGGCCAATGGGCCACGCTCCAAAGCAGAATTTGTCCCAGTTACTGGCAATCTACAGTCACTGTTGCAGTTTCTTAGTGATTAGGACTAGTTTTAGTGATTTCTGCTTCCAATTTATTCATCTTCTAGACTGCAACAATTCTGCGCAGTGCAAAAGATGCATCGTTCCCTCTTCTTCTGAAGCTACAAACCACAAACTCAATGTTTGCTAAATCTGTCTTTCACATTTGTCATAAGGAATGCTTGCATTTCTGCTGTAATGGTGTATTTTCCAAGTATTTTGTGCTCTTCTGGCAACACGCTGATGATGTTTTTAATAAAAATAAGCTGGATGGCTGAAGGAGGCCATGATGACTGCAGTCATCAATGCCCTCTTTAAGGTTGCAGATGCCCGCTTCCATCTCACAGCTCTACAAACTGTTTCTTCTCCCAGCACATTTTCCTGTCCTGTGAAGCCAAGAATGTTTCATATTTGGAGCAGAACTGAACACAGTCTTGGAAATCTGCTCAGTCTCTGCATAACTGGTCCATTCTGTATGGCCTCTGCTTTTGGTTGCTGGGAATGTTTTAATCAGTGATGTTACACAAGCTGTGCTTATTTTCTTGCAGAGTGCAGCTCTTCAAATGGTCACTTACAGTTTCACCATCTATCACCTGTCCAGGTAGCAATTCCTTTTCAGAAGTTTTAGCCACTGCGGGACACCAGCTGAACAGACAGACTGCAACATCCATTTTATACAGTAACCTCATCTTGGATTCTAAAGCAGTAAAGATATTACAAAAAAAAAATATTAAATTGCAGTCTTTGTTCTGCTTATACACACAGTCCTTTCTTGCCTCTGAGATCCATTTCCACCTACCAATTTCTAATTTCATCATACAACACTGAACAGTAATTTGTCTGCTTTTCTGTATTTCTTCCACCTACAAATGGGAATTGTGAGATCTGTCTTACTCCTAAGGTGCTTTGACACCAGCTGATTAAAAAGTGAAGAAGTAGATACTGTTACGCCCCATAATCCATATCGAGCATGGTAATTCCAACAGTCCCCAAAATAATGTCTTCAAAATACTCTATGATTTATAAGAATCTAATGATTCTACCTCTCTTCTGAGAGGGAAACACAGTTCAGGTGCAAGAACTCAGGTGCAAATCCAATCAAGTTTTCCCAATACAAATGTGATAAAACATATGGACTTTTCCTTTTTTAATAAAACCATTAGATGTGGTGACGCTTCTTTGATAACAGTCGGCCTCAGCTCACAGGACTCTTGCTATGCAATGCAGACTGAGCTTTACAACACTACACTTACCTTCAGTGTAAATGCAGAGTGCCTCCCATCTCCCTCCCTGAAAATTTCTCTGCCATTTTTTGCTGCTCCCCAGTAAAAGATACGGCACTGAAAAGAAATAATTTCAATAAAACTCGGAAAACCATTGTCAAGATAAACCTCAAACCCAGGGAGTGTTGACCTCCAAACCCACTGCGACTTCCAAGTTTGGTTGTTAGCAGGTTTGCCTACAACCCAAAAGCCACTAATGTAACGCAGGCAGCATTTGCAGATGACCTGGGTATGTTTGCACTCACTAGCATGTGCATGCAGGTTTTATCACAAAGAAGAATACAGTCAGTCTGAATCCTGATCCCCAGCTAGAGGGGGGATTTCCTTCAGAGAAGGTTTGCTATGAGCTAAGAGTATTTTTCTTTTTCAAATCATTTGGACAGGAGGTAACTCTCTCTAGGGCTGCTAAACAAATATCAGCATAGCTAAAGATAGCCAGGTAAGGTCAAAAACCTGAAACCATAGCATTAAGACTCAGTTAAGCAATAAATTACAAGAAACCTCCAGAGGATGAGGAAGAAATGTAAGCAATCTTGGCTCTCAATACAGCCCCATGAAAGAAGCCAGCAAACAAGCAATGCTTTCCCTCTAATTCAGGCTCCCTTCCACAGAAGTACTAACTAGGATACGGTCCTACTTAAGAAATTAAATCCTTAAAAATAGACTCTGTAAGCAGCATCCTGTTCACTTTTCAGCTGGATGACAGAGTGAACCTTTTGGATCCAACCAAAAGTACAGGCCGAGCAAAAAATGAAACTCTTACATATAGAGATAATGACAGCAACTATTTCACTGACCTTTACACTGTAAGGAAAACCTCATTCTTTCCTTAACAGCTTTACATAATAATTTCTAGTTGAATAGCACGGGTCAGTTTGGGAGCAGATAGTGCAGGGTATCCATATGGAGGTGATGTTTTAGTGATGTGCATTAACCAAACTCTCTTTGGCATGGAGCGAGGCCATAAAGTACTGGAGAGTCACTGGTCTCGCACAATTTTCTAATAATTATTTCTGCCCTCTACCTTTATTGACTATCACAATATATTGCAGTAGAATCATAGAATAATTATGGGTTGGAAGGGACCTCCAGGGTCATCAAGTCCAACCTTTATCCCATCATATTCCTAACCATTAAACCACTAGACCATGGCCTCAAGTGCCTCATCAACCCGTTTGTTGAACACCCCCAGGGATGGCAATTCCACCACCTCCCTGGGCAGCCTGTTCCAATGTCTAACCACCCTCTCAGTAAAGAACTTCTTCCTAACAGTAGCTCTCTCTGAAAAAACAAACCAACAAAACCCCCAACAAAACCAAACATGTTTGTTAGAAATATTCCACAGCCAAACAAGAATCTCATCCTGTTTAATAACAGAGAGATTTCTAACAGAAGTCATCCAGACATCCTGTCCCACTTCCAAAGGTCTGATATTTAAACTCAACTTTCTACATTCTTAGAGGACTGCCTTCTTCCAGTCATTCTGATATGCCGAGGACTAGGTCAGACAAAATGGTTCTGTGTCTCTCCACCAAGTATTTCTGCCATGCCTAGGACAACCACTGCACTCAAGACAGCATAAGTAATTCCTGATGTAATAACACTGATATCAGGCATGGTAATTTAGAAAGTTTATATCCAACTCAGCCCCAAAATGTTCTTCCTATAACCGCACCAGTTTATTTGACACTGTCTCCCACAGCATCCTTGTAGATAAGCTGATAAAGTATGGGTGTGGTGATCAGGTAGTGAGGTGGATTGTGAACTGGCTGAAGGGAAGAAGCCAGAGAGTTGTGGTCAATGGGACGGAGTCTAGTTGGAGGCCTGTGACTAGTGGAGTCCTTCGGGGGTCAGTACTGGGACCGGTGTTGTTCAATATCTTCATCAACGACCTGGATGAGGGTACAGAATGTATCCTCAGCAGGTCTGCTGATGACACCAAACTAGGAGGAGTGGCTGACACACCAGAGGGTTGTGCTGCCATTCAACGAGACCTTGATAGGCTGGAGAGTTGGGCAGGGAGAAACTTAATGAAATTCAACAAGGGCAAGTGTAGAGTTTTGCATCTGGGGAAGAACAACCCCATGTACCAGTACAGGTTGGGGGCTGACCTGCTGGAGAGCAGCGTAGGAGAAAGGGACCTGGGGGTCCTGGTGGACAGGAGGATGACCATGAGCCAGCAATGTGCCCTTGTGGCCAAGAAGGCCAATGGCATCCTGGGGCACATTAGAAAGGGGGTGGTTAGTAGGTCAAGAGAGGTTCTCCTTCCCCCCCTCTATTCTGCCTTGGTGAGGCCACATCTGGAGTATTGTGTCCAGTTCTGGGCCCCCCAGTTCAAGAAGGACAGGGAACTGCTTGAGAGAGTCCAGCGCAGAGCCACAAAGATGATTAAGGGAGTGGAACATCTCCCTTACGAGGAAAGGCTGAGGGAGCTGGGTCTCTTTAGCTTGGAGAAAAGGAGACTGAGGGGTGACCTCATCCATGTTTACAAATATGTGAAGGGTGAGTGTCATGAGGATGGAGCCAGGCTCTTCTCAGTGACATCCAATGATAGGACAAGGGGCAATGGGTGCAAGCTGGAACATAGGAGGTTCCACATAAATGTGAGGAAGAACTTCTTCACAGTGAGGGTAACACAGCACTGGAACAGGCTGCCCAGAGAGGTCTTGGAGTCTCCTTCTCTGGAGACATTCAAAACCTGCCTGGACACATTCCTGTGTGACCTGATTTAGGTATTCCTGCTCCAGTAGGGGGATTGGACTAGATGATCTTTTGAGGTCCCTTCCAATCCCTAACATTCTGTGATTCTGTGATTCTGTGATTATCTTTCCTCACATATGTTCTTATGTACATTACAGTTCATACTGCACATTTACAAGTCAAAATACCAGAGCTGCTATTAATTACCCGTATCTTAACAAACTAATTTTTTTTTTTTTTTTTTTTTAAATGCATGTTCTACCAAAATGTTTTTCTTTAGCTTGGCATTAGCTGGACTCCATGAACTAGATGTACAACATTCTTTGGCAGATCCCTGAACACTTTAACATTTTTTTATTTCAATACTGGTACACATCATCAGTTTGTCTTGTTCTAAGACCAGCTCAGAAGGTTCAAGAACATCACAAACCCACATGAAATTCCCACCTGTACCCTATGATACATGAATTAGCGAGGATGGCCACCACCTTCTGCAGTGTCGCCTGAGACTGCTTTGTCCTGTGCTGTACAATCTTACTATAAACTCCACAGCAGCCCATGCCTTGGATTTCTAAGTGTAGATCTCATATGCAATAAAAATCCATGATGAATATATCCATCAGCAGCTTCTGGTATTGATATGCGTGCTGCACGCATCCCAGGGCCTCCATCAGTTCCTGCAGGAGTTACTTTACCCACCCCTCTAGCTGAACACTGATCAGCTCATGCCAACATACTTTGCATATTCAATCGATTGCATACCCTTTATGGAAAAACATGATCTTTTTCTGGACCTTGTTCCGCAGTGTTGAGTCACTTAGGTTAGTGGTTGGAGCTTCCTTTTTAAATGGCAACCATACACTTTGGAAACACTGTTAAACCATCATGTACGTTTCCTGGGAAGCAGGTGCAAGTCTCATTTCAGAGATCCTGATGGGAATCAGACAGTGTGGAGAAACACTTTGAAAATGAGCTGCCATATCCAAACTCTCATTAGTTCATTCCTCAACCAAACAGGTAATTCCCAAATGCCACTCATTTTCTTCTTGACACAATCTGTGTTTTGATGTTTGAAGTGCTGGGGTCTGAACCCCAAGCCCTGAATTAAGGTTGACATATGGGTGGGCCCCACTGGCCCTTTAAGAGGAGGGGATGAGTTTGCCTTTTGGCTTTCCTCCAGGGTGCAGCCGGCCTTGCAGGGAAAGCCCTTGGGTAAACAAGCCCCAGGTGCCCTGCATTTGGGTAACGAGTGCCAGGTGTCCTGCTTTGGGCATAAAAGCTGGGCCCACTTGCAGGAAGGGTTGGAGTGTCTGTCTGTGAGGTGGACGCACTTCACAGAGTTTCCTGTTGGGGAAGGACCTCCTGACTCCTCATGCAACCGGATCCCAGTCATGTCTGGCACTTACAAACGCAGGCTTAGTGGGGAGGCAACATGGGGTTACTTCTGTCGTATGTGATCACCCTATTGACTTGGTTGTCTCCCATTTTTTCTATGGGATACCTTGTATCTTTGTTTATTCTATCTATTATGGGTCGTGCTATGTCATTCCTGGGGTCGCTGGGGTTGATGTCTATTATTTGTGATCTGACTTGTTTGTACCCCCAGCGATCCCCTATATACTGACTCCTTTACACACAATAGAATCTACTTCCTGGATTGTTTTTCTGCTGCTGGCTGTGTCCGTTGTACTGGGCCTACTAATTGGCAAAACAATGTTACACTGTGGGTCATTTCTGCTCCACAAATTCTGAAATAGCCAAGCTTTCCAAACCTTCTCTTTCTTTGAAGTCTGGGGTATCCATGACATCAAGCTGTTAATTGCTTTTGCACAATCGTGGTGGTAAACATTTTGTACAACTGCTTTCAGAATCCACTCAGGCACTTCATATATCTTCTGAGCCAAAATAATTTTTTATTTTCAACTGGATTATATAACTGCTTGGGATCACTTCCAGGTTCTCCCAAGAAGCCATTATATATTTAGACTCCTCCTGGCTTGGTTTTAGAGAATTGCGGTAGCTCTAGTTTCTGTAAAGACTTGACCAACAAAGATGACAAAGTCTCAAGACCTCTCTCTACTAGAGAGCACACCCTTTATCTCCAACAACAGCCGTGACAAGGGGCTAAGTGGCAGCTGATTTGAAGGGTTTGAAGCACTCCCCATCGAGAAACATTCCTCATGGAGCCAAGTGTGGTACTATTTATTTATTTGCTCTACATGACTCCCACTACTTTTCAACCAAAATGCATGAGGAGCTATTGAATCTCCACAATTGCCATGAGCACCTACAAAGAAAACTTCTGAGACCCTCCCAATTAGCCAAAAACCTTCTCGCTCTGCTGCATGACACCACCCTGAGGAGCCAAAAGTATCAAATTCAGCAGTTCCACCACGTTGCCAATTCCTCACCAACATAACTTCTTTTTTTTTTTTTTTTTAGAACAGGTAGAATAGAACAGACACTAGGAAAAAAAGAACATTTTTTTATTCAGTTGAAAAGAAGTCATTTACTCAATCACATGAACTATGCTAAAAATGATTTTTTTTCTGACTACACCAGCAGTTAAATATTTTCAGCACCAATTCAGGACACATTAGTGACATTTATCACAACAGGTCTATTTCTTAATGTAGAAGGATATATACTAACTTCAGTAGCTGCTACTGGGAAAAGATTAAGCAGAAGACTGCCCTGTCTTTCCAAATACTTATCAGTGATAGCAGCAACTTCTAGAAATAAATAACTGCCAAATTATCTCCCAAATCTTTAAATCGATCTTTTAAAAATAGAGTTAAAATAGATATCTTAATATGAGCTATCATAGATTTTATTTTTTATGTGCTGAATACTCCAAAATGCGAGTAGTTGAACAAGCATCCAGTACATAACTTTTTAAAATAGGTCTTCCCTCCCCACAATATCAACCCCATTTTTTTTATCCAAGTCATGCTGGTTAGATCCCTATCTCTAGTGACTTCCCAGTAAACACCACGCTGTTTGATATTCCTAGGATATGCTACCATCCTATGAGTGAAAAAAGCCAGTGACCTGGTGAAATACCACCAACTCACAGGAACAGAAAATTCATCCAGTCATTGGCTCTTTTTCTCTGAACATCAAACATTCAAAGCTTTAATTTTTAAAAGCTTTTGTGGTCTTCCTTTTGCTGGGCCAGTTCAGAAGGTCATCACTGAAGGCAGAACTGATGAAGGCAAAGAAACCAAAAAGCAGCAGATAGTACTCTCTCTGTCCTTTTAAACAAATCAAGTTCGCACAAAACAAAAGGAGACAAGGTTAAAATGAAGTTTATTAGGGTTTTTTTGGTTTTTTTTAAGTTTGTTTTTTTTTTTTTTATATAAAACTGTTTGTGAAACAGCTATTTTATTCCCATGGCAGAGTGACCCCTGAAAGATGCACTAACCCCTTTCTTAAGGCCTTAATAAGAAAAAAATATTTTTTGTTGTTGTTCTGTAAACCCAGATGTTTTAAAATGACATAATTTACAAAAAAATCCCACCCCAAATAACCATATAGTGTAGGCTGTTACACTGACATTCCCTCTTCCTTCCTTCGGAAAAGCCAAACATAAAATAAAAAAAGGGCTAAGTGGATTTTCCTGATCGGTTTGAAGATACATTGACTCTATCAACATTCAGACTTCCTTTCCAGTTCCCCAGTCTGGCAAGTAAACCATACTTTCCTCTCACCTGCTTTCAAAACTGAAGGCAGCTTTCTTGGAATAACTTTGGGGTGCCTGTTGTTGCCACAAAGGGCAGGTACTCCTTTCCCCTAGGTGGTACAGATGTTACCACACAAACAAGGTGTACGGGATTCTAGCAAGCAGCAGCTACCTCTTACTTCATGAGTCTCATGACCTAAGAGTCTTCAGATGTTTTTCAAGCTTCCACTATTAATATATAGTGTTTCTCAAAAACAATAACCTCCGTATGCCGTGTACACAAGTACTTGACACCTCGTCACCTGCAACCATCCAAGCCTTCCTCCCACACCCTACAAGCAATTTATCACTATTTTATTTGCCTTTCAAAATTGAACTTCCTTGGATCTTGTGAGAAAGAAAGCAAAAGGGAGACAAGACCTGTTTGGAGTACTCCCAGATCTGCTCTTTCCCACAAAATGCTAGGCTCCACAAGCCTTGCTTTGATTTTGGATGTAATTTACTTTAGCTACAGTTTTCTTTTTTAATTTATATGGGGTTTTGTTAATTTTAATCAAAAGCATCAAAAGGGATATAGCGCACCTTTCATTTAAAACAATGTCTTTCAAGACTAAAAAATAGATCTTTATATATATATATATATTTATCCCTCCCTCTTTAATTCCCCCCATTTCCTTTTTCCCCCTCCCCTTCCCTCTGTCACTATGGAGATTGTGTCCATGGAAACAGCTGGTTCAGACTCCTTGGTCAGATTCTGTGATGTCATCAGTCTTGAGTGTGATGTAAGAATTTATGAAGGAAGTGCTGGCATTGGCAGGCACGTCGAGAGGGGGCATGGCTGCACAGTGGGAGAGATTCCATTCAGTCGCGAACGTCCACCGCTTTTTATCTCAACAGCCTAACCTGAAAAACAAAGTGAAACAGTAATATTGGAATAGCTCCTTCCTTCTGTCTGCCAACATGCCCCCTCCCAGACTTCGGAAAACCCACTCAGCAGCCTACCACAGAAGTAACACCAAGAGGTCTTTGGTTTGGTGGACAAAAAACGGATGGAAACACAACAGTGAGCACTTCATAAAAGCAAATCCATGTGATAAAAAGTATTAGTTTAACAACCAACAAAAAATGAAATAAGTCCAGCTATGGAGGAGGTCCAGGATGACAGGACAATCTGTGCCACGACAACGGCACAGCACTCTTACAGAACAGGTACCTGCAGCAGCCAGAACGGAGCTCATTTGCCTCATGCTCACTGCTGACCTTGACTATGAAAAACTGGAAACAGAGGGGCCAAGCATGTTCAAATGTGGTGAGAGCTTCTGCAATGCCACACTGCCCCTCAGGGGTGGGACCCAAATATTTTCATACAGGTCACCCTGCTACCATCTGATAGTTTTCAGTGAATACGTAGCAGATAATGAAGCTGGTATCAAAATTACAGGAGTCTGGCTGCAGGAACCAAATTTGGGAAATGGCTAGTTTTCACAAGCTAAAGGCAAAGCTGCAGTTAAACTAATTGGAAGTCAGTAATATTTATTTCTGTTGCTTTTTTGTTCTAATTACCAGATTATGGTGGTGTGAACAGTTCATGGAAGGACTAAGCTTGTGATGGCTTTCAAGATAAATGTGGAAATGCCCAAGTGTTTGGCAAGCTCATTCTCCCTGTCCAGAGATACTCTGAGGCGAGAAAATTAACCTCAGGAGTTTGCTAAGTTGGTGGAGGTTCAGTTCAAAAGAGAAACTGCAAAGTTAACATTTCATTTCTCTGTGCCACGATTCTCATTCTTAGTCTGCAAGGCCAAGAAAGCAAAGCTTGAAATAATATATTCCTTTCTTCCCTTCTCCGACAACACAAGTAAGCTCAGAAGCAATTTGTTTATTTAGTAAGGTTAACCCTTTGATATAACTTCAATAAATCCCTCCCCATCAGTTAGTGAGCTTGGGAAAAGGAAAAAAACTCGCAACATAAACAACACATATGGAAAGCAGTTAACAGTATTAGAGGTGTGCAAGGGAACAAAGTAACACCCATGTTCATTCATAGCTGGCAATTAAACTCCAGGAACCCTAACTAAGTGTGATACAGAAGTCAATCCTCTTCTGATTATCAGCACACCAATTAGATTATGTCCCAGCAAGCCCACCTCTTGGCTGCAAATATCCCCTCCTAGAGGGGTGCCAGGCTAAGAGCAAAGAAAGAGTCAGGCGAGTACATACGAAAAATAGACGGGTAAGCCACAGAGCTACAGCAAAGGAGGAGGAAAGGAGAGAGGTTCCTAGAGAGTTCAGGCAGCTGACCTTTGTGGCATTCATTATTGTGTAACTGTGAGCCCTAGCTGAAGTAGTGTCAAGGCCGTGTTGCTGTCTCTGGCTTCTGTACAACTGCAGCTTGCCCATGCCTGGAATCAGTCCAGAGCATTAGGCACTGCCTCAGGGAAGAAACAGGCTCACCACACAGAGAGAGTCCTTCTCCATTCCTGGACAAGATCCAGAGCACCAGACTTGCTCTCACAGTCACTCTCCAGATCTGGATTTGATCCAAATGTTCTAGAGGCAACTGGCTCAGGGAGAGAGAAGCAACAGAGACAGAATACACTGACTTGCCTGGATGTGATCCAACACACAGGACTTTTAACTTGCCAGGCCTAGGAGTGAACCAGGACTAGAACAGCCTAATAATCCAACAGCTGAGCGTCCATTCTGTCTTACACTAAGGCCAACAGAAGGGCAGCTCCTTTACTACCACCGCTACAGAATTCCTCTAAACTTCTTTAATTACTACAGTAATGAAGCAATTTTTTATTTTTGCTTTTTAATTTTTTAAAAAAATAATTGTATGCTTTAGATTTGCACGGTTTTCACTTTGGGATTCAAGGTCAGGTTGGAGAACTTAGTCTTTAAGACATTCTCAGCAACAAAAGGGGAAGGCTAAATAGGACCTTCAGATAAGAACTACTTGAGGCAAAAGTGGACTTGGAAAGCAATGGTGCCTTAGAGAGAGAGATGTCTAGAGCACACAGTGAACATGGTGCAGAGATTTCAGCCTGTAAGGTATTAAGCCAATACATTGCTATGATATATATAAAAAGAGTTAGCACTGGACAATAATAAAGGAAACAAAACTCTGTAAAGGTCTCTGGGATGTAGTAATGTTCACCAGCACCTTAAAGAAATGGCTCAAAATTGTTGTCACTGAGAAGACTTCTCTAGTGTTAAAACAGTTGTAACAGACACCCTGTTTGTGAGACTATCATCCTGTTTCAACATTAATAATTTTACACATTTTTACACTTTACAGAAAAGATAAAAGCTTAAAAGAATTCCAATGACCTTTACCATGGAAGGAAAAAGTTACTCAAATAATGAACTTTAAATACTGTTTGCATGGTAACTGTTTTAACAACACTCCAAAGCCAAGAAAGAATGCTGCTAAAAATGAAAAATCACAGAACACAGCAGAGCTAAACCACAGAACACAGCAGAGCTAAATGAAGTCAGAAGTCAGTCTACAAAGTGTTTATATGAAACACTACCTATCTTCTGCTACTGCACTAAACCCCAGAATTCTCTGATTAATCTCTCATCCTTCACAGAAAACTCCATTAAAAGCACTTCACAATTACTTAACTTGAGACACAGGTAAGATTTTCAGGTAAGGGATGTGCTTGGGAAGCAAGGAAATGGCAGTGAGGGAAGGGGATTGTTATCATCAGCTCAGAGAACAGACATGAAAGAGCAACTTCACCTGCGTAATTGCAAAAAAGAGAACTAGCTTGACTAAAAAATGCAACTGAGCAGTGAAATGAAGGCAAGAAACCTTCTCGGGCTGCAGTTTATGTGAAAAGGTGCCAGTAAGTATTAATTTGAACCAAAAGCTTATTTCATTTAGACCTCCCTATTACCACCAAATGGCAATGCACTTGGTGGAACTGAAATAAGAAATCCCAACCTCATCCCACTCCCTGGGTGCTAACTCCCACCTCTGTGCTACCCCCCCCTCCTTGTGCCAGGGTATTTGCCCAGCCACACAGTGACCCAGATTAGGGAAATGACCCAACTCAGATGCAACATGACAAGATGCAGTTTCGGACAAATTTCATTTTCCACCAAGTTCACATGTGGCTGTATGAATGCTGGGACTGGACAAAGGAGGAGGCAGGAAGGAAGAGCAGTGGGGGGAACTGGGGCACGAGAGCACAACTGCTGCATTCCACAGCAGTGCTAATTTGCAGCAACTACAGCCCACCCTGGATCCAGAGCAAGGGGAGGTAAGGGACCATAGTAAACATTACAAACTTATGAAATTGTGGCCACTTGTGGCTACAGTTCCACCTTTTAGCACCCATGTCTGTTTGCAAAATAGAGGAAAATGTTGGTCTGAAAGAAATGTAATGGGCTCCTGATAAGATTAATTTAGTTATCCCTGTATTTGCATTTCCAGAAAAAAAGAGTTCAAGATTCTTATAACCTTGATTCCCATCAGTATTATTAATTCTTCCTTACATACAAAAATTAAGAGACTTTGGTTAATTTATTTATACGGAAACTTACTATTAACTACTCTGAGACTTACGGAAAAAAACTTTCAGATCCTTATGGACATGATCATGGCAATATGAAAGGAGATTTCTGCCACTGGTTTAGCTGGGAGAGTACTCAGGCAGTTGTAACAGCTAACAAGCTTTGTCTCTCACTGCTAAACAGAAGGAGCTGCTGCGGAAATACAAAAAAAGTGAAATCACTAGTCTGAACAGAATGGTAGCAGGATGGGGGAAAAAAGCAAGCAGTTATAACAAATTTTCTGAATATACACCAGAGCACCTTGATTTCTCATAGAAATGTGAAAGACACTGGAGGTAAGGAGTCACAGAAGGCAGATGGAAACTGGACACTCTTCCCCAACTCACCTGTGCTTGCTTTTATTTCCATTCCCAGGAGTATACTTCCCCCCTCACCCCCGCTCCGACTGCTCTGTGCTGAGGCTGCCTTTCACCATCTTGTTCTGCAAGGAGGGAAGAGAGCAAGGAAGGAGGGGCTGACGAACCAGCAAGCCAAAAGGAGGAAAAAGAAAATGTGGGAGAAAAGGAAGACGGGGTAGGGAAAGCGAACGTACAGAAAGTGAGAGAGAAAGATAAGTCAGTATTGGAACCAGACATAGATTTTTTTCAGACAGAGTTTTCCCTGTGACAAAAGCAGGCAATTCCACAAAAGTAAAGAGTTTGGGATATGAAAGCCTGGTTTATTTTAAGAAACGAAGAATTTAACACAAAAAGGTAGAACAAGCTGAGAAACATCACTTAAAACTGCCCCACAGAAGGCTTAAGACAATCTAAGACTGCAGTCCCACCAAAAGGTGAGGTATCCCATTCCTTTTATATCCCCCTCAGCGCCTTAGCATCCTCCTCAGTTCTGTCACAACAGCACTTGCTGTGATACAGACATCCAGCTAGCTGGGATTTGCGAGAGGAAGCTAACCCTTCAAAAGATGATTAGTTTTCAGACACTGTTTTCCCTGTGATAACAGCTGCTATTTTGCAAAAGTAGCACATTCAGGACATGGATGGTTGAAGCATCAATGCTGACAGAAGGAAATGGGAAAGCTCACTGGGGAGCAGAGGGAAAGGCAGGACCAGTCCCTCTGGACTTAGCTTGCTTATGCCTGAAGTGTCAAGTGCAGTTAATGAGGCAAGAAGCACCTTTGCTCTCCAGGAGCCACTTATTATGATGAGGTGTATTTATTGATGTGAGGCATGGACTGAAAAAGGATAAGAAACAGTATACTGGGGAAGTTACTCAGTGTTAAGAGAATTTATAAAGTTAGTTCTTCCATTCATTAACTACAGAACAGAAGAATGAGGTATTAGCTACTAATTAGCCACTAATGTTAACTAAAAGCATAGTTTAAAACGGTCAAATCTAAAGTCTTTCTTCCTCTCAACTGCTCATGTTCACATCATGCAAAAAATTGATGCAATATGTTCTGCAGTCATTCTAGAGCAATGGTTTTCAACTTTCCTGTGGCTGCCTCACAGCTGGCTGGAACTCCCATTTCCACCCACTACAATGGAAGAGGCAGGCTGATCCTATATTCTGTCCCACAGAAGGACTGGGAACAAACCAATAACTATCAGTGGATCGTGTGGCAAGGACAGAGTCACAGCCATCTTTACTAACCAAAAGCCAATCAACTTCAGTGTCAAAGAAAGGCTGCTGGTGTTGAATTTCCATTTTCAACACAACGCAGAAAATTATCTACAGTGGGACAGTTTTGAATAAAATCCAAAGTTTTATTGTCTCGTGAAGTACCTTTATCAACTTCATTGAAAGCTTTCCCCCTTCTGTCCCGCAAGATTACTTTAGAAACCAACGTGCCTGCTCAGTATCTTCTCTGGGAGGCTGGATTCTGTAAAATAGTTGTTTCCTTTCACAGTTTGAGCACCATCACTGCAAGTACTCATATAAGAGCAGCAGTGACCCAAGCCAGTTATGAAAAGCTTTAACACTATGTTTCCCTGTAATACTTCACGCAATGGGCAGTAAAAATAAAACAGTCTTCAAAGATGTAACCTGCCTGTTCTCTTTAGTCAGGTATCCAACGTTGGGCAGAGGGTGGCACTTAGGTAGTTGCATTGCACAGTAAGGGAAACTCATCCTTCCCCATTTTCGTTTGGGAAGATCTGCATGTTCACGTAGTATTAACAAATCAATTTAAGCTTTCTGTACATTTTCAACATTATTCCACAATTGGACTTTTTATATGATAAAAAGTAGGCCAGTTCTGGATAACAGCCTGAATGGCCCCAGAATCTTCCAGCACATTTTAAATATGCGTGCATAAATACATCACATTGTGGTAGAACCTCCAGAAAGGAACATGAGACTAATTCTTGTATGTTTACAAAAGACAGATTAAAAATAATCTGTAAAGACAAAAGACCACCAGATGTCAGTCTAATTCTAGGCAGAGAAGAGATCTGCAGAGAAGGACTAAATGGAGACTAATCCCTGCTAGAAAGCAACACAATTCTTTCCTATTATAATTTACTTTCCAGCACATGCCATCCACACTCTTGCACAATTACTATTGTATCCAGCTGGCCACAAAAAATAGCCATCTTTCTGGATACTTCTGGGCATTTAAAACTGGTGGACAGGTATCCACTGCCTCCCAGAGATGTATCTTCCTTTATGGACTGGGAGGGGTATTCCCAGCACCGTATCGCATTGCTTATATGCACAAGAATATGCACCATCTGCCACGTCTCCTCTTTCCATACAGACAGAGTGACAGCAGTCCAGCTCTCAGCACCACCGTGCTTGCAGGCTCCAGGTACATTCAGATAAGGATGCCCAAACCCTAGGCAGAAGCAGCATGCTGAATCCATCACTGAAAACTGAAAATGATGATGGGTCTTCTGAAGACTCAAATATCTACAGAACAACTAAACAGATACATTGTAAGCTGAGTAGTAGGACTCAGTCTAGTTCTACTGAACTAGAACAAGGTGTTTCAGGTTCATGACATAGTCGAAATGTTTCCAAAAACTGGTTGAAACTTTTACATGAGCCATTCTTCTTCCTCCTTGAATCCACAGTAAATCCAAGGAGAACATCCACCGGTTTCAACACAGCACTCAAGCAGAAAACAGGGAGCAGTGTACTGATTCTATCTCAGAAGACACGAAATGAAGCTGGGGTTTCTAAAGAGTCATGAAAGATCTGAAGAACAACCAGATAGGGCAAAAGCTTCATTTATCTTCCTAAACTCTCTGTATTATTCTCAAGTTGATGTTTGCCCCCAGAATATACCACAAGCACACATCACAGAAGAATTCATCTAAAAGCATCTCTGACTACAGATGTTATCCAGGTATAAAATTACTAACCCAAATTTAAATGCCAGAAGAGGGCAGCAAAAAACAGGTCTAATGCAAGAGATGACTTACCTTGTGCTTGGGGCACCTCACTGAGAAATTCTCTTCGTTTAGTAAACAATCTAGAGGAGCAGAAGACAGCAACTTATTACTTTTTAAAATAAAAACCAACTTGAATAATACATTGCATGTGTTAATTTTGCCTCAAAGGTACACATTTTTCATTCAAAAATCTCTTACAGCAATACTATCTTACTAGCAGATTCATCCTGTCCACCCTCAAAGCTTTAGCAAATAAAATTACTGAACATCCCAAGTGACAATATTGCCTGGATTACCAAGCCAAGTCCAAGCATCCCCAGTCTTCCCACTCCTCTGTATAGAGTAAGAACCACATCAGCATGTCTACAAATCCCAATCCCCTTCAGCGATTCCAGCCTTCCCTGCTACAGCACAAGAAAGATGGACTCATTTATCCAATCTGAACAGACAATCCCTGCTTTATACTTCCTAGGAAAATTGTTGCCTTTCAACCTTATCCCAAAAGCCCTGCCACCATCAGGGGGAGAAGGGGTGTGTGTGTCTCTAGGCAGTTTATTTGCAATCCCAAATCCTGGTGATCAGTTTACACTTTGACACTACATTTGGTAGTCAGGTCACTCATGCTGCTCTTGAATCTGCTTCTATGACTTGTATATGTGAAGCTTCTATGATCTAAGAAATAGTATAATTAATGATTTAAACCTATTACAGAAAGCGGGGCGCCTATGTAGAACTGCTTATTTAGGAACAAATTAAGCAAGAGTGTTGTTTGAAGAGCATTTCTCTAGTGGCACTGCCAGCATAAGTGTTGCCTCCCCTCTCACCCTCCCTCCCAAATGATGCCTCTAAAGGATGCCGAGTCAGCAGCTCCCAGAACCTCAGTGTTATGCCCACACCAAGGAGCATCGCTGGCTGGCTCTCTGCCTTCCATTTGTGTCTTCCAGATGTCCCATATTTTACCCTCACACCCAAGTCCAAAAGCAGAAGCAGTCTCCCAAGAAAATTCAGCTGCCTCCCCTGTGCACGCTACCTCTCAACCTGCCCAAACTTCTGACATTGTTCTTTCCAATTGCCTCATGGACTGAAGGCAGACTGACTGAGTACCATCACCACACCTCAGTAGTTCCAAGCACCATCACCACCCCTTAGCACAACCAATACTGTAAGAATTCAGCAAGGTGCTTATGACCTTCTGTCTGCTCCAAACCTACCCAAATAGCTAGCAAGTAAAGAAGCACAATGGTAAATAAAATGTGCTAATTTAAAACGCTCTTAAGTCTGTAGCATAACCAGTGCTACCTGCTGTTTCAATCTGCTGGAAGAGTTTAGCAGACAGCAGGAGACTGCAACTAAAGCTTGAGGGAAAAGCTCTCTAGACACCCAAGCTTTGGCAGAGCATCCCTCTGCTATAAAACGCTTATGTTTCAACATGAATGCCTCTGGCCTGAATCAAAGAGAAACAGCATGCAATAGGCTAAGTTACTCAAGAGGTTTCAGAAAGGGGAGTAAAACCCATAATCCTGCCACAAAAAACCAATTCTAAATGTGGCATTAGCAAATAACAGGAAATAAATAAAATGTCTCATTATAAGGGCAGGAATTGTACATTTAGAATACAGCATGAATTATCACTGCATAATACAGCAATCATCGAAAACATACAGAGCAATCATCAAAAGCGTACACAGTATGTTAGAACAGGATGGAGTTTTTTTCTTTCTTGGAAACTCAACATAAGTAAAAAATGCGCCTAACTAGGATATCAGAACGGAAGATCCAGAGAGAACTGTCAGAAACCTCATACCTCATGCCTGATCTGCACATGGAGCTCAGTTTCTTACTAAGGTTGACATTTTCGTTGCAAATACAAATAGCAGATCCAATTAATAGCACTGAAAAATTTCATCAGCTAAGTGTAGAGAATCAGCTGAATACCAATAAGGCAAAACTTGTTCATCATTTCAAAGCTGGCCTGGATTTCAGTTAGCAGTTCCAAGTATTTTATATCACAGATTACAATTCATCATGAAGTTACCAGACACATAGCTATGATCAGTTCATTGTGGCAGAAAAGGAAAAAGAACTGAGACTCGACCTTGTTTGTAAAGATTTTTCTCCATAAAGTAGTCAGGGAAAACCTAAAACATCTTTAATAGAAGCAATTATTCCTCTGTAAGCTTCACACTTTGTCTCACCCTCTGTGTTCTGCTTGTTACTCATCTCTAATGATACTTGTGAAGACACAGGATTTCTGTTGTCTGGAAAGTAATTTTATTTTGCTGCTAGTCTTTTCCTAATTTACAGTCAAAAATCTTTTATATGTGAAACTACCTACAATACATGTCGTGGGGACAAGTGTGCTGCAACAATCAGGATCTGACTCCAGGTGGGGAGGGGAACAAGCAGAGGGAGAGGATACAAAATTTCAGAAAACAAAGATCCTGTTTCCATGGAGACATCCCTAGGACTGTTATCTTGAAACATCAGAGGCTCTTCATAAATTTGGACAGACGAAAGCCAAACACAGACAATGTTAACCACGGTTATTTCCATATAAAAATTACTTAAGTAGCACTACTGATCTTGATTTTTATGCAAATAGCTAGGAGGAGTTCAGCTTTCTTGCACCCTATATTGCCAAAGATTACTTTGTATGTAAGGAGATTAAAAGGAAGGCTGAATTAGGCTATATAAAAGCATCCATATGTACAAACTGGCAGCTTATGAAGCCACGTGCCTTGCATAGCAGCCAATTAGCAACAGCAGTGCAAAATCTGGCTCCTCACCAGGGCGGGATTGGAAGCCAACCATCGGTGCTGAAGCCAGAGCCCAGGCTGAACCACAGGGCCAGCCTTCAGCACTGCGAGTAACTGGAGTTGTTTGGAGATATTTCACCCTCCAGACCTTTACAAAAAATGCACTGCCTTTCAAATGAGGCACAGTAACCAACAGGGCACTAACTTCTAATTCACACCAACGCAACTGCCTAGGAGTACAGTGTGAATATTTCATCTCGTGGTCACTTCCAGGTATGCTACAGGACCTCAGTCAAAGACCAAGGGTTTATGACTTGACACACCCTAAGAAACACTCCAGCAAGTGTCTTCTGATTTATTTTAAGATATAAAACCAGTTGTACATAGTCAAAAAGCCTGAGAGCCCTTGTAAACATCAGCACAGACTTCTGAGGATTCAGAACAGATCTAACCCAGATCTTCAATAAAGCAGGGTGGCAGCATCCTACAAAGCAGGATGGTCAACTTCAAATGAAACTACCACAGAGCTCAAAGAACTTGCGAAATATCCATATCCGATTCACTACAGGAAAGACAGCAGCACTGCATAACCAATAAAAAGGGTTTATAGGCAGACAGCAGGCTGAGGAAAGAGAAAAAAATGCTGATTTGCTTCTTGAGGAAGCCTACATTTTCTGCTTGGGCATAAATAAAAATCAAGTCCTATTCCGTATAGCTTGCTTATTTCTCTTATATAGATTTATTGGAAGAACGGCTATAGATTAAGACAGCTTGATTACACTTACAGATAAAAGCAACTGCAAACAAGGTCTTTTACTGTCATACTATCAGGCTGAAATTTTGAATGCTAAGATTCTGCTTCAAGCTGGGCTCTTTTATTTGTTTTGGTTGAAAACTTCAGCTAAAGCAGCCTAACAATTTCCTTAAAGCTCCTTCTTGGGAAAAAAGTTATTCTGCCCATGTTAAATATTCCAGCAAATTTTCTCTGACCAGCTCTAACATATCTCAATTTTCAGTAGGTCCTGAATTTGAGCCAAGGCATGCCCTTGCCAGCTTACCACAACATCAGCAAATATAACTCTTCGAAAGGAGGAATAAGGATTTTAATCTGCACATCCTCAGGAGAGGCTTCGCAGATGTGAGTTGCTAGGTCCTTTGAAAATTCACAGAATGATACAGTATATTCCACCAAATATACTTTTGTTTGGAGATGAGCAGGTCTTTCCTGTAAACGAACTTCTGGCCTCAAATTTAAGCACCAGACTGACAAGCACTGAAGTTGTCAGGGTACATTTCTAAGGCTTGCGCAGCCTGAAGGAAGAAGGCAACTATTTCAAAACTGCAAAATGGGAAGTTCTGGCCCAGAAGGCATCAGAATTGAAAATGTTACTGAGAAAGGCAATCTGGAACTGGAGAGAGTGGAGGTAAGCAGGATGATGAGACTAGTGCTAGTAGAAGTTAGCAGCAGGGAATTAAGGAAGAGTGCCAGCAGAATGAGGCTAAGACAATCAGGACTGATCAGCCAGAAGACTGTAGACTAAGAACTAGTGGGATAAGGCACAGAAAGGTGACGATCAAAGGCAATATACAGGAACAAATTGGGACTAGCAGGGTTGAATGTGACAAGGAGCTAAGTTAGGAGAACCAAACAGGAGTTAAGATGCCCAGAGATGAAAAACAGAGCTAGGAGCAAGAAAGGAGAGGAGGAGGTGATATAAGAGCAGAGAGGAGGAAGCCAGAATGACAGCTAGAAGACTGGACAAAGGAAAATGTGTCAAAGAGCAGAGAGAATCTGGTCTTACAAAGAGACTGGGATAAGAAATTTGAGAGGAGGAACCTGAGACCAACTAGATAAAGAGCCTGTGGCTGGTATGAAGAGCTGGAGTGGAGAACATATCAGACACATACGGACTGAAGAGGGAGAAAGAGAAATGAAAATGTGCAAAGAAACAAAGAGAAGTCTTTGTTCTCACTATATCATACTCTTCCTGGAGTGAAACCAGAGATTCACCAGTTTTACCAACTCCTCTGCCATTACTGAAATATGTTTGTGAAACTCACAGTCCAAGTAACCTATCTCCATGCAGCTCTCACAATTTATTACTCCCATATTACTCAAAGGAGGGAAATTAGCATTCTGACAGACGGCCATATGACAACATGATGTCTCATAATAAATTTAAAAGAAAATGAAATAAGCATTGCCTTGGAACTTCAACACAAAAAGCTACTAAAAAAAAACCAAACAACAAACCAACCTCAAAGGTTGCAAAGTCAAATCAAATTAGAGAAAAAGCCAAATTTCATGTAGCCCACTTCTACATATAGCAGACATATTATATTACATTTAATATGAACTAAAGAGTATGATTATGTACTAGTTTTTGTACACAGGACACTGCCTCTTCTGTGCATGACACAGAACTGCTCTTGGGAATCAGTCATGATTGTTCAGTAAATTTGTCATCTGGAGGATCCTACCGCATTTGCTGAAGTGGAGTAGAGTTAATGAAGGTGTATCTGAAGAAAAAGGACAGTATCTTAATTTTGATACCTGTGTTTAGAACATAAAAAATGCTACATAATGTACCTAGTAACACCAGAATTCAGATTAAGCACCCTAAACTATTGGGAACATTCACTACAATTTATTTTGGTTTTTTTCATGGTATTGGAAAGGACAGGTCACAAGCCAGAAAAATTACTAAACACAAATCTGATGATTCTCTCTCTCATATGTACTGTAAATAAAAAGTTTATTAATGTTCTTGAAACTCTTAAGCATGACAGAGATGAGTATCACAGAAAATCCCACAGTTCAACTTTCAGAACTGAGACTGAATCATACACGGTAAACAATACACAGTAAATAATACACAGAATCAATGAAGACAACATATGTTCATGAATGAGTACCCTTTCGTCCTGCAGGCTGAGGGAGGGCCTTATGGAAAAAGATGCCAGTCTTTAATATGGCAATTACTATCTTCTAAGATGCATTCCTGAGAGACCAAAATTGAACTTACATGGACACCCTTGTTTCTGGCAATTTTTTGAGTGTATGATCTTTGCAACGTGAATAATGTTTCTTTAATATATTTTATTTAATGTAAAATCAAGGATTCTCCATCTGCAATATTAATTTAAACAAACACATTTATATTAGAATAAAATGCAGTGCTCCAATAGGGTGTGATTTCACAGTGAGAGGTGCAAAGCAGTCATTCAGAAATGAGCATACCTACTTGAAATTCTGTAACATTTGAAAAGCAGTCTAAAAATAGGTGGTGAAATAAGTGGGCTGCTGTGGAAGTGGGATAAACAGGAAGCTTGCAATTATTCGTCAGTCGAGTCGTCATCTCGAATCCTGAACTGATATCAGACTAAGTTTTGTATGATCCGAAAAGCGAGTTAGAAGGGGCTGGAATAATGGGACATTATTCATTCTGAGCCGGGATTTTTTACCCAAGAAAATAGTTTGTCTCTGTGAAAAACTTTCACTATTGTACTCAAAATGCCAACTCACAATCCCAGGCTCATAGCTGGAAATAAAAAACTCACAGTAATTTTTATAATTTGTTATGACAAAACTTTTAAGTAATATCCCTTTCTATTCTCCCCTTCAGTCTCAAAAGGCGAGACCTTTTGGAGAACTACATAATCCAAATCTTTCACTCTGTTTTAATTTCCACTTCTAATAACAACATTTTAATCATGCTTTTCTCCTGCAAACCTACTGACCCATCTTCTATACAACCTGTGCTCCTAAGAAGGGGACATTCATCTCTAAAGGCAAATGCACGGGTGGAACTCCAGTCTCTGCCTCTGATCACTGACTACAAGGAGCAAATTCTGTAAGCACATAACATCCAAACCATTAGCTTGTCCAGTGATGAAAACTGGACCTAATCAAGAGAGTGGCTGGAATGCTTCTAAGGAGCATCTTCTAAGAAAGGCTGTGTGGCAAGTGGTACTGATGATTCTACAAATATTTTACACTTGAAATCATTACCATGCCTATCCATAGGAGTAAAACTCAAAGAGGAAATATCTTTCTGGTTACTTGTACCCTTTTAATAAAGGTTTTCTATTTTCCATAAGAAAAGACTGGTCAGCTCTCATATTGCAACTACATTTCAGTTACTGTAGCTGCATTCCCCAAAAGCTGCATTTTCTGCACTTTCAGGTAGATTCTTTTTCATAACAAGTTTCATCTTGTCCCAATGCATTACTGTACACTGTTTATCTGATGCCATTTGTGATGGTTTGACCTTGGCCAAATGCCAGGTACCCACCAAGCTGCTCTATCACTTCCCCCCTTCCCTTCTCTCAGCAGGGCAAAAAGGGGGAAAGAAAATAAGATAGGAAAAAAACAACCCTTGTGGGTAAAACAAAAGCAGTTTTAATGTAAGCTAAGCAAAGCCAGGTCTGTGCACAGAAGCAAAAAACCCCCAGATTTATTTTCTACTTCCCATTAGCAGGCGATGTTGGGCCTTCTCAGGAACCAGGGCTGCAATACGCGTAGCGGTTGCCTCAGAGGACCAAGGGTGACCCCACCCCTCTTCCTCCTTTTTCCCGGCTTCATACCATATGACGTCTGCTCAAGTATAGAATATCCCTTTGGTCAGTTCGGGTCAGCTGTCCTGGTTGTGTCCCCTCCCAAGATCTTGCCCACCCATCCCACTGGGGGGAAATGTTGGAAAGAGCCTTGGTGCTGTGTAAGCACTACTCAGCAGCAGTCACAACACCAGTGTTATTAACACCCTTCTAGCTCCCAACATAAAACACAGCACCATGAGGGCTGCTATAGGGGAAAATCAGTTCCGGCTCAGCCAGACCCAGCACACCATTTCTCACCGTTCATATTGTAAAGTACTTTGGAATTACTCAGTGTCACTTGTTTTGAATAAACATGAAATATAGTTAGCACGTCATTTTTCTTACCTGCATCGATGGCACATGGGTAATGGTATCGGAAGGAGCAGCCTTTGTTGTAGCAGCCTAAGGTGGCTCCTGGTTCCTGGCAATGGGAACATTTCTGAAAGGGAAACCAAGAAATGGTAATGACAACTGCAATCATCTATCCAAATATCTGTATTTTCATAGGAATTTTATCAAACACATTCCAGCAAAAATTTCTTGAGTATCACAATGTTAGACTGTACTTTTCTACACCATACAAAGAAAGGCCTTTTGAATAGGCAGCAACATAAGCACTTTCAAACAACAAACTTTTCAGCTGTGTTAACCAGGCAAGACATACCAAATGTTTAGACCAACCATTCAGAAAGAACTTGAAACACTTCTCAAATCCATTTCACTGTCCCATGTATCAGTACCTGACAATGACATCAATGTGAAAATGAGAGGAAAAGAGCTTTTTTTGAATATACAGCACCTTAAAAATGAGAATTAGCATGACAAAGAATGATTCAGAAGACATCATCAGCATAGAAGTAATTTAGTTACATAATTGTCATTATCACTAGCAGTCCAAGAAGATCAAGGCCAAGCTGAACATTTTTTCACAAGTGATCAAAAAAGGTTTACTGGGAGCAGGAGAAGATCAAGGGAAAATACTTCACCATCACAGAAATGGCACATCTCCAAAAGAAACACCTGCAGTGCTCGAAAGATGTTCATACATTTATTTTCAAAGTAGTAAGACTCATCTGATGACCACATTCAATTTTCATTACTTAAATACTATTATCTCAACTGGTCAATGATGTATTTGACCGTATCAGACAGGCATGAATGCAGCAGAATGAAAATCACTCGCCCATTTACTTCATCTTGAATGACTTCAGAAGTAGGTGTATCGTGCACCTCATTCAGACAGCAGCTTCATTTCTTGTATGTACACAGTAAGTGATTTTCATTAACTAATTAACATTCTGATGAAAGCTGATTTCTGACAGGTTGACATTTTTCCCTTCTAAAAAGAAAACAAGGCACATCTGGCACAAACCACCAGTGGCTAAGAATCATAGAATTATGGAATCGCCTTGGTTGGAAAAGACCTCCAAGATCCAGTCCAACCATTAACTCAGCACTGCCAAGTCACCACTACACCGTGTCCCTCAGCACCTCATCTACATGTGATGAGACCGCTACTATTTAAAAATTAAAAGACAAATAGACTACTGACAGAAAAAAAAAGATAACCTACACTAACTTTTGAGTTATACTTAATAAACACAGGAATTTTGGTTTTCCTGATAAACACAACTAAAACCACAATAAAGCCTTGTACAACTGGTACAATTCACCTTGAGTTTAGGCTGGAAGAAGTTGCCTTTGGTCACTGACTGCACAGAGACCATGACATGACCTAAAACCTCTTCTACTGGAAAAGCTAGTGTCAAACTACATGTACTCTACTAATGCTATCAGCAAGCTACACCTGTACAGCACACAGAACAGATGTGCTCAAACCAGCAGTGCGCCTGGCACTGGACAAAATCATGGTGTTTTTACCGTACAAGGAGGCTCATATGCCAAGATGGCCACATCAGCTAGACCACACTTCTTTACTTCCCTGAATAACATACATGTGGTAGTGGAGGTCCACAGAATAAATGCGACCAAAGCTAACAGCCACAGCAAAGTTCCTTTCTCTGCACAGTAAACAGGGTTTTGATTACAGTATTTCAAAAACCACTGAGAATATCTGACAGTCATTGCTCTTCCTACTATTCTGTGCTATGCAGCAATGACTACAGTTTGTATTTAAATGACTGAATGAAGATGAAAGCAAAACTATCTCCAGCCATAAACCAGGTGGCCCTCTTCAAATCAAAGCAGATGCAACAAACAGAAAAGCTTGTGAGATGTCAGTTCTCATGACATCTACAACTACAGTCTTGAATACTGCCTTCTCTTTCCGATTACGCCAAAGCATCCTGAGCCTGATCTTCAGCACTCCCTATTAAAGAGTGTCTATCTTCTAACTACTGAATGTGCATCATGACAAACTACTGCTATACTTATGATGTAAGGAAAGTGTCCCTATGGCCTAGGAAGAGACATTCAAGCAGCTTATTTTGCCTGTCAGAATGCTAGTTTTCAAAGACAAAAATCCCCATGTAAACCAGTGTTTAAATACACACCAAAACGTATGGACCTCTAGTCAAAATGTAATGTAATTCACTCTCTCATGGGAGTACAACCAAGTTTAATTTATGGAAAATGTCTTTTCCTGGTTAGGAAGTCTACCCTAGAAGAATATTACATACTGGCAATAGTCCCAGATTTACCTATGCCAAGTATTCACAAGTATACACCTATGCCAAGTGTAGCTTGAGGAGTTTTGAACCAGAGCTCTTTACCTGTATGCCTTATTCTCTCTTTTAGAATAATTAATCTCAGTCAGCCACATCTAACAGGACAGAACCCAAATTGACTATTCTTTTTGAACACAGATATGAATTTCTCGTTTTGTTCCTCAGAGGCATTCTGTCCTCTTCACTTTATCTTGTCTCTGAAGTACCATCACACTGCTGCAACAGAAGAGGTCATTCTTCCCTGGAACACCATGTCCTGTACAGAGCAGTCAGTAAAAGCATAAGAACTACAGCAGCAGAGATTAAACTGCAGCTGTGTAAAATTTTTCTTAACACTAAAAAAGGCAAGTCTTTTAAAGAGTGTGCTATGCGATACAACTGAAAACAAGAAGACCCCTAGCAAAATTTTTTTAATACTTTTCCAAATGTTAATTCAGTCTTTGAACTTATTCTTTGTTGCATCTAGCATGGTTCATCTTGCTATTCTGAAGCTTGCAGCAGAAACATGACAGGCATTTTGATGAATTTTAAGTGTGCCTGGAACACCGCTCAGCTGAGAATGGGTACAGAATACTTTCAAATCAGCTGTAGTTAGGACTGATTAGAGAGGAAAACTGGCTAGTTAAGATGCCAAAGCATGAACATCAGGCTTTTATTTCCCTTTTTTTTTTTTTTTTAGTGTGCCAGATCAACTACATTATTACCAAGGTTACCTGCAGCTACACCCACAACAGCAATTCCCCAGTGGACTACAATACCATTGACTGCTCAAGGCAGAGATCATCTGCTGCTGCTGGCTCCCCTGCTGCTGAACAAGTCTCCATTCTGGCAGATGCTTCTGCTTTTCACAAGCCACTGACAGTCTAATGGCCCCATTTCTTCTACCTCCTGGGACCCGCGACCATCTGCTTCTTTCAGGGGAAGCTGGGGGAACCACATACACAATAACTCCTCTTTTCTTTTGAGTTCTTCCTTCTTGACACACTGCAGAGTGACTAAACAAAGCAGACATCCTACAAAGCTGTTTGGCTCCAAAACAATGAGTCTATCACTTAATCTTTGAAAGACACTATCATCATGTACTGCCACATGGTTTCCAAATATATCCAGCTGTTTCTAGAAAGACAGAAGAAAGTGATTTAAAATATTTCTGGATGGTCTCAGTCTTCTTTTGCAAGACTTAAGGCACAGCAAAGGTGTGATAAGATAAAAAGATGCCTAGTTCCTCCTCATACTTTTGGGGACTTTGATTAGACTCTTATCTTACGTATTTATGTTTCAAAACAATCAACAACAAAATGCACACTACAAATTAGAATAAAATCAAGGAATTTCATACAGGAAATATGCAAATTTGGCTTAATGACCACCGTTGTTGTTCTCTTTGCTCCATGAGCAAGTTTTCACCAAACTTCATCCTGCAGCCATTCACCAGCAGATGGTAGCAGCCTGCTTGTCACTTGTAAAGGAATTGTAGCATTCTTATCCAGAGAAACAGCACTCAGGCTCTCATGGGAAGTGAAATTCCTTTTGCTCAGTAAGCAGCCTGCTTAACCTCCTCTGCTTGAAAGAGCTGAAGGCTGGTACTTGGAGTGTGCTCCCAATGGCAGGTGCCAGTGGATAGTAATCATTGCCAGGCATCTCATCAACTCCCAGCTTAAATTAAAACAGAAAAAAAAAAAAAAGGGGGTGGTGGGGAGAACAGAAAAAAAACCCCACCACACAGTGAAAATAGATTCAGAAGTCCTATCTCCACAATTCATCTCCGGCCACACAGCACATATATCTCACTTAGAATAGGCTGGAGAGACTGAAAAGTGCCATTTAGAAGAGACACTCCATCCCTTCAACTAAATTATCAATAGTATTAAAGCCAGATACATTGTCTCTACCTCTCCACGCTGGTACAGCTCACCATTCTCTGTCTACCAAAATGAAGTAACACCCAACCTGGAAGTGTGAACAGTTGGAGGACAGCTACCACAGAGGCAGCAGAGCCGCTCCAATTCATTCAAAGTACTAAAACATCCACTAGCTGTATTTCTTTTGATTTAAGAGTTTTTTTCCTCCCTGCAATTCGTATTCCTTCATCACTACAAGAGTACACTCTGACAGCACACTGCTTTAAATGTAATAAATAGGGGTGTGGGTTTTGGGTACCTTTTTTTTTGCCTCCCTCAGATTTGTACCCAACTCCACATAGGTGTTATAAAATAAACAAATCCTCAGCTACCTACCTACCTCCTCCTAACCAAGCACAAGCTCTTAGGCTTGTGAAAAGAAGTGCCCCAAGCTGCTCAAGTAAAACACACACCTTTAAATTTTCTCTTTGGCTCTGCACTAACAGAGATAATGCCTTTGCCTAGGAGCACTGGAATCCCACAGTGGACAGGGTTTTGCTGGTGGGAGGACGGGAGCCACCAAAGTAGCACTTCCAACATATTTTGGGCAGAAGCAGGAACGGTTGCTTAGAAGCAGATTAGTTGCTTCTGCCCAACACTAATATAAGGTGTTTTCAGATGATTTCTCCACTGTCTTTCTTGTGGAACAACTACCAAAACAGTTTAAGCAAGGACATTCACAATAGATGCAACTGTATTATATTTTCTGCTGTCTAGAATTCAGGGACTTTTCTTGCTGATCGGTTGCTTCTTTCAGTTTGCTCACCTGTGCCCAACACTCAGGCCTCATTCTAACTTCCTCTCTTCCAAGCACCAAGTTTTTCCTTTGCTCTCTGTTTTCTTCCCTTTTCCTTTACTTTCTAGGTATCTCCTTGTATCTCCTTGTTTTTCCCCTTCCTGCCTACCAGTGTGTCAAGAATGCATAAAGAGAATAAAATGTAATGCAACGACTGAAGGTTACTAAAAAAGAAAAGGAAGCAAGAAGAGAAATACATGTGGCATTAATTATGCAGGTACAAGTCTTCACTTTAAATGTTATATGCATTTCTCATGCTCTCTCCTTCATCTGTTTAAATTACAAGCTTTTAGGAAAATAATTGCTTCTGTATAATTGCACTGCACAAATGCAGATGTAAGATAATGAGGATTTCAGAGTCAGCTGCAATATGAGGAAGGAGGGCCTTCTGACTATTTCTGATTAAACAGTTGGCAAGCTAGGCAGAGGCTCAGATTTAATATCCAGGCAAAAGGGCAAGCGAAGCAGCAGGCAGCCACATTCTCTTTCCTGGAAGGCAGGATGCAGAGAGACAACTTACTCCAACAAGCTACAACGAAAACAAAAAATGCTTGGTTTGCTATAGGAGAAAGGAATAAGTGATTTTGGAAGACTGCTGCAAAAAGGGATTGAGATGAAAAAAGGGTGGGTTGGCAGACATTTTTAGGAAATAGAAGAGGAAAACAGCAGTTTCACTCTGAGGTGTAGATACCGGTTAATAAAAAAAAAATGCTTACGTGACTGAGGCTAGAGATAACCAGTACTGAAGGATACAGAATTATTAATTTTCATTTCCCATCAAACAATTTAAGTTCTACAAAAACCAGGCACAGAATATTAGAAAAATGAACCTCACAATTAAAAAGGTAAAAATACTTTAAACTTGCATTTTTAAAAGGTACCTACTGCCAACAATGATGTACTCCTATAGCAAGCAAAACAAGTAATAATAAAGGAAAATAGTCACTGAAATAAAATTGGGCAGCTATCTTCAATTCAGGAAACTAAGGACAAATTTAGATTCCAGGATTTCAGCAAACAGACAAATCAATGATCTAGAAAATGCTATACTAATAAAGCTGCATTAGGAAACACAGTAAAAAGTTGGAACTGCAGTTCTGCGTGGGTTGCTGAAGCACAAAGGGAAGCTGCAGCTCAAAATGGATGGCATAAAAAACCCAGAAGAAATACAAGAACTGAAAAATATCCTATTCAATACATACAAAACTGATTAAAGTACAACAGAAGGAGTTGAAATGAAGAATAGAGCATTCTAGTCCCCTCAACTCAAAGGAAAAAGAGAAAGTAACAAGAACAGAAATAAATGATTAGTTTTGACAGGGACTGGTTTGCCAGCAAAAATTTCTAAGGTCCTATTGCAGACACTTAAGCTATTTAACTGTATTAACAGACTCACAAAAAGAGAGGTGGACTAAAAGGTGTGAAAACTTGCAGAGTTTGCAAAATTATCCAAGGTAGCCAGATCTCAAACTGATGGTAAAGAGCTGCAAAAAGCTCTTACAATCTCTCATCTCAAAATGGAGATTAAAATTAATGTTAAGTACAAAGTGATACACACGGGGAAAATATTTTCACCTATGCACACAGATGATGACATACCCTAAATTAGCTTTTACTGCTCATGGGAAGGTATTAGTAGTCAACCTGGACAGAAACATCATGCAGTCCCCACAACCGCAAAAAAAGAGACAGCCAGAACATAAGAAGTTATTAGGAAAAGAAATCAATAACGAAACCCAACTCTTCATTATGTCTATGTATTACTCATATAGTATCCTGACACCTTGAATACTGTGTGTGGTTCTGGCAATCCTATCAATAAAGGAATACAACAGATCAGAAAAAAAATAAACAGACACAGAGATAACTAGGAACATAAAGAGCTTACATTAGAAAAGACTAAGTCTTTTGGAAAGAGGTAACTGAAGGGGGACTGAGATCTACGAAATCAAATATGGTGTGTATAAAGGAATGATTCTTAGCCACTTCAAAGAAGGAAGACGAAGTTTAAATTTAAAATAAATCCACTTTTTTTTTTCCCACAAAGCAAATAAATATAAAAGTCATCACCACAGAATGCTGCACTGGTCAAAGGATAAGAGTTCAAAACCAGAATAGACAAATTCATCAAGGAGAGGCATGCCACTGCCTGTTAAACAGTGATGCAAAAGAGACTACTCTAAAGCTGCGACTGCTGAAAGGGAGAATATGCAAGTAGCACTCTGTATGTGCCTGCTTCACAACACCATCTCCCAAGAGAACTACTCCTGACCATTGCTGGAGACAGCACACCACAAGAAAACATAGTTTTGTATCTGCCTGGAACAGCAGTTCTTTTGTAGACCACAGTGAACATCAAAAAAAATCCCTCATGATTATTAATAAGAATGTAGGCACCCAGAAATTATACTGTTAGGTTACAAGTTTAAGGCTCTTCACTCTCACCTCCATAACAGGAAGGCTGAACTAAAGTGTAACACTATTTAAAAGCACTGAAATTTGATCTAAGCGATAAATTCATGTTCACCACTCCATACAAGCCTAAGTGTTTCATTCACCCGCTGGAGTGATCAAAAGGCTTAAACATGCATGAACATACTCTAGGAGATAAGACTGGTGAAAAGCTGGGAAAGTCATAGAGGAGGATGAAGGATGAACCCTCCCTGCCTCTCCAACAATGGAAGGAGAAAAAAAACCCAAATGAAATAAGGACCAAGCATAACTGAACCAGAACAGAGGTTAGATACTTCAAGAGTAAACTGATGGTTAACTAAAATAGATTTTGGAAAATTAACAAAAAATAGTAACTTTAAAAGGTAATGAAAAAGCACGTTAAATTTCAACTCAAGCAGGCTACGCAAGCACCTTTGTAGCCATTTCATATTTTAAAAGGAATATTAAAATAATACATGTATTGCCAAGTCCAAGAAGACAAGAAATGAGTAAATCTTATTTCTTTTCATCACAAAGAGCCACCCTGAATGCAAGAAACATTTCAGACAACGACTTGTAAGTATAGTGATTTGAATTTGCTAAAGTATGCAAGTCTAGCAGAAAAAAAATTAACAGTTTATGTTATCTTTCCTATTCATTTGGGGAATTAAACGTGCAACAGTAAGTGCACTTTAGTTACGAAAAGGTCTGAAAGACAGAAGAACAGACTTAAAAGAGGAAAAAGAAATTCAAATTTTCAAGCAGTGATTATGTGATAAGGAAATACAAAGTTGTGGGAACAGCACAATCAGCAAGATAGAGCATTTACTCCAGTTGGATTTTCTGCCAGTACTAGATTTCTTTCCCAACCATCTTGGATACAGATTACAGGAAATATCCAAATATATGACTGAATTTCTATTTAGCATAAGGTCTACAGAGTGCAGTATAGAACAATGGCATGCAGTTACCTTAAAACAAAGCAACACCACCACTATAATGGAAGAGTTTTTGAATAAATTAAATGATTACCAAAAGCTCTCCCCTGTAAAGCAATATCAATGACCAGAGTGACATAAAAAAGAGGAAAAAACTGACATAAACAAGGAAATGCAATAAACTGAACTCAAGAAATACGTTTTCAAGAGGCAAGCTGCATGAAGGAACCAGTTTTTCTCCAGCCAAAGAAAAAAAGATGATGATTAGTATTTATCAAAAGGCTCAAAGGAAAAAAAAAGGTCACAATCAATATTTTAGTAGTGGTGGTGGATTCAACAGAAATAAAACCTTTGTAAAGGCTTAAAAACAAGGAAATGCATTTGAGTAAGGCAAACTGTAAACAGAAAATACTTTGACAAGATACTAAAATACCTATGCAACCTGGCAGGAAAAAGGGTGTAGCCCAGATCCACCCCTGTCAACAAACTGAAAGACTTGTAACACTGGACAGAAATAAACCCTTTGTCACTACTTGTAATAACCCATGCAAGCCCTTGTCATAAACAGAGCCCCACTGTGCAAGACACTTTGGTAATACAGAACAAAGCATTGGTGGATGCAAAGCAATTAAATAGGAATGGTGAGACTGAGCCAGCAGCATTGGGCAGAGTCCATCACAGCAGCAGGCTAAGCATATCCAATTGTTCAGCAGAAATCCCAGACAAGAAAGGCTTTGAAGAAATGCGTGAAGGAAAATAAAGATAAACGTGCAGGGTTTTGGAAGTGAAGCACTTCATTTACGAAACTGTAAAATTAGCCGGGATGCACTGATTGGAAGTAGATCAGAAGTTCTTGAAACTGAAAGAAGAAAATGAAGCAGGATGAAGGCAGATAAAATAATTAGGCATAAGAAAAGAGGAAGCTGTCATATGAATGTGAAAGAAGTAGGTGTGTGAAAATGATACTTCAGAAAAAAATGTTTGTAACAGTATTCTAAATGGACGTTTACTCATTAATAAGAATACCAATTCTTAAATTAAGGTCTAAAGAGACCCTCCTATTGCGCCGTCAAAATATATTCCACTGCAAGTAAGGATAGGTGAAAAAGGTACAATGCTCATCTTACTGGAAAATGAAGAACTTGCCTCTCTAGGAAAAAAGTGGCAAATAAAAATACTACTCAATACTGTTAAAGAGAGAATGTTGAGAAGACAACAGCTCCCCAAGAAGGCTGCTGAAGCAGCAGTTGGCAGCAGAGCTATAGTAATGAGTAGCAAAGTGCACACAGGTATTCCTGAGGTCACTGGTGGCTGTTCCTACCACCCAGGAAAAGTAGCCAAAGATGGGCAACAACAGCAGGTGAAATCAATCCAAGAGAAGAGGTAAAGGTGCAGTGCTTGTGGAAGGAGAAATGGCTGTGAGTCAGTACATCTGTCTTCAGTGATTTAAAAAAAAAAAAAAATTGGAAAGGAGATGTAAACTCATGAATCACAGCAATAAAAAATCAGTTAAGGAAAACCAAACAAATCAGTAACATGATAAAATGACCTCAGACCCAGAGGAGGTGCTCTATGTAAAATAATGTTTGCTGGTCAAAAATCTGAATGGGTTTAAAAAGGAATATATAATTTCACTATTCAGTAATCATCAGGAAAAAAACGACAAACCATAAAGATATGTCCTGCTGAAGCTACCCACTACAATAATAACTACTTTTCATGAATTCTAAACTGAATTTATTCAAAAATATCTAGGGGCAGGAGGCTTTCCAGAGACACACAACACAGGAAAACTTCGTATGAGCTATCAGCAGTATACGAGCGGCAGCAAATATAAATAGCAGCAGAAGCCCAAGGCTGGATGACATTCCAGCTGGATATTACAAAGCAGCTGAGGTGGTGTCAGTAGTTTCCTTAAAGGACAGACTTAATGTTCTCCTGGGGGAAGAACTTCCTTCCTCTAGCGATTAAGGAGCTGTGTGGTTCGCCCCAGATCTGAAGGGGACAAAAAAAAAAAAAAAAAATAAAAATATCTAATGAAGATCTTTCAGGCTCAGAACACCACTGAATTGTGCTAAAGGCAGTAATACTACCTGAGTATTTGCAACCCACATTTTCAGTTTTTATAAATCTAAATCAGTCTATACTAAGATAAAAAGGACTGGTATGAGCCATAGACTACTTAGAAATCAGTCATTGTGCAAGATGGAAGAAAAATTTCAATCTTTTTTTTCACCTGAGGCAGAAATTGAAGGATACAGGCAATCTTGTTTTGTTTTTAATTTATTTTACACAGGCATACCCTCTTCTCACTTCTTAGTCCTCCATCTTCTGAAGGACTCAAAGCAAAAGTTTAAGTCTGCAGTAAAGTCTCCTTTGTTAGACAGCTTCAGAGACTTAGAATAGAATTGGCATTACCTTTGAAGGTATTTGTCCAGAAAACTGAATTTATTGGTTACTATGCAAAACTCCTGTTTCCCAGGAACTGCCTTTGCAGATTTCTGCTTAGAGGAATAGTACCATGTGGCATCACTAAAGAATTCTTATTCTTCCCAATAACAATGTGTGACACTTCAAAGGAAAGTAATTAAATTTCAGTACAGGAGTTAAGACTGCATTTAAACATCGTAAAATAGTTTTATGTGCGTATAATGTGGGTATTGGGATTTTTCTAATCTAACGTAAACAATTTCCTAAAATTAATATCTAAAAAAAAATAATGTTCGTTTTCTGGAAATCACTGGTCACAGGTATTGTGTCAACCTTGCAAATTTAGTGATTAAATTTAACTTGAAGAGTTATTCCCCCAGAAAACCCTGAACAATTAAATGTAATAAAGAATTACATATGGTACAAGTACATTCAAGTTGGGATTTCCAGCATTTTAACTTTCTGTAAGAAAAGACAAAACTAATATCAAATGAACACATAACATTTTTTTTTTTTCCTGACTCTAAATGATCCATGAGCAAACTTGAAACTTGGCTTCCTCCCATTACATCTGCGCAACTAAAACATGCAACCTTGTATCAGATCACTAATCTTCCCATTTCATTAAGAACACCTAACAATTTAAACACAATCTATACTTTCAATTTCCCAAGCACGCTACAAATTTGTCTTAATGGTTACAAAATAAGCGGTTTTGAAGTCTGTTTTACCCAGTAATTAACTGAATTGTCAAAGGCCATGTAGGGAATTTTTGGCAGTGTAGGCAAAGTCTGAATTTCATTGCTTTCATACCTGAACTCAAGTGCATGAAGTTGCCTTTCCCTCCCATCCCCACCTCCTTTTTTTTCCTTTTAAGTTGAGCAGCAGTGTCCTTTAGAGAAAGTCCTCATTTCAGAGATTCATGCCAGGACACCCTCCTCCTTTACTCCCCCCTGCCCCCACCCAGTAGTAAGTCTTAAGAAGTTGGACACTCTAATCATCAATAACTTTCTGAAACTTAGCAAGTGTGAGTTCTCAGTAAGAATAAAGGAGTCAGAGGTGCAAGAAAAGCTGCAATTAGCAGCATAGTGCAAAGTACCAACATACCCACATTTTACAAAATGATAAGCCATAAGAGAAAGACAAATATATATCTGAGTTAGGATTAAGGGATTCAAGCACAAATCAAAGCATGCAAGGAGTGAGAAACAGGCGGAAAAAAAGAAAATGATTATTGAGGACTGTACAACCAGTTTTTAATATCCAACCTTTAATGCTTTCTCAGACAGAAGGAAAGCTTAGGACACAGACAACAATTAGGTGGTTGAGATAAGATGTAAGTGTATTTAACCTATGATCAGTTGTGCAACCAGACCTCAGGAAGACGTATGCAATCTATTTTTACCACTGGTAGCGCAGGTACTGACAACCAATGCAGCTGCAGCACGCAGAGCTCTGGGCAGGCTTTGCCACTCACCACAGTCTTTGTGTCTTGGGTAGGGCTGCTATTTTACATGAAGTCCCACGCTGTTACGTCTATTCTTACCAACAGTTCAGCAAGTCTGAAGACAACTTAAGTAGATCTACATGATTAAAGTAACACCCTGATTACTGCTAGAATCTCAAAAGAAACTGCAGCTATTTTAGTCCTTTTAACAGAAGAGAAATGCCTGCTTTAGGTTACTCCAGCTGGCAAATTAGGCCAGAGGAGGGGAGGGAGCACTCAGTCCCTAGTGGTTCCAGATCATAGAATAATGACAATAAAGAAAAAACTCTACCTTTTCATATGTCCAGACAACTAGATGGTTGCACTTGACATCAGTAATGGATGCCACAAAGCTACATACATTTAAGAACCACCTTAGACAAATTTTTAAATGTACCTTTTACTGAATTTACTGGTTTATGTAATTAGTAACATCATTCTGGAAAAACCTTCTCTCTGAAGTCATGGTCTTGACCAGTCAACTCAATTCCAGACCATTTTAAAACATCAGTTTGTACTTGTACAACCTGCTGCTGCCTCCTATCTGATCCCTAGGCTGGGGCATTTCCCTGTATTGCTACTGACACTAAGAGTCAAGAAAGCTGGTTCAGCTCAAAAAATTAGCTTGATAACGATGAGGGGGGTGGGAAGAGTGGGCTGAGAATTTGCTGGCCAGATCAGCTACCTGTGACTTGGTTCAGTCACAGCGCTGTACTGCTGGCAGCAGGGGAGGCACAGGGCAAAAGAATGGCTGATAACAACCCTAACTTAGCCCAGATGAAATTACCACCATATTTCAGCTTCACAACGGACTCTTCAGTGGAGCAGAAGTAGTTTCCAAGGGACACTCTTCACTCTTTTGTACCTTTAATAGCAAAGGAGCCTTGACCTTTTGCTACATTCCTACTACCTCACTCTACTCTCATCTTATGCCATTTCCCCCAGTTCTTGTCCTGAACTCATCTTTCCCCTAATTTAGCCCACTGGGGCACAAAGAAATCAGGGAGCCATATCACAGTACAAACGGGAATTTCATCAAGTTCAGAGTTGGATTCTGAAAAAAGTTTTAGTTGTGGCAAGAAGGGGGATAAGACTATGAAAACCAGCATTACTGTGATAGCAACCTGGAACTTCAAAGGGTCCTTTGAGGAAGACAATTATTTTTGACAGCTCTCTACATGACTGCTGTGCCGGTTTGGCCAATTGCTCCATTTCCTACTCCTATCTCCCCTCCTGGCTCAATGCTGCAGTAGAAACAAGCTGTTGAGGGCAACTAACATCAGAATCTCCATCCTCATATTCCCCAAGCAACTTTGTGCTCACATCTCCAGCCACACACCTTCTCAACATGGCTCAAGCTACTTATGCTTACCCATAGCTTCAGCAATACAAGACTGCTGTTAAATGCTAATTGCTTACTAATGAAAACTAATCATCGTGCAATTAAACTTTAATCACTAAGCTGCTGGCTGAGATCCAACCCATAACAATGAAGGTTCATTAATAACTTTTTTCCAAAGTGCTCTATCCATTAAGACTATCCCGTATTTCAAAGTCCAGCTAAGTGCATGAAATTGTTTGAAAAATATTTCCTCTGCAAAGAAAGAAAGAAAAACTACCCAGAGCACAACAGTGTAAGAGTAGCATAGTTTAGATTAGCTGAAAAGGATGGTTTTAAGGATTCAGGGAACCCAAGCTCTATTCCTAGCTTCTTCCATAACCTCAGGCAAACTGTGCAGCACAGACAGAACTTTTCTCCAGTTCTTGTCTCTGCGGAGTAACATTCTTCCAGGCAAAAACCTAAGCTTTAATTTTGCTGTACTTTCTAAAACTATTACATGAATAGTCATCATACTTCAGTTTTATTTTTACTCATCTTTCTAAATCTAGGGAAATCAATCTAGCCTCTTTCAGAACTTATTTCTTTAATTTTTTAAAAAATATATTGGGGTTATATAACTACGTTTATAATGGGCAGATAGATGAAAATTTACTTTTGAAAAAAAACAAGTTTAAAAACTGCTTTCTAGATTGTATTTAAAAAAAATCTCACACCACTACCAGTAACTGTTTTGGTTTTGCCTGCACCACTCCTCCCCTAGTCTGGCTACTACACAAAGCCCTGTGCTTACATAGCTTTTTATGAACTTGGTTTGCAGTGCAGTGTTTGAAGAGCTTTCCTTCATTATGAATGGTAGAAGCGTTATTTTTGCTTATTCAGTGATCAAAAGATTCAGTATAATGTTTATTTTCAAAATAAAAGGGAGAATCTGTTGGTTTTTTTTTAATTTAAAAAGTCTTAAAAAAGATAGAATGTAATTCTAATAATCCATACAATATTATATAACAAAGTAATGAATTCTTACCTCTAGAAATGAACCTTTTATCAAACTAAACAAGCAAAGAAATATTAAGAAGAAATACTTTTTTCAAAATCTAAGGTGTGCATTTTTGCCTAGTTCTTATCAAATATAGGCCATTTTAAATACAGAGGCACAGAGCAGAATAAACTTCTGAAGCTCTTTATTGTCCTTCAGCAGTTATTTGTCAGTAGCATTCTTCTAACAAGGTAAAGGCGATACAGCTCAAGTGACTACTATCTGGAATTAGTCTAAGCTAAAAAAAGTTAGCTCAGTTTAAGTTAACAAAACAAAACACAAACAGCACAACAACCCTCCTCCTCAATTTTGGGGAATCTTAACCACCTTTTTGCCAGCACAGCTTGAAAAGATTCAAGCCAAAAATGGCACATAAATGGATTGTATTCACTCGCTATTGAGAATTTAGCAAGAGTTTGGCATCTCTACAGTAACAGGCAACTTAAATCTTACAAAAAGGATTGTGTGAGCTTGTGGATAGCCAGACAAAAAGTTCTAACAAAGCTTTGTTTAGAAATCTCCTGCACAGAGAAGGCCTCATTCACATTTGGAAAAGCTTCTTAGAAATTAAAGTTAAATGTATTTTTAAACAAAAACTGTCTATAGATTTCAAGGATCCCTGATGCTTTATAGAAAGGCCACAACTGTAGCATGAGCAAGCTGCTTTCTACATACAAGTTTCCAGTGCTACTGGCTACAACTAATGTAAGTGGTTACGCATCCTATTCTTTCCCAACACTCTGTTGTCAGTAAATCTATTTTCTATTTTCCTCACTCCACATGCTAGACAAACAGTAAAATATAAAACCACACGCAAGCGCCAACATAATGCCTATACTTTGGGATAAACTAACAGCAAAGGAGTCTGGTAAAGATACACAGAAATTACTTTTCTACCTATTCTTGATCTTCTCTCTGCCCCCACACTGAAGGAGCTGTCTCCTCTTTTCCAAGTATCATCTTTATTTTTGAGACCAACTAAACTGAACCTCCTGCCATCTAAAATCTATGATCGCCAATACACTGCACTACTTCTACCCAATTTCTACTCACAATAAAGCCAAGGAAAGCCAGCTTCATTTCACAAATGCATTTATGGCTTCCAGTCACTCAAGATACTGAAATATATGCATCAGAAATGTTGATGTGGATTCTGTCTGCTCACCTCTTCAGCCTTTGAGACTTGTGATAGCAATATACAGAGCTTCAGTGAGCTACAAAGTGCTGTAGCACTATACATTCACACTTCTAGGTCCCTACCAGAGGAAGGCAATGAACTGAGATACAACAGGGGCTCCTGTCAGGTTCTCATTTCTGTGGTGGCGTTCTCTTACAGACCAGGAGCCATGACAGCACAGAGATTCAGTAGCATAGCAGATGGCAATGCCTTTCTGAGAAAACCAGATCTGAAGTTCATTATTCAGCCTTTCAGAATTTCTTCTCCACCCAAAATTTCATGCTTCCTTATTTTTGTAACACCGAGGCAGAGTATTAAAGATGCTGCCATTTCCTGAGAAATGAAAACGAATGTTAAACTGATTGTATTAAGGACTGTCTTCAAGAAAGTTAAGGGCACATTTCCAGCTCAGGAAACGAGGTGTTTGGACACAGTACGTCAATGAAAACCAAGAACTCAATCAACTTTAAGGGTAATTGCAGAAGCTGCCTCGAGATTCTGTGGCATTCTTCGCTTGAGGGGTTAAAGCATACTAAAAGCTGTTGCGAGTGATGAAAAATAAGCAGACAATGTTCTCAATACACCCTTTTTTTAACCACTGCTAACAAGCAGTTTTTAAATTCTTAAGTTACTGGTTTTTCTTATCCCACAGTGAAAAATTAACAAGCTCCAGTACCATTTCCTCCTACTCCAGAAATTTCTGCCTACTATTACGAGTCTGGGTGTAAGAAACACAGGTTTTCCTTCCTGTGTTTTGTCAGGCAGGTGGTCTTTGAAGCAGCAGATTACTATTTCAGCCCAACCCTGACCTGATGCACAGCTTCACTTGAGGGGCCTTTTGGAAGCGGGGGCGGGGGGGAAGGTCAGGTTCTGCACATTTTTCTTCTCTAAAAAGAAGGATAATGAATGAAAGGTCAGCATCCATCTCCCAACACTTAAACAGTAGCACTGTGGGCCTAAAACACTTTTCAAGTGGTAGTGTCACCTAGGCACAACTTTGTGCTAGGGCTAACTTGATCTTATGGTTATAATTATCAGTGGAGAGGGCCCTCCCTGTGAGACACAGCAAACACAGTCCAGAGAGCAAGCGGATTCACATAGTCGATCTGGCACAAAGATTCCCCCATTCCAAGGTAGCCTTCTGATGGATTAGCTGGCCAAAACCCAACCCACTGTGCAAACACACAGTTGGCAATTCTAGCACAAGGGGAGTAGTGGGAACATGCAGCTTACAAAGAGGATGTAGAAGGATCACCCTTCTTCACAGCAACTCACTTCTAGCCTGGCTTTGGGATAACGAAACACATCTGGGCCAAATGAGACACTCAGAATAAAGTGACACTTTCAGTTTCTGGGTTTCTAGGGCTAGAAACTGTTTTGCTTTGTTTTGCCAGAGGTAGCTAGCCTTCCACAATTTTCTCAGTTCATACCAATTCCCTAGCTTAGGCATTTGATTAGCCACACAGTTAGGAAGCTTTTAAAAGCAATTACTTACAGAGTGTAGGAGCATTTTTCTTAGGCTTTGGTTTCCCAAATCTGAGAATATAAATAGCTTAAAGCCTAGTGATCCCTCTAGGCTCCTTTCTTTACCCAATTTACAGCTAGGGTCCAGAATGGCAGAGGTAAACAAAAGAAAATGGTACTATGAAAGCAACAGAGTAAAAATATTATAGATAGGCAATCCTTATTTCCTCTATGGTACAGATTTCCACAGATAAGATACTCTGGGATATCAACCAGCAGGAATTTTAAGTGGTCAAGGTCAACTTTTTTGTGCAAACCCAGAAGTTGTTCTCTGTGAAATCTAGATAGCATATGTAAACCTGCCTCCAGCCCTACAAAGTAACAAAAGTACACTCAACATGAACCAGAAAGCTGCCATTGCCCAACAGTAATGAAAAATTTAAATATCTAAGTATCAATCTGCAAAGGAAGAGACATGCATTTAGGTTCTGAACTTCTATGAGCCCATATGTGGTTTTTAAGAACTTTCTCCAAAGTCAGTCTGACCTTCTGAACAGGCTTGTTAACCACCCTAAAGTAGGCAGATATCTCCTTGTCAGGTAAGCAGCCAGCTTTGAAAGATAATCCATGGAGAGTCAGACAGACAAAATTCCAGACTGGCGAGAGAAAGCCCAGAATCTCCTTCCATGATACTGTAGATGATGGGCGGATTTTACACTTCTTCACTTGTCACTCTGAACTTCTGACTGAAACCCAAGATGATCCTTTCTATAAGGAACAACAAAGGAAACAGGTTTCAAGGACTTTGTTCCATGTATAAAGACTGAGATATCTTTTAAACTGGGAACAAAGCAGAGACTGATGAGAAAAGCATTACATTCTTTAGACCTTTTAAAAAAGTAATCTCTAAAAGGGGGATAAACAAGTTTTCATTTAATCGAGCACTGTCATCAGAAACAAGAGCTAGATTTACCTTCAGCAAGGTCAATTCTGATCGAGGGAGAGGGGAAGAAAACAAAACAAACCTCAGAAGTAATATCCATGCTAGGACAGAGCCTTTGCCTTGGAAAAAAAAGTATCTTACAAAAAAACATCCCAGAAACAGCATACCACCTCCTAGTGAACAGCTTTTTAGAAAGCAATAGTAGAACTATCTTCTAAGATTCTGCAACTCAACACTAAGAATGTTCTCTGCACTGTTCTCTTCCTCACTTACAGCTTCTTAAATTTAATACTGAGAACAAAGTCCATCAATTCTTTTGAACATTAAATTTCCTGACACTCAAAGTGACTTCATAATTTTGTCAGTTTCAGATGGCAACCAAGATTTGATATTGCACTAAAATGAGTTTCTCATAAATAGGAAACCAATGAGAAGATAAACAAGGTAGGAAACTGTTTCCTTAAAGGTATTTACAGCAAACTGCATGTAACTGCTATTTTTCCAAAGCTATAAATGGAAAGAAATGGTTGATATGACTGTAAGAGAGACCAAAAACATTTCCAGAGGAAAAATATGGATATATTTTTCAAACCTGCTGCAAGATTCCCAGTATCATAAGGCAAAGACCTTATGCCAAATCACTGAAAATATGCTTTGCCTAGTCCAAAACATGGCCACCTCCAATATTTGAAAGAAAGCATTCTATAGGCAATAGAATCATCCAGGACTAGGGAGACGGCATATTTTCAGTTCAAGATTTCATTAGCCTTGGGACCAAAAATGTCCAACCGCAAGAAGGCCAGTCAGCACCCTTACTATGGTTTAACTAGCAGTTTAAGAGAGAAAGACAGACTATTTGGTAGATAGGTACATCTGCTGGGGTACCTACCTTGAATCCCAGAATAAGAACAAGGGATTAAGCCATTCTGCAGCTGAAGCAGCCCAATTCATCTGATCAGCTAGTTACTCATGTTCTCAGAACCAAGAATCCCTCTAGAGTGGCCAAAGGAAGAGGAACAACTTTTTGCCTTCGTGAAAGGCAGATTCTAGCACTTCGGAAGCCAGCTGGGTTGCCGCTTAGAAGATAATACATTCACACCATCTTCAGTCAAGGGTGAAACCAGACTTTAAGGAAAGCTCAATGTTCAGGAGAGTCACTTCACAAGTTGATAAAGCCTTTTAAGATAATACCTTCGTATCTCAAATTCTTCTAGAGCACCTAGTACAAGTTGATCTTCCAGTAGCCTCACATATGTTCTAAGCCCTCCTTGAGATTGACTATGGCTGTTATCAAAAAACTGCAGCAAGACACAGACATTTATTCATGTAAGGAACAGAAACCTTAAAATAGCAAGAAAAATGCTTCAAATTCCTTCCTGATTCTGGAAGGCAAGTAAGAAACAGAGGTGTTTGGAGAAAAAACCCACATCCATAATAAGCTCCCGTGTGAGAAAAAATAGGTGAGTTTGTTGAGAAGAAATGCAGGGCAGGTTACTTACGCCACTACTTCTACATCATATTTTGATGGTTTACGGCCTTTGACTAAAAGTTTAAGTATCTTATTTCTGTAGTAGGCATACACAACAACAGAGCCAGATCTCTAAACAAAATGTTTCAAATCACTTAATGGTATGGGTTCAGTTCAAATTTGGTACGCTTTTGCCCTTTGTGGGTATTACGAGCAGTTTACCTAGACTTTGAATTATGGCAGTATTTCATTTGCACAGAATGTACAATGTACATAGAGTTATTCACTTCCAGGCTCCTGACTCTTCATATGCCATAAACTAACATCTTTCCTTACCCTCGACCAAATTTAAGACCTAGATTCCTGTATGCTTGGGCACACATCTGTCTACTCTCTCCTGCTAGCAAGCAGCTACATGGTTTGCATGTCTACTCCTCCACGACACTTACACTGATGAACTGCGTGTCAGAGAGAACAAAAAGAAAACACACTTGCAAAGCAATGAAGAGGTAAAGAAAGAACATATGCAACAAGCATAGGAAATCAGCTGTTTGAGCCAGAAGGCTATCCTCAGGCAGCAGGGCAAAAGAGTCTAGTTCAACAGAGCCTTTCCACTGCCTGGGGATGGCTTCTGGCAGGTACACCTCTGAATACCCTGACTGCCATCTTCGTGTTGCATGTAACTCTCTCCTAACTGAAGGGAGGAGGATATACTGCTTCTAGAGAAGACTATAGCACTATAATTTCCTACAACAGGATAAAAAGGTTAAGGAAAAAGTAATGCTAGGAGAAAACCTATTCTGTTATTTTTGATAGAGGTAAACGAGAAAGACGGATTACTCTTATGGATGTAATGCAGAAGAGCCCAGCATTCAGCTAGGACACCCGTTACTGTGTTCCACAAAAAAAGGCGAAGGAAAGCACAAGCAGAACTTCAGTGAACCCCACAGAAAAAAAACTGGGAGTAATGAACAACAGCCTCTGCAAAAAATAGAAAGGAGGTAATAAAATAAGTACACAGACGGGAAACAACGGTGGAACAAGACTTCAAGAGCAGCATAGCTGATAGTGACAGATGAGCTGACAAGGAAAGGAAAATGAAGTACTGGAGTTGAACCTTACCTAGGAAGAGATCACCGTAAACACTCATTACAATTGTAGTAGAGCACAGTCGAAGCCACAGTGGAAGACAAGAACCCCAGACAATGCACTCAAAGATTTCTGAGATGAAAAAAGGGAAATGAAATTAAGAGGTAGCTGCAAAGACAAGAGAGGCCATAGGCATTTTGTACACTTCTTTTTTAAAAAAAGGGAAACACTCATGCCTGCAGTGCTATAAGGAAAAAGAAAAGCTATGAGCCGAGAAAGTGATTAAAGGAAAGAGGTAGACAGAAAGGACACAAGGTTCAAGGGAGATAAGGAGATGTTCTTGTATGGTGCCAGAAGGGCAGAAGGTTAAGAAAAGGAGAAAGTAAGATTCTATTTATGACAAGGAGATGATCGTAACAGGTGAAACAAAGTGATAGAGAGTAGGCCAAAGCGTATTCAGTCAGAAAGTCACCAAGATCCCATGCAGAGAAAGAACTAGATGTCAAACAACATGCAAAATCTACATGAAAGCATTGCGGATAATGGGCTACTATTTGCCAAGCTGGATTAGAGCCTATCAGCATAGCATGTTTCTGCCAGGCGTACCCTCTTTTGCAGGTAACAGGAACACAAAAAGGATTGCTGGAGGACAACACAAGTGGTTCAAGAACTTGCAGAGAAGGCAATTGCTATTGGGAGAACAAAGATTACAAGTGAAAGACACACCCTGAAAACATGAAAAAGGGAAAAAATCAGGCTGGAGCGATCCAAATTCAAAATACTGGTGAACAAGAAGACATAGGAAAGCATGGCCACATTGTGAGTAGAACCCAAACACTGGTGGAGATCCCAAAAGAAACCTTCCAATTACCAGAGATAAGAAATTCAGCAGTTGCATCAGAACAAGCATGCAGACACAGCTCAATGAAAACCAAATGAAATTAACTGACTTTGTTTAATGAGAGGCTAGAAACAAGAATGCAGGCCAAATCAAGTTAGGGCAAAGAAGCATGTAATTACTGTCAAAGAACAGTGAGTGAAAATACAGAACAAGCCAGGAATCAAATCTGAAGAGAAAAATTCACAGGGAGGAAACAAGCACATTGTATGCAACAATACATAGCAAAGGTAAGAAAAACTGGATCCCAGCACTGTTTCATAAAGGAAGAATCTGAAGGCCACAGGAAAAAGTAGTCTAGTGCCTCTTCCACGGTCCAGCCCAGGACAGAAAGCATAATGCAAAAGGTAACCATAAATAAAGGGATGCAGCATACTGATGATCGCAAACAAAGCCACACAACTGTGGTTTTAAAGTGTCAGCTTATGTCTCAAAAAATGGAGCGAGTGTCTCCATCTACAACCAGGTGGTTGGAATAAAGTTCTCCCTTTGTCCCTACTTTCATTTTACATATTTCTTCTCACTCATTGTATATTCACGCTCTGGAGAATGTCAACTATCAGTATAATTTGTGGCATAATTCACATTGAATTAAATCAATACTAAAATCATCCATGTTCCACTTAAAGCTTACAGGCCTCTGTGCGACTCCATGCACCTTACTTTGTAAGGACTGCAAATTCTCCTACAGTTGTGTAATATATTCTACAGTCACAGAATAACTTGGGTTGGAAGGGATCCCTACTGAAGGTAGGGCCAACTTGGAAGGTAGATCCAACTTCAGAGGTAAAGTCAGTTGCTTAGGGCATTGCCCAGTCACATTTGTGCATCTCCAAGAACAGATATTCCACAGCTGCTCTGTCATTCCCCCTCCCCTCAATCCAATGTTTGACCACTCTCCAAAATCTTTTGCCTAATCTTGAATTGGAATTTTCTTTGTTGCAATTCACATCTGCTGCCACTTGTCCTTCCACTGTACGACCCAAGAAGAGCCCTAGAGAACATTAAATATCTAACAGAATAGAACAAGGAGGAGAAGAAAGGTCATTGTAGTCATGAGAGAGCCTTTGGACATCCAGAACTTTTAGTAGGTAATGAGCATCCAGCTTCTTGATGCCTGAATAATCTGTCTGATCAGGTGTGGCAGAGATCTAAACAAGGCTATCAAAAGGACATCACTAGAGATTTATTTAAGATGAAAGATGATTGCTTAAGACATGAGAGAAAAACAAGGAAAAATGGTATTCCAAAAGGTACACATATTGCAAATGAAAACAAATCATTTTATATAGCAGCGTTAGGTACTCACCATCTCTCTCGCAATCTCCACAGCTTCCTGCAGCCCATAGAGCCTGCCACAGACCAGGTAGATCCCATTGGCCCAGAGAATACAACCCTCATGGACCCAAAATTCATTGCTGTCAAGAGGTAGTTCAGGAATTTGTAACTCCAGCTCAGTGCCACCTTCTGAAGTGGGCATAGAGGGTTTTGAGTCCAAAGGAGTCTTTTCACCACCACTGCCACTGTCGGTGGTTGCTTTTTTACAAGAAGCTCCCCTTGAAAGTGACCGAGAGGCTCCACTACAGTCCTCAGAGCGGTGCCGCCTCTTAAAGCGGGGATGAGCAGCTAGGCTTCTTTGTTCCTTCTGTTGTTGCTGTTCCTCCTCCTCTTCCGTATCTGTCTTGGAACCATTAGAAGCATTTTTGTGCCGTACCTTGACCTTGCTCTGCATTTCTGTGGCCCTCTTTGGAGGTGGGTTCTTAGGCAAGGTGGCTGCGTAATCCTGGGGGTAGAAAGGACCAAAGAGGTCACCCATGTTACGATAGCTGGCCCATTTGCCACACAGGCAGCAAACCAGATGCCCCAAAACAGAAGACTCTGTTACTACAGGGCCCTGCAGCATGAAAGTTGAGGTTGGCAGCACTTTGCTCTCTGCATTGCTAGGAGGGGGTGTTGAAGACCTCTGTCCTTTCCGACCCCTCACCAATTTGTTCTGCTCCTCTTCCTCCGCATTAATGATTGTGCACACAGCGCCTAATTCACACTTGTTTACCACATGAATATAAGGGAAAAAGGACTTATTCTTGGAGTCAGTTTTATCTACAGACTGGGTAGCATATTTAAGCTTGATCTCTGGTTCTTGAGGCTCCACAATCGGAGCAGCCCGTCTAGGCTTCCGCTTACGTGGCTGTGCTGCAGGTTTTCGCCTCTCCCTCCTTTGCCTCTTCGGTTTTGGCTCACCACCACCTACCCCTTCTGTAGACTGCGAAGGTACTGGTGGGGGGGGCGGGGGTGGTGGCAGTTGCTGCTGCTGTTGCTGCTTCTTCTGTTTGTTCACACTACCAATTGGCCTCCCCTTTTTCTTTCCAGAGGGAAAATATCCCTTCGGAGGGAAACCATCTGGCTTGGGTGAAATGTTTGTCACATCTCCATCTTTTTCCTCAGACTTCGGATTTGGTTCAGAAGTAAACACACTGGAAGGGGAAATTGTTTTTGAGTCAGAAAAGGTCAGAGTTCCAGCTCCACTTATAGATCCATCAGACCTTCCCTGACCACCTGACTTCTGACAAGATGGTGGTGCTGCACTGGATCCTACTCCTTCTTTACTGACACTGGCAGTTTCAGGGACCTCTTTCTTGGTTTTATCATCCTCACCACTTTGCCACTCTTCTGAACATCTCGGAAGAGTTATTTCAGCAGTTGTATCCTGGCTTGCTGGCCCCACTTGATCTGACATCTCTCCTTTTCTCTTCTCAACCTCTGGTCCATGTCCAGCTACATTTCCTCCTTCAGGTCCACTCTTAAGGGACAGGATGTCATCAAGAGTGACAGTATCTGCACCACTTTCAGCACTGTTGGTAGAAACACTTCTCCTGATATTTGGAGATGTGATTTTTTGAACAATAGCTTCCAGTTTTAATCCTCGCCCCTTTCTTGGGGGCAGTATTTTGGTCTTAGCCGGGCTTGTGAGGGAAACAGCAGGGCAATTCCTGTTGTCAGGACTTGGCAGGTCCTTGAAGGAATCTCCCTTTGCAATTGACTTGCCAACATCTTGGCTTTGAGATGAATGGGCATAGGAGTTGTATGTTTTATCAGCTCCTTCTTTTGCCGAAGCTATCAGTCGCCCTTTATCTTCACCGCCACTGTTCTTCATATCCTGTGGCTGTCTTTTGGTAGGGATAGGCGAGATGAAAGAACGGACTCTTCTCCTCATAATTAATGGGTTTTGAGGAGACTGGTCTTCATGGCCAGGGAGCCTGAGCATGGCATTACTAGGTTTGGGCAAATCTGTAGATTCCTCTCGTCGATGCCCATCACCTTCTTGAGGGCAGAATCTTTTTTGGTTGGCTGCTCCAAGAGGGCCACTGCTTTTGGCAGGAGAAGTTTGCCGAGAGAGGTCCCAACCAGATTCGTGATGCTGCAACTTCTGGTTGCCGTGTTTCAGCTCAGTGCATTTGCTCTGAGTACTGTCACTCCCCATAACACAGCGCCCAGCTTCCTGGCTTCCAGTGTCATGGTAAGAGCTACCTTGAAGGTACATCATTCCATCTTTGTCATTTTTTAAAGGACTCCTTACTCTTTCCAGAAACTGCTGTTGTCTTGGGCTCTTCCTTGCTCCTTCCTGTCGGTGCTGAGCTGCAGCAATCACACCCTGAGCAGTGCTGCTTGCCCAGTCTTTGTATTCTTCTTGTTGTTGCTGGTATATTTGTCTCTTGTAATGATACTGGGAATTTAAACTCTGGTCACCAAAAGCATGAGGCCTAGCATTTGTGTGATATGCTGAAGCCAAAGATGGGCCTTCTGAATTCTGAGGGTAAGCAGAATGCAAGGAACCCCTGTTAACTCTTTCAGATAGTGTCATGTGTGGATTCATATGATGTAGATCTGTCCCTGGGCCTCTGCTTCTGCCTGGTGACATTTTCAGTTTATCAGCAAGATCCTGAAATTGAGAAGGTGATTTACCCCTGCTGCTTCCAGTTCTGCCAGGTGCTCGTCTCATCTGTGTCGATCTGCTGTCCTGCTGGGGAATGTAGTCTGGAGCAGCATCAGAGACTGCAGCTCCAGGGCTAATGTTGCCTCGGAAAGATTCATGCTTGATGCCAGCAGGATGACAATGCTCTCCTGTTTTTTTATTATTGAGACTAGCTGAGCTCTTTGACTGTTCAAAATCTTCTTCTTTTATTTGCCCACTGTGGGCTTTCATCTTTGTTTCCATGGATACTAAACCACCAGGGAGTATTACTGACTGGCTCAAGCCAGGAGCAAGACGTTCACTCCTTCCACTTCTGGCCTCAGGACCCATGTGCCCCATTGGGTGAGGGCCAGGATCTCTCACAAGCTGCCTTAATGGAGATATGTCACAGATTACTGATCTCCTCTCTGAGAGCGCTCCCCCTTCATGGGCAGAAGACTGAGACTCCATATCAAACTTTCTAGCAATAGGGTAATCAGCAAGATTTATCTGCTTCATGTCAGGAGCTGCACTGCTAGACTTCCTATCCCAGGGACCCCAGTGAGGGCCTTCCAGGAGAGACCCCATGCTTTTATTTAAGAGGCCTCTATTGGTCAATTCATTGGTTTGACTAATTAAGATATTGGGCCTCATGGCTCCCTCCAAACTCCCAGCCATCCCAGAATGCTCCTGTGCATTCCTAGAATACCTTCTGTCTGGATGATGATACCCCTGTAAGACCTCCTGTAGGAGGCTAGGAAACTTCTCATTTCGGCCTTTGCGCTCACTGTGCCCCAGAAATTCCCCTTTTTCTTGACCAGAAGGATACTGTGGAAAGCCACCAATATTTCTCTGTATACCAGCTGCTATATTGTCCTTGTAACTGTATCTTAAACTGCCAGGAGATTTGGAAGGTTCTGTTCTTGCAGGAAAATTTGGCCCAACAACTGCATGACCAGGCTGGCTGTTCCCCTCTCCATTATGGTTAGTGTTATCTCCACTTTTGCTCCCTTTACTTCCTCCTTGAGTTTCTGGCTGCGTCCCTGCATGCCCAGCTTCTTTCGCTCCACTAGCACTAGCTGGTGCCTGAGTGGCTGTGGAAGCATCATCTTGTGCAGGTTTATCTTGTCCACCTGACTTTTCTACTCTTCCTGTCATGGCTTCCCGGGAGACAATCACCCCAACTGTCTTTTCGTTCACTTTTGGGGCATTTTCCACAGCCACCACAGCTTCCTTTCCATCAGGGGAGGCCACATCTTCCCTAGCTGCCGGGCTACTGCTGAGTTTTGATGGCTCATTCTGTGAGCCTTGTGCTGGTGAGGAGTTGGATCTCTCTAAATTACCCCCTTTGTAAGTGGTGTCTGAGCTGGTGCTCTGGCCACTCAGCTGTCTCACCCTTTCCCCATGATCCTCTGAACTACTGGAACAGCCACCATCAAGGGACTCTGCCAGGGGAGACTTGAGTTGCTCCTCTGCCTGGGAGGAGCCTTCTGAGTTTGTGCAGCTGTCAGCCTTCTTTGAAGAGGATGATCTTTTGGAACTCTTTTTCTGAGGTGCCAAGGCATCTGAGAGCAACATGTGCTGGACTGTGTTGGGCAGATTGGCTACTTGAGAACTTAATGCACTAAGGCTGCTCAGCCCTGGATCTGTGAGCCTCTTTTCCTGTAGCCCTTCCAGCCCAAACCCCTTGAATCCCCCTGCATGAGCATTGGGGCTTGGCATCATAGATGGTGTAGGACTAAGCTGAGGCATCATCTGCAGGATTCGATTTCTAGAACCCATGGACATGTTGCCTTGTCCACACTGGAGATTTTCTCCACTTGGCATGAGTGGAGAAGGGGTTGAGCTGCAGCTTGGAGACTGAACCACAGATGCAGCAGGAGATGGATTAGAGATTGGACTGAAGTTTTGGTGGAACTGCATCGGTGACCTTACAGGAACTTCAGTCTGGCTGTACTGTCCCACTTGACTCTGAAGAGAGAGCTTGGTGGCAGCATTTGAATACTGCATTACATGCTGAGGTGGGTGCTGTTGCTGCTGCCCCTGCTGCCCACTTTGGGGCAGCTTAGACTGCTCAAAGCTTTTCATTGGTTGAGTCTGAAAGCTGTAGTTTGACTGAGTCCCATATGCCTGTGCATTGGAACCCACAGCATGGCCTTCATACTGAGACCCAGAATTCACACTGTAGCTTCCATCATAATTCTGTCCTGACTGACCAAAACGCTGCGGGGAGGGGAAAGAGGAGGAGGAGGAGGACGAAGGTGGCTGATAGTGTTGGCCAAACTGACCCACTCGTAACTGGTACCCAGAAGCAGAGGAAGGCAGAGTGGATGGACGCTGCATTGGCTGCAAGTGTGTGGTGCTAGAAGCAGACTGGCTGGAAGCCTGGGGTAAAGGCTGGTGAGATTGATAGATCTGCTGTCTCAGCTGCTGCACCTGCTGCTGCTGGCTAGAAGCCTGCTGCTGATACTGGGCACTCCCTGGAGAAAAAGGACCAGTATAATCCTGTTGATAGTGGGATACACCCCCAAGGGTCGAGTGCTGTGTTTGAAACTGGCCCACATGTCCCTCACTCCCATACTGACTCCCAAAGCTACTCCCTTGAGGGGGCCCATAGCTCTGTACTGGTCCAGAAGGCCTGCGCTGAGGTGGCTGCTGCCCTCCTGACGCCACTGGATCTTTGTTGGCAGCCATATAGTAAAACTCTCCTGCTTCTTTTCTGAAACCTTGGTAGCTCTGATGGCCAGAGCTCTCACCAGGCATTGCTGTAGAGGCTCCTGTTGCTCCACGACGTCCACTGCCAGCACCTCCTCCAAAGCTCTGGAACATCTGGGCCTGCTGGCGGGGGCTGAACTCTTCCAGTCGGGATGAACCGTGCACTTCCTGTGGGTAGCTCTGCTGGTTTCCGTGGTAACTACTTTGCTCCCGAAAGGACTGCATGCTGTTCAGCAGCACAGTGGCAGCTCAAAAGCCCTCCTAAACAGGGAGAAAAAGAAAGAGAAAAAAAAAAAGGTATAGCATCCACATCTCCCAGTCACACCTATATCACTGCTCAATTTCACTGTTTTATGGTAATTAAAATTTAGTATTTGTCTCCTGCTTTCTTGTACATCAATGTGTATCCCCTCTCCTCTTAACTTCACAAGCTTCTAGGTAATGCAAGTTAATAGGAATTACTCACTTTCAAGAAAATACAAGTTGGTACCCCACTACCAGTTGGAGCACATTTTCAGCACTAGTACTTCCCCACAGTCATTTACCAAATGGGTATGGTTAGGTGTCCCTGAAGAAACAAACTTCCAACAATATTTTGAAAAGCAAGGGAGAACAATCCTCACCCTCCAGCTATTCTCTATGGCTAATACTGGGAGTAATCAAATATTCCACTACCACGTCTAAAGATGCAACAATAAGATCTCTGCAATACTCTCAAAGCATGCTTGGATCTACCATAGGAATGATATTCAAGGCCCACATTTCACTTTGGGAAAGATCTCTATTAGTAAACACTCAAGATACAATTGATCAAAGCTCAAACCAAAATACTCCAATGAAAAGGACCTATGGGAACCTGTGAGAGAACTGGCACCAGCATGCTCAAAGACATCTGCTCCATGCTCTGCTCCTGACTACTCCAGTGACACTTCTAAGTGAAGACAAACACAGCAGGACAACACATGGCATTCCTCTCCCCACAAATGTCTGCTTTGCTTTTAGAGATGGAAGTCAGATCGAGTCCACTCTATTTGAGCAAAAGGGTCTACAACTTCATCCCTTAGGACTTCTATATTACCTTCAAGAAACTTAGCTGAAAACATTTGTCAACCTGAACATATATTTTGGAATACCATGCATGATCATTTCCCTTTACATAATCAACTCCTATGGAAATACACCTCAGGAAGGCTCTCCTATGTACTTCAGTCTATTATTCGGTGTGGTGTGGAATCATGGCTCATTCTCAGGGACTGGACCACAGCTGCAAAACTGTGTGGGCACCCCAGCTAGTCCCTCTGTAAAAGCCTGATACACCACTAGATTAAAAACTTACGGTTATGAAGAAGCATATGAATATACGCTATCCTTTTTTTTTTAAAAAAAAATAATAAATTAAATAAACAAAAGTAAAACAGATGACAAAAGCATTTCATTTCTCAAACACCTTGTGGTTATCTCTTCTGGAAAACAAACTACCTAAAGCCACCTGGAGAGATACCTTCCTTTAAATAAATGTTAAGACAATGCTCACACTCTTCCAGGAAACGGAACCCTGACTCCTCAGAGTGGAGACTTCCTGGAAGACTTGCCTGCATTATGTTTTTTCATTTGGCCATGTTTTGTGCTTGCCACATTCCACTGAGCCCACTCAGAATTAAAGTCTAGTTTTGCTCTTAAAAGTTTTGTTCAAGTAGAAGACCACCAGAGTCCCAAGAAAACAGGCATACAAATGAGGAGATGCAGGCAATCTCTTGCATCATCGCCTTTTCCCACCTGCCTCTCAAGATTTCCTTTTATCAAAATGTATCTTATATGCAGAGGACTAACTTCACTATTGGGGTCTTTCACACAGGCACTCTGGTTATATTTGGGTTTCTACTAACTATGCCCGCATACAGGCTATGGAACACACACAAAAACCAACCCACTGCAATGTATGTCTCCTCAGTCCCTCTCTGCTAACTCAAAGGCATCTCTGTGTTGCAGCCGTGGTTCATGCAGCCTGATATCCACAGGAATATTAACAAAACATTTACTAGCATCAGAAGGGAAATGTCAAATTGTTGATACTTCCAATTCTGTCTCTCCACTTCTAGGAGGTCAACTTTACTGCTGTTTTAATCTTATACCCTAATATTTTAAGTGTCATACTACAAGAGAGGTCTGCTGTTCTTCTACTTTTTTAGCATTTTAATGACTACATATATCCCATGAATAACACCATGCTGATCTGTCCAGTTTGGGCTTCTTACAGATAAATCCATCTCTTTTCTGAATTATTCCCTTTGATGTTTCATCCATTTGAAGCTCCTGCTTCAAAGTGGGACACTGAACACATGCGCTTCAATCCATTACATCATCGATAACTTAAGACATATAACACACCTCCTGTCATCAATGTACTATAAATACAGGACTATTACAATTACTGCTGTAATAATCTTTCTTAATAATAACAACAGCACTTTAAAGTGTTTAGATCTAAGTGTTATTTTCTCAGCAAAACCACCAAGAATAATTCCATGGGCAAGCCTGGTTAACAAAATACATTTGGACAGATGAGGCCTTCAAAGTCTGCTTAGATTCACAGGGGAAAAAAAAAAAAAAAAATATTTTCATGATTAAATTTTTACTGGAAGCATTTAAAGGAAACATTTCCAGTTGGTACATACTCCTCCACATGCAGGAACTCAAGAGAACAATACACCAGCTGCTGACTAGAGACAACACAATCATATTAAACTCCATAATGGTAATATACATCTGTAATCCCATCCCCAGCAGAAGGGGGAAGTCCCACCTCCAAAAAAGTGCTTCATTAACAGCCACAAATTACACACATTTACCGTTTTTTCCAACACACACAACGAAAACATCCAAAGTCTTCCCCATTTATTTCAAGGGAAGGTAAGATTCCGGCACAGCTTTCACTACTTTGGTGTTACACCTACACTCTCAGTACACGTGCACGAGCTCTCTCAATAAAGCTTCATGATTCTCTTTTAGTATTTATAGCCTGTAGCAATAGAGCCGTCTAAGCATATCTATCTACAAATTGCAGACTACATTCACTAGGCTAAGCAGTTTCACTCTGCTCCAACACATTTGTTTCTTACCCAATAGCCCAGTAATCAAAATTTGTCTTCAACCTGGTAGGAACCAAGGAAGCTCATTACAAGCTTGCATGGCTGATAAAGAGACAGGCTCACTTAGGAATCACTGCACATAAGTCACGAACAGAGAGAAGCAGTAGGTCCTTTTATCCGTCTCTGACTTATTTGTGAAACATCTGAAGTGATTTCAGGCAGTGTTTCAATCTACCTTCTCCATGTGAACTTATTTTAAGCACATCTATAACAAACATTTTCTTTCTTGTTTAATTGTCCAAAACAGCCCCACAGAACTTTAACATTGGACTTCCTCAAAATATGGAGCTACTGCGCTGTGATCCTACTGCGAGCAAGATTATCAAATGGCAGTCAACAGCATGTATGCATTTTTCAACAGTTCCTGCATGTATATGAGACTGCCCCAAACCGTTCCCAATTAGCAGGGTTCATCAGTACTCCCACACCAAGATTACTGTGTGAAATGGTATTGTGCAACTTATTGTGCTAGGTCTTTAAAAACCATATAAATCTTTAAAATTTTTTTGTCCTGATTATCAAAGATTGGACAAATATAGAACAGATGCCCAGATCTTCCCACGTATCACTGATCCCAGCATAGTAGCACATCACTACAGAAAGACAGCTCAAAACAAATGAGCTAAAAACCAAAATACTGTGGGGATATGATTAATTCTTAACAGTAAGCCTATACAGGAGCAAACAAAACCAGTGCCCCTTAATTCTGTAGGACGTAAGTGAGGTCCTTCTGCTTCGTTAAATTTTCCTTAGATTTAGGTTGACTACTGCAACTCATCTGTGCAGAGAAGTCTCAGGCTGCAGTCAAATCCGTGATCGGTCGAAGACCTCTCACTTCCTAGTACGCTTATCAGGAAAGAAAACGCAGTTACAGGCAGGCAACAAACAGTAATACAGCGTTTTTCATAGTCAAAAATGTCCATGAACAAGTGGGTTTTTATAGTGTCCATGCTTCTGATTAAAACAGATGTATTTGCTAAATGCTGTGCAAATTAACAGATATACATGTGTCCATAGCCATTTGTAGGCTGATCTTGTTGCAGTTCTCGAAGAACATTACCCTATCTGTTGCTTTTAGGAAAAGGCAAATCACCTATGCCACAAGTAAATAAACTTAAGGATCAAACCTAAGACTACACTTAAATTAGAACTGTTAATTTATTTCTTCTACATTTGATGCCTTTTTAAAAGAAAAGTGAAACTGGCTTTAGTTTTCAACCTTAGGCGTGATATGGAAGAAAACCAAGACAGCCAACACTTCAAAAGGTCACCAGTTTGTCCAAGCAATAATAGTCACTGCTCACTTCTTTCAAAAAGTTGTCGTTACCCTGAACTGCAAACAGATTTTCTTCATACCCTTCTATAAATCTGTTTCAGATTCTGCTCCATTAGAAGTTACTTTTACATACTACAAATAAACAAAATGATTTAAGTCATGGGAAAAACTCTGATATTGTCTTACACACCACCACATACTGCCAGTTTTATTAACTGCAGTCAGATCTGGCTCTCACCAAGCCATCATAATTTATTCTACAGAAGAAGCCTTACTATACCACTCAAAGTTTAAACAGTACACCATTAATTTCCACTGAGAGTCCCAGAACCTGTTGAAGTAGATAAAAGTATCTTGGAAAGTATATAACAATTGAAGTTAAAACCAGAATACTACATTACTGAAAACTGATGTTTACATTCTAAAAAAAAATAAATTAAAAAATATAAAAATCACAACATGTCTTAAAAACACCCATCTGTAGCTGCTACACATACTTAAATGTCTAATACTACTACTAATTAGCAACATGTCTTCCAAATCAGTGCTATTACTGGTCTTGACCCAAAAAAAGAAAAAAAAAAAAAAAGAATATTGTCCTGCCCAATGAAGAACATCAGATGATTCCTCAAATGAGCTAAAGCTTGGCCAAGTGGATTGTAACGAATTTCTATCATCTCACAGAGACACTACGCCTTCTTTATCAAAATGTCTGTGCAGTTTTTCAGAAAGACAGTACGTATGAGCTTAAATCCAAACAATTAAGGAAATATTTCACACAGAATGGGTGATGAACAGATGAGCATGGCAGAAGGAACACAGTGAGCTTTGTCAGTTGAGAGAGGGGAATGCTCTGGGAATTATTGTGCTAGATAAGATCTACATTCATTTATTTCATATATTTCCCTAAGTGGCCAGAGAAAATTTCACTAAGACTGAGTCTTTCTATCTCACAGGGGAGATGTGAACAGACATATTCAGAGTATTCAACTGCTATAATAAAAGGCATCATATAAACAAACAACAAAATAATCAGAATGTTGCATGTGTTATTGACTGCTGATTTCTTCCCCCACCCAGAAATAAGTTTATTCCGATTTTTTTCCCCCCAGAAAACACTTAGATAACACCAAATTCAAAACACCCAACCAGATTTTTTGCGTCTGCAACTCTTCCTTACTTGCTACATGAACAGAACAAAAATACCATCTCCAGTTTAGCTCTGCACTTTGAAAGTGTAGTTAAATTCATGTCCTTAAACATGAAAAAGTTTGACAAGAACAAAATTATGTTGTAAGCTGGTATTAAAAGTTGTGGTGTTATGAAAACATGTATTTCTAGAAATACAACTGATGATCAAAGTTCAGCAGAATTTTATCTGATTTTATTATTATGTCATTGGTTCTTGGTTTCAAGTGACGGTACAGATGCACTTAAACAGCTTTCAAAAATCCACTTATTGCTGAAAGTTAACCAGCTAAATTTTTAACAGATACCACTATTTTAATAATAACCTACACAAATCAGTCAGATTCCATTTTACGTCAAAGATGAAAACAGTTTTGGTATCACATATAGGGTCAGTCCTCTATGCACTAGCTCAAGAGGCCCATCCTCCTCCACAGTGCTTAACAGTACCATTCATGCAGTAAGCCAGATCGAGGAACTGATATGGTCCAGAAACAACTCTACGAGGGAGAAAAGCCATTTCTGGACTGACAGATCCGTTCACTGTATTGTTACGCAAACACCTGCGCCAGCAAAAGGGACACACCAGGAACCGCTTAAGTGGCATGGCTACTGAAGTGCACTTGAAGTCAGAAGTTCATATTTAAAAGACAATTCATCTTTACACAACAGTCAAACAACCCTTCCCACCATCAAAATGAAAATAATTCTGAATCCTCAGCTCCTCATTTCTCTTCTCCAAGCTGCAGATCAGCGGGGGGGGGGGGGGGGGGGGGGCGAGAAGGGGACAAGAAGGGGACAAGAAGGGGACAAGAAGGGGACAAGAAGGGGACAAGAAGGGGACAAGAAGGGGACAAGAAGGGGACAAGAAGGGGACAAGAAGGGGACAAGAAGGGGACAAGAAGGGGACAAGAAGGGGACAACCCACAACACACACAAAACCAAAAAAAAATAATATTTTCACACTAGAAAAACAAGAACTTTTCTTTCTGCGACATCTCTCCTCGTGTCCTACAACCAGTATCTTCTAAACGTCACTTTGCGCATTCCTCCACCCTCTGGATTCTATAGCATCTGCCTCACTCTGAACCCAAAAGTTGAAGTAAAACCATCCCTACAATTTAAGTGCTGTCCCTTAAGAGAGACTAACAAGCAGAGACTAAGACTAGATAGAGACAGAGTTACAGAGGAGACGGGAGAAACAGTTCAGATTAACATAAAATAACTTCATACATGTAAGTGATTCAACAAAAAGAACTGCTGCAGTGGCAGCACCCTTCATACCTTCCCATCCACAAGACTCTCATCATTCCCACCTCAGCACCGCAGATTCTTTGGATTTTTCACAGTGGATCAGTTTCTTGAACCATCTCATTATGCATCCCCAGCGTGGTTATACCAGCATAATCAACAGAGATGACAGAGGCGGCAGCGTACTGCAGTCTTGGAGCAAACAGTTAAGAACTCAAAGTTCTTTATTTTGTAGGCTTTTGGGTTTGTTTTTGTTGTTTTTTTTTTAAAATTCCTCTATTACTAAGCCTTGGTTTAAAGCACTTAGACTGGTTGACTCTCACCAGCTTCCCCACAGAGTCAATGAAAGCCTTCCAGAAGGTCTCTTTCCATGTCAACTTTATGTGTGTAAGGTGATTAAACTTCTAATACACCTCACTTAAACTTCTGAAATTATATGATATAAACTCAGGCCTCTGTAACCAACAAGAAGATATGGTACCCCTTCACTTTAAATTGCAAACACTTAAATCCAGGCTTCTAAATTCTGCTGCCCCAGCCAAACGCACAGTGAATGACAACAGTAGTCAGATCACACCACAGTCACAAAATTAATTCTAATGAGCATAAGCAGTTCACAGAAATGAACAGGCTGCAACTGCAGATCTTCTCACAACTGACGTCTAAAGCTTTCTGCTTCCCCAAGAGATTTCAGTATCACCACAGAGATAGTATCAGGCAGCATTTGAGGCTGTTGATGAGACACATTTGGAAAGTTAATGGACGAAGCTTCCACTGAATGTATTGCATCTCTGTTCTAGAGCATATACCCTGAAGAAAGTCAGCACTGGAAAGCAAAGAGGAGAGATTAATTCAGTGCCAGAGAACAAAGAACACCTCTCTAAGTACAGACTAGTAGAGAATACAAAAACACTGCACTACGAGTATAATATTTGGAAATGCTAAAGTTAAGATTCCAAAGTAAGACATAGGGAGCTTTAGATGGTCCACTACTCTGAGAATCAGCCCCATCATTCTGTTAAACTTGAGTTCCTGCAGTGATTCATCCTGTACACTGGAGAGAAGACAAAAAATAAGACCACAAACTTCACTGTTTCTTTCTCCATCCTGCCTCCCCTCTAAGGGAGGCTAAATAAAGAGGGACAATTAACATAAACCATGCATGGTGGGTTATATATAATCATTCCATAATGCTAACTTATTTCTAGATTTCTATTACAAAACCATAAAGATCAAATGCTTTTTCCTCCCTTGCTCTAAAACATCCATTCAATTAAAAATTGAAAAGTTTGCTACCTTGTTTCACCTAGAAAGATGACAACAAAGACAAGTCATTGACTTTTACCTTGTGAATGGCTTCTGATTTAATTCCTTATGTCTTGTTAACCAACTAGACAAAAGGATCTTATTCCTTCGCTTGTTCCAGAAGGCAACATACACATAGAGCCTATCAGGAAAAACTCTGTGAGTAAACACAGCCTAACAAAGTTTTTATAAACACTACAGTTCTGTGGATAAGCAAGGAAGTTTATTTCCTAATTCCTCCTCCTGTCCATATTTAGGAGCTTCCTATTTCTCACTGAGCTAAGAAATGTGCTTTCCCTGGTGAGCTTGATCCGGATTCACTCAAGTCAATGCATCCTTTTCCACAAGCTTCAACAAGTAGTTAATCTCTTCAATCAACCCCTCAAAAGCTCTATTATACATACACACACCTTCAGTTTTCCACAAATTCCATCTTCCAAACTTACAGCAAATTTTATTTCTGCAAGGCAAAAAAACCTAAGGAAACAAACAAAATGAACACATGACAAGTCAAACTTGTATATTCTTTTTGCAGGATACTACCATCAGTCAAACACCCCCTGTACCCAACTGAGCAATTCTCAAGAAAGAAAACAGTTTTCTCTCTGATAAGTGGAATATGAGAGGATACCAAATGTAGAAAAGTACCCCAGAGCAAAAGGGAAAAAAAGACCATAAGGCAAGAATCACCACTCTGCTCCCCAAACTGCAGTAAACGTGATGCTGACTGAAGTCAAATGAAAATACTACACTGCAGTGGACCTCCCTGGGTCATCACTCTACCACAGCAGTCAACGAAAGCATCAGCAAAGTTCTTTTCATACACTCTCACAGTAAATGGGAGACTAGGAAAGGCAAAGAAAGGATGCTTCTCCATTACAATGCAGTGATTTGGAGGGAAGGCAGATAAGGACAGCAGAGTTTTTAATGCAAAACATGTTTTTTTTCATGCAAAACAAATAGCTTCACTTTGGAGGAATTCTCAATTATGCTCCTGCTACTTACACTCACTTTCCAGCAATCCAGAAGAGAATCTGCTGCTCACTCAGCAATGCTCTGTGATACAAAGACAATCTGCTACCACCTTCTGCAAAAATGTTGTCCAACTCACTCAATTCACTGTCTGCTAAGTGATCTATCACTTTTTAACATCTAAAAGACTACTTTTACATATCAATATGCACAAGGTATGGTCAGGATCAAGAACATCAGATAGTCTGATGAGCACGCTTCATGCAAACATGTTGGAGAAGGGGCAGCAGGGAAGTCTCCCAGCTTCCACAGGCATGAAGAGATAGAGGGAAAACCAAAAACCTACAAATGGCAAATCAAAATGTACACTATGACAGAACACTGTTGACTTCATTTTTTTTTCCCCCTTGAACGAAAGATGCGAAACAAAAGGAAAAGACATGATAATATAAAGCTGATCACACAGCATTCACTATGTTTATCAGATAACCATTTATTCTAATTTTTTAAAAACCATATACACTGTTCCCACTGATCCTGCATTTCTACTCATAGGAAACATGGCTGGACAAATCAAGTCTCATGGAAATTCACATGGCATACCCAGGCATCTGACCAAAGCTAACAGCAAACTGCAGAGATTGAATTGGAAGCAGATTAACAACTTTTCATTATGGTGTACAATGTTTTGTTCCTTTAAGTTCTGGCAGGTATGACAGCACGTATTTTTCTTTCGGCTAATAAGTTTTAGATATGCTTTTCACAGCCATGATGTATGTGGCCACAAGCCATCTATAGAGTCAGCTCTGCTAGTACCCAGCCTCTGCTTCAGTTAAAGGCTATTATCAAGGCAGAGTTAGTAACGCATATTTTTACAGGAAAAACTATATGAACAATACTCCCAGTAAGCTTCTAGCATAGTAGCTCCCCATACAATTTCTAGCTAAGTGCTGAGGTCTTATCAGAACTCATCAGAGGGCTCTGTTTACAACTTGCAATTCACTTGCAATTAGATAACTGAGTTCATACTACTAAAACACTCCAAAATAAGTCATCATATTCCAGCATGGAATACACAATGATCCCTTACGCAGTTATTGGTATGAACATAGACATGCTGCATAGTTAAAAAGAAGAGGAAAAAAGAAGTAATTTTCCTAGCTTTTTTTTTTGTATTTGTTGCACCACAACACAGGCAAGCAATACTGGGCTTCTCAAATGGAGAACAGAGCAAGTCTCAAAGGGACTCAAGGCAGGGCTCTCAGACAAAGAACCTGGTAGCATTTTTTCCAGTCTTCAGATATTATAACCCATTACAAACATTGTTGTAAAGAGAATAAATACAAAGAGCACTGGGAAAAGCACATGCATATTCACTGTCACCGGGTCAAGCTGACAAAAGGATGCTTGTGATTTCTTCTACCACTTTTTAACTCTGTTCTTGAGGAATCACTAGATAAGAAAAAGTAAAAAATGGGAGTTTTACCTCAACATAAATGCTTTGCTGTATCCAGGTCAAAACTGGAAGTTTGACTGCTTGTGCTGTTGTTCACAAATGCAGTACAAACAAGTTCAAGAGTGGGTAAAATTTAATTTTCACTATATTTTGTCTTCAAAGACCAAAGACAAATAGGCAGCACATCACAGACTCTAGAACATCTTGAACTGATCTTATCCTCCAACAGGGCTAAACAGAATTGGCTTTTGATTACACCTCAGCCTCAATTTTTGAGTCTTTGGGGTTGCTTTTTCCACCCTCCCTCTCCTTTTTTAAAATGAAAAGGAAACCTATGTATACGCATAGAGAATAAAATCATATGCTTTTTCAAGTGTCTCAAAACAAACCAATACATAACTTAGTGGTAAGCTGTAGTGGAAAGGCGCAGCTGAAGAAATCCAGGGGTGGTGTAGCTAGACACTAGTGTGACACACACACACTGGCAGTGCTTACATGGTTGTAAGACAGAATCTTCCATTTTTGCAGTCAGCCAAAATTGAAGTCCAGCCAAGAATTGCAAGGGAGGGGACCCAGGTCAGAAGAATAAGAGTATCAACTTTTTTTTTTTTTAAGTAAGAAAAGAGTGTGACAGAAAACAAATCACACATTAGGATCTCATTACCAGAAATGAAATACAATAACCTTTCCTGCATGATTTTAGAGAACTACAAACCTCTGCTTACGTTGTGTTTGTATCCTCTATCAGTAGTACTATACAGCTTTCTACAGAACAATTTCTACATTGAATATCAACACTATTAGTTGATTAAAAATACTTAAGACCACCTTTATTTTTTATTTTAGAAATCCTAAAGCTAAACCAAAAATTGAGGGTTTTTTTGTGAGATCTCGCCAAAAACAGTGAAGAAAAAAACACTTTTTGCAATCAGACTGCAGTTTAATTGCTTGAATAGGAGGAGTTGGTTGGTCTCTGTCCAGGATCCACCAACAAATCAGCACATTAGCTGGATCTTCAGAAACCATCATACATAATCTTTCCTGTCTCAGAGGCCAATTGAAGGAGTAAGTAACACAAATTCTCACAGCCAGTTAAGATACACATTGAAGTCTGAGAAGCTAGCACTGCCAAAAACGTTTCTGAATATTTGAAACTTCTAAGAACTCAGGTTCCAAAAACACTAGTCTAATACCCTTCATAAGTATAAAATATAATTGGATAAGGTATGAAAAAATAAATACGTGTTTTAATTCAAATGCTACCCCACCCGAATGGAGACCTGGCATGTCCTGTGTCAAAAGGCAAGATATGCATAAGCCAGCTATAAACTCTTAAATATACCCTTATCTCAAATTATAGGGAAGCCAAGTAAGCAGCATAAAATTATTCAAGTTTATTGCATATTATGCCCTCATTTTAGATAGTAACCTGCCAAGATGGTACAGTAGCAACAGAAATCATGTAGCACAATTCCTATGAGGAGACCCTTCTAAGAGCAGCATTATTGCCATTTTGCTGCACTTCATGAGTGGTTTAGTTAAACATGACCTAAAAAGGAAGGGAGAAAGGGGGTATGCCATGATTTTCTTTTTAATATTCTACCAAGAGCCCAAAAGGACTTCTTTGCACACATTTCCACAACAGGAAGGGGACACACACACGCACATACCCCAAACCTACATATTTCACTCTTCTTCCTACAGACTTTATACAGGTATCAATCATAGACAGAACCATAGTAAGAACTTTTATACGTACACTGCTTTAAATCTTTAAATTTAATCAGAGTATCCTTTAATATGTAGTAAAGAGGTTAATATCGCCCCCGTTCTTCAGTTGAAGGTTAAGGAAACTTCTGATGCTAAAAAGAGGTCTCCTTTACAACCAATACACAAACAAGTTTTCTGTTTCATTTGAATAACCTTCAGATCTTATTTATGCATTATAGAAACATATTCACTCCTTTAATAAAAATTCACAAGTCTTCTTTATAAAGCATTAATAACTAAGAAAAGGACCAAAAAAATTTCCTGATTTCCTGTTAAGGACACAAACAAGTTTTTCCTAGTTCTTTCATACAGGGAACCATGCTTAACCTGCCCCAGGCTGCAAATGTATATGAAAGTATACATTACAGTAAAATTGAAGGTTTCATCAGTCCCAGAGATCAAAGGCCAAATTGTGTCAAAACACATACTGTTCTACTAAAAAAGGACTCTAACAAATTTAAAGCCAAGTAGTCTGAAGAATACCAAACTTGCAAGAAGGTCTAAAAACCTTCCCTAGACATTCAAGTCTATTAATATAAAGCCCCAAAAGCTATCAGCTTGTCTGAGGTCATTCCCAAAACTCTAAGCAATAAAAACATACAGTAGCAAGTCATATTTTTGATATGAAAGGTGTTGTCATACTCCCACTCAGAAAGCATAGTAGTTTACTTGATAATTTAACCATAAAACACAAAAATATGCATTTCATGTAGCAGCAATTTACAGAAATGAGCAAATACTATTCTCATAACACCAACAAATTTTAAGACACAGATGACTAAACTTATATATTGTTTTCAGTGATTCTGCAGTTCGCTAATGTAGCTGCCTTTCTGTATGCCAAAGAAACTTAATGCAGAGACAACAGATTAAAAATATACAGCTTCAAATAACTCAAGTTGAAGTAAACTAATATGGAACCCTATTAAAAGATGCAGATTTTAGAAAAAAAAAATCCAGCCAAATGACAACTCACAAGAAACGGTATTACGAAGTATTTGTCACATACATTTAACCAAATAGACTTTGTTGTGCTACACAATACCCATCGATAAACCTCAGAAACCAAAGTTATCTAACCAAAAAGCAATCTAGAAAATAGGCGTAAAAAACCAGCTCTTCCTGAATTGAGTTCAACTAATCTGCTGTAACTCTAATCCAGAGGTGGCTGCATCTCCATCATTCAGCCACTGTATTGTTCTACAAAGACTGGGTAAAGGTGAGCCAATTGCTACATACACACCTACTGATCAGGAAGCATGCTAAAAAACAAACACTCCAAAGAATTACCCGTGGATGAACCAATAGATGGCAATAAGTGATACAGATGTGAATAGCTTTCAAAATGCTAACCTAAACACAGAAAGCTCTGAAACAGATCTCAGTCCCCTCCCAAGTAATTTTTCTTTTGTTTTCAAAGGAGGATTAAACAAAAAATAAACACAAACCAAACTGGAACAGCACAGGAAACAATGCTGCAATTTAATCAAACTGCCTGCTTTTTTAAACACTGAAATAAAGGATTCTGATGGTGCCAAATCTACCCAACAGAGATCATTACTTGTTGAGTCACATACAAACGTGCTCCTACTTTCAACTTAATAACAGAGTCCCAGTACCATTTGGCAGCTCTGATACACAGGTTAACACATTCGGGTTACATTACTCTCTCTTATTCCTTCCTTGAAGGTAAGGAAAAATAACTTCCAACTGTAGTCCTAAACACAACTTCCAGCAAAGTAAGCAGCGTTAACAAAAGACAACCTGATCTTCAGAGAGGCCCAAACACACGATATTGTGACTATCTCTGCAAACGAACAATGCTATTTTAACCCTCCAGAAGCAAATAGTAAAAAAAAAAAGCACTACAAACCTCAAGCATTTGAAACGTAACCTGCCTACCCACTGCAGCTTGTGCAGAGGGTGCACTCACCTTACTCGACATTTTTAATCATTTACCCTTGCAAGAGAAGCATCAATCCGCACATCCCTGTAAAAACTTCTTAGTTCTTGGAAAAGACCACTCTTTTGGTGCAGGAAAAGAAGTGGGCACCTCACCAGGGAGCACAAGGGTCTCTTGAAACACACATAAACACAAACACCTTTTCTTTAAAGAGGGAGAGGATTAAACGTGCTAAGAGAACTTCCCAAGATCCCTTCCCACAAGTCCTCCTCACACCCAACACTTGCCCTCCTACTCACGCGTAAGACCCCCACACATCCCCTTCCACGCAGCCTCCCGCACTACCGAGGGAGCCTCGGCCTCCCCGGTTGAGGGCTGGCGGGCCCCACCGAGAACCTTCCCCTCCCCAGGCCTCCCACACACCCTGACACCCCCTGGCCCGACCTGAGCGCGGGTGCCCCTTACCTGCGACTCTCCCTCCCCACTCTCCCCCCGCCGCCTTCCCCGGCGCCCCCCACCGCGGCGGGAGGTGCGGGCGGGGCGGGGGCGGCTCAGCACCGCAGGCGGCGGGGCGCCACTGCGGACCAGGGACCAGGCCGGGGGGACCGCGGGGGCCCGGGGGCGTCTCGCTCCATTCTCCTCTTACACTCACACACACACACACAGAGGCGCACACGCACAGGAAATAACACGGGGTCAGCTGACCCCCGCCAGCCAATGGCAGCAGGCGCTGGGGAGCAGCGCGCGCCAGCGGGAACGGCGCGAGGCGGTAGATCCCGGCCTGGAGGAGTGGGCAGGGGAGGGGGAGCGGCGCGTGCGTGCGCGCGCCCGTGTGCATATCTGTGTCTCTGTGCGCGCGCGCGGCAGCGGGCGGAGGACGCGCGACGGAGCCACCTCCCCTCCCACCACGCGCCTGTTTAAAGGCGCCGCCTCCCCGCGGGGGAACAGAGGCGGGTCCGTCCCGTGGGCTGGGAGCGCGAGGCGCTGCCGCACGTGGGCGAGGCACGCACGGCGCGCGTGTCACCCCCCCGCACCCCGCGGCGGGCACCTGGACCTTCCCCCCCCCGCCCGGCGGCTCCCTCAGGGCAAGGGCGGCGCGGCCGCCGCCGGGTGAAGGAGGGCGGTGGATGCCGCCGGAGGCAGAGGCGAGGCGGCTGATGGGCCCACTGCGGCCTTGTCGGGGAGGGACCGTGGCAGTTTCCATTTAAACCTTCTCATAAATCAATACCACCCGTTCCCCAAATTATTTCAAGAACGGGATTTATCACCGGCCCAGAGCCCTGGAGACGTGCTGAGTCGGCGGTCAGGCCGCACGCCGGGGCTGAGCGGGCCCCGAACGAACCGGCGGTGCCATAGCAGAGTGTGGGGGGGGAGCTCGGGAAACAACATGGAGGCTGCGGGCGCCTGGCAGAGCGGTGACAGGGCCGGACGCCGGCGGCGCCCGGCTGTGCCCACCGGGACCGGCTCCCTCCAGGGCCCCCGTCAGGCGCCGCTTGGGCAATTAGAAACGGCACTCCCCGCCCCCCTGAGTCCCTATCAGCCTTAAATATGGGAGCTGAGTACGTCTGATTGTACTTCTGCGCTGGAGAAACCATTAAGAGCTTTTTAAAGACTATTCACTAGTTTTAATTTTTGAGAGTGAGGTGGCAAGGAGACTGGTGGAGGGGGCAGTTTGAGAGCAAGGATGCAGCGCAATTCAAATCGGTATCTCCCTCATTGGCGCCTGCGTGCCAGCAAAGGAAGCTCTTCATGACACAACAGCTTCCTCCATCTGCCACTTGGAGCATTTCACGTGAAGACACAGGAGGCTGGCACCCCAAGAAGGTCCAAGTGCTGGGCAGAGAAAGCTCGAGCATCATCTAAAACTTGCTTTGCCAGGAACTTCACTGAACAGATATGACAGTTCAATAAACCACCCTGTTGCCCAAGCTTTGTTTCCTCAGATCCTCAGCAAGCCTTCTTCTGAGAGAAGGCCCCTGCTCACAGCTCATCCTAAAAAGCAATCAGCTGCTTAGGAGGACTGTGTTGTAAGCACAGCCAGTTGACAACTTCACTGATGGCTCCCCCACAGGTGACTTGCTCTTTATGAAAAATAAATACAAACCACCACATCTTGTACCATGCATTATCTGTCAAAAATAATTCAGAGACTGGCTGAAATTCCACCTAGATAAGACTGCAACGATGGCAATAGTCTGGGGAAAACAACCCGAGCAGACAACAATTACATGTGCTCCCACCATTTGTCTTTCAAGTTAACAATTCACAGGTGTTAGGGACTCCCCAGATGCCGGGACTCGCCTGCTCCTCTGTTCCTCTTTCGACTCATCAGGCAACGGCTCCTTTCGGAGGCAAAGCTTCTGCTGTGATCTATGCCTTATCTCCTTCAGATGAGATTACTGCAACGCGCTCCACATCAGCTACTTGGGAATTGCAGCTGGAGCACGCAGCTTATTGCACACTTTTCCTCTCGCAGCACAGTATGCCCTTTCTCCCCTTAGCACTTGTTGCCCATTTGCTAGTAGTTTTTAAGGCACAATGCTTCACTTAGGGGTGGTGGAGGTCATTGCTTCCCTCACCTGAAGAAGATGCTCCAACAAGCACATTTCACCATGACAAACCGTGAGGTTGCTCTAGTCGCAAACAGCCTTAATCTTGTTGACTGCCATGGCATGCCAAGAGCTTGGTTAGAGGAGCATTCCCTTCTGGGGATCCAGGACTGTGATAAAAGCTGTAATGGGGTGAGGGAACTCGGTAAGGTTTTTATAATTTGATTTTCCATTATCTGTTTTCTGATTCTGAAGTGAAACGTCAATTGAGGTCAATCCTTTATGTAGATTTATAAGGTAGCAGTGCTTAGAGCACTCTACCTTAAGTATAACTTAAGGTAAAACCCTTTTGTATGTACCAATACATAAGAACATAGCTTACCTATATAAGCTTGGTATATCAACGTGTTTTTTACCTAATGTCCAAAATGAAGTTGCAGCATAAATACAAAAAGTTCTGCAAAATGCTCAAAAAGGCATTATAAAACTGTAAGAACCATTAACATTCATGAGTCAAATACTTCTCAAAGGACCAAAAATAAGTGATTTTTCATACTTAAATACCTGGCTATCTAGTCTGCTGCACAGCAGCATTTCTCATCTCCACTAGTGACTACTTTGAAGTATTACAAGGGAAGTACAAGAGGAGTTGCTTTTTAAAATATTTGGAAGCTCAAAACTATATGGCTGATTTTAAAGGGTGAAATGAAGTTTAAAAAAGCCTCATGCTATAAATACAGGCAAATATCACACTATCATCAGCTGTTGCACTACAGTAGGCGTCACTGGTAATATACAGGGTCATTAAAAGCATGGAATGAAAACAAAGTTATCAAAACTAAATTAGTTAAATATCACATGAGTAGAGACACCACGTCCTTTGCAGCTTCTGAAGTGGTGTATCAGGCTTTAACGTACAACCCCACTGAGCTTAATGGAGAATTTAATTCTCTCAGAAATTAATTTTTGGCTGTCTGCAGACTCTGGATGAAAAAAACACTGTAATTAGTACACCTTGTTCACATCACCGAGTTTTTATTTGCTGCTGAACATTTTACTTTCTTTCCAAAAGAAAGAAATTCAACCTTCTGACTTGGCCATTTAAAGTGACAACTACTTAACCATCATTGGTTACACCAAAAAAACTGTTATAAATAAAACATTGTTAGAACTAATGAAGAAAGTAACCTCATCATGCTACTAGGGCTCAGATCCTGCAAATGCATGATCAGCATGGGAATCTAACATCCATGCCAGCAGTTCTAGTTCAGGGTAAAGTCATCAGTAGTACATATACGCTTTTAAAGCGACTTATGAGCAAATCATACTTCAATTCTGAAAAGAAAAAAACCCAGGGATTTAAGGCAAAAAATGGTTACTTGCCCTTAAAGGATCAATTTTAAAGTCAATACAACAAACTAAACAAGTTTGCATGTAAATTTCCAGCAAATACATTCCATCACCGGAGAACAAGTGCTATAAATCGAACAGATAGATACGCTACACCACAGTGAAAAGAAGTCTGCTTTTAGTGCAAGAAAATCGGCTCAGCCATAATTGTACAGAGCCACTATGGTACTACCACAACAGAAACCTTCCAAATCCTACTCGTTTCCTCCCAGACACCCTCTTCCCACCTCCTAACCAAAGTGTTTCTGAGGATAGAGGCACAAACAAGGCAGAGACAAGCAGGAAAATGGCCTCAAGACTTGGAACTCTCCTTCACGATGGATGGGAGATTCTGGGCAAAATAAAGCCCCCGAGCAGACCTCGGGGTTTGTGCCATTGCCCCTAGCAGTGCTCCTGTCAGCACACGTGCAAGCAATGCTGACTCTTCTACTGCATGTGAACTCTGCAATGGCAAAAGCAAACTTTTTTTTTCTCGTTATGCCTTAATGTAAGGCTTACCTTGCACATGCCTTTCCCCTCTTCCACAGATCCCAGAGGAAAAAGGTCCTTCTGACCCCAAGAGGACTGACAAATGGAGATGGAGAGCCTCCTGTCGTTGAGGTCACCACTTCTGATCTAGCCGTAATTCAGTAATTACTCAGTTCATGTGGCTCTCCAGAAGCATACATTAGCATCTTAGGGGGGACAAACAGAAGGATGACACCATTCCTGACCTCAGCCACCTCTCATCTCCACGCACCCTCTGAGCTCCCTCTGCCTGGAAGGTGGGAGGACAGCAAGTGATGCAGCTTGGGGGATCAAGAACAAATTTGCAGGTAACATATGCTGAAAAGACAGTGTTTGTTAGAGGGAAGATGATTTCTGAATGCAGCTGGTCAGGTCCTCTGAGAGATTTCTTCTTCTTTACGAAAGGTTTCGTGGCTGATGAAAAGCCCCGAACTAGCAGCACCAGGAGGCTGAAGTCTCTGCCAAGTCAGGCACGCAGATTTCTCACAGGCACGGCACCTGTCCCTTCAAAGTATTACCCTTATCCTAATCCTTTCCCCTGTTACAGTTTCATGTCATGCACAGGATCACCACTGCACTTTTACAGCTTTCATCTAGAGGCACTTAGATGCTACAAGCATGGGCATTAGAGACTAGCTTGAAGATAGATAATACAAAAGATGACAGCAAGATTGGGCACTTACAGGTCACACAACCAGGGACTGAAACTTATATTCACGGTGGGACAGCTACATCTTTAAGCAAGTGTAAAGCAAGGGCAGCTAGCCCATTTCTCTTTCTCCAAGAAAGACATCAGCATGGCTGCATTCATTAACATTTCCTAACTCTCTTCCTATCTAGCCCCAGAATTTCCCATACCTTCCTCCTATTTTACGCTTACTTCAGATAAAAAGTGTTACATCTGACCCTACACAAGGGAGAAGCAGTATCAGACGTCTCCCAAGGAACTGCAGCAAAGACAGGGAGGGCTCTCCTCACTAATTCACAGATATTGAACTTTTCCCTTTAAGAGAGCCAAAGGATCTGTGTGCTTGCTGGTAAGTATTTTGGACGAGCACAGATTCTCAGCATATGGACTGTCATGTCTTGGGTGCATAGCTTGGAAGCAGCTCTCCTCTAGAGGCAAGAAGCATCTCCATAAGTCACAGTGTTAAGTCCTAGAGCCCAGTTCCTGCAACAGATCAACAACAGGATGGAGTATCTCACAGGAAGAAAAATGACAGAGCAGCTGAAAGTAGGTAGCATGTATCATAGCAGAAGAAAATTTAAATCACCTATATGGGAGACAATTCTACTCCATCTTTTAATACTGCAACACTCCTGTCCTCTCATCTTCCCGTTACAAGGAGCTGATTCATGAAAATAAGATCTTTTTACCTTAAGACCTGCTCAGCTTCTTATCCCTTTTACCTCCTGCCAAAAAGCTGCTTCTGGCAGAATGAGAATCAGTTGCTGTGAAAGTGATTGTGATGGTGCAGACAAAAGAATCTGAGTCCAGTAAAAAAAAGCAAGAAACAACAGAAGCTGGACTTTTGAGGAAAAGCGGATCACATTTCCATACAGACGTCCAAAGCAATAAAGGTGGAAATTAAAATAGAAAGCCACACAAATATGATTCTCTAGCAAGACTGTCTCCAACAAGGCAGAAAAGGCCATCAGTAAATCTTCATTATCTGAATTGCTAAACATATCTAAATAAGAGGAGAAATTCAAATATTAGAAGAATTCATCTTTTTAAATGGTCTTACATAAAACCAACTCTGCCTCCCCTGAACATGTTTTACAGAAAGGGATTTTTTCTTTTCTTTTACTTTTGCTGGCCTTTTACAGAGGTTTCATTTGCTGGTGCTTTTTTTTTTTTTTTTCTGCCCACAGGGAAGTGAGAATTTCCAGGCTTAACAAGCTTAAATCCCCATGACATATAGTCCCAAATTTTAGAGGCAACCAAGATTTTGATTCTTACTTTGCTCCCTGTTGGTTTCCTCCCTGATGCATGCAGTAGCTGTTTTGAATCTCAGCTGTTCCAACAGGAGAAAAAAAAAAAAAGGGTCCCTGAAGGAACAGCGTTAGTTCTTCCAGTCACCTTGCTGCTACCATACTCCAGAATTCAGGCACATCAAACAGCACATGAAAAGGGCTTGCGGGCAGCAAGAAGCAAAAGCAGAGGACAACAGACTGGACTAAAACCAAGAGGTCTTCTACATTCATCTGGTAAGGCAGCTGTATTTATATTGAGTAGTAGTAATCTAAGGGTCCACTGAAGATATACGTTGCATGTCTTCTTAGGACATCGCCAGTGAGCAGAGAAGCGAGAACAGAAGCCTCAGCAAGCACAATTCATGTTAACCTACCAGCTCAATGAGTCTCCACTGCTTTTAGCAAGTCTCAGAAATAGCCTAAACCTGCAAATAAGTAAACAAGTTATCTCAACATAAACACCTTCACAAGGAGCAGCAGCACTTGGGGAGGGAGGGCTGTAGTCCTGAAGGTGGTCCCTGTCTGAACCCAGGTCTAATGAAGAGATACTGCTTATGCTGGTGGAGAGAAAGCATTTCACCAGGGGTGAAGTTTCACATTCCCTGGGATACCTGCCCACAGCTCAGGGATCCCCATCAGGGCCAAGCCTTTCCACAGCAAGGAGTGAGGGGTGAAGAGAAACAATAACTACTCTTGTCCAAAACCTGCAATGCTTCAAACTCTTAGTGTGATTCATTCCATGGACTGAATATCAAGGTGTCAGCTTACTCCTAATATTGATGAAAAAGGACAGTCACCCTATTTATAAACAGCTAGCATTATCTCATCTCAAGAAACAGTAAGTCAGCAGCTAGCCTTAGGTGACAAGTAGGGGGTTTCCTTAACTGTCCTCTTCATTGAGATTGAAGAGAAATATTAAAAAAAAAAAAAAAAAAGAAGAAGAAGAAGAAGAGGAAAAAAGCCATGGTGGTTAGAAAAAAAGGAGTATCTTAACAGAAAGAGGGTGGAAAACCAATTAATGCTTTCAGCTCATTCCCCTTCACCACTGCCTGGATATTCTCCTCTGATACAAGCATCACCTGCCTAGGGCTTTTTGAGAGACCCTTGCACATCCTCACTGATTACTTCCCCTACTCAGGGAGACAGACTGTCCTTTACCCTAAATGCTTTTATCCTCTTGATGAGGTCTCTTACCCAGCTGGATCCTGCCTCCTTCTCCCACTGCAATCTCTGAGGCTGAGAGAAGACACCTGGGGACCTTCCACTTTGCCTAGGAAAGAGATTTAATCCTTTCATATCCTCGCATGGTGCTCAAGTGATGCACGCCTCCCCCCTCCCTGAACACCTATGGTTACAGTCCTGGGCAATGGATGTCCCCAGCTGAAGAGAAATCAAAAGAAAGGGTTTTCTCTGCTGTTTTCTGCTCTTTCAGGAGTCATTTAAAAGCTGGTGTAGATAAAGAACTGAGGAAAACCCCGAAGGGGTCAATCCTGCTGTACCTAGACAAAATGATGAGGCTTAAAATCTCTTCTGTATCTAACCTTACCTAAATCACATCCCTGATGTCCTCTACCCTCAGTTTCACAGGGTGCACTTCGCTCATCACTCCCCATCTCCCAGGCTCACATGCAGTGTCCAGTCCCGCCTAGTCACCCCTACTTCTGCCCTCCCTGGGGCCAGAGGTCCAAAGGAGAACCCATCCACAGAATCGTTTGACTTAATTCTCCAGGGGGGCTGTGGGGTGATTCCAAGCTTCACTTCCCAGCCAAGCCCAGGTCGTGACTCAGAGAAGCCAACAGACAACACTCAGCACAGGCAATGATTTTTATCTTCAAAGTGCTTTACAAACTAACAAATCCTTACTTCCCCTCTGAGAGAAGGGAAAAAAAATAAATCCCTAAACATCACCACCACGATGAAGCAGAGATACAAATAACCCTGAAAGTCCTTTCATGTCAGAACAGGGGCAGAGAAGTCCTGTTGTGCAGCAGTGCTTTGGGGTTTTTTATGGTGTTTTTGGCTTTTACACCAAAGACCTGGATTCAAATCCTGTTTCTGGTCATTACAGATTACAGTAGGACAGAGGCTCTCAAGCTGTGGCCAGCAGGTCCCTTCCCCGAGGGCCGTGGAGATGGGGGTCTGAGAAGCAGGCGGCAGTACACAGATGTCTTCCAAAATACACTTGCCTGTTCAGACTGCAAAAGTGCCACACGATTAATTATACATCTGTGCTACAAAATATCAACTCTATAACTGCAGGGGGTGCTATTCATCAGCCTTGAAATGCATTGGCAGAAGAAAGCCAGGGTCCAGTAGTTAAAATGAAGAAATAAATAACTACAAAAGCAGGATGCACTCTGGGTCATTAGGAGTGAAGTGCAGCAGCGGGACCCGAGTGACCCAGGAATGGAGAGGATCCTGGCGCTGCAGCCAGTTGGGATACGATGCTTTGCCCAGGAGCTTCATGACTGAAGCGGCAGCGAAGCCACCAGTCATGGGGGTGAGGTGCACAGGCAAGGAGCCTGCCTGACACCTGCATGCACTTTTCCTTCCTCAGCCCTCCCCTTTCGAGGAGGCAACAAAACATCATGTTCCCAGCAGTGAGTCTGGTCCGATGTGGCTTCACTGCAGAGGCAAATTCAGAAGGACCCTCTTTCCCTCATTGCTTTCTTTTGAAGCCCCCCTTTCCTGGAGCAGGCGTTTAGCAAGTACAAATACACCACAACGTTAGGCATCCTTCCACTGTCACTCTCCACTATCCTTCCTCCTCCAGACACACACACTAACACAAAATGACGGCTTCCTCAACAGACTGAATGAGCAAAGCCCTCACGCCGATCCTTAATTGTCTGCGCTTTACTCTCTCACTCCAGTCATATTATATCACAAAACTAAAAGCAGCCCACCCACTGCCCCCATCTTTGTCCAAAATCTCAAGTGAACGGTAAAATGGACACAGGGAAAAAAAAAAAAATAAATTGCTGAAGAAGAAGGGAGGGGCAAGCTAGGCAAGCTAACCCCCCCCCTTCCTCCTCCCCCTTTTTTTTTTTTTTTTTTTTGAGGTTGCTCTTTGCTGGTGCCCCCACATTGCTATTGTGCGGTTGTCAGTTTGAAAAAAAACCAAACAAAACCACAACAAAAAACCACCAAAACAACAACCACCACCAAAACCTCTAAAAAGATGGAGATACTAATGAAGAAATCCCATCCCGCAGCCCTTGAGAATGTGACCCCGAGGCCCGGTCCTTCTCCCTCCGGAGGTACCCACCCATCGCGGTGAAATGGCAGGGCGCCCCCCACCCCCCCTGATACGCTGAACCTGCAGAGCGAGAAGAAAAATAGAAACGCATCCAAAACCCAAACAAAATTAAAATAAACAATTAAAAAAAAAAAAATCGCCAATGAGAGATGCAGGGGGAAGAAGAGGGGGGAAGCCCCCCCGCACATGCATAAGCCCCATTGATGTCGGTCTGGGCGCAGGAGCGGACTGCAGCGCGCAGCCAGCTGCTGGGGCCTGCGGGAAGGGACAAGGCGAGCGGCCCCCCCGCGTCCGGGCTCCCGCCCCCCCCTTCGCCGCCCCTCACCACCCCCGCACCCGCGGGCACCCCGGGCGGGCACGGCGGCGTCACGGGGGCGGGTGACACGCACGGGGCGCCGCAGACAGACGGCGGCCACCGCCGCACGCGTGGTGGGCGAGAGGTGGCCTCTGCGGGGCAATCTCCCTCTCTCAACTTTCCGGGAGAGGGAGAGGGATAAAGCCCATTTACTGTACCTTTCTGGCATCTTTCTCAGCTCTCCCTGCTGCTGCTCCCCACCCCCTTCCGATTTATCTCAGCTACTGGTTTTATAAACCGAGAGGGTGGAAGGGGGTGGGGGGCGGAAGGGAAGAGGAGGGGGCTTTTTTTTTTTTTTTTCTCCCTTCCCTCAGCCCCGTCTGCCCCTTTGCCGGAGCCCGACGGTGAAGTCACACGGCTGAGCCTCTGACATCACACGGAGCCCACAAACGCCGGATTGTGACTTCACTGCAGGGTAGAACAGGGAGGAATAGGCGAGGGGAGGGGAAAAGGCTCTTATTCAAACACATATCTGCAGTAGTAACAAAGGGAACTCAGGAAATGGCTGGCCAAGAAAATGGCTTTTTTTTTTTTTTCTGGTATAAAATACGCTCTCTTTCCTACTTGTATTTTTTTTTAAATGTGTTTCCGTGCCCCCCTAACCCCTGCCAATAAAGTTTGTGACCACGATGGAAATACCTTATAAAAGTGGTCTGGGCAGGACAGACAGCAAGCGCCAGCCCAGGCACTGTCCCGCAGCACAGCACAGGCTCCTTGCAGCCCCTTCTGGGAGGAGAGAGCCACTGGCCACGGCCACGCTACACCCGCCGGGGCTGGAGCAGGATAAGGTGCTGGGGTGGACATCGAGGGACACCGGTGGCCACAGTGGAGAGACAGTGAGGGGAAAGGGCCGAAGCAGGGAGATGCTATGAGTCATGCCGGGAAGGCAGATGCTGAGAGCCCCTGGGCAAGCAGGGCCACACGGTGAGACCAAAGCTCCGTGACAGAGGTCTGGGAGCCATACGCCAGGATGAGGTAACAATACTCAGTGTGCACTTGGGGTTTTTTACCCATCTGAGGATCCGAAACCACTTTAAAACTATAATTGGAGTAAAAGAGGTATTAAAGGTCATGATTAAGGTACAAGAGTTGTACGTGAGGCCTAAGGATGGCAATAGGGTTAAAGAGCAAGGCTTTTGGTTCCCTATCGTGTTTTTAGGTTTTAGGTGCCCTGGGGAGGGGCAGGGAGGCTGGGCAGGTGAAAGAAAGGCCAGGAGGCTTTGATGTACTCCTAATACAAGGCAATGCTCGGATATTGCTCTGGGAGCAAAAGCTGATGATAAAGACTTCTGTGGTCATTTCTGAAATAAACCCTGAAAGAAAAAAATAGAGTTATTAAGTAGCTATTAGCTTAATGTGACCTGGAAAGATGTAAGGCTTGGGATTATTTTTTTTTTTGTTTATTCAGCTGGAGGATTTTTTTATATCAATTTCTCGAAATTTAACACAACCTCAAGCATGTTGGTAAACAGCCCTCCCCCTCCCCCAATCTGTTATTTGCATTTTAACTGGAATTTTTTTTTTCTCCTTTTGAAGCAAGGCAGCTCAAACACTTGCACTGCGGTAATCATGCCTGAAGGCCAGGAATTCAGAGGGATAAGCCAAGGGCACAGCCACAGCTAAGTGAAATAAAAAAAAAAAATATTAAAAAAATTAAACAGTGCTAATTGCAGATGTTTATAAAGTTACTTGAACCGCAGAGCCAAAGGCGAGACAGTTTGTGCTCCTCGCAGTGTGTCCACTCCTCTCTCCAGCCTCCATCCCTGCCCTGAGACCTGCAAAGCATTCCCCACTGCCATGCCAACCTCGAAGGGAGGAGAAAACAGCACTGCCACCACAGCCTGTCCTTCCTGCAACCTGCCAGTGCAGCAGGAGGGAAATCTTTACGTAGAGTGAGTGAGAAGGAAACAATCCAGATCCCTGCCACGAACTGGCTGGCAGGTACATTGCTGGCTTGCTGCTGCTGGATCACAGGAGCACCCCACAAGTGCCCAAGGTGCCCCAGAGGGCTGACAGCACGAGCAGCAGTACTGGATGCCCGGCAGCGGGCAGGGGAGAGAGGCAGTTGACAGAAATTTTTGTGCCCCAGCAGCTCTATGTGCTTCCAACATAAAACCCAGGCAGCCAGAAGAGGCTCTTCCATGGCTGAAGCCTCTGTTCCCACACTGACTCTGAATCCCAGTGCCATCACCCCAGCCCTGGCATGGCCACGGCACCAGGGAATTCTTCCTCTGTTGTTTTACAGCTTCTCTGTGCCAGTATAGCAATAAACCAGGCTGCAAGGAAAGGAATAAACTCTCCTTCTGCCTCCACTTGTGAGGGAAGGAAAAGGTATAAATTGCAAGCAGGGAGGCCCCCATCCAATCTTGTATCCTTCAGCAAGTTTTGCTCCTTGTTTTGCCACAACTTTGCTACCATTTTTACACTGACCGAATCTCCTTTCATCTTTTTAAATTATTTTTTTCCATCCTGCTGACTGCACGAGAAAAACCTCTACATTTATCCCACTCCTTCCCTCTTGGGGAATCTCTCTCAACCTGCCCATGGTGGTGAAGCAACATGGCTGTCAGCGTGCCAGGATGCCAGCAAGGCAAGGAGGTGAAGGGGGGAGAGAGGGAGGCACGGGCGTTTGTTGGGAAGCGGAATAAAGAAGTGGGGAAGAGGAAAGAATCTAACAGGCACACACCAACTAGCACGGGCTTGCTCCAACTTGGCCCACAATGCAATTACCTGACTTGGAGACTGGCGAAGGCTACCAGGCTAAGTCCCTCTGCACTTGTGCAAAGTGCTGTCAGAGCTGCTGGGACCATGCATAGTCAGGGCTTCAGCAGGACAAAAAGGAAAAAAAAAAAAAAAAAGAGAGGGCAGGGACTGAATGGGCTTATTTTCACACAACTGCGATTGTTTTGTTGATGCGGAAAGGTAATTAAAAAAAGTTCTGATTTCAAACATGCCACAGAATTCCCAGAGCCCAAAGGCTGCTGCTTAGAGGCAGATTAATCACACTGAATTCTCCATCTAGATATTGCATGCACTCCAAACTCCCACCGCTAATAGCTCTAATATTCTCCTCAGCGTGTGCATGCTGCTGGTGTTATGTTCCAGGAATATTAATTCCCCAACTCAAGCTCCTTTCACTTGCGCATGTACCCTAAAGGCTTGCTGCCAGGCACTGGGAGATTATGGAAAAGAGAAAATGGGGCTAGAGGAGAACCGGGGTGCAAAGGTACTGGTTGGAACTCCTCAAGGAAAGTCACTAATGTTCTTTGGATAAGCAAGTAGTCCAAATAAAATCTACCTGAAGGCCAAGTTCTTTAAACAAAGCCAACTGCACACGCACAAGATGGTTGAAATTAAAATGCGCTCCCAGTGCTGGCTTGGTGTTACCCACTCCTGCTACCCTGAGACTTACCCAAAATTTCAGTCCTATTAATTGTGAGCTCTGAACTAGGGGTTTCGTTGCTAGTATCTTCCCACAGCCCCCTTTGCCCCCAAGCAAGGCTGCACGCATCTGAACTCTTGCTGCCACACACTAGGACTGTAGTGCAAGCATCCAGAGAGCAGGTAGCTCTTCACATGGCGAGCCCCTTCTTCCCCTAGCAAAACTGACAGGCCAGTAGGTTCATGGTCCAGCTCAAGGTCTCGCTGCATGTCTGGGACTAGAAGGTGCATCCCTGGGATCATCGTTCCACAGGGAAAACAGAAAAGAGGAGGATGAAAGCAGAAGAGAAACGTGCAATTTTTCTTTGAATTCAAATAACTGCTGTTCCTAGTAGGCAGTTCAGTGTGTGTGTGTGTGTGTGTGTGATCTGTATATATGGCCAAAAGGCCGGCTGCTAAGCTTTAAAACCAATGCACACTTGAAAAGTACCATTTAAGATGCCTATGATGTAATTTTCAAAGCTGCTAAATGCCCAAAGCTCCTAGTGCTGTTCAGTGAAGACTGCAGGCAGTCACCAGGTTAAAACACTGTCGCCTGAAACCGGCCACACCAAGACTCTGGAAGCTGCCACGCAGAAGACAGCTCAAAACGGATGGCACCGGTCATGCTTCCATTTAGTAGGATTACTTGCATGACAAGGAGCTGTCGTGGGCATGATTTTCTTTGTCAAGCAGTCAAAATACGTATCTCCATGTAATAAAAATCAGCATGCCTATGTCAGCGCTGGAAAACAAAAGGAAGTTTGCTCCTTTTGTTGCAGGCATTCCTGATAAGCACACCAGTATGGTACCTGAGCCATTGGTTTATGTGGATGTATAGACCAGCCCATCAGCTGTTTTCACAGCTCCGAACATCTTACCTAGTCTCTGGACTAAAACTTGCAATATCACAGGAGCACAGGCCTCAGTGGTGGCCCTCTCCACAATCATGACAGGTCAAACAGAGAAGGCCACATTTTTATGGCTGAACACTTTACAGAGGGCTGTTCGTGGTGGGAGGGAGACACATTAGAACAGAAACATTTTTGAAGCTTCCTCTGTTTGCTGTGTATCATCCAGGTCTACAGTCACATGTGTGCCTTGAACTCTCAGCCGATTCCTTAAACTTGGCTCCTGCTGCTGGGAGGGGGAGGACAGGACTCCAATCCAAGCGCCACCTGCATAAGGCCCTTGGGGCTTAACTCTGCTGTAGTGGAAGGGGAGAGGCATGGGCTTCCTCTGCTGTGATAAATTGAGGCATCGCTCTGTGTAACTTAGGTGCAAATCTGTGATCCTCTTTCTCTCCTTGCACACAAAGAATGAAGCTGATAGCAAAGCTGACATCTGAATCCTCACTACTGCACGTCTGAGAAAAACCCAGTTGTTTTTGTTTTTCAAACTCAAACACATGAGAAGGGAGAATGACAGAAGGATTTCAACCCTTGCCAAAACCTGTCGCCAGCCCCCTGAGTTACACATCTATGAACTCTTACATGGGATGAGGGCTCTCTGCTTTTATCTCCCTGTGCAGCACATGTCCTCAGCCCTTTGCAAACAGGTGTTTTGCCCTCCAAAAGGGAAAAGAGGAAAAAAAAAGAGAGAGCGTGAGCATGGGGGGGAGAGAGAGAGAGAGCGCGCGCGAGAGCATGAGCAAGAATGCTGTCTGCAGATGTCAGCCAGGACCTCAGTCTAGGTCTAACCTGCCAGTCCTGAAAAAGAAGGATACATGAATTTTCTAGTTGGATAGTCAGTGTCGTCAAACAAGAAAATTGTGAGGTTTTGACTGTAATGCAGCCTCACGTTCAGTAAAAAGGCCTTGCTACATGGAGACAATGTGGAACTGAGGAGCCTATTCCTAGCACCTTAAAAATTAAAATTTCACTACAAATATCCTAAAGAAATGGTCAAAAATAGTACAGCATTTCAGACCGTTTTTGTAGAACATGTTAATATTGTCAAGGGGAAGCGACTGTAGGTAGAATACTGTCAGGTTTGGGGAAAGCTTTCTCTGCATTTTAAAAAATTATATGAAGGAAAATATTCTTCGGAATGAAAAGTCTACTGATTACATGTATATAGAGTGTCATCTCTATCTTGGCGTTCAGCAGAAATCAACTCCCCCACACCAACACCCTCCCCTCCAGCCACCCACCCTGATATTCTTCTTCACCACTTCCCACCCATTAACCCAGTACCTGCAGTGCAGTGTTCAAGTGGGACTGGCGGAGCTGCTGCCGCTGTCATCTCCTCGGAGCTGGCAGTCACCTGCCAATCTCGCCCCCACTTCCTCCTCCCTCCTGCTCCCCCCCACCCCTCATCAGTGCAGCTTTCCCTGGGGATAGATCACTCTCCCCCTCCTCTAGCAGCCTGACAAATAACTACGGTTAACTCAATAGTATCCCCCTCCAAGGTTTTTTAATTACCAGCCGTCCACAGCGCGCGGGACTTGCATGTACAGAGAGAAATAGGCCGGGGAGGGAGGCTAGCAACAGGGGGTCAGAGAGTCTGGGCTGTAGCGGGCTTCGCACTGAGGGCTGGGCTCATTGTCCTCCATCCACATGGCTGGGCTGGCACAGGCAACCTGTAAGCCCCATGGGATGCTGCTGCCCCAGCAGCGGGCACAGGCACACCAGCAGGTGTGGGGTGGGTAATTTGCAGCTGTATTTGGGGGCGGGGGGGAAGATTTGGTCCTGTAAGGGCTGATGGGCTGATGCGGAAAGCTGCTCCTGCAGGATAAGGGGAGGCTCAGTTACAGCAGCTGAGGAAGCACCATCCAGGACAGCATTTGTTTATACGGCATTTTAAATGGGAACCAGAAAAAATGAGGGGGAGGGGAGAGGGGAAAAAAATCAGGTGCATTTCTGTTTGTACATCTTTACCAAATACATCTATCTTTTCACACATAAGAAAGGCCTTTTTTTTTTTCTTTCCAAGACAATAGTCTTATTTTGACTTTTCTTTTTGTTTTTCTTTTTGTTTTCTGAAAATTCATGGATATGTGGCCTGAAAGGCTTTTTCTTAGTCTGGTATTAAATGGACATGGCTTACTGAACTTTCAAACAAGCTCTCCACCTAGTACTTGTTTGTTCACACCCATTTACACTCTCTTGATTTTTAACAGATCTGAATAAAACTTACTTTTTTTAATAATTGGTTAATGAAGTTTTATCTGAATAGCCATAAGCCTGTTAGTGCTCGAGCTGTCCACTGAATCCCCTCTTCCCCTCAGAGGTTAAACAAAACCAGAAATCCTTTTGTACTTGAAATAACATGCTGGGGAGAAAAGAAGCAAAGAAGGATAAAAAACCCAAGCTCCACAATCAGTCCTTTTTAAATCATAAAGAGATATTGGAAAAGCGGCATATATGCACGGCTTCCCCCTCCCCCCCTCTTTCTCCTCCTCTCCCTCCTTTGTAGGTCACCTTTACTATGAAGACATTGATGCTTCAAGTCTTCTTTTGCTTAAATCAAGAGATTAAGTTCAACACCCCACTCAGGTAACCGCCGTACCCCAGGCAGGTGATGAAGGGGATGGGGCATCCATCCCAGCGCTGGGGAAGGAGGCACCCTGCGTGCGGCAAGTAGGGGGGGCTTCCCTAGAAAGCAGCAGGTGCTTTTGGAGGAGGGCTACTTTGATGCCACTCCACCAAACACACTGCGCTCAAGTGGAAGGGGAGCAGGCAGACGTGTTGTGCTGGGCAATAGCCCAATGCCAGCCTTCCCACCCCAGGAAGGGCTGAGGGTGGCAGCTGAGGGGGAGAGCATGGTGGCCACAGCCTAGGAGCCCTTTGGCAGCCACCCCTGCGCCCCGGGGGAGCATCCTGGTGGGTGACAGAGCCCCCACTCCCCTGAAATAAAACAGCAGCCTTCCCAATGCTTCATTAAACTAACACAGCTTCCCACCATTGCCCTGGCAACCGACACAGGCCTCCTGTTTGCCAGCTGGGGGAATTAAAGGCAGCCTGGCAGCCAGCCCCTGGCTTCTCCAAAAGCCCCCCTTACACTGTCAGAAAGCATCCCCATGCAGAGGAGGGGGCCGAGCGACCCCCAAAGTACCACCTGAGATGACTCAGGCAAGCTGCAGTCTCCAGGGAGCCAGGGACACCACCACCGCCACCAGTGCTGGAGTGCAACACAAAGCTGGAGGGCTCGCCAAAATAATTCCTGGACTGGAAAAGGACTAAATAACCCTCTGGATGGTCCAATGGCACAAAGGTGGACGCTACTCCCCATATCACAGCATCACCTCTGTCCAAACATGATCAATAGTTCACATTAATTACCAACACATTCCTCTCGCTGCCCATGTACCGTCTGAGTGAGCAAATTACATCCTCTTGTCCCTGGTTTTCTTCTTTTCTCTTAAATCACGTAAGCCGCACGGTAAGCCTTAGTGCAAGACCCCGCTCCCATCACCCCCTTGGGTGGACACAGGAGAGGTGATGAAGGACAAGCTGCCCCATCCTTCGCTGCTTGCCCTTACAGAAAGCCATCTCAGGAAGAGCTCCAAATGAAAATATGAATGTTGTGCCCAGCCATGAGTGCACACCCCCCCGCCTGGTCAAAATGGGCAGACCGTCGAGGCAGAGACATCCCTCCACATGGCCTCAGCAGAGAAGCTCGTTATGCTGCCCAAATCCCAAAATTAGATCCACTGAGTTGGTGTCAGTGCAACATGCCAGCTGCTTCCAGCACCTTCCGTCCGCCGCCACCACCACAAAGAAAGCTCACCAAATTGGTGAGGAGAGGAAAACACCTTGCTTCACAACGGCAACGGATAAAGGAGCACTATTCACTCACTTGGGCATCCACATCTGTTTTGTCTTGTTTTCCATGACTACTGGCTGTGAGCAGAGAGGTCTCACAGGGAGGAGCATTAAGTATTTATTTCGGCTCTCGGTTTTGTCAGCTTCTGATGCTACCAACATGTTTTGATTCTGCTTGGAAAACTACATTGTTGGGTTTTTTTAACTCAGGGATCCCAAACAACTCTGCAAAGGTACTTCCAACCTTATCGCAATACCACAGCTTTCCATAGTTCCACTATAGAAACAAACAATAAACTTAATTCTGTCCAGAGAGACCCACATCAGTCCTGCCTCTGAACTGGAGAGATATATGCCCTACTTCTCACTTATTTTGTGATAACATTTAGCTTTGTGAAATACTACCTAACTACACTTAGCAGAATCAAGAAAAAAAAAAAAAAAGAGGCAAATAAAGAAATGAATACATTCCACATTCTGGCCCCTACTCTGCATTGCATGAGGAAGTGGCACATGTAAATTGTGGAGCTGTTTATAAGCATTAAATAACACTCTGTAGCAATCTCGGAGGAACAAACATAAAGGCAGCGTATCAAGCAACCCTACAAAAATTGGCCCAGAGATCCCACCTCAGTGACAGAAGACACCACTGGAGTTAAGGGTGCCTCAGCAAATACTGAGCAGAGGGAAATAAGGGGCAGGAAAATACAATCAAGCAACTTCCTTCAGTCCAAAACTCCCAAAAAGAACTGTTACAGACCATGACAGGGGTGTCTCTGAGGTTAAGGGGAAAAAGTATGAACACTTTGACATCATCCACTGTAAATTATAGTGCCAGTGGGAAAAATATTGCCTTAGCTTTGATGGGGGATGCAGAGAACAGGGGACACTTTGAACTACTTGCAGGAGAAATTGCAAGGGGAAGATGTGTGTGCAGACCACTGCAGGTAATGGCCATTAGACTGGGAAGCCTGGTTAAAAGTTGCAGGCCTGCCAGCAGTCCTGGTTTAACCATGTGTCTCCTGCTTTGGAAGTTTCTGACATTCTCATGTTCTGGTTCTGTCTTGTACAGGACTCTGACCGCTCAAAAAATCACACACATCAGAAAAAAAAGCAGGTTTCTAGTTCTTAGGCTTTTCTTCAAAGCAGTAAGAAGTTGAATCCTGAAGACTTAAAACCAAACTCCTTGCCCCCCAAGCAGAAGCCAATATATGTTAAAATCTCATTTTTCTCAGGTAGAGCCAGGGTGTGGAGGGAAAGGAGGCTGACAGGTCCCAAGGCAAAGGGACACCTGCACTAATCTGGACTGCTCTGCCCTGTCCCCACCTCTTCAACTGGGAAGCACTCACAGTCTGCTCCTGCAAAACCCACTTTTATTTTCTCCATGCTCCTAAGTAATTAAACCTTCAGTCAGGTCTGCCTCTCCTCCTACCTGGACTAGCTCAACTCCCTGCTTTCATATTTTCTTCATTCTTCCCCAGACCCAGGAGACTTAAGTTTCTTGAGTCTCAAAGCTCCCAGAGGATGGGGTGGGTAAGGAGCTGTCTCAGCTCAGGCGAAACATGGTCCCCCTCTGCCTGCCCTCCTCCAGGGCTGGATTTCAGAGCAGAAGAGATTGCTGTCGGCGAGCCAAAGGAACACAGGGGTAGGGGAGGTGCTGGACTTTGTGTGCACGCCGCGTCCTCCTTCCTCGCTGCTGCCATACATGATTAATCATCCCTGAGACACGCCTGCTGCTTCCCTCTGGCTCTCCAACAACCACAACAGCAGCGGCAGCAGCAGTTGAGAGCAGAGAGACCTCCTCAGGTTCCCGGCCCTGGCCCAGCAAGCATCTCCCAGCAGGGACCTCTGATCCTCGCGCACATCTCTCTCTTGCACGCGTCGGTCTGCCTCACAGCCTCACAATTAATCGCTCCCCTCCCCCCATTTTCAAACTCAGCTCATCTCCCACCCCTCCCCTACCCCCCATCCATCTGTGTCTAATTGCATTTCATCTGTAGTCATTCTCTGAAAAACTCACCGGGAAGGTGTCCAGGAGACTAGCACAAGCTTAAACACGCGCTTGACACGGGGAGCCAGGGGGAAGCCGGCTGCTCTGCCAGGGCGGATCAGGGCCTGAGGGAGCTGGTCCTCCCTGCAGCCCATCTCTCGCCTCCCTGCTCCCAGCTCGGGCAGGGGATGGGGTGACTGCTGGCAGGCAGGGGGCTGGCAGCCGGGGAGAGGTGGCACGCAGCCAGGAAGGGCCAGCAAGAGCCAGTGGGGCAGAGGTGAAGCTGCTCAGATGCCAGCTTGTGCTGCCAGTGGGAAGTGCTTGCTCCCCTCCTTCCTCCGCCGAGCACCAGTGGCCTGCTGGTGGGCTCTGTCGAGGCCAGTGTGGGGTGAAGGCAGGTGAGAGGCAGGGTCCTGCCAACACGGCCCGCAGCCAGTGGGATTCAGGGGCTGCCCTTGCTACTGCTCTCCAGATCACTGCTCCCTTCCCCATACAGGCGCTTTCCACTCACACTACCGACGTTCCTGCTCTGTGCACCGCAGGCTTCAGCGGCCGCATCCCGGCTGTGTCTGGTGTAGCGCACACAGCCCTGCTGGTTGCTTAGCTCCTTGGTCCCACCCCATCACCTCGCTGCTGCTCTGATCCTGCAGGGCCTCTTGTAAAAGCCAAAAGTCATCTACGGGCTCGTTCACCCTGGCAACGAGGCAATAAGCCAGACTCTGAACAGACAGCATGCCGGGCACCGCACACCAGCTCACACTGTAACCACTCTTACTCGACGTCACTGGAGCAAGCAGCTCAGCTCTTAATTACAAATGAAAAATGCCCGCATAAAATAGTCCAGAACAGCTAGGGAGCCATAAACTCACACCCCAGCTTACTCCATGCTAACTTCCCTGCATAAACAAGCTTAAGTGCATAGTGGTTTTACACTGCAAGCAAGGTTTCCTCCTGGAGAGGCATCATCATGGGCTATTTAAGGTTTTTAGACCTTGGGTAGAAGATCTGCAGCTCAGGGGCTGAGCACACGCAGTCCACAGGTTCATTTTGTGTAGGCTGGATCCACCTGACTTCACCATCACAAGCTGGATAACGTGAAGGTATGGGCTAATGCGTGGCTGCCCAAAAGGCCAGCTTGGCTCTCCACAAGGGATAGGTTCTCCAACTTTGCTGCAAAGAGTCACTCTTCCAGATGTGGGAGGGTAGGGACTGAATTACTAACCCATAACACCACCTGAAGCCTCATCCATTTGCTGCCAAAACTTTAAATGTAAGAATTCACAGCTCTGATAAGGGTGACAAATTTTCTTTAGTAGGCCAGCAACTTAGATCCAGACAAATCTTCTTCCACTTCTTTTCCCCAGCCAGCCAGCAGCTCTGCAGGCATATTTGCTTCTATCCAGGCTATCAGTGAGGAGAGTGATTAAGGCTTTTCCTTTCACTTGCCTTCCATGACAATGGCTACCCACCCAAATCAGACCAAGAGATGCAAACACAGCAGAAGTAAGCAATTGAGTTACCATGACTAACAAGTTACCATTTGCCAGATGAGTCATCTTAACACTGAACCAACCAACCTCCTGATGGATTAAGCCAACATTTTACTTCTTGCTGCAATGAAGCAGGATCACAGAGTCAACTGCTGTAGCCCAGATGACAACTTACAATCTCATAGTGATAAATCAACTTGCTGGCAATTGTCTGTTCATACATTTTGCTCTGCCAATACTAGACTGAGTCAAACCTTTTGGTTCCATCAAATGCCACAAGCCAAATGCATTTCTGCAGCACAATTGCAATGTTGTTTGTGGTAAAGATGCAAAAAACTACTACATTTTTATCTTTTTAAGCTCCTTCTCAAGTCAATTATTCTAATGAAAAGTACCACATTGAAGCTGTTCATCTTCTGAAGCAGACTCAACACAAACATATGTAAATATATCTTTAAATAAGCACAAAAAACATCCTGCCTTTTCCCCCCCCATTATTCCTGGGTATTGGACACTGAACCAAGAATCCCAGAGGTCTGGGAACAGGCTGCCCAGAGAGGTTGTGGAGTCTCTGTCTCTGGAGACGTTTAAAACCCATCTGAGTGTGTTCCTGTGTGATCTACTCTAGGATCCTGCTCTAGCAGGGGGGGTGGACTAGGTGATCTTTGGAGGTCCCTTCCAACCCCTACCATTCTGTGATTCTGTGATTCCCAGTTTTGATGCAGATCTTCTGCACCATCTTGAACCACATTCTTTATGAGGCTATAAAAAAGGGACACTACTAGTTTTGACACAAAAGCAAGGTAGAATACATGCATCAATGCTTGTAAAAAGCTCTACACAAAAGACAAGGGTTGTATAAATAAATATAAATACACACAACAGATTTACCACTGCCCTGGAACTCTGACTTTGTAAGGCAGTCTATAGAGAAGGGTATTTTCCTGATGCTTACGCATTTAATGAAAACAAGTACCTGTGAGAGAACAGACAGCACTCCATCTGCAGATGAATTTTATCAGCTTTCAATGCTAGTTCAGAGCCAGCACATGCTGGGAGTAAACAAATCCGTTAGGAGATAACAATTTGTGACAAATGAGAGCAACACATGGACTGAGGACCAATGAACAAGTCCCCATATGTGTCAACATCACAGAAACTGCCATCACCCTCCTGAACTCTTGCACAGGTCAGGAATTGGGCAAGACACAGAAACTTACCTGTCTTCCCACTGCTAGAGGCACTTTGCTCCATGTCAACACTTGTCCTCCAAGCTGGCAGAGGAAGTTTTTACTAGCATTGTCTAAACTGTATCCTTACAGTGCAAGGACTGTCAAGCCTGTCTCTTTCATCAGCACAGAGTTCTCCCTATCAGAGAAGAGAAGCACAAAAGGGAGAATTGCATATACACAAGCAGCATTTCTCCAATGTTCAGCATAAAAATCTAATCAAAATTGCACCAGAATGGTGATGTGACAAGCACCCTGCCAAGTCAGTAATAAATATAAAATTCATATCTTACATTTCCACAATATATCACCTCTCATCCCGCAATACTTTACGCATTGTTGGGACTCGGATGAATCCCCAAATCAGAACAGATTTGTACTGGAATCTAACATTTTTGTTGGCTTCACATTCATCCAAATTATATTCTTAAGTGAGAGCAGGGTAACAGGCACTTAAAATGGCCCCTTGAATGTGGCAGCAGCCATTTTAAATGGGCCCAATTCCTTCTAGCCATCAGCCTCATTCCCTGAAGTTTGTCCCCCACCCACCCACTGTCCCTTTCAATCCCCGAGCCCTGCACTTGGTCCTGTTCCCCTTCCCATCCACCCTGTGGCAGAGAAAAGACAAACAGTATCTTTTAGGGTGCATAAACAGCTGGTTCACCCCAGTAGGCTGCATGGCTGATATCCTAACTCCAAACTCAAACCATTTAATTCTGTGGACTGCAGTCACTGAGACCTGAGCAAGGCAATAAACCCCTATCTTCTTGGCTGTCACCCTTCCCAAGCGAAACCACTGCACCGATATTATACACAGCATCTGCAGAAACCAAGAACTACACGTTGTGCAGCCAGCAGTAGCAACAACTTCTCCTTCTCATGAAGGCCTTTTGAATTGGGAGAAAAGTAGAGGTGACAAGGAGTGAAAAGTCATAGCCCACCTCCCTGTGGCTCATTATCCTAATAGCCATCACTGAATCCTTCCTGACAGATGCATTTGATGGGAACATTCAGCAGTGCTCTTCTTTCTCATCCTATCAGTATGCCTATATGACAAAACTGTGTCCATTTTTGGCCCAAAGATTTCACCTTCTGAAAGACAGATGCATAAAAGAGAGGAGGTGTTAGAAAACCCTGAGGAATGCTACAAGTCTTAATAGCAGTAGGTACCTTAAGACAGATGTGCTGATTGTAGTCCTTCATGCATCATATTTAGACCTGACCACTGCAGGTCTAAATAGGGAAAGCATCTTCTAAAAGCTCAGCTAATGCTAAGGTATCTAAACAAAGACCAGGATTTCACAGCTGTTCAGGAGCCATGAGGGGTAGGTGTTCAGTTCTTCTAAATTCTGACTGTTGCCTCTAATGAGCCACAGATGATCTCAAACTCCTCTGCCTCATTACTAGTGGATAGCAGCAGTTAAATGCATTGCAAGGTTTCCCATTTGTCAGTAAGGTTTTGGAGATCTTCATATTTTTCATATTCATATCCATTCACTTCTTGGTGGCACTGCCTACAAACGAAGTATTTGGGAAAGAAAAAAACATTTGAAACGACAACAATATGAATGATTTAAAGTAGTCCATCCAAAGAAAGAAAAAGGAGCTACTACTAATACTGGGAGATGCTTTCAAAAGAAGGTACATGATAAAGGTAGGAGTCTTCTGTAGTTCCAAGTACATTTATCTGCATCTACACTGATGAAATCAGGACAGTTATTTCACCTTTGGCAGCAGAAACACAGCTGCAGCACACTCAAGAATCAGCTCCAGATATTAAAAAAAAAACAAAACAACACACACACACCCCCAATGTCATTTAGTTTTACAATGAGATGATAAACTATACAGCATTTGTCTTCCTTTTCCTAGTATAGATAAGGCCCTAGAACAGCATCACCCAAACCATGGTCCACAGGTCACTGCTGGCCTGTGAGGCATAATAGGTTGTCCATGCAGCACACTATCTGCAAACACTACCCAGTGAGCCACGGCACCTAATAAAACTCCCCGTCCATTGCCCTGTGACATTTTTCTCATTATAAACACTGAATGTTTTTATGCCTGTATGACAGACAAGCATTTACATCTAAATGTAAAACATCATCCAGGGTGCATCTATTTTAACCAAAGGAAAGACACAGTATGAGACTCTTCCCAAGAGTGCCAGCCATCACAACTGAAACATCACCATTTTCTACTTACACTCATTGCAATGATGCAGGCACAGGAGATCCAGAATGCATCGGTGAGCAGACTCCTGGAGAAGACTTGTAACAGAGCTACTTCTGTGTACAGGTGGGCACTGCTGCAAGCAAATTGCTGCACTTACTGCATGTGCCTGCAGTATTATTTGCAATCTCTAGAGCTGACAGGCCTCAAATTGTTTTGGTTGCAGCTATACCTGAAAGTCGGTACTTAATTCTGGGCTAAACCTGCTCAAAAAACTCATGACAAAACAGAAGGTTGCAGAAGACCAACAAGTACATCATCAAGAACCAGAAATCAATTTACAAACACAAGGACTAAATATGAGAGCTTGCTAAGCAATGGCCAATGAGCTGGACACTGAACTGTCTACAAACATCTGATAGGCACAAACAAAACAGGGGATCGCTTAATGCTACCTGGACTATGCTGAGGTCCAGTGGAAACTTGAGAAAGGAAAAACACAGACCTGTTGCTGCATGGGAAAAAGAGGACAAATCACTTTAACAGGGAGGCATAAGGTCTCATCTTCTCAGGAAAACTGAATGCAGTCACTCAGGACAGCTAAAACTAAATTGGACTCCAACACCAGAAAACAGGCAGAACAAAGTATCACATCTACTGTATTTGGATCATGTGTAGAGCTAGGTAATCAGATCAGTGGGGTGGGCTTTTTTCTTGTTGCTGGCTAAAGGATACTCAATTCCACAGCTGAATGGTGACCTACTCTTCACTTATACCTTGCCATTGTCTACCCAGGCTCCAGTGTGGGACAGTCCCTGTCACACAGGAGCGTGACACACCTGTATCTACAGTACAGTACAGTGCAAGAGGCTTCAGGCAGAACCTCCATTCTTGACTCTACGAGGATAATTAAATAATCATGCTGAATCAGGCTGGTTGTTTGTTTTGCTTAAAATTTATTTACTTCAACAAGTAATTAATATTTTGAGAAAGCCTTTGTTAGAGATTCACCATGTTCACCCCTTCAATTAAGGTTTTAAACGTTGATATTCATAGATTCATTTACGCCTCCCACTTGTCCTTCAGCAATGCCAGAAAAGACCAGAGTTTACATTCCTAGCATCTCAAAGATAAAAAAGGCAAATAAAACAAAATCCTCCAGAAAATGACAAGACAAAAAAACTATACAGCAACCAGATTTAAAAAATAAATAAATAAATAAATAAAATTAAAAAGAAGACCAAAACAAAACCTACCAGGTCTTTTATCCATCTCCAGAAAGAAGAAATGGTGTCCAAAGATGAGCTGTTTAGAAATCTCTCCTCTCACGTGTTAATACTGCAGCTGTAAGATGAATTAGAGGAGCAATTCGACCAACTTGGGCATCACCAAGCGCTGGAAGACCTGAGCCACCCAGCCCTTCTGTAGGGCTGAAAGGCTTCACCGTGCAGCTCCGCACCCCAACGTGGGCAACACAGAGAAGGCAGGTGTGGGGTGGGGGGATCCGACCTCCCTTAGTACTTTCAAGAGGGCCCAGACATTTCTGCTGTGCACAAGGTAAGCCTCAGCGATGGACAGGTACCCTGGGGTGGCTGGGATATTTGCATATGTTAATTGCAATGTCAAGGTGTTTGTGCCCGCCACGCTCACTGCCCGCCACGCTCACTTCGTCAGGGGAAACGGCGGCGGCGGGATGCGACTCTACCTGTGCTGTGCTGGCAACGTCACAGGCTGCTATTTCCAGCCCGGTTGCCATGGAAACCACCAGGCCTCAGCACCAGTTAGCGGTTCAATATATAATTTACTTATTCTATTTCACCTAAGTGATTAGGACTCAAAATACAGAAGCATCTCACAGACCCTCAAATCCTCTGATCGTTTCATAGGAATTTCCTGAAGGCAAAAACTAGCTTGAAATACTGAGTTGTGCACTCTCCAGGGAAAAAAAAGACAGGCAAATAAAAGCCTTAAACAAGAAAAAAAACCCAGTCCTCTCCCTCTGCGTTCCTTGCCCTCCCAACTTTCAAGGGAGACAAACACTGCAGCTCCTGGAAGATTTCACAGGGCTGTCACCATCTGAAGGAGACTAGTCAACAGTGAAGGAGATAAAAGCCCAATCTGGGAGCTGCCGCATCCGGCGAGGCCTTTGGTCCATCCCACCTGGGACACCACATCCCACCATGTCCCACCTGCGGCTGCTGGTGGCACATGGCACCTGCCCCATCCCGCACCGCTGGTGACAGGCAGCAGCAGGACCCCCAGAAAGACTCCTCTGGCTCTGGCAGACGACCATCATGCATTAAGCAACAAGTCTCTCCTTATTAATCTCAGAAGCAGCAGTTACAAGTGCTGCCAGTCAGTGCAACACCAACCGAGCCCTGGGGAAGGCAGCCCCTCTATCTCCATCTCTTATAGCCCAGGATTGCAGCAGTTGCTTATATTTCCCTCAACTTTTTTACTAGTGCTGCAGTCAAAGGTGAGGTGATTTCTCTGCTTTTCCACTGCCTAATTAGTCACTGCAGAAGCTTCTGCAAGACCCAAAGGTTACGCTTCACCACACTAGTCCAGTGAGAGAAAATACAAATATTTTTACTGGGAGAATTTTCAGGTGATTCATCTGTCTTCAGGTAGTTTCAAAATACTGGTCTGAACATTTCTTATTATGCTTCATTATTTTTTTAAATTTGTATCTTTCAAAATGGAAATTTTAAACGTCAGTTTTGAAAATCAGCTGTTTTGTGGCGGAACCATGCAGTCTGGCAGAACAATAGGAACAGCACCCACCACTACTCAGTTTCAAACTAGCATCGGCCACCCCCCTCTTATTTCCCAAAACAAGTCATTGCAAACCATCCCTGCTGCACTCCTTCTCCTCACCGCTCTTTCCTCACATGCAGAGTTGGCAGTAGGGAAAAAGAGGACAACCACCACTGGGTCCCAAAGAAAACCAGAGGCATTATTGGGCACAGTTTTAAACCAGGCACATTACTCCCTAAAGAGGAAAAGGAAAAAAAAAAATGCACAGGCAAGTTTGTTGACATTCTTAAACATTTTACATGTTGGGAAGCTTTCCTCTACAACACAGGACAACAACTTGAAAGCCACGGGGACAAACTGGCTGGGGACCACACCAAGCCATTAATGCTTTCAAGAATCCAATGGGCTATTTCCTAGGGAAAGGAGGGTGCTGCTAGGCACCAGTATGACCTCAAGAGTAAATTTTAGAGGTCTTTCAACTCAAAATTATTTAATGTGATAATTTAGAGTGGTCAGATGCATTTTTTTTAAAAAAAAAAAAAAGCTTAAAAGAAAGAAAGCATCATTGTGACCCAATTTTAGAAACACAGGGTAATGCCTCAGAAGTAAAAATCAAATACATGCAATCTTCAAAGCCAATTGACCTGAACAAGCCTTTTTCCTTATTCCCTCTCTTTTCTTTCTTCCAACTCCTTGACTCAACCTATCTTTCTCCAAACCACTGCTTTCATTTGTGTTCCTGTCCTTATTTGAGCTGCAGTATCTCCTTTCCTCTCACCCTTCTGCGTAATCCTCCACATTCCCTGCTGCTCACCACCACCCTTCCTCCAGTAAGCCTTGGTATGAACTTCCTTTTTTTTCTGTCACTGGTCTCCTCCTGTCCCTTCATGGAGGAGTCACTGGTCCCCTTCTGTCCCTTCATGCTCTCATCCTAATTCTCCTGGGTCACAGGATGCTTCCCTCCTTGTCTAGTACTAGGATCTGGTGCACGCTCTACCAATATCAACTGCGTTAAACAGCCACAAAACCTTTGAGAGTTTACCAGAAGCTATCCTGATTTCAAAGCTAACAGAAATAAATTTATAAGTGACTAAGCAAAGACCACATGGGAAGTCAGTAGTGAAGGCTGGAATAAAGCGCCAAATCAGGCTGATCTGTACGTGGGTCACTTCATTGTCCAGAACCAGATCACACCATTGACAAATCAAAACAGATTCATGCCGAGCCTAAAATAAAAACAGCCACTGAAAACAAATGTCTTTTGGCTGTACATCGAGAAGTATGATTAAAAATATTATGAAATGTTTCTATTTTGGGGGGAAGAGAACCAAAAACAAACAACAAAGAATGTCTTTAAAACCCCTTTGCTATAGCAGCTCATTCCACACAGGGAACGAGGCAAGAAAAACATGTTGCAGTGACTTCAGCTATGGGAAAATGACTGATACTTTGGATCGAGCTGACAGCTGACTTAAGAGTCATTGCTAGGGCTAACATCTTCCTTCCCTGCACAGCCTACACTGGTCTGGCATGTCTCAAAACTTGAAAGAAAAAAAACCAAAAAGCTGCTGATTTCATAGGGAAGAGGCTGCTTGGAGGATGAAGTCAACTACATATGGTTCTATTTATTTGTTTGTTTTGGGGTGGGGAGAGGGAGTCAGTGGCAAATTCTCAGCCCTAACAACCAGCTCACAATAAAAACTTATGAAGTCAAGAGTTCCTCAAGGAGAAGAAACACTCTTAAAGTTTGTATTTATTACATAAATGCCAACATATTTGCAAGATTCCAAAACTCAGGCAGCATCCAGCTCGAATGATTAGAGTGTTTCTCCTTGAGGCCACCATTTGATTCCAGCCCAGACAAACTGTAATCCAAAACTGCCTTTGGATAGCAGGTCAACATAGTTTACACAAAACACCCCCTCTGTGTACAGAGGTGATACAAAACAGGTACACTGGGCAGGTCATGTCCTAATGCAGGCTTAGACTACTACACCACAAACCATACACAGCTGCATTTGCATGCATGAGCAAAGTTTTCTGCATTTTTTTGGGGGGCAGGGGGGCAGAAATCCCCCTAGGAAACACTGTACAAAAATATCACTTCTCTGTGCTTTATGAATGAGAATTCACATAGAAAAAGGCAGGAAATGAGGTAAGGTTGCTTTTTCCCTCGTTTTCTACATTGTGACCACAGCACACATATACATTTCTAAGTTCAAGAATATAACCACATACTTGTATATAGCTGCATCTCATCCAAGCGCTGGTCACTTGGGAAAACTTTAAAATTCAAGAATTCTGCCACTCTGATCCTACAACCGTTACCAGTTGGGAGCTAACATACATTTCTTTTTTTGTTCATCCTGAAGCTTTGAATTATAATTTGCTCATTAGCCTAATAAATATCTCATCATTGTGTGGCCCGTAACAGCAGAAACAGCAGTTATTATAACAGTTCCCCACTGCAGCAGAGGAAGCTCGTCTGACCTCAGCATCCCTCAGCACCTTAAGCAAACATGGATCCAGTACAGCCACCATCCTCACAGAGCTTTCCTGCTAGCCCAGACACAGCAAAGCAAGAGGTGTGAATCTCCTCTCTCCGGAGCATGCATGGGCTCTTTTCCAGTCACAGGAGAAATATCCCATCCCCGGAGGTTTTCTCCATCTGCTCCCAGTAAAAAAAAATAACAATCTATGGCACAGGGGCAACACACGCTGTAAAAAAGGTTCACTAGCTCAAGTGCTTTGGCTGTGCTGAGCATTTCAGTTGTGAACAACATAATTTCCTGCCATTCTACTTTTCCCAGGTTGCCTCTACATCTGTCCTGAATCTATGTGAAACTCCTGTTTATACTTGCTCCAGAGCCTGGCAAAAATTCCCTCTTAGATTAGAAGGGTAAGAAAACCAAGAGGTAACAACAGTTTGCAGACTTTTTTTTTTTTTAAAAAAAAAAAAAAAAGCCTTGCAATGCATATAAAAATGACCCCAAAATAATGAATCTGGTCGTGTTTGGGGTTTGGGTTTTTTTAAGAAAAGCTGAAATTGTGATTGTGATTCTGTTGAAACCTCCCCTGGCCCATTCCCAAAACATATGCATGATGAGAAGAGTGATGACTCTCCCAAAATAGGGCAATTTTGGGACCTCCTCCAAGATCTCTCTCCATCTGACCATGTCATGCCCAGAAATTCATCATGTCCCCCAAATCTCTTAACTCCACTGCATTCTCCAGCCCCAGCATTGGCTCCCATCTCCATCCCACATTAATACACTCACATCCCATCCCAGAGCAAATACTTGTGCTCTTGCTGGAGTTCTGTCTGCTTTTGCAGACTGACACCAGGGAAATTCTCTGGTTTTCTGTTGCCAAAGTCAGATGGTCCTCAGGGCACAAAGGGACAGAGCCCACTGCTTGCAAAAGGAAGAGGGGCAATCCTAAGGCATAGATTTTTGTCTTCACCTACAAAAACAGCCATCAATCCCAAAAGTAGAAGCATCAAGTTCTGCCTCCTTTTTACAGCAGCTCACACTAGCTCCAGTAGTTCACTTGTCCTGCTTCTCTTTGGGGATACTTTTCAACCAAGGCTGAACCTTCTAGCATCATTATCAGACCTAATTCAGCACTCAGGGATATGGTATAGTTGAGGGCTGTCAGTGTGAGGTTGATGGTTGGACTCAATGATCTTCAAGGTCTTTCCCAACCTAGATGATTCTGTGATTCTGCGTAACTCAGCCCTGCTGAAATCCCACCATTTCCCTGCACAAAATACAGAAAGAAATAGTACTGATCTTGGACCCCAGACTACCAATTGTCCTTGTACACAAAAGATTTAAGCACTGATGTTGCACGTGCCCAGAGGAGGTGGCAGAAAGACTTCTGCCGGCAGCAGGTGAGAGATGGACCTACAATTTTCCTGGGAATCGGGCTTTACCCCTTAGCCTTCTGATTTACAGCAGAGTCAATAGGTTTCTGCCCACGACTGCCACCCCCTTTAGCTTCAGAATTGATGTGCGGCAGCACTCCCGCGCTATTGTGTTACGGATAAACCACGAAATGCCATCAAGACAACCGCTTGGCTGAGTCACGCACGGTCAGCACAACACACCCGGGCCAGGCAGCACATTGGAAAGCTCTGCACGGACCTGGCCACACCAAGGCAGCCCACTCCCTCCCGTCGGCAGCCCTTGCCAATGCCATATCTTTCCCCAAAGAAGTTTTGCCAGCAGAGACGACTATCTTCGGTCTCTCTCCCTCTTCCACACATATACACACACACGCATGTTGCATCTGATCACTTCCTAGCCTGCAATACCCTCATCACACCCTTGTGAAGCTGGGAAATACTATTAAATGAGGATAACAGAAGAGGGCAAAGGGTAGAGAAAGACGAGTTATCTAAATAAGCTGAAAACAAGTTGTCAGATAACACCTCAAGACAATCCAAGTCCTTACTTCTGCGGAGAGGGGCAATCAAGCCCCTCCTGCCTCTTCCCTCCCTCCCCCACCACGTTTCCTGAACCCCAAGCCCTGAATTAAGGTTGACATATAGGTGGTTCCCACAGTCCTTCAAAAGGAGGGGATGAGTTTGCCTTTTGGCTTTCCTCCAAGGTGCGGCCAGCCTTGTAGGGAAAGCCCTTGGGTAAACAAGCCCCAGGTGCCCTGCATTGGGTAAATGAGTGCCAGGTGTCCTGCTTTGGGACCACTTGCAGGAAGGATGGAGTGTCTATCTGTGAAGTGGATGTACTTTGCAGAGTTTCCCTGTTGGGGAAGGACCTCCTGACTCTCCCTGCAACTGGGCCCCAGTCAGGTTTGGTACTTGTGAACGCAGGCTCTGTGGCTACAGCATGAGTTTGCCTCTGTCCTATGTTATCAGCCTCTTGGCTTGGTTGTCTCCCATCTCTTCTATGGGAGACTTTGTTGCTTTGTTTATTCCACCTATTATTGGTCGTGCTGTGTCGTCCCTGGGGTCACTGGGGTTGATGTCTAATATGTGTGATCTGATTGACTTGTTTGTACCCCCAGCAATCACCCATATAGTGACCTTCTTGTATACAACAGAAACTAATTACTGGTTCGTTCTACTGCTGGCTGCGTCCTTTGTGCTAGGCCTAGTAATTGGCAAAACAGTTTCCCCAACTAGATCTGACTGAAAACTGATGGGTTTACTAGGTCAGTTTACCACAGCACACTTGCAGCAGTAACAAGGAACATGGAAAGCAACTGGGTCTACTCTATTTGGCAACTGTGCTGATCTGTATCTACTTGTACCCACCACAAAGCCATGCCCCTATAAACACGCAGGAGCCCGCAAATCAGACGCCAGTACTGCGTCATCTCTCAGCCACAGATTTCAACTCCAAATCGTGAATGGTACAAATTAAACACACGCCTGCTTTCATTTGGGTTTATCCATTTGCTTCCTGTCCCCCAGCTCAGTTGGAAGGGGTTCCTGCCTAATTCCTGCTTTCCTTGTCAGATGCCCACAGCCAGAGCTTAGAGGGGAGCCCTCCAGCATATCCTCTTCTGGAGATGCAGAAAAGCTAAACAACATCGTCAGCAGAGGCAGGCTTGTGTTTGAAGCACAACGTATTGAGTCCTCATCAAGCACCTTCCCTCCAGTGTTATGGCATACCTTCTCTCCTTTCCCCAGGCTGCACATATTGTAAATGATACTGCAGCCGCAGCACTGCCAGTACCACTTAATACGAACCTGCAGCTTCACAAGTGATTACTTAATACATCACATCAACAAGTTCCTGGATCATAACTTGCCACCCTTTAACCCTCCACACCTTTTGAAGGTATTTTCCAGAAAAAACTTATCTCACACCAGCTTCCAAAGTCAAACAGATGTAAGAATGCCTTAATTACGTTGCAGCAGATCACATACCTTTTCAAAGCTTTAAGGAAACAAAACACACAACAAAACAAGCCTCTCCTTCCCCTCCTCATGGAAGGGCCCGAAGGCACAGCTGGATCCTGGCTGCTGGTGACAAAACCGGGTTTATGCAGCCACTGGTGCTCACTCCTTCCCCTCACACTGTCCCCAGGCATGACTGGGAAACAGGATCTGTTTCAGTAAGGACAACCACCAAAAAATGCTCCATTCACCACCTCGGGCACAAAGCCTTGCTCTAGCTCAGAGGAGGGCCTTTCAGCCAGCAGGCTTGGGGATATTCTGGGCAGCTGGACAACAGAGCATTCCTTTCCCTGTGAAACTTGTATGAAATGCTGTGTCTTAGACAGACACTTATTACTGTTTAAACTAACACTTTCCAAAGAAGAAAGAAAAAAAAACAAACCGCATTTAATCAATATTCCCAACTGGCTCAAGTGCTCATATCTACAATGGAAGGAGAAGAGAAACACTAAGAGGGACAAGAGAGGGAAAAAAGAGTGTTTTCAGATGAAATGAGGAATATAAGAGAGAACCGACAAAACAGAGGTGGTGAGCAAGCCTTTTCCAGAGTCACAGAGCTGTACAGGAGCTTTTTGTACCAGAGGACAGATTTTATAGCAAGCCAGAGAAGAAGCTGCTCTCTCTAAAGGAGTGCAAGGTATGAGCTAAAGAGAAGGGAAAGTAAAGGAAAAATGGAAGCTCAAGCCGCTTGAGCTCGGACCAGTGGAGGATAAGCTATAAAACATGTTGGCTTGATGTACGGAGAAGCATGAACAGCGGGGTCCCTCATTTTTCTCTCCAGTGCCTGCAGTTCTGGCAGGAGGCTCCCTGGCTACTTGGACATGGAAGACAAGTGAAGTTTCTTAGATGCAGGCACCACCTTGCCAAATCACAGCCTCTGCAGCCACAGGATAGAAGCACATGAAGTTGCTTTGACAGTCCAGAAAAAAAAATGGCCAGTATCTTAATTCAATTAGACTTTTCTAAGGATAATGAAAATATCCACAGTGGTACCAGATAGGAAATCAGTTATAAACTAGTACAGAACCCCACATTTCAAAGTATAATAACGCCAACTAACAAGAGACATAAAGAAGCAGCTTCTCTCTCAGGGTCATTGCACTGAACTATACACAGCAGAGTAGTTCTTCACTTTCCAACTAACACGTGGTCTCAACTCCAGCATCACAGCCAGCTCCAGGGTCTGAGATGGCATAGCCCACTGAACGGGTCATTGCTCCAAGCAGCATGACGGTATGCTTCTGGTATCGTACGCTGCCACCGGTGTAAAGCAAAGACCACACTTCTTCAGCTCTACTGAGACACCCAAGGACCCACCCCGTCATAGGAAAGTTTTGGGTGATTAGCTACCTGGTTAAAATAGATGTTTTTGCCACTGGTAAGAACCCCAAATAGTTCCTCTGAACAAGAGACTTCATCACTAACCTGCCATTTTTACACTTGCTGTAAATGAGAGTTTTAGATTCACCCTGGAGACAGAAGAGGTAAGAGATTCTGCTAATTGCTCCTCCCTTTTGACAGCTAATGAAAATCATGCATCTCTGCCAGCTCTTTTGTGTTGGTCACCTGCCTGCAATTAGTCAACATCAGTGGACCATAGAAGCAAAAGAGAGACTGATCTTGAAGGGCATCAAGTCACAGGCATCATGCACGGGATCCTAGGCAGCAAAACCAACTGTTTTCTCTACATCTCAGGACATAGCTTACCTTATAGGTTTTGATAAGCAGTTCAACACTTGTCTTCAGAATACAGGCAGGCTGGAGAGGAGCTATGGGGTACAGCATCTTCCCACATCCAGTTTTGTAACTCCACTTCATTTGTGCTCTTTCTCAGGCCAGGTCGGAAATGAGAACAGCACCTCATCACTGATAAAGCAGCGACACACAACTGTGGTACCCCAAATCCTCCCAGCAAGATGACGCAGTGAGAGGCTTAGGAGAACCACTGACAGTAGACGTGATTTATACAGCAAGCATCTCACTCAATTTTGTCCATCATTCACGTTTATCTTACGTAACCAAAATAATCATTAAAAATCCAGTTCTGTGAGATATGACACTGAAGTCTGGGCTACCCCATTGCATTGATCTAGAACCTAGGTCTCAGATTCAGAAGAATCCTATGAGAAATAGGAATAACCTGCAAATATCAGGCGAGCAGATGCCCCTTGCCAATAAGGCTTACAGATCACAGTCCTCTCTGGCAGAATTGTTGCTTATAAAAAAAACTTGGTTGAGGGGACTAAGAAGGATTGAAATGTAGTGCTGCATCTAAGATAAAGCTCTTCTAAGGAAACAAAGCAAATAACAAAGACATTTCTGCTGTGCAAAACCCAGCATGGCCCATCTTCACCTGAACTGCCCACCCTCAGGATCTAATCAACAAAAGCACATGTTCCACTGGCGAGGGACAGGCCAGACAGGTAAAGGTGGATGAAATAGGAGGCCTCTGTGAGGTCTCTGCGACCTCTGCTCTCCCAAGTCATGAGCTGAAAGTAACCACTCAAAAAAGCTAATAGAAAAAAGGGAGAACGTTGGGGTGGAGGGGGAAGAGATCGGACTCTGTATTTGAGATTCTGGGAGCTGAAAGAGAATAAAAGGCTAGTTGGAGCCTAGCAATTCATTCTGCTAAAAACCCTATGTGCAGACACAGAACAATGCTGATTTTACACTAGAAACCAGGAAACGAGGTGGAGGCAGAATGCAGGACAGCGCTGTGTTTCTACATTAGGATTTTTAAGTACACTGCAGGATTTCTGTCTCAGAGTACTCATTGAGTTACATCAGGCTGTAATGGCCTGTTGATTTTGAGAGATTATGGCAGCACTGCTGATGCAGGGGGAGAACAGATGGAAGGAAAGAGAAGATGTGATGTATCAGCCAGCATGCACACACATTTCAGATGATTACCTACACTTCTGTGCAAGAAAGACATAGCAGATTCACAGCGGAACCAGGACTGGGAGAGGACCGGGCATGCGACCCTGTTAGTAATCTAGGCTGGCACAGGAGGTGGTTTTGGTCCATCCCCAATCCCCATTTCATTCCCCCAGGGCAGCAGATGCCAAAAGCAACATTTCTGCAGGGGACACCGACAGCAGACATTTCTGCAGGGGAGTCCCATCCAGGGCTGGCAGGACCAGAGCCACATTGTGTGGCACAGCAAGCATAATGGAGGAGGTGAGTCCTGTGTGATCAAGGCGTGTGGCACATTCCTGAGATGGATTCAGTCTCACTCTGCTAGGCTGACAACTTTGCCTGCCTGCCTTTCTCTCCCTCCTGTATTTCACAGAGAGATGGTATCCTTTCCTTTTCCTTTCTTTGCTCCTGGGCACAAGCAATCAAGAACAAAGGATGAAAGAAAAATGAAATGGGGGGGAGTGAAGCAAGGGAGGGACATTTGAGAGTTAGGGAGCAATCTTTAGCAGAGAGAAGAGAATTTTTTATTTTTTTAAAAAAAAAAAAAAAAAAAGAGGAAGAAAGAGATGCAGAGGCTTGGAATAAACCACAATATGTAAATGAGTCAGAACAAAAATCAGAGCTGGGAAAAAAACACAACGAACAAACCCACCTCTCCATAAGCTCTCTTTCACAGATAGGGGGATGCGATCAGGGTGAGGGTTCGTAAAGCCTTCCACCACCCTCCATGTCTAGCAGACACCCGTGGCTCACTGCAGGCAGGCAATCTGCCCTCTGGGGCATAGGAAGGAAAAGGAAGAGTAAAGTCATTCTGGAGCAGTGAAAATCCTTGTTTTCTCTCTGAGGCAGGGAGCTGTGGGGCAAACAGAACCAGCCAGGTGCTTCTAACATGATGTTTGTCAAACAATCTGATTTCAGGCTTCACTGGAGTAGTCCCTCAGCAGCTGCTTTAATCTACCGCAGCACTTCTCCCTCACAGCAGGCTGCATTCCTCATGTCCCTCCTCCATTCTTCCACCAGGTCCCACAGGAGCAGAGACCTCCACCCTGGCCAACAGCGGGTCACCTCGCAGGCCAAACCACCTCAGGCCACACCACAAGCTAAGGATCCAGTTTGAACTGGAAGTTTCCAAAGGGCATCCAGCTGCACAAGGAAAAGGGGGATTTTGCTGCTGCTGCAGGTAACATACTGCTCTCAGTGCAGAGCCCTCACACTGCTCAGACGTGGGTGTCAGCAAAGGTGGCCTCTTCCCTTCGGACTGTGGAGTGAATAACTCATCCATCAGCTTGTTCATTAGTGACACCGTAGCTGGTGTTGTGTTACGACACACTGTAGTGCAGTTACCCTTGTACTCATCATCATTTATTTCTTCTCCTTCCAGTGCATGCTCCTCAGCTGGGAACAGTGAGAGGTGTAAAAAGAGACTAGGAGGCAGCAGGATTCCTGGCTTTTAGACCAGCTCTGGGGCTGACTCACCTGAAATGCCACTTTTTAGCAGCAGCAGTTTCACATGAACAGCAGCTCCTTTCCCCCAGCTTTCTGTTCTCCTTCTTGCCCACATTTCTACCCCAAACATTATTAGTTGTTTGTCCAGTTCTGCCTGCAAACACCTTAAGTTAGGGATCTATAAGCTATAGGTTGGTTTTTACAAGACAAAACATTAAAAAAAAAATTAGAAAAAAGGATTGTTACTTTTATTTACTACCAAGGAGCATCATGTAACTTAGTAAATATTAACTGCCTAGAACCACAAGTCACAGCTGTGTTGCAAGTGCTAGGTTAGAAAACAATTTCAAGAAGATGACAAATTCCACAGCAGAGGTGTCTACGCACCGGTGGGGTGTGTAAGGGCAAGGGCAAAGCTTTGCGCTGTATTTTACAAAGGAGTGTGGATATCACGGCAGAGCGGAGAAGGGAAGCTGTGCACGTATTGAGGGCAGTACGTTGTCTAAGGGGAAAACAGCAAGAGAACAAAAACGTAGTGGTGAGGAGGTGAGGGAGAAGAGGACAACAAGTTTTAGCAGAGATCTGTGCCAGGCAGATCAGAAACTGCAACCGCCTGCAAAGGTCTCTCACACCTCCAGCAACTGGAACGGCTGCAGGCACCAGCTGTATTTCCCAGGAACATTCTTGATCCCAAGTACGACTCCCCCACCCCAGAGACACGCGGGGAGGAAGAGCGGGAAGACATATGATGTCTCAGTTCACATCTTAGCCAGGTCTGTGTCCCAATCAGTAAGAACCGCCACCACAACTGACACTAATTGGTTCTCTTGTTGTCATGCTGCAGAGGTGATAAGGACCACATGGGCACAGACAAGAAGCCTCACCTCTCTCTGGTCCCTTCAGGTCATGGCTAGGTACCCTGGTAAGAACAGTGCGCATGCATAGCTAGTATTGCCATGATGTGTGTGATGCCTGCTCCAAGAATAAAGAGCATCACTATCTGGAGCTGTCGAGCCTGCGTCACTCACTGCAAGAAGCAGGGGGGGAAGACAACTACCAGCTTAAACCAGATTTTACTGGTAGGAGCACCACCACAATCCAGGCTCTCAGGGACTTTACAAGGGAACCTGAAACGTTACCAGCTGCAGTTGCAGCCTCCATACCTGCCTTCAGCCTGGAAAAACAATTAGCACACTTGTGCGTTAGCGCATGCATGTGTTTGCATGAGTCTGCAGTGCAAACATATACAATAAAACAGAGCAAGGAAGAACGAGATTGTTGTTTGAAGCTCAAAGAAGCTATTTGTAAAAATCACTGTGCAAGTGAGAATGAAACACAGGCGAGAATTACTTTCATCTTTCAGGGAGGGAGAGGGGGGGCAGGAAATTAAGCACACACACACACCGAGCAATGCCCAAGAAGAATTATGCCACTCGTGATAAATAGACTTTTCTGGTTCCGTGAAAAATCTGATTGAATGAAAGTACCTTGAATGCAATTACTGGCACTTGTTTAGCATGGCAGGGCATTGCCCTGCCACTGCGCTCTCTCCTCTCTTCTCCCAATTAGCATGCCAAGGACTCCAGCCACACACATGGGTTCACGGGTCAGGGATTGGCACGGACGAGCAGCAACCAGCTACCTGCCCTCCAATGAGGGAGCGAGCGACGCGCTGGAAAGCTTTGGCTTCCTTCATTTTACATCCTCCCATCCCTATCACACTCTCTTCCTCCACTCCTCCAGGGTCTCTGGAGGCAGCGATAAAAACCGCAAACTCTCCCCCTCCTCTCTCAGCTGGTCTCATTCACGGCTCATGGCAGACCCAGTTTCCTCTGGGGACTCACTAATGAAGACGGTCAACGTTAATCTCTTTCCCCCTCCCTGACGGGTCGATTTATAGTTCCACGGAGAGTCCTGGATTGCAGCCAGAGGGCTTGACACATTCTTCTTGTTCCAAGACGGAAGGGGGGGAAAGATACAGGCTTGTACACGCGCGCGCACACACACACACACACTGAAGATACACACGCGCATTTGTGATTTGGATTTAGCTGGAAGATGCAGTTGGAAAACCTGTTTACTTGTTCCGAAACGGCAGCTGAAGGGAACAGTAACCAACGGCGCTTTTGTATACATGTGTATACTTCAAATATCTTTGTGTTTCCATAGCACCTCTTTCAGCCCAAAGACCCCAAATCACAGGGATCATTCCCTGATCACCAGGATGAAATAAAGCATCAGTTGTCTGCCAGCAGCATTACCCCTGAGTCATTAGGAGAGGAAGCGAATGATAACTTCTCCAGGATAAATGGCAGGGGGAGGGGAAGGGGAAATTTTACACCGGCAGAAAGTAATGAACTGGAATCTGGCCAGGACACCGAGGTTATCATCCCCTTATCTCATGAAAGTGTGGTGATATCTTTGACAATCGATTGAACAAGGCCTTGGCTCTACCTCTCATCCATAAGAGGTTCCAGCAGCAGTTGCAGCTTCTTCAAGAGCGATGCTGGTGCACAGGCTCAGGAGCAGCTCTGAGAGACCCTCTGGTACCCCCCACCTGCCTTTCTATGGCACTGCCTGGCATTGCTCGCACTGAACTCCTCAGACCTGTCATTCCCACAGCTGCACCTTCAAAGGAAACTGGAGAGAAGGAAAGATTCGGATTTATTTTTTTTTTTCACCACTGAGCTATAAGGGAATATCCCTTCCTCTCCACCAGCATTTAATATTTTCCCCATTCGGCAGTCGCTGCCATAGCCTCACCACATCCCTAACTTCACGCTATTTGTTTAGTTCAGTTCCCCGTCCACACACCGGACTCGCCACGATGACAGCATGGCTCTGCTAATAGGGTCAGTCAGTGAGCAACTGCTGCAGAGCTGAAGGGGAGCACAAAACACTGGCTTTATTCCTGTAAGACCTATACATTACCTCCTCGCCCCTGCCCCCTCAGGAACCAAGTGGTGGATTTCAAAGGAGCACTGTCAAGTCATTTAGGCCCATTATTTTGCACTAGAAGAAATGGCCTTTACAAAGCTCAATGGAAGCACACTCTCATTCCATCTTTAAGTAATCTTGAAGGTTTCAATTGCAGAGCTGTAAACCACAATGCAAAAAAGCACAGACAAATAGATCAGATCAGATACAAGACTGCCCAGACACAGAGTTCCAATTGCCAAGCTGACTGCAGAGCAAAAATAGAAATGAACACTGCACATAATTATAGTATTTTACATTTCCATTGCACTTTCCATCCTGAAACATCCCCAAGTGCACACACATGTGCATGCATGTGCCTACAGAGAGGCAGGACACTGGGAAAATTCACTTGCTTGTGAAAGAGACCAAGAAATCATGGTCCACTAATAACAGCTTGTACTGAACCAAAGCCTTCATTAACACACACAAGCTTGTAGAAAATCATTATAATGTGAAACAAGACTAAGCCAAGCCACAGCAATATGTAGATCAGCAGCTCCAGCACTTCTGCTGCTGCTCAGCATTTCCCCCAAAACAGAAGATTAGAAACTGATCTTTTATTAGCTCTCACCCTCTGTTTCCCAGCGAAGCCCAAGATGCCAATTCCACTTCACAGCCACAGGGCAGGGGCAGCTCTGGAGCTGTCAGTCCCCAGCCTTTCCCACTCCCACTGTTGAGTGCCTCACAGCCTGTAAGCAGGCACATCCTCCAGCCCTGTGGGCTGCAACAGCCCCATTTAGCAGACAGCAGAGCATCTGAACAGGGAACCAAAGCCAGGGACAGGGCCCTAAGCACAGCACTCCTCTTTCCCTCCTGACAGAAGAGTCAGTCTCAGGTACAAAGGCCTGTTCTCTACTTGCATGCCACCCAAGATGCTCTAAGTAAGGATGAAAAGGGCCAGGAAAAAAAGACTGCTGGAAGATAAGCAGGAGTAGAGACGTGACACTCTAGCAGAAACCTCCAACTTTCTCAGAAGAATGGGAGGCAGAGGAGAACAGAGCAGGCACTAGCTCAAACCTCAGCCTAGGATGCTGGTCACTCCCTCCTCTTTCCCACATGTCTGTGGCAAGTCAGTTTTGTCTTCCACATATTAAATATCTCATAGCAGTTTTAAACTCCCATCTGAGTACACAGGCATTTCAATGTTGACTTCTGGCCAAGCATATGAAGAATGGGGATAGGAAGTTCAAAAGGAGACAGAGAAGACGGTGGCTCTGAGGGCTACAAAACAGAACTGATAGGTCAGGGGGAGGGAAGAAAACAGTCCGAGGTTATGAAATGATACAACAGCTGGCAAGATAGAGCTGGGATTTTAATTTTTTTTTTTAAATTAAAAATAGTTATCTCACCAAAAATACAATGTAATGTATGCAACTACTCGTTCAGGGAAGAGCCTCCCTGCTAGTAGCCTTAGCCCTCACACCAGCATGAGGCCAATATCTGCTTTTGATGCCACTCACAGAAGAATCCTTTCACCCAGCAACATGCTGCAGTGATGTCTGCATGTACCCTGCTCAGCAGAGATTTTGGGGAAGGAAAAGATTTTGTCAAGAACACTGCAGCAACATCCTCCCCTACACTTAGGGAAACAGTCATGGGATTGTTAACGTCCAGAGAGGACTCCAGGTTTTAATAAGGTCACATCTGAAAGAACCCCACATAATAAGCTGCATGGAAGTCAATTTATCGACCTCAGCACACAGGGCTAAGTCAAGCCTGCTGGGATTCAAAGCTGTGGTTGCAGGGTGTGTAGGTAATTCATACCTGATGCTAGAGGCCATCCCCTCTGGCTACAAATGGGAGACCAATGTGATTTCTTAAATTTCATTTAGTTTAACAGTCCAGTGCATTATTCAGGAATGCAAGGAAGAGTCTGCGTAAAATAGGATTTTTATTTTGACAATGTCACTTCAACAACAAATAGCTGGCTGCTCGGTTCCCTTAGCGGGGAGACAGCAGGTGCTCAGCTGGCTGATTTAGCAGCAGCCGCAACCTCCACCACGAACCGCTGGGTGCAGTTCACAGGCTACAATTCCCTGCTCCCCTCAATGGGACTGCTGGTTCCCAAGGAGGGGGAAGGGCTAATGGGAGTGAGAAAAGAGGCGCTGGGGCAAGCTCAGGGTGAAGGATTATAAAATTAAGGATCAAACCTCACTGCCACTTCACTGAGAAACCCTCGTTGGACCCTGATGGGCACCCATGTCAGCTGCCTTCCCCCAGCCTTGTGTGTTCCCCTTCCTGCATAAGGGAATTAAACACTGCAGTCAGAAGACTCCTTTCCCCTCCCAACGGCATCCTTTTATGAAATCAAATTGATGTCTTCAGCTCTGCCTTAGTAAACAACTAGGAAGCAAGAAAACCATGTTGCACAGCCTTGTGCTAGTAAAGCCTACAGAAAAGCAGGGCTGAGGCAATACATCTCAGCAGAGGGGATGCTATAGCAAGTGGCTTGTGGCAGGAGATTGCTGGAGATAACCTTAAAATAATCTTTAAAATTAAAAATAGACAGGTGCATGTGACTTTGTGGTTGTTTTAGTTTGAGGATTTTATTTTATTTTTAAAAACGTACTACATAAAGAACATCAAGACAAAAATTTCTGGCCATTCTATGATTTCCTTTACCTCCCCCATCATCCCCATCTACCAACAAAAGTTAAACAGTGAGGAACTGAAATGTGTGATGTTAAAAGGGAATGGGATTTTACTCAGGCCATGTCAAATTCTGGTTGGTTCACTTGCTGTTACTACTGTCTATACCAAGACTTGTATTTATTCAGCTGTTTTAAGCTGAAGACAGCCAGTAGACTCCAAACTCTTACCTACAATTAAAGTATCAGAGCTCACAGAAACATCCATTACAACTCAGCAGCAGTTCTCTAACTAAGCCCCTTAAAAAATTAAAACACAGAGCACACATTACTCTTTATTGCAGCCTTAGATCTATCAGGCTTGATGACAGTACCATTTTTTAAATCCATCATGGCAGGGTAGAGGGAGGAGATAAATTGGTATGAGCCCAGGATAAAACAAACATTCCCTTTGGGTCATCAAACTAATCTGGACACGACACTAGAAAGCACACTTAAGGAGACAAACAAAAACCGTTCAATTGTTTCATAAGCATACTATCAGTGGAAGAGGCGCGAGCAAAAATAATATTGTATGACTGTATTAGCTGACTGCTATTGTTGGCTACTCAAGCAAAGTAGGGCTTCAACAACCCAGAATTTACAGGACTGTGAGCCTGGTGGGTCTCTGGTTTTGATTTTGTGCCAATTCACATTCACTCATGCTCTTGGATAAGTCACAATGCCGTCAGCAACTTCAGCCCAGCTGGAAAACTGGGTTAAGAAAGCAGTGGACGCTCATCGAAAACTAGGGCTTGCCTGCACAGGGACACACAGGAGAGGCAAGCTGAAGTACTTTTAAGCAGACAGGTAAAATGGCATTAAACCCTTGGGTGGACAGATTTATACTGAGCACAAATGTGTCCCTGATTTGCCTGCTTCACTACTAAACTGATTTTTACTAAATCAGCTGCAAGTTAATTTAAATCTAAATAAGGGTATGGTCAGATCAGCCAAGCAATCCGGTCAGTGTGGGCTAACAAGTTGCCATCCTTCCAGTTAGATATCAGTTACTCACCGTATGTGCTTCCCATCTTCTGTAATGCAAAGAAACTTACAGCATTCAGAGAAATCTCCCACAAACTGTTTTTGTGCTACTTAAAAATCAGAGGGGACAGTCTGGCTGGGAGTCAGCAATCTGGTACGCTGGCAGGGGCAGGCTACAAAGGATGTCCCTAGAGTTGCCAGTGTAGCACTGTTCCTCGGCTCCAAAATTAAATAGACAGTCCTACTTTTAATGTAAAAAAAAAAAAAAAAAAGGAAAAAAAAAAGACAGAAATACAGTTTTGACCCTGCTGGGATGCTGCCTCACGAACACCCAGAGATGTTGCCACCAAGACGGGGCATTCATCTGCAGAAGGACGTTTGCCAGCACCACAATCACTTGACTGAAACAAGAAGCCAGGCGAGGACTGTTGGTAACTGTCACACATGCTACTCCTGCCTTGGGCAGGAACTCAAGAATACGACTTCCCAACCTCCTCCCAACAGTGACTCCAGCCGTGCCTCTGCCTCAACATTTGCTGGCATGCTTTTATGGCCTTGACAAGAAGAGGCCTCTCGTACATTGGCTTCCACACTTGCAGGAGGCCTCCCAAACCGCGTGGGTTCAACATTGGGTGGACAGACCTCTTGTGCGGGTACAAGGAGAGCTGAGCTCATTGCTGAATACAGGGGAAATACAGAGCTGGCACAATAGCTTTCCTGAGGAACAAGTTGCTGGTACCAGGGAAAACGCTGTTTTAGCATCCATCTGATTTTCCGTCCTTCCTGCCCCAGGGTTACATCATCCTCGACTGGGATTTTGAAGGAACCAGAGTGCAAGGATAGAAGAGAGACACCACTGCTCCCCCAGCCCTCCTGTGGTGCGAGCCGCTGGGGATGGGCTCAGACCACCGTATCCCTTCATACCGTAACCCCTTTCCAGCCAGCCTGTCAATGTGTTCCCAGGGCCACCCTCTCTCGACTGCTCTATCTAATCAGCATGCACCAGTGCCAGGGCTCCTCACTGCTTGCTCTCTCCTCCTCTCACCAGGGCTATGCAGCATTAATTCTTTGCTGTCAGCACTTGCTCTCCTTGTGTGCATTCCTCCTCGCAGCTCCATCAAGCACACCTCTGCTCCAACCCGCTGACCAGCACCGCAGCCCCAGCCACCAGGCTCCTGACCTCAGGGCCCACAGCTGCCATGGCCCGGCTGCCCCCCCAGCCCCAGCAGTGCTCTGTGCGTGTTGGAACAGGAAAGCAGCAAAAACCCCCATCACCCCAGGGAGCTGGATCAGACCACCAGCCTCATCCTGCCTGCAGCTTAACTAGCACGTTAAGGCTAGAAGGGGAAAATGCCCAGTGCCCCCCCACCTGCACCTCCCTCTGCAATCCCTCCAGCTCCCGTCCCTCCCCAGCTCACCACTGTAGTGTAAACCCTATTGTTTCTCATCAGAAATACAGCAATTATTTCAGAAAAATCTCTCCCCTCACCACTGATAGAAATACCACAGTCTGATCGCAGACAGTGGAATATTCCAGAAAGAGAGGAAGATTTGGAGAGGGGGAAGGGAGGAGGTATCTGGGATCCAGTCTTCTTCCTCTCCCTGCCAGCCCCCCTCCATCTCTAGCAGATTTCATTTGTATCATCAGGATTTCTGTGAAATTTTCACCCAGCCCTCCCCCTCTACCATTTCAACTCCTGGCTAAGCTCAGTCAAAGGTGCACAAGAATAACAAGCTGCTCCACTCTTTTCGCAGGCTGGACAAATAAGTCTTCAGCTAGCACATGCAAGTCATTAAAAATATATTAACATGCCCAGCAGAGACTGTCACTTTTTCTTTTCTCTCCCCTCCTCCCTGTTTCTTAAACACAAAAAAGGAAGAAATCTTGCCACAGTAACAAGAGGTTTTCATCAAGTCTCACTACCTCAAGCACAGCCGCACACCACAACCCCCACAGAGAACAGCCTTTGGTTCCCATTGTCATTAAAGGAACAAAGATCTTAAACAAAAATTAAACCCAGGACAGCATGAAGTTGGGAGCACATGAACAGATCAGGCAGGGAAGGATGCGTGAAAGCTGAACGGAAGAGCAGGAGCAGAGCCACCAGACATGGCTCCACTCAAGTGGCTCAGGAGGGATGGGGCAGGGGCAGGCATCTTCAAAGTTTCAAGCCAGCATCCAGAGATCCAGAGGCATGCTATATTTCACAGAAACTTAGAGACACACCAACATTAATAAGGCTAAGGGTAAAACCAGACCAGTGATTACAATAAGCAAGAAGCTTTTTCTAAGTCTGAGATGTGGCACAACAAGGATGATTTTGAACACTCTTTAACACACATCCATTTTTACTCCAGGGGGTCCTCAACCCTTCCGAACGGCGTCACAGCCCATGCTTCCCAGAGCGGCTGCACAGCTCATCTTAACCTGCAGCAGCTGCTCTAAGCCTGAAGCAGGTGGCTGCTGTTGTTAATAGTTTGGGAGAAAGGGTTGACGGGTGGGAGGCAGCAACTCCACATTTAAACAAGGGATTTCTTTACCAGGGGGCTGTTAGTCAAAAAGGGCTATCGAGTCAAAGCACCCCTTAAACTGTAGTTTCTCAAGTATTTCTATGGGCAAATTGCTTGGTTAAGCAGCTTTCCTCTCCACTCTGGCTACTTTAATCCAGATCAATTCCCTGATCCAGTTCAGTGTACAGCAGCACGTTCAGCTGCGCTGGCACAGCTGAACAAGCAGCTCAGGAGCAGCAGCAGTAGGAGCTGCTGAAAACAACGCTTGTAAAACTACACCCTCAGATTCAACAGGCATGGATGGCACATAGCCCCTGGAGAGCCAGATGCTGCATGCAAACCCCATGAAAACAAAGATAAGGGAAGAGGGATACTTCATGCATGGCTAACTGCAAACAGGTGACCTGAGCCAAACAGGATGTAAAAACCCAAAAATATGGTGACAGCGTGGCCATGTTTTATGTAGCTCTAGATGAGACACAAGTTTTATTTCTCCCATGGGAATGGGAGAAAGCAAAAAAGCTCTCCCTTGTGAAGCAGGCAGTACAGTCAGGAAAGGCAGAGCTATGCAGAAGAGCTGATGATGGTAAAGCACTGATGAAAGGTGGACAAGGACCTCTGAGGAGCAAGAAGGAGGATGAGAACCCTCGGCAGGTGAGCAGTGGGGACTGTGTGGGGACACCACAGAAGTAACTCCCTGGCAGAGCAGTGAGGAGCAGCCAGGACATGAACTGGATGACACAGAGGCAGGATGGGGATATAGAGGGGTCCACGCTGGGCACAGAGGAGGGGATCAGGAGAAACACAGTAAGGAAGCTACTTCACATCTCTGGTGTCACAACAATTTCAGTTGTGTACAGTTTAACCGGTCATTATCTGAACAGTTCATACACCCTGTGGTTCTGGAGTAATTACATCCCTCATGTAAAAACATATCACATAATGAGGTCTACTGATATCACAGAAGCAGACAGGGGAGTAAGCAAAATGTCTGACTGTACTAGGAATGGACAAGAAAATAGCAATGATTCCATAATGATATGATACAAGTCAAAGATTCATTTGCCTCTGCAGCACTGAAACCTGCCCTACTCACCCTACCTTGGAAAGGGAAAACAAGGAATAGAGGGGGTTCAGCAAGTGGCAACAAAGAGACAAGACCTGGAAGACAGCAAATGCTTACATGAAGTCCACACGTGAAAAACAGCAGCTACATGTTAGGGGAGGGGAAAAAAGTCTTCTAGTCCAACCAGACTATTACTGTGTACCAGGGCTGTGACACAGTGGGTGCATGCTCCTCTCCCCAGGAGACTCATCCATCCTCTCACGGCAAGCCACCACAACCTGGCAGTAACTGCCATTGGCCATGGGAGAAAGCCATCCCTTGAATGGACAGCAAGGCAGACTCTTTCCCCACGTGTGTCAATCTGGATACACTGTGTGTGGAGTCTGCACTGTGGAGCCTCATAGTTGGTATTTCCACAGCCTTGCAGAGTGGCTTGGCTGGGTTACTCTCCCTACCCACTTCAACATAGATAGCCCAAACTCTGTCAAGTAAAAGAAAATGAGACCTGCTTTAAATCAGCTGCAGGAATGTACTGGAGCCTTACCCGCACTTCTGAGTTTGACAGCAATGTAATTAGGTTAGGGGATCGCTGTGCTGTAACAAACTCCTCGGACTTGGCTCTATCTAAGGTAGAGACACACACAAATGCTGCTTCAGCTTTTATCTGGTCACTTGCCAGCTGCCTGGATTCTTGAAAACCTACTGCAAGTGACTAGCCCGTCTGAGATCGCAACTCAGGCCCTTGATGTGGGCTTCCAGCTCCATACTTCTCCAACAGCAGCGCTAAGGACAGTGGAGTCTGAGCCAAGGTACAGCTGCCTGCAGCTGAAAACAGGTCTGCAATAAACACCAGAGGAGAAGGGGAGGCAGGCTCTAGGCAGGCCGTGCAAGGAAGCCACTTGTATTGATGCAGGCTAAGGTCATCCCAGGGACCAGGAGTTTGACACCCATGATTGCATAATGAAATATATGTTTCCTGACAGTGAAGTCTATTAGGCTGTGGAATAGGCTCCCATGGGAAGCAGGGGAAGCCTCATCCCACTCTGTAAGGAGTGACAGGGCAGGCAGTAGAGAATCAAGCCCCAGGACTGGCGAAATGGCCTGATGGGGCCAGTCCCACAAGACATCTCTTTCAGGAATAACACCAACTAAATAAAATTCCCTCCACCACTCCTGCAACATCCCCTCCCCAGTTCTGCCAACACTGCTGCTTGCAAGGCAACACTGTGGATTAGATCATTGTAACCTGGGTCATTTCATATATTTGGAGGGACTGGGCTTTTGACCCACATCAGCTCACTGATGTATTTTACACCATGGTCCTACCAGTGGTTGTATCCATACAACCGAAAGGATGACAGTGGTGGTACAGGACAGGAATGTGAGGGGTGAGGTGAGGAAATAGGAATTTCTCAGGCCATGCTGTAGGTATCTTTATACCAACCCTGTGTGCATGAATTCATGCAAAGAAAGGCAGTCGAGGATGCAACTAGGGTGGAGGGCGTTAACTTAACCATGATTTAGCATGGTCCGACTTCTGTAATTGGACATGACCTAACATACATGGAAATAATCTTAATTTGCAGCAGGGAATCCCACTCAGTAATACATCTGGTATCGTCAGCTCTGACACGCTGGGCCAGTACTAACTTACTGGTTTAGATCTGAAGGACTGTCTCCATTCTGACTTTATTTAATGTTTAGTTGCCTCCCTTAAACATTCCTTTTTTATACTCTTTGAATGGGAGAAAGATCAGCTTGGTTTGAAACCATGCAGATGGACAGGAATGCATATTTTGACCCATTTAAAGCTAGCAGATGCCTATCTCCCTTTTTGGTTTTTTTGTTTGTTTGTTTGGGGATGGAGGGGAAGGGAAGGAAAGACGATGTTAAGAACATCACAAAGTTCAAAATTAATGTCTCAACTTGTAACACACTTCCCCCTCTCCCACAACACTGGTTGCAGAAGCTACCCACGACTGACACTACTCATGAAGCTCCATATGGTTCTGCTTCCCTTCATTTTTCCACAGCCTGACAAACTTTGGCACTGCTCAGGTTTTCCTGGTCCTTAGGAAACAGGCAAGATTCCAACAATTCCAGCTTTTACTTCCTTTGCTTTTAGAAAGCTCCCACGGTGCCATCTATGAAAAACCTACTGTAATGGCAAAGCATAAAGGAAAATTTTTCTGAACGTCACTGGTGCTGTAGAATTTTTCATATTGTGCTTAGTGTTGTTAACAATTACTTAAATTAGAGTTGAAGGACCTCAGTAACATCAGGGTCCTTCATGCTCAGCACAACGCACACACAGAGCAACAAACGTCTGCGCCTGACTAACAGGCTAGTAAAATTATTTTATTTAAGATAGAAAGGCTTTAAAAAAGAGTGTCATTCCAAAGCACCCATGAGTTGATAACCGTTTGTACAATTATCACAAACCACTCAAAACTTCCAGTACACCCAGGAACAGCTTCCAGTACAGTGAGTAGCACCCTGTACGCACCATAACTCAGCAAGTGCTTTTTGCAGCTCCTTTCTATGCTCAGTCATGAAGGATATAGATCATTACAGCCTCCAGCTATAGAGCTTTAGCTCACAGAGTAGCAGCTCACACTTTTAGCTCTGGAGATCCCCAGTTCAATCTGCTGCATGTCAGCCAAGAGGGCAGCTGTCATATAATTACAGCCACAACTTTGCATGTGAAAAAGTAGGGAGAGCGAACAGAGATCTTATTATAGAATTCTGGTTGCAACCTGCTGAACATCTCCCTATTTAAAGTAACTTCTTGTAAAGAGGAAGGAGAGGGAGGGAAAAAAAAAAAGAAGAAAAAAGAGAGTCTTCCAACTCAGCTTTCCAACTCAGCTTCTCAATTCTCTCTGTTTTGCAGAAGAAATCAGTGCTGCTTTGCAAAAAGCCTTTTATTACAAATGCAGAAGTATATTAGATGAAGCACACAAGTGCAGAGCTATGAGTAAGGCTCTAGCCCTTTATCAGTCAAAAAAAAAAAAGAAAAAGAAAAAAAATTCTCATTGCTGCAACCAAGCCATCTGAAGTCCAATACGGCATCTCAGTTTCTTTCAGAACTGTAAAGAACTACCAGCAGCCAAGCCATTTGGCTATGCAGTTGAAGTTCAAGAAATCTTAACTGAGTTACATCTTGTTTTCTTCAAACTGTACATACAAGCTCTCAAGGAGACTTAACAAAACAGAGAATCCAAGAGGAGAGTATGTTTGAACTACAAAGGTACAAACCATGACAAAAAAATTCAGTCTCAAATGAAAGGATCTTTTAAGAGTGTGCAACACAACACAGTTAGACCAAATTTCTTCTTATCCATTAATCTTTCTGCAGATCCTTCTGCACACACACAGCAATTTTTGAGCCAAACTTTATTCCAAGCCAAGACATTCAAAAACAGAATTTGAAACAATGTAATCCAGTTTTCAAGAAACATTTGTTTTTCCCCAACAATTGTTCTAGAAATCTGTCTTTCCCCAGTAAAGCTATTTCAGGATTAAGATAAAGATTAAATTCCTTGCAGAACATTCTACTGTTCTAGACAGTCCCTCCCATCCGTCCATCCATCCATCCATCCATCCATCCATCCATCCATCCATCCATCCATCCATCCGTGACACAGTGGCACAGAACCCTCAGGTCAGTCCCCTATTGCCCAGGGTGAGTCAACCACTTTGAACCCCTAGCAACAGATGGGAGCTAACTCTCCAACTTCCTGCAAACTACTTACCTGCTTGCTAAATATCGCTCGAAGCAGACCGATCCAACTCAAACTGTTCAGTACCTGCCTGCAAGAACACCGACTCGCTGAAACATGTCAACCAGTTCATGCACGCTACACCAGTGGCCCTTCAAAACTCCCTGAAACACAGTGCCATGCTTCCAAGAGAGTTTGAAGGAGAAGTACCTCATAGGCAGCCAAGCTGGAAGGTGTTCAGATGATTGCTAACACCAAGCGCAAGCTTGCAACAGTTAACTCCAGAATTCAGCACAACCACAGACACACTTAACACTTCGTATTTAAACCAGCCAAATTCTCTGGTGACATCCTCTCAGCAGCCTTGTTTCTGAAGACGTGTTTTCATTTGGCTCAGAGAGTCTTCTGCTCCTCACCTCAAGCAAGACCTCCTCAGGAAACACACAAATTGCCTGACCATCTACCCTCCCTTTAGAAGAGGGTGAGAGAGAATGGAGGACACAAACCCCAGATTTGACGAAAGCTATGTGCAGCTGCAGCAGCACAGAAACGTTTGGGGCTGATTATGCACAGGCAGCAAAACCTTGGCTGGGCTCATCCCACAGAAGGGACCCATAAAAGGTTCACCTCTCCCTCACTTACTGCAACAAGGCAAAGCTCACGAACATCTGATCCACACTTGTTGCAGACGTCCAATGAAAGCAGTACAACCTTATGCAGAGATGACTGAAATAAGACACCATTATGCTATTTTCTGGTATTATTTCTGTAAATTTAGCTCTGCTAAAAGGTTCCAGATACATTCTCTGGAGACAAAAATCCTTTGCTACCCTGAGAAGATATGCAGAGAGAACAGCAGCAAAACGTATACGTGCTTTTCTCTCCCAGCCTGCTGAGGCTGAAATGACTGACAAAGGTCCAAAATGAGGGACGCACAAAAATTATTAATATTGCACTAGTAGTCTTGCTGTTGCTGTGACAGCCTAAAGACTTAACAGAAGCAGGCTCTGCTGGGAAATACTACTTTACTTCAAAATCATTCATTCAGGAAACTTAGATACTGAGGAGAAAAGAATCATTCTGCAGCATGTTCAGTCAAACCCCTCAGCTTTAAGACATTTCTTTTCTAAAGCAAAAGCACTTTTAACAGGAACATGAAATCAACATGAAGCATAAGGTGCTTCGGCTTTCAAGTAAGCAACACTGGAACATCATTACTTGCAGACACAAACCCTAACAAACATCTTCTCATGCCTGACCTGGAAAGTCCATCCCACTTCTGAGCAACAGATAAGTTTTAAGTCTCTGCAGCCTCTCTGCTGAAACAGCCAAGCAGCATACCAGCAAGAGGATAATGGGCAGCCGTGCACTAGCAAGTGGAAGGGAGCCAAAAAGCCACTTCAGTTTGCTGCTCGGGCTGCAACCTGTTCTTTAAGCCTATGCAAGGCTCCGCATTCACATTCTCCCCAACCTTTTGTTTCATTCCATACCTCATGCTAGACCTGCTGCAACAGCAACCACGTACCCATAAGCAGTACACAAGGAGATGCAGCTTCCTACTGATCTATCTGCTTCCTCTCCCCTGTTGCAAAAGGAACAGTTTATGCAGGGGTATTAGTCTGTTTTACATTAATTTCTAGAACTGGGACAAACGACCTGAACTTTGACATTTCTCAAAAAAGTTAAATTATTTTCATCTTTCTTAGTAATCAGAACAGATTTACTTTTCATCTAAAACACCAAATAGCCCTCCCAAAATATTTGAAGTAGTAACTGTAATGTTTTCTTTACCAAAGTTCTACAAAGCCTCAAGATTATTAATAACATTTTGAATATAGAGAGGCACAATATTGCTCCATACTACTGAAAAAAAAGGTAGTCAAATTTTTACACAATAATTATTTTTGAAAACTAGTACTTTCTATTAAAAATTCTTTTTAAAAAATTCATTTTAAAACTCATTTAAAAAAAACCAAGAAGGTTTCCAATAACTCTAGACACTGGTGGGGACAAAGAAAAAAGAGACCCTACCCCCAGATGGATGGCATTCCTCTCTTTGGATGCAATGTGGTAACATTTGATTGACGCATCTGATCCATTCCAAAACTCCAGGTGACGTTTTAATCATCAATGGGCAGAATCCTATTAATTTGCAGGGGAAGAAAAAAAAAAAGAAAGAAAAATAGAGTAGAATATGGAGGCAAGACACAGAGCACCCGTCATTTGTCTAGCAGATCCAGCTGATTTAGCTAGGTCCATAATAATCAACAGATGAAAGACTGAGTTGACGGCAGAAACTTACATGTACCAGTGTAAGCCTCCTCCTCCCCTTCACCCTCGTTCTGCCATCTCAGCTCAACCCAGTCTCACAACCTGGAACGTTAGTCCCATACCAAAGGAAATTAAATAAGAATAGGGAAAGGAGTGGGAAGAGATAGAACAGGGATAGCATGAAGAGACCATTGGCATGCAGCCAAGAGCCCACACATGCCCCTGCTACAGCTGAAAACAGGAGATCAGGCACGTACGAGGAGATGGTAGGAGAGCAGATGTGAGAAGGTGAAGGTTCAAGTGGTCCCTGAGCTCAGGAGGTAAGGAATGGCAGCAGGCAGAGTACAGAAGTGAGCCCCAGCATGCACGACGAGCTCAGCCTTCAGAAGCAGCAACACACCAGGCAAGCTGCTAGCTTGGTATCTGCTGTGATAGGCATTTTCATTATCGACAGGCATGGTACAAAAAATATAGTGTGAACCTTCTGCATTAAACAAGGCTTCCCAGTCTACCCATAAATTAATTTTGCTATCAGCCAAACCCAGATCCACCAGTATCAACTACTTTTGCTGTGAAGCAAGCCTCCACTTACAGTCTTGCACCAAACAGCTGCTGCCATTTCATTTCAGCACTGATGAGCACTGCAAGCTCTCAGGGCCCACCAACATAAGAGGCAGCACAACCCCAAGAGGAATTTACCCATTCCAGCAGTGGTCAGACAGCCTTCCAGATGGCCAGCTGATGCATCACACAAGCCCACATCTCAATCAATCAACCTGGAGCTGGTCACCTTCCCACTAGAAGTGGGAGCCTAGCTGAATGATCAGCAGGACAGCTGGGAAACACTCCTAGTCTAGATGGCCAGCCACCCATTTGGTAACATGAGCTGCACAAAGGTCTCCAGACACATCAATCAGTCGTCCGGTTGTTCCTTACATCTGTGTTGCCGAGCCTTGGGACAATTAACAGCAGAGAAGAGACGGATGGGAAAAAGTAGGGAAAGCAAGAACAAGGTGACATCCTGCAAAGGGGAGGGAGCAGCAGGCTGGAAGATGGGATCTTACAGTAGAAAAAGTGGTTGCTACAGTGCAGAGTGGGCACTGGGGGAAATGGGAGGGGGCTGTTAGCAGAAGGAAGGCAGGCGAAGGCATGCCACCACAGGGAATGGGAAGGGCCTGTAGCCCAGGGCTGATATATCAGATATTGCTGCCAGAATCTTACACCAGTCCCTAAAGCCTCTACTGCTGACCAGGGGCTGTAGGCTCAGCAACAAGCAGGATCTGCCACGAGCGTGCCCGCCCAGCAGCTTCAGGAAGTCACTTAAGGCATCTCAGGTCTGGACCATTAAGTACCCTGAAGATAAGGACACAGACCTTGAATTCAACGCAAAGCAGACACGTGGAGCTCGAGCTCGCACAATGAGAGAAGAATACACTCCCAGCCCTGACAAGGACTGCACAGCTGCAGCTCACACCTCCCTTAGGCTCCTCAGAGCAAGTGGCTGCACACCCAGCCAGCCTGTCTTTGTAACCAACCCCCCCGGCCCATCAGAAGGGCCTGAACCCTGGACCATCAGCAGTGAAAGCACAAACCTCATGCTCTAAATAATTAAACTCTGTGGGAGCAGCAGCAGCAGACTCATAAAACGCTTACACAGACCAAGCCAGCCATTAATGGGGGTCAAAGATGAACGCTCCATTTTTTTTAAGTGTGCTTTGATGCATAGGGAGAGTGGTGAGAGATCTTCATTACCCTCTCTGGTACCTAAAGAATTTTTCTTTTCCTGGCTATCAACACCTCCTACTTCCACCTGAACCCCATACTGCTGGCAATCATCCGGACAGCCAGAGACAATTAGAAGGTGTGTTTGGACGACATCTGTGCTAGCCCATCACCTGCAGGTAAGGAAGCAAGAGGCCTCACTAAGCAAAGCCAGGCTCTATCAGAGGCTCAGGCGGTGCTTATTACGAGGTTTGGGTTTCACACAGCTGCTGCCGGGTGGAATCCCAGGGCCAGCATGATGCTGGAAGTCATGCAAACCACAACCTCACACACCGTCTCCCCTACAGCAAGGCACGGACCAGAGCACAAGCCAGTAAAATCTGTCAGGATTATTAGCTTGGGCTTGGAGCCAGAGCTGGGAGCAGCCACAAGGGTAGGGAGGCTGCCTGCAGCCCTGCAGGTCAGCAGGAAGGAAGTGGAAGTCCCCTGACAGGCAAAGAGAGGCAGCAGGCAGGAGGGGCAAGACACAGTTGAGAAAAGGTCACAGAAACACTTGTCTGACCCGCCCCTTCTGGCCTTAAAATACGCATGTACACACACACACACACGCACACGCACGCTTGAACTTCTTACTACTCAGTTTTGTTCAGGCATTTTCAGGAGAGCTCTGCTCTTCCCTCTTCCCACTCCCTTTGCACTCCCTCAGTCCACATCAGTTTCAGAAATGGTTATGTAGGCTCTCTATCAATGAAAACCTCAGGCAGAGGGAAGGGAAAGCAGGCTGTTTTGGGTAAGGAGACACCACATCAACAGAGAAAACTCCCTCAGCAGCACACAGGGATGCTGGATGCTCTATCAGCAATGCCAGTTCCGGTCTGCTTTGGCCGAGCCTTTGGCAGCCTGTTTTCTCTATGCTCCGTGTAGAGGAGAGGCCACAGACTGGAACTGGCTCCAGGATCTCTGCTACTGTGCTGAGAAAGTGGATAGTGCAGCAAAACCAGCTTTTACTTGTAATTTGTAATTAGTCCTGATGGATGCCCCTTTTTTTCAGGAACCTTCTCCCAGAAAACTCCAGTTAAGAGTTTTAACTTAGAATAAGTTAAGAGCTTTATATGCAACACCAGCACTTATCTTTCCCAGCATGGCAAAAGCAGCAGCTGTTACTTCCATTATTCTTGGAAATAAGGGGGAAAATAGCTAGGACTCTTGAGCCTTGGCACCTCTTCCCTCCTGCCATTTGGCTACCAGAGCTACGGTTACTATTCAGGGCAGAAGTGCTCAACAGGGCACACATTCCAGGGGGCTGAGCCATCCCACGTGGCCAGGCTCAAAATGGCAGACAGCGATGAATGGGATAATTAGAAAGTACAACAGAAACCACAACATAAAAACAAGCAGCTTCTATTACAAGAAACGGTTCTATGGCATGGTTAGATTCATCACCCCATATGCTGGGTTGTGGTGGTGCATCAGGAGCCTGTTGCTATTATCTGTTTGCAATCACATTTCAGCCTGTCTTTGTGCTTAATGCATGAAAAGCAGAGCTAATCAGATTCATTCTCTCTTTCTGCTTAATGTTTCCACTTCCCAAGCATGCTCTGTACTGCTTCAACTGATGTTCAACTAACAGGAGCACGCAATGAAAAAAAAAAAAAAAAAAACAAAACACAACCCCCAAAAAAGGAACTACCTATTAATTTTAGTCCTGCTTTCCATCTACTATGTCTAAAATTCCTTCTACACTTGAGCTTTGCAAACAAAAGTCAGGAAATTCCCGTTTCCCCCTCTACACCACACCCAGCTCACGTATGAGTTCCCTTCTCCAAACTGCTCTTCCACTGGTATCTGGGCAATTAATTATAGCACAGACCTATCAGGCTTTCCTCTCACTCTATGGGACAGCTTTTTAAAACATTTCTTGGCTAGGAGCTTCCACAAAAGGACGTCTTCTGCGGGCACCATAATAGCCCCTCTTTGTTAATCTGTCTGAAGTGACCATCACATGCTTTCCTCCCCTCTCTCCTCCAGCACTATTTTGCTATTGCAGTCCTACAGGGGAACTCTTAACTTGCCCTCAGCATTTCCAGTCTGAGGACAAACAGGGCCCTGGAACAGCTGCTTCTTTCACTGCATTCCTTTGCACTCTACAGGGCAGCTGGAGCATTGATAGAGTCAGCTACAACACGTGGATCTCCACTAGAGTGACCATCATGACAGCAGAGATGGCCCCAGACTGGGCAGATGGCATGAAAATTCAGCAAAGAGATCCAGGAAAAGCCTGGTTTACAGGAACACTCATCATCATGAGCCAGGTTAAGCAGCGCAGGAAAGTCACCCATTGCAAGCACAATTGAAGATTTGCCAGAAGAACAAGAAAAAAAATCAGCAAGTATTTACAAGAGATGAGAAAGAAATGTAGGTGGAAGACAAAAGTGCCAGGATACATATCTCTATCCAGGAGGGCTGAAAAAAAAAGAGACTGCAGAGATGAAACCCCAGGCAGCCCCTGCATCTGTACACATCCCCCAGCTAATACCCACTACATCAATCAGAACAATGGCAGCTCCAGAGAAGACCCCAATTATCCAGCTCCTTCACTAACATCTTCCCCAGAGGCTGCACGCATGTGCAAGGGGATGGAAGAAAAACATACTTCTCAATGAGATTACTGACAGCATTTTCTGGATTGCCCCCTCTCTTATAAATGTGTCTTTTAAAAAAAAATATTGCAGCTGGCTTCTAAGTGTGTCAGATTTAAAAAAAAAAAAACATATCCTTGAAAACAAAGACACTTTGTGCTCAGTATATCCAGTGGCACCATTATTTAATATCAATACACTGGTTCTTTCCTGTATTCATTCCATCCTTGGAACACAAATCCACTATAACAGCCACCCCATGTATAATTTTACCATGCAAAGCAACACAACCCTACAATAATCTTTCTCTTGCCGTAATGTCTTCACATACCAACGAGAAGAATTTCGGCTTAAATGCTTACACCAAAAAAAAGCAAAAAACAACCAACTGCAGTACAGCATGAAACATATCTCTAACAACTCTCAAGTTGGAGCAAATTCCCTCATCCCCCCCTATTTCCCTTATTTGAAAATGGCTGTACAAGCGTTTCTAATTTGTGCACCACACCAATTGCAACCTGCCCCTCCTGCCAGATACGGCCACTCAGTCAGTCCACACATGCATAGGCTCACTGCATCCTGCTGCCTCCAGCACACTACTCTTCACTGACATCATCTTCACCTTCATGCCCTATAAAATTCACCAGACAGACACAGTATCTGCTCCTTTAGCCATAAAGCAATCACCATAGGCCAACAGACTCCTCCATTCAGTCTCCCAAATGCACACTCTGACCTGCACCATGCCCCTGCTAAGTAGATGCTGGGGCATGCATCTCGTTAGGTGACACATCCCTCCTTCCCCGCAGTCAGCAAGAGCTCATACAGATACACCAATACATCAACAGCACAGCCAAGGCAGAAACACTGTTCACGCTGGCCAGCAGAAGCAAAGTTCGCCTTGGCCACAGTTCCCAGAGTCTGAGCTTCAGCACACCCCTGGCTTCATCACATCCCTGGGGCAAGAAGGCACTACTCTGCAGTACCACAGCAGCATCCTACAAGGCCTTCCCAGTTTCTGCTGGTGCCTTAAAATTGGTTAGGCAATAGCACCTGGAGCAACTGCAAGTCACAGTTCAGAGATGGAGAGACTTTCTCCTGGTGCTGTGGTACCCAACTTCAGGCTTGGCTCACCACAGGTGTGCAGAAAATTCTCTGGATGTTTCCCTGCCCTTGACATTTATCCCAGACCTCAGGGACCACTCAGTCCCACCAACTCCAAGGTCTCAGTCCAAATGGCCACTGTCACCGTCTTCAGGGAAGCTCTTTCACGAACTCAGCCTACAGCTATCTCCCCAGACAGTCTCCTTTTGCCCTCTCATAGGGGAGGGTTATGGCTACTATAATTTGAGCCCTTTAATAATACTGTATGTGCCTAATAATAATAATAATAATAATAATAATAATAATGACAATAATTCTTAGGCTCATAGCAATGGGCTGTTAGCAATGGGCTTTCAGGAACTACGGTACGTCTCTTACTGCAGAGGCAGTGAAACTCAACCTTTCCCCTCTTTTTCTCCTTTTTAAAATACTGCTTAGGAATGGAGTCAGCATCTGGAGGCAGACAAGTAAGTATACCCCAGGAAAAGAATGAGAGGAGCGCAGGGGAAGGGAGGGACCTGAAAATGAAAGCTGAGGGCGGGGTTTCACATTACAGCTGAATCAGGCTAATAGTTCACCACTGCCAAAAAAGGGGGGTCCCACTTCCACCTTTCTTTCATTCCCTGCCTTTCACTGCTAGCAAAACAAATCTCACCCCTCCTGTGTGGCAGCTCTGATACTTGCCTGAACCTGGTGAGCAGGTTCAGCTCTCTGTCTCAGGAGAAAACTATTCACTTTTTTATATTTTTGAGCAAGTCAGCTTTCTGAAGGCTCAACAAACTGGATCCCTTCAGCACCAGAGTGGGCACAAGACAAGGAATACCGCCACACAACAATGAGCACCCCTCTTAAAAGGAGCAAATGATTAGATTGGTTCAGCCACAGCAAGAAAATCCATCCTTGCCCACATGAAACCGCAGTTACACCCAACCAAGTATAATGGTCAGCACAAAAGAAGGGGCCTAGCTAAAAAGCCTGCAATAGAGGCATTTGCTAATAATCTTAAACAGGGACTTTTACCTATTACTAGGCTCTATCTACCAATAGCATTTCTGAACTGGATGATGAAGGCAGTGATGTAGGTAAAGACTGACAGTAAGACAGAGAAGACCCAAACCAGACAGAAATATCAGAGGTACTGCAGAATTTCCAGTGATAATTGTGCCTGTTTCCAAATTGGACTCTGTTATTATCAAACAAGATGGCTGCCTTCATCACTATGCTCAGAAATGTCTGTTTTCATTACAAACTTAACAATTAGTTTCAGGGTGCTCTTGATAAGGCATTTTTCTTTCCCCATCAGCTTCTACATCATCAGATAAACAAAAATAATGCAGTTCTTTTCAATTTTAGAAAAAATCAAACCAGAAAAAAAAGCCCTAAAAAAAAAAAAAAGCCCATATTACTCCACTGTCTTTATTCCCCTCCACCTCCTCTGCTCAATTACTAAAAGCAATTTACAGACAATAAATGTAACTTCACAGCTGCCTGTATGAAGTATTCCCTTCATTTTATAGATGAGGTTACAGGCAATACAGAAATTAATATCAGCAAGGTCTACTTCAAAGCTGGATAAGCAAGAGGAACAGATGAACTCTTTAAGAATACAAATCATGTCTGTACTCTAGTAAAACCACTAATAAAGAATTAAGGATGTTACCAGTTGGATATAAATTCATTGAATATATCTGCTTAAATACAGTAACAAACAAAAGCTTGCTTTGAGGTTTTGCTTGGGTTTATTCTATTTTTATTAGGAACAACACCATGAGATTTCAGATTTACTGCTCAACGTCCCATAGACCAAGCATGCTCACTCTACTAGTAAACATAAGCTTAACAGCTAACCTCACAGACCCAGAGAGGACTGGGTCTTCACAGTTGGTGCATGATAACCAGGAATCTGCAGCTAGAAACTCTGTTAATTGACAAAGACAAGCAAGTCAGGAAAGAGGCCAATGTTTTCTGCCACAGCCTCACTGGCTTTGGCTTGGCTAGGAGGAGCAAGAACCTACACCTGTTGTTAAAATCGCCAGCAGTGACTTTGAAAAAGGACCAGGAGTAGCAACACTAAAGGGAAAAAAAAAAAAATGCAGTTTTGTACAAGCACTCTTCTGATGATAACTGCTCCTTAAGGCTTAATAAAAATGTGAGGCCAACTTTTCTTCTTCCACACATTAGCAGAGCTCAGAAATAGCACCTGAGTCTAGTTATACAACTCAGCAGGCCCAGCTTCTCCCAGGAAGAAAACACTACCAGCACGCAGGTACTCTGAAGGCTGAGTCATCTGAACAGTGCCTTCAAGGGAAAATAATACTATTAAGAACTGGGGTGTTGGTATTGAGGAAAAAAAAAAAAGGAATGTTAATTTTGGCACCCCTTAATTACATTGGTTCCACTCCGTTAATTTACTACAAAACCTAACACCTGTAGGTCAGTAAATTCACCATGCTCCATCCAGCCCCAAGATCCTTTCCTGACACCATCCCCTCTTTAGCCAACAGCCACCTGCCATTGCCTGTATGTTTCCTTATTCCTGCCTAACACAAACTAGTATTTGTACAACCACAGCACTTCAAAAACTAATTTAGGATGAAGGCCTTCATTTCTAGCCTGCATAAAAATACCAGGCATGCCTAAACCAACAGGGCTTCTGAGCTGTGACGAGCTTAAAATCAAAAGCTGTATCATGCATGCATCAAAAACCAGACAGGTTTCAAGATGGACCAAAAAACCCAAACACAGCACAAAGGATCTGGACTTGTAAAATTTCTCACATGAGGAAAGCTGATAAACACAATATTATTTCTAGCAGAACTGCCATTTTCTGCATTTCCACTGCAGCAAGTACAGATGTTTGCGCCCATTGATACTTGTGCCCTTTTCACCCAAGCCTGCCAGAGCACCACAACCCTGCCCTAGCCCCAAAAATGGCTTAGCAGATGTAGCTGCAGCAGAAAGCACCTGCCCCAGCAAGCGGGAGTCCATGCAAAGTACATGCAACACATGCTCCCCTTTTCAGGCAAGGTGTGGGGTGTTCATGCCAACCCATTAAGCCCCGAAACCTATCAACAGCTGCACAACAGCAGGAGGAGAGAGGTGACCTAATGGGCTTGAATAGGTAGTCCTGTGGCTTAAACTGGCATCTTGACATTGTCAGCAGTGTTACAGGAATCCAGAATTTGACTCCTATCACAACCCCAGTCCAGTGGCCCTCACTTGCTCCACCTGAGGACAGGCCACAGCACTCCCCCCTCTTCCAAAAGGGATGGACTGGGAAAAAAAGCAGTGGCTCAGGCTGAGAATTTTATTTTTGAGGTTGGTAGATCTGCTGTGGAGACTGATCCACTGATATTTTTCTAATATAAGGAACATATAAGATGCCAAGAATTGATAGCTGCTTTTTAATTAAATTGAAATAAGTAAATCACAGCCTGTTGCCATGGAGAATGAACAGACACAGCCTCTTGACTCCAGGGCAGGATCAAGCAGGAGAGGCAGACAAGGCTGTGAAATTAAAAACACCTATTTTAAAGCAAATGGTTTTGATAATTAGCAAAAAACGTGGCATAGGGAAATAATACAACCATATGGCAGGAAGTGGTTTTCAAGGTGAACTACAAAGCTGTTTTAAATAAATGAATAAACTGGTGGAGCTGCTGGGTCACCTGCAGAATCATATATGCAGGATTAAATGTGATTTAAAAAATACACCAAAAAAATAGCAGTTAACTCTTCTTTCACTTTCCTGACTATAGCCTGCATCTGTGTCTGTCCTTATTTTTAAGGACTTGTTTCAAGTGATTAACATTTGCACCTATTTGCAGTTACCAGAGAGCCATCAAACTTGCACATCTTCAAAAACCTTGTGGTTCACCCTGAAGCGAGAACCAAGTTTATGGGATATAAAACCTTTCATTTCTTACTCAGTGTCATTACACAATCCTGGCCAGCTCATCAGACACTAATAATCATTCCTGAATCTGTGCATGCATCCCTGTTGTGACTTCCATGACAAAGTTACTTTTGGAGGGAATTTGCCCCCTACATACCATGTATCCGATCCTGTGCTACACCTCTCAAGCTCAGAGAGTCAGAAAGTAACACTGGTCTGGGAGGGGAAGGCAGCAGGGCCATTCCCACAAGCTTGGCTGATGGACAAGAGCCTCGCACGCTCCCTTCTCAGTTTGCCCTGAGCACAGCGCATCAAAATATTCCACCCCTTCCTGCTTCTGACCTCGCCTGCTACCAGTTCACCCATGTCAGCAAAGGCTGCCAAGAAAGATGGGGCTGGATAGTTTATGTTGCCCCTACACCACCTCTGCAGAGAGGGTATGGTATGGCAGTTGTTCCACCCTTAAGATACTTGTGCTCTGCTTGGATCTAAAAGGAAGTAAGAGAACACTCTCATCACCTTTTTGAGCCCAGTCAGGGCAAATCTGAGCAAGACTGTCTTACAGTTTCCAACAAGCACGTGGCCAAAATGCATCAAATTCGTAATAGCTTAAAAATACTTGAAATAAATTACACCCGATGACTCAGTTTCAAAAACGTGCCACACATTTTTATGAAGGGAAGGGACAGACTAACTTTCACTTCAAACCTCCTGTCCACTCTAGGGGAAAAGCCAACCTTTTCTCCTATTCTGCGAAGACACAAGTTGTCAGCCACAGCCATTAGTTTTCCATTGCAGCTAATGACCCAAACAAAACAAACTGCGAGGGTCCCAGTCCAGGCCCTTGTGACACAGCCAGTTACATTAAAAATCAGTCATATTTTCAGCACTAATCAGCAGCATTTGAGCTGGCTATTGACAAGTTCTCTTCTATTCCCCACTATGACCAAGGAATGCCCCTCAAAGGGAGGGGAGTCAGGACAGAAAACGTACAAAAAGAATGGGTCTAGGAAAAATGAGCAATTAAAATCAGTATTGCCTGCTTTCATGGTTTTGCTGCATATTTTGCGGCATGTGCTGCTTTAACTGAAGTCACACTACATAAAATCCATGGCTTTCTTTAAAAATACAGACCATGTCTGCACAAAGATATGCATAAACTCACAAATCTGGCTCACCCTGAAGAGTGCAAACAAGGACTCCAGTGCCACTCCTTAAAAATGCCGGGGTGGGGGCAGCATGAGCAGGTTAACTTGTAGTCTTTTAACAGTTGAGGCAGACAGTGGTATCTGCCCAGCCTCCTCACCCATGCACCCCTTTTCTTTCCAAAGCCTGCAGCAAGAGACATGAAACATCTTAGGGCACACGAGCTGCAATGGAAGGCGCTGCACATCCTCAGCTTCCCCTCTCCCCACAGCCTTCCCTGGGGTGTGATCAGTTTCCTGCTGCTTGAACCACGGCCCTGCCCCACCACCTGAACACATATGGCTTCGCTGGGGCTGTTTCTGCCCTCACAGGCACTGGGCACCCAGAGGGCAGGGGATGGCTGCTTCCTCCACACTTTGTAGCATTACTTATTTTAAATTTTGACTTAAGAGATTTAACACAAGTAACAAGGCCAGCCTGAAATGGAACCGTGGCTTCTTCTCCATCCCCACTAGCCAAGATAACCACACAGGGGAAGAAAACTCCTTCCCAGGGACACTCCCAGTTAGACAGAGCCAGGGTTAATGGGCGCCTGCATTAAGACTCAAGCCAGGCAGATGCTTGGCGCATGAAGGAAGATGCTAGCCGTGCCCAGGAGCAGATTATTTTCGTATCCCAGCAGAGAGGGTTGTGGGCCAAATATAAAATTAAAGAAAAAAACCCACCCATCCTCACAGATAAAACTGTTCCCTTCAGCAGCATCACACAACGCTGTACACAGAGGGGAGAGCGCTCACAGGGCAGAGCCCCCTGCTCCCATCACTTGGACTCTCTCCTTGCATGGTCTTCCCTGACCCCTAGTCTGCCCATGCACCACCCCAGCTCCCTGCACGCCTCTCCAGCCCCCTCCCCACATCCCCCTTCTCCTACTCACAAACTTCTCCTGACCTCTACACCCCCAGCACCCCTGCCAGCACCACACTGTCAGCACCTGCAGGCAGCACAACCCGGCCGGAGTGCTTCCCAGACAAGAGGAGGCTTGGGACACCACCCCTGCTGGGGTATTTTTCATCTATGCCGCTGCCTGGGCTCCCTCCCATCGGGAGTTTCCACCCGTGAACCTGGGTGGCTGCGAGCCTGGAGCGGCGGGCGGCACATGTGCGCGACCCGCTGCTGTCAACAGCTTCCAGTCACGGTCCGGGTAGGCAAGTCCCGGGTGGGCAAGGGGCTGCCCACCCCCGCCAGCAGTAATCCGGCGTGGGACAGGCAGCCGTCAAGGGGAGGGCGCTTTAACAGAAACAAAGATCACCTTAATATTCTTCTTAACAGCCAGAAAGGTCACGATGTGCTGGTCCGTAAATGGCGGGGGGGGGGGAAGATGGGAGGGGAAAAAGGGGGGAGGCAGTGCACAAAACCGCACGGCGTTAACTGTTTCTTCGCCATAACAAGGAATCAATCCGGAGGAAGCAGAGACGAGCCCCGGCTGCACACAGCCGGCCGGACAGGAACCCGGCCGAGGGGCCGAGCGGCGGCCCGCGGGAAGCACCGGCGCACCCCCCGCTTTCGGCAGCCCAAGTCCGTCTCGCTGCCCGCTGCCGGCCCGGCCGGCTGGCGGAGCCCCCCGCGCACTGGCGGGGAGGCGTCCGTCCTTCACACGCGGGGACGGCGGCGGCTGCAGGACGCGAGGGCGGCGGGTCCGGGGGAGGGGGGAGACTCAGGGTACGGCCCGCGGAAAAACAAACAAAACCCCTCGCAAACACCGCACACACCCGGGGGGGACGAGGGACACACACATGACACACAAAACCCAAGGGATGAAAAAAGTCACCTCAGAACACACCGGGGCCGGGCCCGCCCCCCCCCCCCCGCCATGTGGGGGGCGCCCTCGCGCGCCAGGTGAGGCGGGCGAACAAGAACCGCCGCGAGGGCCACCGCTTACCTGTGCGTGCCGGCTCTCAGGGTCCCATGGCAGCCCCGCCCCGCCCCGTCCCGCGGCGGGCAGAGGGGCTCGCGGTTCTTTGTTGCGCGAAGGGGAGCGGGTATGGATCCTTGTCAGCTCATGTGACGCGGCGGGCTCGGTCTCCGGGGCTCTTCCTTGCTGCCTTTTCCTCCCCTCGCCCCTGCCTGCCCTCCGCGGGTGCTCAGGGCAGGCCCCGCAGCCGGGCGCGGGTCTCAGGCCCGACTGGCTGCTGGCAGAGCGGCAGCGGGGGAGGGGGAGAGAGAGGAGGAGGAGCAGCCGCCGCCGCCGGCGGGGCGGGCTCCCTCGGCAGGGCCGGGCGCGGAGGAGGGCTGTGGCATCTCACAGCGCTGCCTGAAGGTGGAGGCGGCGGGGGCGGTCGGTGCCCCAGGCCCCCGCGCCCCGCCGTGTGTTCCCCTCGCCGGTTCCCGCTCTCACCCCCGTTTCCAGAGAAGAGGCGACGCCGCGGGCCCGCCCTCCCCGCGAGGGCCCCGGCCCGGCAGGCCCCGCTCTGGGGCGGGAAGGCCCCGCCGCCCACCGCCGGCTTTCCCAGGGGAACGGCAGGCGGGCGCCTCAGGGCTGCGGAGCGCTGCAGGGCCGCAGGGGCTGAGGTAGGCAGAGGCTTCGCCGGCTCCTTCAGCATGGGGAGCAGTGGGCAAGGCAGGCTCCGAACTCATTTTTCTCCTGAGGCTGCTGTTTGCTGGCCTCCGGGCCCTGGCACAGGCCTCGGCCTGCCGCAGCAGTCTGGAAATTAACTAAAAATGTAATTGTATGCGTTCTATTTGGGGCTCGCAGTAGAGAGGAAACCCCCTCGTTTTCTCTAGAAGAGATCAGAGAAAGAGCAGCACTGAGTCAGCTCAGTATCCTGCCTCCCGGAGTGCTGAACAGACAAGCCCAAAGTCAGACTGTCGGCTCCCACAAGCGGGCTGCAACACTGTCCCAGAAGATCCCACCATGATCCTGTGGTTAGGCACTTCCCCACCCACAGCTGGGGTCTTCCTATTTAACAGCTTCCAAAGGATATTTTTTTTAATGCATTCAGTCTTTTTTTTTTTTTTTTCTTTTTTGAACCATGTGAAATTGTGTCTGCTACATCATGCAGCAAGCATCCAGCTCTCTTCTTCAGACAGCTTTTAGTCATCTCCTTTTGTTTGCCAAGCTATAAGCGGAGGGTAGAGAGAGATCACCTTTCTACAGCTCTTTAACGCCCCAATATGTCATTTTTCTTCTCAAGCCAAGTCTTAAAAACATTACACCACCAAGCCAGGCTGTATAATGGAAACACAGATGACATTTCTATCAGAAAACCTTGGACTCCTTCATCAAATACAACTGCAAATTCAATGAGCAGCTTCCCTGCTGCTCTAGTCAGTCCCAAGATTGCTCCTACACTGGCATCAGCTTTCCAGACACCACAACTGACATTAAGAAATGGCACCCTGCAAGCCAGCACATACATAAGACCATAAAACTTCCCCTATAAAGTGGATGCAATAAGCCCAGTAGCCATCCAAAGGCACCAAGAAGCTGAGATTCAGCCAGCCCTGCAGATATTGTTGCACCTGCTCTGAGCAGAACACTAGTGATCTGCTTTATCCAGCAAGGTCACTCTTCCAGCAAAATAGATACAAATTCACTACAATAAAGACAGAACAGCAGTTTTAGAAATCACTTTTCACGGAATAAAGGTTTATTTGGTGTTTGTCTAGTGTAATCAAAATTAAAAAGGACTGGCAAAGTCTCTGACCACATTAGCTTTCTGCAAATCTGTTTTCCTGCTTTTTATTTTGGAGTCTCTACTCTAGCATTCCCTCCCGCAACCATGTGCCCCTGGTAGCAATAATATTCCATGCTAAAATCCACACATAAAATAATCTTTTAAATTACTGTCTCTGAAAGAATTTTTTTCCCAGTGCCTGTTCTCCTAACCTTCAGGCTCTCCCTTTCCCAGCTCATTACAGGAAGCAAATCCACAAATGAAAACACATGAAACAGAACCAGATACCGCCAGAGCATCAAACATGAAATATGCTAGTACCGCTCCACAGACAGCATAATCAATGCCCTTTCTCCCACAGCAAAGCCACCAAAACTCTTTGTTCCTGCATGTACTCGTCCCAAATCTCTACAGTTTATCACTTCATCCAGCAAACGAGATACCCCCCCAGAAACCACATGAGTGAAACTAAATAATTGCTGCCTTAGAACAAGTGTTTACAGCCAGCCAATAAAGGACAGAAACACCTACTCAACATTAGAATATTTGTCAGACAGCAATGACTTAAACCCCTCAATCCTTATCCCAAGAGAGACCTACAAAATATTCCCAAAAGATAAAGCTAGAAATTAAAACTTATCATCCCTAGGTACTAAAGCTTGTGGAATCAATGGAGATGTTGCCTTCCTAGCCCATTACAGCCTCCCTGCTGACCTTTCCCTTTGTCACCAGTACAAACAACCCTTTTTCGCTAGTGGTCCAGCAGAGAATGAGCAGCCTGTCAATCACTTCTGCTCACACCCCTTTCCACTCCATAGGTGCTCCTTTTTTTTTTCCTCAAGCAGTCAAATTGATTAATATAATTAGATTAAGCTAAGAGCAATTGCGTCTAACCTGTAGCTAGCTTGAATTTTGCTGCTTTCTGTCAGATCTGATAAAGAAACTGTGAGCCCAAAAGCTTGTTTGCTTTTTGCAGCTCTATCAGTTGATCTAATAAAAGATACTACCTTTCACCACAGACCTTGCTTCCCTGGATCTTTGGACCATCGTGGCTATAGCACCACTTTTAATGCCTTGCCTGCTTTAACTAATTCTTCCAGATTCTTTTATCTGTGAAACAGAATATGATAAAATGTATTCTGTTCTGTATCGATTTTTATACTGTATTCATAAATGTAATATCCAAGTACCTTCTAGGACTACATGAACTAATGTGACTAACATCTGTCAAAAGGAGGGTTTGGTTTTTTTGTTCTCTCCCCAGGAAGAAAATAAAGCATGGAGCAAAGTCTTTTGGTTTCATTAAGGTTTTTGGTTTTTTTTTTCTTTCCTCTATTCATGTTGCTCTGCGTTTACACCAGAGAAAATGAGGACGATGGCAATTTCTGTGATAGACCTTACTTCCCAGGGAAATGAATTTCAGGGCATTGATCCACCCATAGAAAGATGTCTCCTTCACAAAGCAACATTTTAATATGTCATCCCCCACCAAAGAAAAATCTAATCTGTATTCTTGACATTTGGGACAGAAACTTCCAAAGGCAAGAACAGCGTTTCCCTTTCTCCAGAAGAAGAGTTTCAACCCATGATCTTCCAAATGTGATGTTCAAACAGATTGTTGCAGATTATTAACATACAGGCCAGCCCTCTATACAGTTATAAATAGGAAAATCTGAAAACCAAAAAGAGTAACATGCCTTTTCATTGCACTGAGGCAGCTTATCATAGGACAGCTTGGAGGGGAATGGTGCAGACAGACTATTTCATGCTAAAAACATAGAGAGCATTTACTTATGTGTAAGGAATCACACTGCTGTTTCTCAAAGAGGAACCCTAAGTGATCCCATGTGTCTAAAAAGGCAGTAGGTACAACATACAAGCTACTGAAAGACAGAAACTGAAGTGAAGAGAGGAATCATCTGTGCTCAAGTTCTGAAAGCAGAAATACCAGAAGACCTCAGGGAGACAGTAGACAGCAGATTTAATATGTTTTTGCAATGTGATATGGCAGCAAAAATCGTGCAGTTAATTTAATTTGGGGTTGTAAAGGCAGAGACCTCTTCTTTGAGATATAGGCAATAGTCCCATTTCTTAATATAGTGGTGAGACCACAGTTTGAAGACATGTTTAGTTCTGGACAACTCGGTGCTAGCTAGATGTCAACAACTTGGAGGGAAATAAAAAAAAAGAGGAACATAAAATGATAAAAAAGCTGTAAGGGATTACAGCGTGTGTAGGTTGGCCAAATAACAACTGTGAAGAGCATCACGGGAATTGCGTATGAGAACTTCAGGGGTGCAGATGCACCAGGGAGTGAGAAAGACTGTTTAGGGTTGTCTGAGGGAGTGTAAATGGTATAAATGTAAATTAAATTAAGCAAAGGAAACATTAATCTATAAGACTGCAAGATGGCGTCCCAGAGGAGCTCCCATCACCTGATTCACACAAGCCTGGATGGAGCAAAGCACACAAGAAACCACTTAAGGGATTAGATGAGGACAATATACTTTTGGGACCGTTTAACTGCCCACTAATGGGGACATCTGCAGAGCAATAGGTCTCAGCTCAGTACATAGTGGAAACTTTCCCTTCTCTACACCATTGCTGGAGACACTTGTTGACAAAAATAACCATCCTTAGTTCCAGGAGGTAACCATGGAGGTAGTGCTGTATTCAGAGGGTTTGGGGATGTATCATCAGAATTTTTCCCTTTTACCACTGGGATTTTCTTGAGAGGTCGCTGGCTCATCATCTGGTAAGGACAGCAGTGATGGCACTCCTGTGTTTTAATACTGTCACCATAACGTTCCCTCGGATTACACAGACCCTTGAGTAGATGTCCTGGGCAGCACTTCCCTCTCCCAAGAAGTCTGTGGCATCCAGATACAGCAGTTAATTGGAGTGAAAAAAATCAGAGGCTTTATTATTCCTTAGAGACATGAGATGAAGAGAAGTCCTTTTTCTAACGTAGGAAAGCCAACTGGAACTCATACCCATAACACCTTTACATCACACTGTGTCATCATATATTCTGGCCTGCCTGTCATACAGAAAAGGACACCTGACAGTATATGTTCTTCTCAAGGAAGGGCTGATATACCACATTGCTGCTTATCCTGGATGTGCCACACACATTGCTGGGGAAAACAAAACAAAACACAACAATTTTATAGATTTTCTATAAGGGGTTTGAATGTCTTTTCTTATTTGGTCTATATTTTTTTAACACCCCTCTCTTTGGGAGGCACATGCAGTGACAATTACCAGTCCAGCCATACACAAGGCACACAAAGGTGTAGTCCCCCACAACTGTTGACTTTAAATGGCCTTTCTCTATGTAGAAATGTCACAATATTCATGAAGGAAACCTTTCTGCTTATTTACTTAAATGAAAAACATGGCCTAACATGGACAAGCATACAGCAAATATAAGTGTACTGATATTTGGGTTTGAGATAGTCTTGCAATGAATTGCTGAAGCATATGCTAAAATTAATTCATCACATGCCCCTAGTTTATCATGAACCTCTGTTTCACTTGCACTGTGCCTAATGGCCTGTCTTTCTCAGGCCAACATATGTTACAAACCTCTCTAATTTCATGCTCTTACCTTGCAGGCTATGTTTAAGGGGGGGGGGGGGGGAGGGGGCGGCGCAGCAGGGTGGTAGTGGGAAGGAAGCATTTTCTCCTTTCTTTTAAACATAGTTCTTGTCTAAGTGCTAGGACAGGCACTGTCAGCTCTGAAAATTCAAGATTAATCAAGCAATTAAGAATTGATATCTAGTGACTTATCATGACTGGAAACGAGAGATGCTGCATTCATTTTAGCTCTACAAGAACCCAAAATAGCTAACCTGATTTTTATGGAGCAAGATTACTTCAAATTTTTTGGGGAGGAGAAGAGTTACAGCTCCTTCTATTAAACTGGTTTCTTCCAAACCCCCACCTGCATTTTACATGTTCCTTAGCAAAGGGCCAGTCTGTACAGAAGATGCCAGAAGAGCTGCTGTACTTCAGATTCACACCCTGCCTTGAGCTGCGTGAGTCTGAAAGCACACAGAAATCCCGCCGGCAGACAGAAAGCTGAGCTGAAGTTTTACTTTCTCTTCCCCATGTGCTAGCGCAGCCCTGCTTGAATAAACAATGCAACCGAGCAGGAATTACATCACCTCAGAACTGTGGTTTCCTTTAAACACTAAAAAGAATGGCAAGCATTTCCACTCACGTAATTACCAGCATTATCACCTCTTCTCACACCTCCTTCTTCTCCAGCGTCTAACAGTTGGGATGGCAGGGTCTTCCCTGTCTCCCTTCCACATGAGCAGAGAGCGCCTTTGCCACCCAGCTGCAGCCATTTGCTCTTCCTTGTCTAAACCTTCACAAGCTCAGGAACTTCTTCAGCAGTCAGGAAGACTTTAAGTGCTGGATCAGCAACAACTCATCACATCCCCTCCATCATTTATTTGGGGAATTACAACATAGATAATTGTGCTTTCCATGGTAATTTGGCTCTTAGGAGCTTTCCTTATTGCCAAAATGGTGGATACCCCTGTAAGAGAGCGGTAACTTCTCCTGCAGCTCTGCTACATCACCAAACAGACCTTAGCCAAGCAGACATGAGCCTGATCAAAACCTGCATGAGAAATCAAAAATGAAAAGCAAAGTGCTGCAGAAACCAGTGCTGGTGAGTTGTGAAGAAATTTTTTTTTTTTTCCCTAAACTATAAGGAGCTCACAGCAGCTCATGCTTACTCAGCCACTGGCTCCTACCTGGACAACCTGCTACAAGTAAGAACACAGGAACCTGAATTTTGTTCCCGACTTCACTTCTGACTATCTGCTATTTTGGAAAAGTTGTTTAACTTCCTGAGTCTCCATTGACCTCCTGAGTCAGCATTTTTCCACATACGGAGCTGAAACGTCATACTGAGCCTTGAAAGGATGTCTGAAATATTTAATTTTGATGACACATGTCAGTGCCAAAAGCACCATTAGCGGCATTATGGGGCTAATTCCCTCACAAGGGGAAGTAGCTCTCTGTGGTACAGGTATTTTGAGTACAATTACTACGCCTGGAAGTGCTCAGATACCATTGCATCAAATTGTAGGCAGACAAATCTTTCAGATGGGATAGAAAACAGAGGCCCTGACTGGTTATTAAAAGATGTAGCATTTTGAAGAAGCCCCTATGTTAGCTTTTCCATGTTCACCCTGTTCCAATTTGGATACTTACATTTTGACTCCTTAAAGCAGGGTGGCTGACCTGCCTGGCCCTACCAGCTGCCCATCTAAATCTTCATGTGGCCCAGAGCAATGCAACACAACCCACCTGTTTCAAAGAGCTGAAGGAGAAGAAGAGCTCCAGTAGAGGTTCATTGGCTGGTGAGGAGAAAGACTCCCTTGCAAAAGGGGAGCCCTCCCCTCCTGCCTAAACAGTTCTTGCCTCAGGAGCTGACGACTTGCCCTCCTACACCACTTCTCATGGGAACCCGCCTGGTATTGGCAAGGCACCATCGCACTTTGTCCCCAGGTGACTCTGTTACTGCAGCACTGGCGCTGTGAACCTTGCAGATTCACAGCTCATAACAGTTTAGCAGCTTAAAGGCCTGGTTATTAATAGTGAAGTACCTAGTAACATAGTGGTTACTAATAGTAACCTGCATTTCTATTTTATCATTAACAAAGAAAAAAATTTTATTCCTGACAGTAAGTGGAAACTGGTTTGCCGTAGAATCAAGCAAGAGAAGACATTGAAGGTTCACATTCTCCTTTTCCCTTCGAGATGAGTTAGTCACTGGTGCTCTCTGACCTTCTCCTTTTTAATTTATAAACTCTTAATGATAAGTCACTGTGGATAGCAAATCTTGACCACCACAGAATTCCAAAACACAGAAAGAGTGATATCTGAGCCTCCATCAGCTTCCTGACACAGCAAAGAAGAGAAGCAGCACATGCTGCAAAGGATTTTTTCACCATGGACACACATTAGATATTCCCAAACCTAACATGCCATTTCCAAACAGTGAAAGTAAGCAGTGGCAGCTCCAAGCAGCCCCCAACATATGGCCAATTTTGCATTTCAGATGCCAGTCTGACCCCATTATGGTGTCAGCAGCCACTCTCCTGGCCCTCACATGGGCAGCCCTGTGCCAAGACACTGGTATCTGATGCAGCTATTTATCCAGACTCCATGGATGCAAAGGAGGGGAACCTGTCCTGTCTCCATCTCTTCATAGGTGCTGGTGACACCTGGGTCATGGCACAGCGCTGTGAGGGGTGCCAGAGGCACCAGCTCCAGGGGTAGAATACAGTCATGGCTGGGGATGTTCTTCATGGCCTTAGGCACCCACCTCTGGGAGTCTGTGGTCTGGGGGCTACCAGAGGAGCTGGCAGGGGGATTTGGGCAGGCAGGGGACAGGAAAGGGAGCAGAGAGGACCTAGGGCACCATCTGGTGGCTTCACTCACTGCCTTCCCTAAATCCCTGTCTCAAAGGGTCACAGTATCCCATGGCAAAGGAATGGAGAAACACCAGGTCTTTCCAAGAGACAGCCCAGCAGGAAGAAGAGACCCCTGCCCTTGGCCCAGACTCGCACACCCTTAGGGCACTGCTGGGTGGGACAGCAGTGCAAACCAGGGCAGTACAAACCATTTCACTTGAGTTCTATTCAGTCAAGCATCTCCCTTAATTAAAGAATCACAGAATCACAGAATGTTAGGGATTGGAAGGGACCTCAAAAGATCATCTAGTCCAATCCCCCTGCCAGAGCAGGAACTCCTAGGTCAGGTCACACAGGAACATGTCCAGGCGGGTTTTGAATGTCTCCAGAGAAGGAGACTCCACAACCTCTCTGGGCAGCCTGTTCCAGTGCTCTGTTACCCTCACTGTGAAGAAATTCTTCCTCACATTTATGCGGAACCTCCTATGTTCCAGCTTGCAAGAACCAGCCCTAGCTGGGCATTTAGAGATGATTTACAGCAGCGATACCCCTGAGAAGGAAAAAGAAGAGGTGCAGAAGACAGAAACAATTAAGACCACCTTGGACATACATTTCATAGTTGTTATCCATACATTTCATAGTTGTTATCCACCACAGCAAGGTCTTTCTTAGCTACAAGATAAGAGGAAAACATAGTTGGCGTGAACAACAACAGAACAGTACCCATCCAAGAGCTCATCCTCTGCCGAAGAGGATGAAACCAACAAACCAATGAACCAGTCAAATGCACCCCAGTTTTTGTTTTTTCAAATTAGGATTTGCTGTAAAGCATTGCGAAGGGGTTGCTTTAAAGGGACCAGATGACCTCAGTGTCACCAACATCCTTTGCAGCAATGCCAGCTAAGACAACACATTGATAATGATGACGGTGAGAGACTCCATCTCTCAGGACCAAAGGCTCATACCTGATGGAGAGGGCAAAGGGTCCTAGTGCTAACACAGCACCTCCTTTAGAAGAAGGCAGGCAGCGCATTTCCACCTTGCACCACTGCTTACTTTAATAACGGGTCTCCACTTCCCGGAAATCTTGTCAATACAGCTGAGAATCAAAGATTATACCACCAGAACGTGAGAGCATGCTCTGTGCATGAGAACACCATGCTGGGGAAGCAAGTGGAGCTGTGGCCTTTAGGGACACAGTTTTAAAGAGGAATCCATTATCAACATTCATTTTAAAGCAAAATATGTAGAGCGAACACAACAAGCCACTCATCACCTCTCAACTTTATGGAACTGGGGGAGATGATCCTTAATTTATCTTTTTTTTTTTTTTTTTTTTCCCCCTCGCCCCCCAATGTCTCAACACTTAAAAATCAACTCCTTTCTTCTTGCTAGTAATACTCATTTTCTGTATCTATTCTCATGGGCCATACAGCCAGGTAGGACAAAAAGGCCAAATGACTGCCTTTTTCCTGAACAAATCTTTGCTACAAAGTAGCTATACCAATATTATATAAATTATATTTCCTAGTCTCTCCTACCTGTGCCTGGAGGCATTTCCTCATACCTCCTTGGAAAACTCTGTACCGTTTAAAAAGATCCTTGCTCATACCTTTTTTTTTCTCACACACACCTTGATGCTCCTGTGGCTGCTCCTGGTGCACAATGCTGAAGAAATGATATTAGCTTGTGGCTATGTAGCTTCAAAACTTCCTTTTTCTCATGCAGCAGCCTTTTACCCTGACAGGACCAATCCAGAACCCATTGAAATCAGCAGAGCAACTGCTCCCCCCAAGTCTGGCAAGCTTTGGCACACAGCCCAAATCCCCAGGCTTTCCAGTGGTTCTTGGAAATTTTTACTTTTTCCCTTGATTGATCAGAACCTGGTGTGATTCTTCCAGTACTTTAGCACTGACTGTTCTAGAATAGCCTTTTCGATTCCAAATACCATTCTTCCTCTCATGTTTCATTTTAAACAGCTTCAGCTACTTAATATATAGAATTGCTCAGGCATAAATGTAAGAAACACACTATTTAAAAAGGTAACAGAAAGACAAGACAAATCAATTCACTGCAAAGTGAGATCCTTGCCAGGAAATTTCCAGTAGCACCCAGTAATTTTAGCATTTATAAAATTTAGAAAGCAAAACACAAAAACTAGGCAGCATTATTTTGAAAGTTTTCACTTTTCATCCAATACACCACCTTCTGCTGAATATTTTAGTGCCGTACTGCAACCTATTTATAATTCATCTCATCATTTCTTCAGATTTGTTAAGGAAAGGAATTGTTATACCTGTACAATCCTCTGTAAATTCTTCTGTGAACACAAATGTTTCCTGATCATATTAGTAAATACTAACATTGTTGATGTCAAAAATATTTATTTATAATTGTCATGATCACTTAACAAATGGAAAACGGGTCTACTAAGCCATGCTGTCTATTCGTTGCTTTTTCTGAAATGAATTCCTCAACACTGGGAAGAGAAAAAGCATTTTCCTGTGGTTAAAGAAAGTCCAAATTGCACGTTTGGAATCTCTTCTAATAAAAAGAGCAAAGCAATAAGCGGATTATCTCTTTAAACATAGTATAGGAAGGCTGGAGGCCCCAGAGACATTTTCCATAACCTCTATCTCTGATGCATAGCAACATTATCTTCAACTAGAGAGGGTCCTATGACCCTGGAGCTCAATTTCAATTTGATCTTCTTTAAAGAGGTTTCTACAATTCCTCTCAAGTTATACTGCATATTCTTATTTGGGGTTGGTTTTGTTTGGTTGTTATTTTGTTGCTGCTTTTTAATCTGAGATAAAACAGCCTCAGCTTTTTGATCCACTGGTTTGATCGTGTTATATGGATATTTAACATAACCTCTTCCCTATCAGAACTAGAATATGCATCAGCACAAATGGTAGGCAAGTTCCAGCTGACAGGAGAGAGAAGAGCTTGGAGGGAAAATTCACCTCTAGGGCCTCCCTCCTTCCTCCAGTCATTTCAAGTTTCAGAACTGGTCTACCTGGACAAATAACATATGGGGGCAGGGGTACAGGACCCTTATACCCTTGTTGGGAAATTCTGGCCAGCTGAAACACAGGCAAACCTATTGGTTTTGGTGGGGCAGAGGTACCATGCCTGCTCCCGCAGAGGCTCAAAATCCCAAGTGATAACATTGCCAAGAAGAACAGGAAATTGGGGAGCTCGGCTTGAACTCCCCTGGGCTGGAACCTGGCTCCAGACCTGCTTGACATACGCAGCCCCAGCAAGGGAGTTTCCTCAGGTTCCCACCTCCTTGTTCCTCTTCCTTGTTCTAGAAAGGGCACCGCCATGGTGCCAGGCAGGGATATTTTCTGTTTTCCTTTTCTCCATCTTCATCTCTGTTATGCATCCACTCCTCACTGTATACTGCTGATATTGCTGAAAGGAAAGCATTTACTCGGAGGCACTGATTTGAGTCGGCTGAGTATGGTCACAGCAGGCATCTGTGACTACTTGATGGGATTACCAGATTATGAGAAAGCATGTTTCACTGTGGGGTTCCTGAGAAAGTAAAAATGGGCAGGTGGATGCTTGGATCTCAGTTAAACTATGCATGAAGGCCTGATGGCCATGTCAGGAAACCCGTAGGTACAGGATCAGATGCACTGCCGCAGGTCAGGATTGGAAGATCAAGCCAGCAAGCAGGGAGGTCTCTGGATTGTCCTATCATTTACACAGGATCGAGATTTAAGTATTTTAGCCAGGCCAGGTGCGAGAAACCTGCACAGATCCCACCTGCACCATTTCTGATAGACAAGTGAGTGCCTGACAAAAGCAGCTTTTTTTCTGCATGAAACAGCTTTGCTGCAAAATAGCTCTGCTGCATCAATGCAGACGGAGCCCCAGTGGGATTTGAACAGATGTATTCTGTTGTTAATGAAGGGCAGTTTAGAAGGAGCCTGGGGTTCACAAGTCCCTTATGGTTGTGCCCTGAAGTCACTGTGGGTTTCTGCAGACAACTGGGGATGTAAGATAATAGTCCTGCCACACAGAAAGATGTCTGGTCCATATAGGGTCAGATTTTCCCTGTTAGACATTCTCATACAATGTATCAGAGGATTCTTCTAGAGTTGCTTGCTTCTTATGTGTCTGCAGAATGATGAAAAGGAGAAAAAAGAAATGGAGGAAAATTATTCAAAAGAAGATGAATTAATTCTTAATAAGCAGACACTGACATTTATTCTGTTGGAAATGGCTACAAGTGATCTGCTGAAATGGAAGCCACTACAGTGAGAAATGCTGCTCTGCCAGAGACAAACGTGACTAATCCAGCCCAGGGGATAAAGGATGCCTCCTTTACTTGTCACTCTTCCCCCAAAAAGCTGTCAGACAGGGAGGGGAGGGAAAACTGGACTTGTAAAAAAATAAATCACTTTGGATTCTGTGAAGGAGGAATTCCCTGACCTCCTCAATCCTGTTTCTTCAGCAGTTGAGTCTGTTCCTCACAACCGTTCCTTGTGTAGACAAGGCGCTGACAGACTGATATTTTAAGCGCTGTGTGGCACAGGCCTGCTGTAAGCAAGGTTACAAAGCAAGTAGCTGAAATGCCACCGGGTGAATGAAGCCCCACCTACACTAGCATTTTCTCAGCTGCCACCACCAAAGGGAAACAGGCGCCTCCAAAGCATGTGGGATTAACCCCTCGCTACCCAAGCTGACTGACAGTCCAGCCTGACAGCATGCAAATGCTCTCGTTTCAGGAGCTCTCTGCCCAGCTTCCCTTTACAGCTCCCTCTCTGTGTGCAGCAAGGGCTGGCCTGGACCCTCCATGGCAGAGTCGGCCACTGTTCAGCAGTTCCAGCTCCCATTCACAGGCCAAACCCACCATCTACAAGTCTTGCTGGTAAGGAAATTACCCTGTTACCTTCTGGCACAGCCAGCTAGAGGACCAGTGTCCCAGGCAGTCACAGCTCAGGATGACTGAGGGGGAATCTGATCAAGCTGCTTGCAACAGTAGTGGAAAGCGCAGTCGAATTCTCCTGTGCAGAGAAGTTCTGAGGACAGGAGGGAAATGTTCCCTGAGGTGCCTGATGCAAGTTTCGTCCCTATGAAACAGCTGATGCCTGTCAAAGGCAGGGTGGAGGGCTGTGTGGGCCTGTGGACTGCTTCATGTGGTCCCCACAACTGATCTGCACCTGCACATTCCCAGTTGCAGTGACTTTCACTATGAGTGGATTTAGTTCCTTGTCTCTAACTCATAACTGCCAGCCCAGCAAGAAGATCCAAGCCCAAAACATACCCACACTGCCTTTCTCCGAGCCCCAGAGCTGACAGAGTGTATCAGCCCAGCTGCTGTTCAGACCATCTTAGCTGCTGCTACCATGAAATGGCTCTCAGGTGTTTAATGCTGGTGAAAGCAAAGCTGTGTCCAGGGTCTGCCCCCAGTGCACAGACTCCTCAGACGTCTCAGCTGCCTAAAAAATCTGGAAAGGGCAACACTCAGGGCCAGCAACTGGCCAACTCTCTATGAATGTCTGTCCTGTTCAGAGGGAGCAGCAACACCAAACCCCTCAATGCGTTTCAGGATAGGTCATACAGCAAAGCATCTGCATGAAACCAGGTCTGCCAGAACTGGTAGCTCTGCAGGAGTAAGCCTGCTGGAAGGGGGAAGATAGGCTACATGTGCAGTCCAACTGGCAAGTGGATGCCACGTTCCACTTTCCCCTTTCAGCGGGACTGGAAGTAGGGAAAGAGCAGACACACTTACTGCCTGCTAGGGCCATGATGACCCTGTGTGTTTTCCTTCCACATGTGCCTAGTGCATAAGGGAACTCCCCAAGAACAGGGCCCCAGCCCTTACCTTCCCTGGAGGACTCTTTCTGGGTGACAAGTCGTTTGTGTTGTTCTCGAGGACAGAATAGACGTCAACTTGCTGTAAATCCAGGCACTGCACAGAGAAGAGGTCACATAAATTACTTAGGTTTAAGACAACTAATTGCCCACTGTGTTGTTCCTCATCTCGTGCCTGACATTTCCTAGGAACCCCTGCCATCTCCAAAATTTTGAAGTTCCTGACCTGAACTTGGACAAAAGAAAAACCTTTTCCCCTGAAATGTTTACAGTGCAGATGCATCATCTTCATTTTTCAGGTTCACAGAGATGGGCTTTGATGCTACCTACCCTGTGTAAGGCAGTGGAGAACAACACCAATGCTTCTGCCTCCCTCTGCTCGAAATGGTCCCAGAATGGAGAATAAAGACCCTTCTGCCACCTTAAAGGACGTTGTGCACCACAGGGACCACAGGTAACAGGTAGTGCTTTGCATCACCGAGGACTGTTCAAGAGCCTGTAGGTATCAGGCACCTATTCATGGTTATTCTGGGCACATGAGGGTGAGAAGAAGGGCAAGGCTGAGGGTTCTGAAGCACAGGGGCTGTCAAAAATGGGAAACCTTACATCGGACATGATTTCTATTCATTGTCTGGGTTTTTTCCCAAACCAGAACTCTCCTTTCTTCTTAGAGTGAGCAAAGAATAATAATAATAATAAAAAAATCAGTACACTCCCAGGCCCTCAAATATATCCTTAGTCCCACACAGCTACACAGAGAAAGACACACACCCCGTGTGTGTATGCACCCACTGGTCCCCCAGGTAATTGTGTCACAGGAGATGCATGTCAGTTTGAGTGATGTTCCAGATCTGCCTGAAGGATCAAACATAACAATCAGGAGGACTTTTCCATGTGTGTTTCAAGGATGACAGCAGGTTGCCAAGGTGGCTGTTTCTCTGGCAACAGAAAGATGGGAGGAGCTCCGGCCACAAGAGGGGCAGATAGTATTAGCAGAGACTGCAAAGGAACAAGGTGCCCTGCCACACAGTGAGGAGGACAAGCAAAACATGGGGGCTTGACTCTGGGGCTGCCAGTCACCGGAATCCCCAACATTCCATCCATGGTTGCAAACACTCGGCATCTTTCGGGATCATGGCCAGCAGGACAGTGGTTTGAACAGAGGAGCAGCATTTGGAGTGGAGCTTCGAACAAGCAGGCACTCAGTCAGGAGGGGGCTGCAGCAAACGGAGGAACACACAGCTCCCCCATTCCCACTCCTCCTCCAGGAATAGTTATTTCACCTATCTGCTTCCCACTCCCAACAACCCACTTGCCTACAGCAGACTTTCCCAACTATTCACATGTGCACATGCACACACAGAGAATCCCATTTCCCCATCCTCATTTTCAATTCTCTTTGTGGATGCTCGCAGTGAGGACCTCATCCCATGTGCTGCACTCCCAGCAGCCTGGCTCCATGTCCCCTTGCCAGGGCAGGCAGCCTCCTTCACTGCTCCAGTCTGAAGCCGCTCACAAGCAGGAAGAATCCTTTTGGTGTATAACCTCCAAAAAAAGATTCCCTTCACAAGCCTTCCTCCCATCAAGGCTGTTGACAATGCTGGTCTTCTGCTGGCCAGTTGGAAAGCCGGTGTCTCCAACCACCATTTGCAAATTAATTACTTTTACTTGGTCACTGACCACCTGCTACTGTCACAGCAGAGGCACACAGGCCTCTCCTCCCAGCTGGCAGATGCCTTCCCATCCCCAAGCAGCCTCCTTGTCTCCCTCACACTGGAAAAAACTCCTGTGCTCTGGAACCCACCTGCATCACAGAAGTTCTGTTTGCTGCTCAAAAAAGCTTTTTGAAGTGTAAAGCAGATGAAGCAGTCCCACAGATCATTATTTCCAAAATGCTCGTTAACTACGCTGCTAAGCTGGAAGAAAATAGTTTTGGGTCTGAGCAGCGCAGTGACGTAGAGCTGTTCTGGGGCTGCAGGAGGACACCTGGCAGCGCAGTAGGAACAAAGCAGGTGCCCAGCTGCCCCCTTATTACTGTGGCTTTTTGCTCCCTGCTGCTTTTCACTGCATACACCCACCCCCAGGGACCACAAGGCAGTGAGGAAGGCATTTGCTCCCAGGGACATTCAGCAGGGTAGCTCTGCAGGTGTGCTAGGACCCTTCCTGTGCCAGGGGTGAGCCTTGCTGCTGTGCAGGTTAACACAGAGCATTTAATGAGTTGTACTAGTCAGTTCCAAGCCCTTACTTTGATATCCAGTGTTGCCTCCTGTTGCTCCTGCTCCCAGCTCCAGGCCTGCAAGGACACTGTGGTTCCCTGACTTTTTTCCACACTCTGACCTCCTGATTTCCCCCACAGAGAGCACATCTGGCATGTGCTGGCCTCCTGTGCCATCCCCTAATTTCTCACCTCCTTCTTTATCTCATCACTTGGAGTTACTTCTCGCTTATCCTTCCCTTCTCCTTGCTTTAGCTTACTCCAAGGCTGACCACAGATTTCTGCCCTCCCCATGAATTAAGCACTAAGTGTCCAACACCCTATTTAACACCAACAGGTTTTCACAACACACCTAATTTCAAATACAGTCTGCAAGGCTGGGTTTACACCACGGAGAGTCCCAACAAAGTTTAGCAGTGGGGCACCAGAGTCATCTTTCGAAGGAAATAAGGTTTGCCGACTTTCCACTCCCCTCACTGATCCCGAGGGCCCATCAAATGCAGGGTCCCCATCCCAGGGCTTGCGCCCCTCCCTCCCCCATTAACTTTCCTTACACCTCATAGCCCAGCTCTCACCACTTGCCATGTCTGCAGTGGGAGTTGCTGCTTCATGCCTGAACAAGTCACAGCACAGCAGCTGCTACATGATAAAGGAACCTCCAGTGGGCAGGATCCTACCTCCCAGCATGCAGGAGATTTTCCGAGGCTGCTTGCAGCTCTGCCAAAGAGGGCTGAGCCACCTGCCCTGCACACCGGGCTGGCTAAGAGCCCCACACAGCTGGCATGTGGTGAAGGGGCTTCAGGGAAGGCTGGCTGGGCCAGGTCCATAGGGCTCCTGCAAGCACAGGGGCCCAGGCACTGCCTGTGCCTAAGGCTGGCTCTGCTGGCTTGCTGTATTAGCCTTAGTGGGGCCTCCTGAACAGAATAACATGATGAAACATGTAATTAAGATGGAGCTAAGGATGCATGACGAGGCTGACTGAGCGAGAAATGGATTTGATTTTTTTTATTTTTTTTTTGGTTGCCTTGCAGAAATCATCCACTTCAGCAGGAAAATACCCATTCGGATTTTTATAAGCCCAAATTAAAAAGAAATGACTTGATACAAGTGAAAAGGTTTATAACCTGCCACCTCCTTTACCCAAAGCATTGCGCTTTTTTCCAAGAATAAACATATCACATACAATATATAATGCTTTCTTTTAAATTTCTAGTCCAAAAATGAAAGTGCCACAAAACGGTGCTCCCCCACCTGCAAAGTAAGAGTGAGAAGGAAGCAGGCCCATCGTCTTTTTCATATCTGCCCATCAGGTCTCTTGCCTCCGTGGCAGAGCTTTGCTCCTCTCTGTAGTACATTCTCCAGAGCTTCATTTTGTTTAGTTTAAATGATTAATACAGCAGAGCTTACAGGTTTTCCTTGGAGAGACTTTTCCAGCCCTTACAGACCTCACAGTCAGAAAGGTTTCCTAATATTCGGGCAACATTCTTCTCTGCTCACTTTCATTTTATTCCTCCTTGTTTGTCCCACAGATCACAGGGGAAAAAAACCAAATTCTTCCCTTAGTGGAGCAGCCCTCCCATGGGATTAAAAGGAGAAAAATGAATCAATTTTAAATGGAGCTGGAAGGGTTGGAAATGGTATTTGGGGTCATGGTTACTTGAGGTAGCTGAAGTCTAGGCCTGACATTTCAGGAGAGTCACTCCAATCTCATTACCTATGACACTGCTGCTACTGGGCTTGGGGAGTGGGAGCAGTTGGCGTTCCCCAGTTTGGGGAATGGAAAAAGGAAATCCTATGCAATGAAAAGGGAAATGCTCAAAAAAAAGATGCTCCATTTTCTTCCTGCGCTTTTTCCCCCAAGAGCTAGTCAGCCTGCTCAGGACTGCAGTGGTCTGTGACACTGACACTGGTGAAGGTGTCACAGCAGGAGCTCTAAACATCTGGGGTTGCTGGGGAGAGTACTTCTCTCTGCCGCTTTCCTCAGCCATCATTCTCCAGCTGGGAAGGGCACATCCTTCAGACTCTCCACAGTACAAAGTGGGGCTGAGATCCCCTCTTCCTTCCTGACTTGTGGACACCCTTCTACCTCTACCACCAGGAACCCTCTGTGGCCCCACACTTGCTGCTCTGTGCTGCCACACTACTTGCAGATGGAAGGGTGCAGCACAGTGCAGGGCTTTGGCACCAGGGAGGCCACAAGTGGAACCAGGATGGTGACACGCAACATGCACAGACCTGAGAGGAGCTAAGCATGGCAGAGCACAGGAGCAAGCTCACCAGTACCAGGCTGGTATAGAGGTATCACTTATGTTTCACATCATGATACTTGCGTTGTCTGTAACATGGCAGGTCAGGGAAAGTAAGGTTTATACCACGATGCAGACAGAAGGGATGGAGGGAGATTCTGGTACTCACATCATAGACAGGAGGTGGTGGTGTTGGGCTGGCTGAAGGGGGCTGTGTTTCCACCTTCTGTCTCAGGATATTTATCTGGTTCCTTCTAGGGCACCACACCTGCTGAGGACAAGACACCAAATGACACATTTGGAGAAAACACCATCTCCCCAAAGATGAAGTAAACACCAATGTCACATCAAAGCCAGCTGTTCACACATCCCCTGAATGTTCCCACAGCAAAGAGCTGGCACTCTCTGCACAACACAGGCCAGTCCCTTTCCTCACCACAGGATAAAATGGAGGAATCTGCTGATTTACACTGGAGCAGTGGAAAGGAGACATGGGCTCTGTGCATACATAGAAATCACTTCCACCACTGCAACTTAGCTGGACAGGGGGTATAAGTATTTAACAAAATACAACAATGCTGCAGGACAGGGAGTAAAGCAGGGCCCTCTTGCAAGTATGCAGGGGAATTTCAGAGAGGCAAAATGCAGCAACTTTGTCACGATTCGGTTGGGGAGCTTTTGCTAACACAGAGTCTAGAGAAGAGCACCAGATGACCACTAATGATGACATCTAGTCAGTGGTACGCTAATGTGCAAGTCCAGCATGGTGCTGAAGAAAGAAGGTCTCTCCCTCTGAAACATTTCTTGCATCAGATGAGTTCTCCTTGAGAACGCTCCATTCTTGCACAGATAAGGGTTAGCCCTGCTCAGCAAGCAGGAGAGGAGGCAGAAGGCTTTGCTAAGTGTCTCTGTTCTAATTCAGACAGAAGTGGGATGATTATATTCACATCACATGAAAACGATGAACTGCTTTCCAGTCCATTAGTAACTAAGGAGGATGCTAAATAGCTTCTCTTAAAGATAAACATTTTAAAACCAGCAGGTCTGAGCAAGCTGTGGTGAGAAATATGGGCTGTGTTCTGCAGGAGGGCAAATGTAATGACAGCAGGATCTCTTTGGGCCCCAAGGACAGCCCATAGGCCTGAGACTTGCTGGCCCACCTCAAAACCTAGAGATGCTAATCAGCAAGTCATGACAGTGCCTCCCTCCTTATCCCCATGGAGACACTGTCTAGGCAAGCAGAGATGGGGGCCTGTCTCCAGCCTAGTCACTCTGCTGCTTACACTCCTTCCCCCTCCATCAGACTGCCTGCAAGGTAAGTCTCCCGAGATTAGCAAGTCTGCCAGCTGCTGCCATTCTGTTTTCAACCTTATGATCTCTGACTGTGTGTGCTGAAGCTTGATGCTCCTTGGAGTCATAGGACTGTACCAGCAGAACAACCCCCACATGAAAATGCATGCAAAGAGTCTGTTGTGGTAGTGGCAGAGAGCAGGTTGAAAGAGTAAATATTGGGGATACTCTATCTAGAAAACAATCCCCAAATTATGTTCTAAAAGACATCAGGTTTTTTTAAGCCAGCCTTCAGATCTCTGGAAGAATGCAGAGGATGCTATTTGAACATCCAAGAGTGGCAGTACTAGGAGTAGTAGGCTTTCCCCAAACAACACGGATTCCAGTATCACAACCCCAGACTTTTTTCCACAGGGCCCTTGTCTCATCCAGATCTTTCAGCCCTACTTTTGGCTTTTCTTCTCCAGCTCTCTACATCCTTGCTTCCCCACTCCTGGTTTCCCCTTTACCCTCAGCTACTCATCCAGCTTCCACTTCCTTACCCAGCTGGTTCCAACCTGTGCCACTGGTCTGCTCGCCCAAGGGACGACGTCAGTCCAGTCTTAACACCCTCCTCCAAGCTCCAGTGCTTCCTCACTTTGGATTCCAGTCGCAGTTTCCCTCCCAAGGCTCCTTCTTCCAGCCTCACAGAATCACTCCTGTTGGAGTCACAATCTGGAGATTGTCTAGTCCAATCCCGCTCTGCTCAAAGCGGAGTCAACTAAAGCACGTTGCTTCTCAGGTCCTTGTCTCTATCTTTTTTTTTTTCCAGTTAATTGGGACTTCCACACAGGCTTACTTGGGATCCTTGTCCTGACCTTCCCCCCTCCATCTCTTAATGTTTTCTCTGCCAAACACATGCCCAAGGCTCTGGTCGCATCCCCTTCACGCTGCAGATTGTTTTCTTCTATGGTGCCTGAGCCACATTTCAGGAACACAGTTGCATGGTGTCTCCTTGCACCAAAGTAGCCCCCATCTTGAAAGAGGATTAGAAACAGAGAAAGTCCTGCCCTCCTCCTGCAACAGACTTGCTTGGGTGCACAGGACCTGTCTGACTGGCACCATGCAGAAAGGCAGCATCACATGGGCTCCTTTAGACAACTGAGCTGCTAAATTAACAAAAGCCATGACTGAGCATGCATCAACTGCAATTTTCCAAAGACCCATCACAAGGCTACATCTCCTCAAATATTCTCAGGGCCAGCACACCGCTAGTGTGACTTCTTGCCCCATGTCAGATCCTTGCTCTAAAGCAGAGCATGCTGGAGTCAAAATATTACCAATATTCATTTAATGGATACATCAATTACTCATTTTGTCTTTCCTGTAATCTTTTTTTTTGGTCATTGTCTATATTTAGCCTGTACCTGGGGCTAAATTGTAGCAGTTGTTCTACCACCCCATGACCCCTCCCCAGCTGAGAAAGAGAATTGAAGGGAAAAAAAGGAGGAAGCCCTGTGGGTTGAAGTAGAAACAGATTTAATGAAATAACAAAACCAATACAAACACCAACATAAAGTATACAAGGTTATACTCAGCCTGGTCCTTGAGGTCAGGAGCAGAAGGCCAAGAGAGAGAAGCCCCAGGAAGAGGAACTCCACCCTTAGTGAACTCCTCCTTTTATAATGAGCTTGATGTCAGTGGTATGGGATACACCTGTGAGTCAGCTTGGGTCAGCTGCCTTGATTGGATCTCCCAGCTGGCTCGGGGCTACTCATGGCCTGCCTGCATGGCTGGCCCATGGGTCTGTTCCTGGCAAACCATGACAGTCATAAAGACTGAACTTCAAAAAATAAAATAAACGTGAGGCAGATACCCAGCATGGAAATTTTCAGCACAGGCACTTCCAATCCAGCCAAGTTAAAAGCAAGTGAAATAAATTCCTAGTTGTGTCAAGTATTACTTTTTATTTGTTTATAACTTGCCTTTCTTTTCCACAGAAGCAGAACTGTTGCAGTGATGCTCAATGCAGCAAAAAGAGTGGTAAGGGTAATGAGGACTTCCCACCCATAAGAGGTTTCTACGTACCCTGTACCTGTAATAAAGAAGGCAAAAGATTCACAGTGTGAGTGGAAGTTACAGTGCTGCTGCATTTTTAACCCTTGAAACAGCCTCAAAAGAGCTAAAATACAGAAGCAGTGCAGAATATAGTGGCACAGATGCACACAGCCTTCAAAACAGTTTGACTGAACAGAGAGCAGGGTGCAGCTGAAGAATCACACAAAAGACATGGGATATAAGCAATTCCACTTCATGTAGATTAGAGGGAGGTGACATAACTATGAAAGCCAAGAAGGGTGGTAGTTTGAGGCTGACAAAGGTCTTCAGTGATATGGGAAGAAAGAGAGATGGTGGAAAGCACACAGGTCACACAAACTAGCAGGGTGAGTACTGTAAGCATCCTCTGACCAGTGTTGCAAAGCTCTTTTGTCATGGCTCTTTGCATTCACACTTTAAGAAGTTTTGAATATCCAGCATGCAGTAATATTCCTCTTATGACCTGAAGCTCTCCCTTGCTTTCCTTTCTGTGCATTAACAGAACAGCTGACCCCTTGTACCACATGGAAAAGGGGGAGGGATTACAGTCAGTCCCTAACCTGTTCGTGAGCCTCTAACTGTGAGCACCTAACCTGTACATCTGACTATGGCAAGCACCCTAACCACTGACCTTGTGTTCAGCTCTCTCTGTCACACTGCTAAAGGACAAACTGCACTGTGGGCACTAACACCTAAAAGCACTCTCTGACACATTGCCCAGGCTCCCTGGTTAGACCCTGACTTTATGCTTGCTGTTCCCAGGAAGCTGTGGCAGTGCAGACATAAATTACTGCATCTTCATGTCCCCATCCATGCATTGGAAACAGTAGCACAGGTCACCTGTGTAAAGTACATTCAACTTTGATGGCATTAAGCATAGGGCATAAAGTGTTATTCCCACTTGACTTTATAGTGTGTTTGGGTAGAGGAAAAGCAGAGCAAAGATCACAGAATCATAGAATAGAACCATAGAACCATTTTTGTCAGAAAAGACCTGTAAGATAATCAACCACTAACCCACCACTGCCAAGTCCACCACTAAACCATGTCCCTCAGCACCGCATCTATACGTCTTTTAAATACCTCCAAGGATGGGGACTCCACCACTGCCCTGGGCAGCCTGTGCCAGTGCTTGATAACCCTTTTGTTGAAGAAATTTTCCTAATAACCAACCTAAACCTCCCCTGGAACAACTTGAGGCCATTACCCCTCGTCCTATCACTGATACTCAGGAGAAGAGACCAACCCCCGACTCACTACAACGTCCTTTCAGGTAGTTGTAGAGGGTGATGAGGTCTCCCCTCAGCCTCCTCTTCTCCAGACTAAACAACCCCAGTTCCCTCAGCTGCTCTTCATAAGGCTTGTGCTCCAGACCCTTGACCAGCTTCCTTGCTCTTCTTTGGACACGCTGCAGCAACTCAATGTCCTTCTTGTAGTAAAACTCAACACAGTATTCGAGGTGCGGCCTCATCATCTTTTCATAGCCAGATCCAGCTGATTTTTCATTGCCTGCCCTTCCTTTCTGGTTGTTCACTTACCTGTAGCAAGGACAAACACTCCCTTTCCCATTTTCTGGATGTCATTCCATTTGACCTCACAGTAGTATGTGCCAGTAGAAGAGGTGCTTTCAAGTGGCATGAATCTGTGGTTGTAAGGTATGGTAGCAGTCTCATTCTCTTTTCCAGAAGGGATGGCTATGTTTTCCGACCTACTATAGATGAGTGTTTTCCGGTCCAATGAATTAATCCAGTAATAGAAGATTGAAAATTTGGTGTATTTTGGCATGTAAGGGAAGATGACTTGACAGGGGATGGATATTTCTTCACTGAGTAGTGCAACCTGGATTGGAGGTTTCTGCTGTATGTCGACATTTCCTCCTGTAAGGATAATAATTGTTAGCAGTCACCTAACACCACATTAAGTCAGGAGAGGACTGCTGCCCCTCAGACCGGGGTGGTGGTGAAAATAACCATACTTCAGGCAGCGTGCCCGTAGCATGCAGTGTTGGCCCTTGTCAGAAACTAAGTGATTCAGAGCACGTGCCCTGTGTCATCTGCCACATCTCTTAGGTAATTGCTGTGTGATTTGAGATAGCTTGTTGTGTTCACAGGCTTCCCCTTTCCCTTGTGAGCTCCTCCACACAACGCCGGCACGCAGAAGGACAGGAAATGAAGCAGGAAGAGAACTGATTTTGCAGTGGTGTGAGACTGTATTTACAGCAGATGATCAGAAAGCAATTTTCCAAGACAAACACTAGCTGGACATCTTCTGAAACTCCTGGGCTACAAAGCTCTGCTTGGGCGTCTACGTGTGCCCATGTGATGACTCTGTGCCAGTGAAGGTGCTGTACGCAAGCAGGTGTAATCAGTGGGACTGTGTATTGCTGAAGCATGAGTGAGGAAGGAAATTGCATGTTCTGCACAGGGGCCAGCACCAGGGCCATGAGAAATAAAACACAGCTTAATCACACCAAACTTTTCCTGCTGCAAATGGGCAGCAAAGTGCAAGACTTGATGCTAGATATGGGAACTATCTGCAAAAGACTGCAGATCTTAAATATCTATGCATGACAGTATCTTAGGCAGAGAGATGGGAGATCATGCCCTTCATGTGCTTCCTCCTTACACAGACAGGGCTGTTGAAAGTGATCTATCACTGCAATTCAGTAGACAATGATGTCAGAGTTATAAGAGAGGATGAATAAGCACAGATGGGGAACCACACCATAGTCCACTCCCTGTTTTGTTTAATAAAAAATTTAAAAAGCTAAGAGTAAGCCACAGGCTAGTAAGGAGCCTGGGGTACAGGATCTCTTTGGCTTCCCAGCCAAATCTGGGTTTAACGTAAGGCAGTCTCTAGATCTATTTGTTTGGCAGCTGACATAACACTGCACATAGAGCAACTTAAGAGGAGGCCCGTTCAAACCACTGTTGTCTTTAAAAAAGGGAACTGGAAACTTAAACGCAAGTCTCCTTACAAAATGAAGGATTCTTTCAGAGACATGAAAATAGAAAGGGGAAAAAAGGTAGAGAGAGAAAGTAGGGGATGGGCAGGCTTTTCCATTCATACTTTTGATGAGATTTCCTGGGGTTCTACATCTATGAACAGGCTCATAAAAAGGCACTAAATCTGTCCCAGAGTACAGCCAGGATTGCTTTCCTGTCATTGTGCACTAACGCTGCATCCCAACAGTAGCATCACCTCTGCACAGTGGGACTCGGCATCAGAAAAGGCAACTCAGACTTCGCGCTGCTGAACGCTGAGCACTGAGGAAGCATTGTGGGGGGCAATAACGGAGGGAGAGCACGGCCACTGTTCAGAAAGGACCGTCAGGCAGTTACATCCGTTAAGGAAAATCCTCTATAGATGACATAGCCAGGGACAACAGCCCAAGAGTAAGGAAGAGTGTAGGTTACATCACTAGAAAAAGGTTCTTAGCTGTAAAAGCAACTGAGATGCAGTACACTCCTAATGGACATGCTCACTCGTCGTGAGTGCACAGTCCTGTGTATGCTGGATACAATATCATGGAAAGATGATAACAGAAAATCCTGCAGACACTGTGGGAGTGATAAACCAAGCAGTCTCTTCTGGGTCTTATTTCCTAAAATAATTCATCATTCATCATCCTTCTCCTCATCTCTACTCAGCAGAACACACATGAATATAGTTTCAATACAAGACATGGCCAAGCATTGCTGTAACAAAACAGAGGAGAGATCCATCTTCTTACAGTATCCCAGGAGCCATTAGCTTGAGAAGAACATGCCAGAAAAAAAGCCAAACCATTTTATTTAGGTTATCTAACCCTTCTCCCATGTTCCCCCTTTCTTGAAGATTCTCTCTCTCAGTTTTGAAATGCTTAAAAGACACAAATAGCAGCAGCGTGCAAATTCCTTGAGGGGATCTCTGGAAATTAGCGAAAGATAGCAGCTGGAAATGCTCTAATATGAACAAAAGTGAGGGTAAACAAGAGGAATAAAAAACTGCTTTTTTACCTCCGCACCGAAGCAACCAAAGAAACAGGAAGATGACCTTTAGGCTAGAGGCCATGATGGGGGTCAAACGCTGTCAGAAAGCAACCGGATGCAAAGATCTAAAAGGTATAAGACATGGGGGTTTGTCAGGTGTTTCCACGCCCGGGCAGCTGGTTGATCCTCTCCTTTCTGTGAAGGGACAGGCGGGATGGACACACACAGCTTTTGGCAAGCTGTTCCTGGCACATGCAGCCTCTTCTGCTTTTCGGTCAGACTCCTCCCCCCATCGGGCTTCATTTCTCTGTACTGTTGCGATGGTGTTACACCTCCCAGTAAGTGTCCAAAGATTAGACCATAAACTCTTCAATGCATAGAGATTTATCTCTTGATGACTGTAAAATATCACATGCATTTAAAGCAAACTTTGTCATCACCTTCCACAGTGACTGAAGTCCCATGTTGGAATATGGAAAAAAATATGCTTTGATGCAGATCGAGGCCATTGATGTGAACGTGCTCAAATTCAGTGAAGGATTCAACTGACTCTGGAGCGGTGGACAAGCTTCAAATGGCATGGTGAGATTTTTACTGCAATTTTGCAAGGATGTGTTTACACAGTTGTTTTGGAACAGCTATTTCTGATTATCTGACTGCATGGACCATCCAGGTTTTGCAATAAGAGCACCTTTCTTTAAATTATCTTGAGAGCTTTGTTCACACAGGGAAGCTACTGAGCAGTGCCACGGGGTGTGGGTTCAGGGTAGAGTAGCACCAAACTCCTTCTTTATGTGAACACTCAAGTGTAGGATCACCTGTTTTCCCGTCAACACAGAAAGCAAGTACCTGCACCAGCAGTTAGTACAGAGGAATGGCTCCACTGTCCTGACTGCACCAAACTTCCCTCCACAGCCAACTCCTCCACTAGGTAACTTTGGAGGAAGGCACTCATATTCCAGAAGTGAGAACAACCAGACAGCAAATTCATCCCCAACAGCTGGGATGTTTCAGATCCACATGAATCAGCTTCATAATGCAGGCAAGCCTTAAGAAATCTATTGTAGGGAAATCTAAGGACAGCCCATTGAAGAAGAAAACCCTCTTATGTGGGAGGATCCTGCCACCTATACTCATGAAGAGTCTTTGATTTCGACGAAAGCTTGTTTTTAGCTAAGACATCTGCAATGCAACAGCTGAGCAGCGTCTGACTCAAAAAAAACCCTTGATGTCTGAGAGGTCTTCACTTCTCTCTAGGCAGCTTCCTCCTTTCGCACTTCTTGTGAGACATTTGCACTTTCCACAAGAAAGCACTTTGCTGGCATTTCAAGGATGAAATGTGGAGACTCTGTGGAGACTGGTGGGTGATGGCTGTGCAGGGAGAGACTTAAGAAGGTAGATGAGCCTGTAAACTGCATGTCATCAACGTCACTTTCTATTGGTTGTTTTATGCCTCCAGAGCCTGTAGGAGCGAGGTTTGCTCCAAAGCAACCTTTGGTTTACAGCCTTTTCCCTCCTGTTCAGCCTGGGGCAGGTCCTCAGGAGGAAGAGGTCTTGACACAGGGGGTGGCGCGCAGCTGCGGCCGTTGTGTCCCTCTGAGCCCAGGGACAGCTCCAGTACCTTGCTGAGAGTCCTGACAGATGGGCAGAGGAGCAAATGGCTTTGTGTCACTCTGCAAGGCTGGTGCAGCAGCTGTACTCCTCCAGGGAAGGTTTAGTTCAGATTACTGAAAAACAACTCCTCTCCCCAAGTCATGTTGACATGAGCTGCACAAGGCTGGTCTCAGCTGGAAATCGCCCCTCACAGGTCTTAACGCTGAGCAGCAAGGACAATCAGGAGCAGTCACAAGACACATGGGGCCCACTTGATATTTCAGATATGTAGGCACATATCAGGCAGCTGTAGCTCTGGGGGGCTGTGGGGTTACAACAGTGCTCAGTAGCACTTCTCACACCTGAATGGCATATCAAGGTAGTTGGAGCAGGGAGGGAGAAGGGGGCAGGGGCTTACTAGCCTCCTGTGGAAGAACTCTGCTGAACAGTGAGGGCTTCTTCGGCTCTTACATCATGCTCATCCCCATGGTAGCACACAGTTTTGCAATTTCCAGCATTGATGTATTTCTAGAGGACAGAACATGCTGCTCCTGTCAGTGATGTGTTTTAACTGTTATCAGCATTTATCTGCTTCAGGAATTCAGAGTGATAAGTGGATTAAGTGCGGTAGGTTTGTAAGGCTGCTAGGACAACATCCTCCTGTCCTTTCCCTTCTCTTCCTATAAACAACCCTGCTGCCACTCTAAATGCCAAGTCCTAGAAATATTGCTGTCTGGAATTTACAAAAAAAAAATAAATTATAGATCTAGCATTTCAAAAGAGATCACACATAAGATTCAGCTGTGGGATTAGAGGCACAGCCAGGCCAGAAATACATTCACTGCTGGAATTTGCTATGGTAGAGCTCGCTGAAAAGAAATGGCTTTGAAACGACTACCCAGCAGCTATTAACTGCGAGACAAGATGACATTCTGTTCCTTAGAGCCTAAAGGGAGCCTGAATCTTTGAATGTTAAATTCTAATTCAATTTGGTCTGGGGATTCTGGACTGAGTTTTAACCCTGGAGTCATAAATGGGAGGAAGATGAGGAAAAGCTGGAGAGTTGTGTGTTTCTATTACCAGCCTGTAGCAGGGCTGAACTGATCTCCCTGAAACTTAGGTGGAACTAACCAGGATACCTGTGCCAAAGGAAATAAATTACAAAGCTCCAAAGGAACAGGTCATTGTATGACCTTCACTCATGCATTATACAATACACTGCTGCATGTGAGCTGGTCCTTGCAGCATGACGAGGAGGGAACTGCCTGTCCAGCTGTAGCCCTGCCACAGCACAGACTGGCCAGGATCCATATGGCTTAGTCCTTTCTTTGATGCAGTGAATGCTCATCACTTCCTGAGAATAAACACGGGATTGGGCCAGGTGCTAGCAACGGCTTCTGCTTGTAGCTGGAAAGCAGCCATTAATTTCACTCAAGCGCTGTTAAAAGCCCGCGACAGTGGCCAGCATTCCCAACTGTGAGGAAAAGCACATTGTTCTGGCATGCACAAACAAGAAGTTTGAGCAAGTGCTGAACCTACCAGCATTGCCTGTTCACAGCTGTGTCCAATGTACACCCACAAGTAAAGGCACACACACACAACGTGCCCACACATGCCCCCACAGCCAGCTCCAGGGAAAGCATTTATTCAAACAAAAAGGCTGCTGCTAGCCAAGGCAAAAGCAATGCTGCAGAGATCACAACAAAGCCTCTCTATTGCTGAAGCGTTTAACAACACAACCATCCAAAAGAGAAACACTGCTTGGCGCAGAGAAGAGCTGCAGCAACTCAAGGAGCCTGATTGCAGAGCAATGCACTTCACAGCATTTCCCAGCACAGCAGCTCCAGATTTGCTGCCTTGTCAGAGACCAGCTCAATCCCCCATCGCTGAAAGCCAGCCAGCGGCAATGCATGCAAGTCTGAGGATTCACAGTCTCTTTGCCTCCTCTAACCCCAGCCTCTGTGGCATACAGTTTTCCTCTGTCTGGCAGCAGGAGCGATAGGAGAGCCAGTGTGAGCGGGGCCATGCCTCTGCCAGCGTTTTTATCACTGTTGTGTGTCAAGTGCCTCTCAGCAGGGCTGGATGATGCCGAGGTAGAAGCTGCCAATGCCCTTGCCACGTTTCCACCCGTTGAACTGCTCTAGGGAAGACAACAATCAGCGACTCGAGGGGAAACCAGAACAAGAAAGGTGTTGACACTGCTGTGCGGAAGGGAGGGGGCACTTCTCTTTCCCTTTCACCAGCAAAATGAGTCTGCCTCAGAAATCACCCTGCTTCTGCTCTTTTCCTGCTCATCTCCTGGAAAGATTCCCGAGGACTAAATTATCATCACACGCCTGATGCTACATGGCTCAACCTCGGGGCGCTCCCTGTGGCTGCCCTTCAAGGCTTCCTCCCACAGCCTGCGTGGCGAGTCGGGGCGAGCGGGGCTTCTCCTGGAAGGACCGTTTTGCCTTCTCAGGCTGCCACCTTCGAGGAGGACATCCACCGGGCCGAGCCCGGGGCAGAAGCCGGGCCGGAGCGGCCCTGCTGACAGTAGAGCGGGCCATGGTTCATCCCCTCGTGCAAGGGGGTAAGAGCTTGCCCCGGGCGGCTCACTCGCACCGGGAGGAAGGGCAGAGCCACCACGGCCACAAAGCCGCGGCCCAGCTCGGTGACGGAGCGGGGGCCGAGGGCCGGCGGCCGTTGCCGACCTGCGCCCTCGCCCACCAGATGGCGCCGTCGCCCCGGCCGCCCTTCGGCGGGGCCCACCCCGGCCCCGCTCCCTCCGGCCCCGCAGCCAGGTGCTGTGCCACCTGCCTTCGGGCTTACGCGGAACGCAGATGGGGGGGCCGGGCTCCTACGGGTGCCTTAGGAAATGAAGTGTGTGAAACCCCTGTGCTGGCCCGGGCTCGGCCGGTGCCCCCCGCCCGCCACGGCCCCATGTCACCGGGGGAGCCGCCGTGTTTCACACCCGGCCACCGCTCGGCGTCTTCTCTGCTCAGCAGAACCGCAGCCGTAACCCCAGAGAAAATAAGCACAACTAGGACCCATTTAAGGCAAAATTAATGTTAATTAACTGTAATCAACAACTCGAAGAACAACATTTACTCAGCAAGCTGCGGATACCGCAGTAGCAGTTCGCCCATTAGGCGGGAGCAAGCAGGAGACGGGGTCGGGAAAGGAAAATAGACCTCACTGCAGGCTCTGTCGGATGCACAGCTGCAATGGGTTTAATCTGTGCCTGCTCCCAGCTGCCCGCTGCCCTCCTCACCCCCCTCCCTTGCTGCCTGAGGTCACTGTCCCCACAGCAGCCCCCGCCTGTCACCCCCCTACACCTCCTGCCCCACCGCAGGCAGCTCCCCTCACACCCCCGGCTCTCGGCCACCTCCAGCAACGGCGGTGGAGTCCTTTCTGCTGAGCCCTTTTGAGGGTAGCAGCCCCCAGCCAGGAGGGCGAAGCGTGGGGAGCTGTGGGCAGCATGGCCTCCAGCACCCAGCACCATCTGCCCCAGCCACTCACAAGCCGTCCCTCCTACACCGAGGGTGCTCTGGAAACTCCTGCCAGCGCTGGTGAGGCCCGTAGTCTTATTATGAATGATACCTCTCAACTTGCAGAGGCCTCCTGGCACAGCGTGTGGGCCCCCGGCTGGGCTCTCACTGCAGCAAGTGAGAAAGCAGAGATGATATTTATACTCATTTTTCCTGAGAAAGCTGTTTACATACTTTCCACAACCAGCAAAGCCCAGGCACTTATTTCGTGCCGCTCACCAGTGATGCTGTACTAGTCAAGGCTCCAGCCGTGGTGTTTAGCTCAATGTGGTTGCCTCAACAGGGGCAGGCTCAAATCAGTGCCTCTACAAACAGCCCCTGGCTGGCTGCTGCACCTCAAGGGCGTGCGGCTGCTGTGAGCAGCCCCAGCCATGTGTCTTGCCTGCAGCCGTGGGAGTACAAGAGCAGGAGCCACAGGCACACAGCCCTCTCATGGCCATGGGATGTGTCACCAGCCCTGAGATGCCACGGCTGGGCCAGACTGAACTTTCTCACATTAGCAGTAAAAATGCAGAGGGCAGGATGCTGGCCAGGAGCAGGGCATGCTGCCGACAGCTCCCAGCTGTGCTCTCTTTAAACAGGAGCCCCCGACCCCTCTCCTCACCCTGCAAGCTGCATGCCTTGAGGTGTGCACGTCATGCCCTGAAATCCCCAATGCCTCTACACATCCTCTCTGTAAGGGACAAAAGGTGGGAGGCAGGCAGGTCTGGCAGGAGCTGTGTCCTGCGTGGGACAGACACAGGGAGGATCATGTTGGACAAGGTGGCACCAGTTGTGAGGGAGCCACAGGACGAGTCCTTGCCAGCGACGGCCTTGCCAAATGGCCTTTCTGGCCTCGTCTGCAGAAGAAACTGCTCCAGCCCCAGCAAGTCCCACTTTGAGCTAGCCGGCTGTGCCAGCTCTGGCTCCCCACACCCTGGCAGGGAGCATCTTCTGACCACCTCCAGCCAGTACCCAGGTCTGCCCCATGGCTGCCCCGAAATCCAAGCTCCTTCCCCCCAGGCTCGTTTAAGGAGACTCTGTGCTCCCCTGCTCCCAGACCCTGGACCACCTCATTTCCTTCCCTGTCCCTCCTCTTGCTTTTTTCAGTGGTGTTTTTTTTTCTTTCCTTTCAATGTCTTCCTTTTTTAAAAACAAAAATAAAATCTGGGACCCTTTCTTTGGTCTGCAGCAGCTTTCCAGCTCAAGCTGTTGGGACACAACCTTCATCACAGCAACAGCAACCTTGGGAACCAGCATAGCCCCCCCGCAACAGACACATATGTGCAGTCACACCCCACTTGAGATCGGCACAGCTTTGCTTGTGCACACCAGGCCTCTGTCAGCTCCTGGGAGAAAGGCTGGGAAGGGATTAAGCAGCTAAGTATCTCACTGGCAAATAAATATTGGGGTTTTTTTTCCTATTAATTCCTCAGTGTTGCTTTTATCATGAACTGTGGAGAATATGCAGGCTGATACAGCTGTTACAGCACACTCTCCCAGAGTGGAAAAACATCTTTTCACCACCAGATCCCATTCTGGCTATCCAAACTAAATAAAGCATCCTGGCAAAAGCATTTGCTGGAAGAACCGCCTCTCTGCTAGGATTTTTGCCAGTATAGAAATGTGTTTCATACTGTCTTCCCTCCCCACCCCACAATTTCCCACCTGCTGTCCACATCCCTGGCTGACAGGACTGCAGGACAAGGATCTGTAGTTTTGGCCTCATGCAAAAGGATCAACATTGGGGTTTATTTTTCAAACCCTTGCAGAACAGGGTTTCAAACCCTCTCCTGCAGGAGTCTCCCCTGCTTGGAAAACCATGCAATGGCAGATGGGAGTGCAAGAGGAAGCATGTCCTGTCTGCATGGAGACATAACCTCAGTGAGAACAAGTGCACAGAGTTGGGACTATGTGGATACCATAGTGGGGTTCGGAATCCTTCTCCTGTGGCTAAAGGTAGCTCCATTTTCTCTTTATATGTATAAGTAAACATATGGATGCATATACATATACATGTACATACACACACGTTTTATACCTAGCTACTAATACTTGCTGAGGTTTCCCTAAGGCAGCCCCCCAAGTCCCCCCATAGCCCAGGTAACCATGTGGAGACCCTCTACCACAGCCAAGCCCATGGCTTCTCCTACAGAGCCCCCTCTCCACTTTCGGCACGCAGTGAGGAGATCCTTCCCCACCCCACTACTGCTTCCTTTATTATCTCTGCCCAGCTGTGGTTTAGAAGTTGTTTAAATCTTTTCTAGGAACAGATAGAGATCGCAGTTACCCAGAATCCAAAAACGCAGACAGCTTGAAATGTGGTTAGATTCTGCCCTACTTTTATTGAGCTGAGAGCAAGGCTCTGCCAATGTGCTCAGGGGAGAAGAGAAGAGAGAAGGACAAAAGAGAAAGACCCATCTCAGCAAACCACCCCTTCCTCCTGCCCTAAGAAACAAACCTAACCCGCCTGTCCAAGCCTGCTGCATCTGTTTGAACCACACTGCCTCTCTCCTCCTGGTTTGCCCAGGACCTGCAGGTGAGCAAGGCATGGAGACGTGAAGCCTGGGAGAGATGCTCTCCTGCGCTGCAACACTTGACACAGGCACAGGCATCTCCCCAAGCTGAGAGAGGCTTGAAGGTTTTGCTGAATCAGGGCCACAAAGACGGCAACATAGGGAGAGCTGCAGATTAAGAATGAGATGCGTTGGTAGAGTTTTTACCATCCACACACTCACCGACAACTTTTCCCCATACTAAGTTGCTCCGAGGCTGGGGAAGCTGCAGAAGTGGAAGAGCTGCCTGGGACTTCCCTCCTGTGAGAAATCCCCTCCCTGGGAAGTCCACGCTGGGTTGCAGAGCTGCTGCGGGGCTGCGCCTCCATGGCAAGCATGGCTCCCTTGCACCATCAGGCTCCTCTGACTTCCAGGAATTTGCAGTGACCTGGAAAAGGATACTGCTGAAAAAATGCCAGGAGGCCTTTTTCTTCTCTCAGCATTGCCAGCCCACAAGACCAGCCTGCAGACAAGGATGTGTACTTCCCATGCCCATTTTTCTCAGGGTCTGATTACGATAACCCTGGGCTTTTTCTCAGAAGTATTGATGGTGTTCAGAGGAGACAGGACTCTCGTGAGGGAGAACAGCTTGCAGATACATACCTCTGGCTCTATGACTTTCTCCAGAGTACAGAATATTTACCAAGTGATTCCACCTATGTTCCTCCAGCTTTGGAGCAGTACACAGACAGACAAGCCACTTGTAGCCACTAATATTTTAAGGGTGTTACTTAACCCTGCTTGGAAGGACATGTATCAAACCCAGGATCAGAGCAGCAGCAGGGTATTTTTGCTGGTGCTCTCATTAGTGGTAGCAACAGTGAGGTGTTTCAGGAGAAGGGTTTGCTGTACTCAAGGCCATAGAGAGATGCTGAAGAAGGTATGGTCTGAAACATAATACAGTCCAAGATCATTACGGTATTTATTAACACCATTTACAGGGACTGACTTGAACAGCCTTGGTAGGAAGAGTGAAAAAATGCCAGCAAACACATTACGTTCCCCTGCAAGTTTTTTCATCCTATTGAAAAGCTTTGTTAGAAAGAGTGATGAGAATGGCAATAATAAGGCACTATAATTATACCTGATCCTTCTATAATCTCTCTCTCCGCAGAGTTTGGGAGCACTTTACGGCTATTATTGGATTTGAGCAGTCCCATCTGGATAACATACGACTGATTTGTTTGCATGGCTTATTTTAGGTATTTCAGCACGTACGTTAGAGCTTTCTTTGTATCTGGCTGATTCCTGGCACAGTCGGTAAGAGCAGAAAAAGATCTTCAGCTCCTGTTCTCCACCGCCCCATTCTCCCATCCCAATTTTTTGGAGAGCTCTTCACAGAAGTCCAAGGATAAAAGGAGCCATCAGTCCTTTCCCACCCAACCCAGTACCACAGAACAAGGGTTACAACCTAGAGGATGGGTACTACCTAAAACATCTGGATTTGCACCTGTATTATTTTAGACTTGAGACTCAATGAATCCCAAAACAACTCTAGATGCGCTTAGAAATCTAGCAATAAGGACCTGGTGCATACCTTGTGCTAATGTACACGCTGCGCAGTCACATTAGCTGCTACCTTTCAGGGTGAAGCTTTCAAACGAAGGGGTCTGCTGCATGTGTGTGCTCCCAGCATGCACAGAACCGGGGAAGGTGTGACGGATGCTGGCGTCTTTCTGGACTCAGCATTACTTGCAATGCCATCTCAGTTACAGTGACGCTGGCAAGCTCCAGCTGCAGCTCCCATTCACTGCGGCGTCTAAATGAGCGAGCAACTCCATCAGTGTCAAGAACTACGCTGGCCCCTTGCAGGTCCCTGAGAAAACAGACATAATTTGAAATAATTCAGCCTGCATTTAAAAAGGTTATTATAGAAAAATATTTTTTTAAAAAATGAAAAAGAGCGTGATACCCAAACTATGGTTTACATAAACCGAACTTTTTTCAGTCTGAAATTGACAGCAATTTGTCACTAGTTTACAGTGCAGGGAATGTCCCTTTCAGATTGAATCCACATAACAAACACAAGTTGCCTAATTCTTTTATTGCTCTCACCATTTTTTAAGGGATTTTTTTTTCTCCTGTGAATTGGAGCAGGGTCTTCTCCTGCCTCCCTCCCACATCTCACCTGGCCTCACCACCACGGACAAGTGGGGTTTTCAGTGCCTGCCCGCCCCCAAGGCTATGGGCACATTTTGTTGAAGAGTTTAAAAGGACCCATTAGTCCTGCCTTCAGTTTGTCCCCAGCTTCATTTTTGGAGTATTACATCCAGTCTTCTCCTCGCTTTCATTCTCTTAGTTTCTTCAGAGCCATCCTTGTCAATTTGTTTACTTCTCGTTTATTTTAAAAAGACAAACCCCCAGTGGAAATAAGCTCTCAAGTCCCTTTTGAAACTGCTGTCTTGTCTGTAAGTGCTTTGTGATCCTCTCCGATCCTTTAGGCTATTGTTTACGAGCTGGAAGGCATCTGCACTTGGGCTAATCATGCCGAATGCCAGCAATTCCCCCAGCATGATTTGTTGCACAAGCCAGTGGGAGCAGGGTTTGTTTTGATTACGTTCAGTGTGGAAAACCTATGTTTGCTCACATCGGCCTGACAAAACCAGGGAGGGCTAATCTAAAATCTTCCAAGGGAAACAACAACCTGGTCATTTGTTGTAGTCCCCGAGCCACCAGCTGGGATGGCTGGGGAACCAGGGGGCTCAGCAGCTCAGTGGTGGGTGAATTCAGAGATCTAACACCCCCCACAAGTCAGCTGGCCAGGATCCTCCTCACGTGGTCTTGTGACCTGTGTGAGGAGGGTCCCCCTGGTTGGTCAGCAGCCAGACAGTCACTCTAACCTTAGGTCACACCACATTGGCCTTCAGCTGTTGCCCCTCCCCTGTCTGTGTCCCTTGATAAAGAAGTCGGCGGGCGGGGCCCGTCCTCTTGCTACCTGGCCAGCCTGCGTGCTGGTCAGAATAAACACCGGATCCCTCGCAAGAGCCATCTCTGGACTCTGAACAGTTTTCTCCACCAGCCAGGCCACACAGCGGCAGTCATTGATTTCAATGGCATCTGGGACCAGCTCGAAGGTCGAGAGTTCTGATGGCAATGGTGGTATGTTGGGAAAGCAGGTAGCCCAGGAGCCAAAAAATCTTCCTTTAAGTGTATTTGTTCAGGGTTGGATGAATGAAATGCAGATCTAGGAGGCTGCCAGTGCTATGTTTTTTTTTTTGTTTTTTTGCACAGCTGTTTCAAAGCTGTGCATCTCCTTTCTGACATGAAGTCAGTCAGGACTCCCCAGCCCTGACCCAACCAGCACAGCTGGGCAGAGCCATTCCAGCCATCACCTTGGGCTGATGTTCGCCTCCTCTGATGCCCTCAGCTGACAAGTCAGACTCTTTCACTCATTTTTTCTCCCCAGCCTGTGCTGATGCTTGCCTCCAGGCATCAGACAGGTGTCCCCATTGTTCTGCTCATGAAAGTGGTAGGCAGCACCTGAGGGCTGCTCCCGCTGGGGCTGCAATAAAACTGCTTCTAGGGCACTCAGGGGTGGGGTGTATGGTCTGCCACATGCAGACACCCCCTCTGCCTCTAGAGGCCCCAGCGCACGTACCAAGAGCTCCATGTGCACAACCATCCCCTGAAGAGCAGTTGGCTCAGGTAGTCTGAGCTGCATCCCTCCCATGCTGCTAAGCCTAAAACTGAGTTTAGGCTGGCTTGTTGCCAGACTCCTGCCACAGCAGAGGTGTGCCCAACAAGGCACAGAGCTCAAAGATGCACCTGGATCCCACCTCTGCTGTTTCCCGGCTCAGCATTTCCTCCTCCAGAGGTGCTCCATTAATCACCATTAATCCCTTTTTGTACCCACAAAGAAGGTTAGCATTTCCTGTGGCCTGTGGCAGGGACTTCCACAGCTTAAGCTGTATGTCTCATGAAGTAATGTCTCCTTTTGTTTCTTTTGAGTCTTGCACTTGAGTACTTCATCAGATGCCTCCTTGTTTTTTAAGAAAACACACTCGGTCACCTATTCCATTGCATTTAGGCATCACAGATCTCTGCCATGAACCTCAGCTGTCTCATTTCCCGGCTGAAAAGTCCTAGTCTATTGAGCCAGCCCTTACATGGGAAGCATTTGGAAGTACTCTGCTTTGCCTGAATCAAAACCCCAGCTCTGCCAGCCCCAGCTGAGATCACAAGGCAGTGAAGAGCACGCAGAGACCGGGTGGATCTGCAGGGAGGCATCAGGAGTCGCAGAGTGGCTCAACCGTATCTCCCTCTCCTTTGACACCAGCTCCCTCTTTGAATGCTGCCTTCAGTAGCCCTGCCTTTGCACCAGGCAACGGCGCAGGGCAGGCACAAAGCTCCAGTGCATGCAGTTATTGTAACTTTATAGATGCCAAATGTCTAAGGACTTGGTGCAAAACTAACTCAATTGACAAAACCATCACATTCCCCTATCCAAGTTATTCTTGTAAATTAAGAATTTCAGCATGTTTAAAGACTAATGATGCAAATATACACATTTTGGGAAGGACATCAGGGTAAAGGCCCAAAAGTGAGACCCAGCTGTATCTACACAGGTGGTTTTACTTTGAAGCTAGCCTGCCTAGGAGAAGCTCATTTCCAAACACTGAGGATACCCAAATGTTAGTAATTTTTTTGAAATGTGTTTCCACAAACTTGTGGTTTTTGGTGAATCCTGATCCATCAAGGCAGATCTCTAATGGTATACAGACCCTTATGTCAGAGGTAATCAAGAATTATTACAAGAGCTGCTGGCTGTGGGGCCCCTCCTGTGCACACACATGGGTACATATGGAAGCTATTAACAAGTTTCAGCGAAGGATTTTGGGAAATTAACCCCTGGAGCCCCAGAGCACCGCTAACAGACAGCTAGTTGGGAGCAGATGAAGAGCAGTTTCCTGCTGGATGCCTGTGGCGTTTTGGGAATGAAATCCAGGCCCTTTGCAGCGCGTTAGAGGAAGCCCCTCTCACAAAGACTAAACTTTTCAACTTCTGCTGTTAGGAAGAATGGTTGAAAAAAACCATCTGCAAGACTGTATAAGTTTCCTCGACAAACTGAAATGAGTCAGCTGGAGAAATGTATAACGTAACATATAAAAATGCAAACAATTTTCTTCTGTTCCCCGAATGGCGCTCAAGAGGTTGTGCGGAAGTTTGTAATTTCTTTCTAAGTCCCTTTAGGAGCCACCAAAAGAAACATTTGGATATGGGCCACCAGGAGCTGCTTCTACATGGCAGAGGGACTGGTTCAGAGGTGGGGTGATTAAAGTGAACATCTCCCACTCGTTAATGAAAGCAGCAGGACATCATGTGCAGTCACCCCACGGAAGTAAACTCTTACCGTTTTACTTTGTACATCTTTTTCTCAAGAGCTGATGGAAAAAGGTCCAAGCAGAAAACAAAGGACTCTCCAAAGCCTACCACAGCCAATGCACTTTTCACTGTCCTGTTCTTCCCAGATTGGTTTCCTTTCTTGCACCAATCCTGATTTGCAAAGTGACCTCTCCTCGGGAATAATGAGGGTACTCACCCATAATGTGCTTTAAACTTCTATAATGTAACAATGCTTGGCAGTTACTGCTTTTCATCCACAGATCTCAAATCAATTAGCTACAGCCCTGCATGGAATTGACTTACTTGTAAGACAGAGATGAGCACTTGCTGTGCAATTAAACAAATATATAAACAAGCAAAATAAAGTCTATTTTATTAAAATTCAAACTATTTCCTCCTCCCTGGTGTGATTTTCCTAAGGCACAATCCTGGCCACAAACGGGGCTCTTCCGCAGCCCCCAGCCGTACAACCCAAGATGCTCGTTTTCAGCCAGATGAGGACGGTTCACAGCCAGGTCAGAGGAATCCAGTTAGAAAGCTCTTCCCTTAGTGAGCTATAACCACCACCATAAACCAGAAGCATTCCTATGCTCCATTATAAACGTGGAAGAAATCAGCCTGCTCCTTCCCCCCTCCCTGGTTTCTGAAGGGAAGGTGGGAAGGCAGCCAAGGCACCTCAACAGTGACACCCCCAAGGAAGAAAAGGATGGAGGGGATGGGCAAGGTGCCTAGGGGAGCAGAGCCAGTCCTGCTCTTCCTGTGGCATGCAGAGAGGGAGAGCAGCCATACGGCTGACCCCGCTGAGACAGAGGCTTCACCTGAGAACCAGGGCATGGTCCCAAAACACAGGTGTGCAGAGCCACCTGAGATGCCCCCAGGGGCTGGCAGGGCAGGCGCAGAAGCTACAGGAGACTTTTGCTCTGCTGGAGCTCTGCCCAAAGAGCACTGAGGGCAAGAAAGAGGATGGTGCCTGAGATCAGGCCAAATCCATGGCAGGCAGCAGCACCTGGAGCACGTGTGTGACCCAGGGGCACTCCACATAGTGTGGGGAAAGCAGGAGGGAAGTGGTTTTCCATCCACCAACATGCCACAGCAGTTGGCTCACACTGCCACCATCCCAGTCTCTCTGCAGACAGCTTTGCATGCACAGCACCTGCAGTGACACCACCCCTCCACCTCCTCCATGGCCAGTCCCACCTCCCTGCCCTATGAAAATGCAGGACCATGGAGTTGATCAGGGGAGGGACTCCAGGAAGCCTCTAGTCCATCCTGGGGCTCACACCAGGCCCAGCTCTGAGGTCACACCAGGTTGCTCCAGGCTTGACCCAGCTGGGTCTTGAAACTTCCAAGTGTCCAAGGAGTGGTGAGTACCTGGAGGTAATTTCTCCCCTCTTCTGCTGGTGGTGCTCCTGTTAATACAGCCCAGGATGCTGCTGGCCTTTACTGCCAGCCTGCAAAAGGATTCAGCTTTGCTGTCTGCCAAGAACCCCAGTCCTTGTACGGGTTACAGAGTTCAGACAGGGCTGCTTCAGGAGCTGGAGATACCAACAGCCCTAAGCAATAGGGCGTTTGTTTCAGCAGGGGATGCACAGGAGTAGTCTCTCAGGGTGGGTCAAACCCCAGCCAACTTCATGACGTTGCCTGGGGTAATGCAGGGCACCCCAGCCCTCACTCAGGGCATCACAGCCTGACTCAGGCATCCAAGGGCTCCAAACCACCACCTCTAATGGACCCAGCAATGATGACAATTACCTGCTTAGCTTTTTGCCCTGGCCCTGCACGAGCTTACAGGTCCATTGGCAAGCAACACCATACCCAGGTGTCAGCTGCCACAGCACAGACAAACCCAAACCCTGTGACAGTGAATGATCCCTGCTCATGCTTTTATGCTGGGCTGAGAGCTGCAGCAGCTACAGGGCTGCTCAGCTGCCCCTGGCCTCCCTGAGACTGAGGAGCAGGCGGCAGGGAGAAGATGGCCACTTCTCTGGCACTTACTTAACTACCTTGGTTCATAAGCTAGTGCTCTGAGATAGGAGGCTAGGCACCTTGTCATCAGCAGAGCAACAGAGCCCTCCAGAGAATAATTCAGAATGTCTAAGTTAGGCTCCTGTGATGAATCACACCCTGTATCTCTCTCTCTGTGCTGACCACACACACTTTGGTTCCTCAGATAAGGAACTTCAGATACCTGCAGTCAAAAGAGCAAATTCAGAGTAATCTCCCTCCATGTTCAGCATCTTCCCCCCATACAGGTCTGAAGGGCAAAGTCAGTGTGAGCTCAGCAGGCTGCCTGTGTGGCTGCGTATTCTTGGCGGCACACAAAACGGTTTGGCTCAAATTTTACAGTACATGAACTTCTCCTTTCACGTAGCCGTCTTCAGTCATTTATTTTAAAGATATCATACCTGCCTGCACCCCTGAAATGAAACATAACCCTATTTAGGCCGACTCTATTCTGCTAATTTGTACTCATCCTCACCAGCTGGAGTTCATTGATGCTGTGCCCTGTTCTGTGATCTTGAATTACTCATGTTTCTTTCAAACACTTGGTACAAATTTTAAGGTACTAAAAATATCTGAAAATATCAACCCTTCACTTTTAGGAAGTATCTTATGTTTAGAAAATTCTTTACTTGATTACACTGTAAGGTGAATTAAGTTTATGGTTCCCAGCTAGGACCATTTATTTATCTCCTGCTTTTGGTCTTTATAAGAAATTCACTTATTCAGTTTCAGTTTGATTACCGTGTCTCGGCAAACTAATTGGGTTTCCAACACTTGCGAGGGAATGACAGTATCACCATGTATTCATTGACTTTTAAAAATAAGTATAAAACCATGTTTATTAACATTTTTTGAAGTCTTGTATAAAAAATTCTTTGCCTTTTTTGAGGCAAACCCAAAACATCTTTTTAATATTCTGTAGGTGGCAGCAGCATACTATCAGATGAGCATAAGAAGGAGTTCTGGATCCCATCTGTTCATGCCCTCCCAGGGCAGATCCTACTCTCCAGACCAGGGTTACCTCTGCAGGAATTCCATGCCCTTAGCATAATGTAACTCATCTGCACTCCCAAAAATCTTTTCATATAAAGCAATGCAAAAGCCAGTGAAGCTGCACATATCGTACATGGCTGCAATGGTTTCCCTCTAGTGCAAACGCTGGCCTCTGAATTGGCAGTCATTGCATTTGCGCTGCAAGGAACGCAATGCAATGCGCTCTCACTCTGCTGCAGCCACGTGGGTAAATGGTTGGCACAGGGGCTGTGCCCACCGATGCCTGAGCTGCATTGCTGTGGGACTGGACTCAGCCATACTACTTCATGAGGGCAGATTTGTAGCCTCTCTCAGCAGCCAGTCCAACCCCACCGGTGTGGCGTGCATCCCACCAGCAGAGTCATGTAACACGCACCTCCTTCATCCCCCCCACACACAGCATCATCTCCCAGCCCAGGACAGAGAGGGGTTGGGGAAAATGCTCCCCTCTGACCCTCCCCTTCTGCCTGGGGGTGAGGCGACCTCCTCCCTGGGGTGCATCCCCAAGGAGCTTGCTCTATCCCCTGTTACAGTGCCAGCAGGCAGGTTCCGGCAGCACAGTTCTCGCAGTGTGGGCACTGCCCGGCGGCTCCGGCATAGGGGCTCAGAGAAGACCAAGGGGGTTCCCCCCATCTCATCAAAGTGCAAGGGATTGTTCCGAGTCCCCGCCACCACCAGCTCCAGTAGCCGGACCACACAGTCTGAAAACCAGTTCTTCAGGCGGAAATAGCCCTCCTGGAAAGAGATTCGGAGGCTGACAGGCCCTGTCGGCATCCGCACACTCAGGCTGAACAAGCAATTCCCCTGTGAGCTGTCCCGCACCAAATAGGTGCCAACGGGCTCCCGCTGGAGCTTGGCGTGAGCCTCCCCCACGGACAAGGGGCCCCAGTAGAAGTCGCTGGCCTGGAGGATATTGAGGGATCGCTCCAGGACCTCCCACTCGCAGCTGCGAAACATCCGGAAACGATCGGGCAAGCCGGGGGGCGTGGGGCTGGGGAGAACGCTCCGATGCTGCCTTTGCAGACGAGAAACAGTTGCGTGCGTGTTGTGCAGATCATCTGGCCTCCCTCTGATCATCTCTCAAAGAGCCCATGGATCCTGGAAAGATGCTGCCTTTACCATGCTTCCTCCTTTGCATCCAGCCTGCGGGACAGAAGGAGAATGAGGCAAACCCAATACCTTCTTCTAACTGGTTAAGTGAAGACACTTCACAATGGAGAAAGACTAGGAAGGGTACCAAAGAGCGTACCAAGGAGCTACTGTATGTCACCAACCCTCAGCTGTAGGGACAACCAAGGATACATGGGCAGGAAGGGCTCCAGCTGAGTCCCCACAAGTCCAAGGTAGCAACTTACAGAGCTCTGCATCCATTGGGTTTCTGTGATTCACAGCTCCCCAGCATACCTTCAGCAGGCTGGTTTGAACCTGGCAGATTTCAAGATTTCCCTTTGTTGGATGTTTAGAGGCTTTTCAGAGTGGCCTGGAGACTGGCAAGGCGAAATGACACCCCAAATCAGAAAGGAAAGTATAATTTACTTTATCTTTCAAAGAAAGGTGGAAAGGTTTCCTCACACCTCCCCAACTCTTTCTCCAACAAAAGTACAGACACCAGGACTTAGAAGAAGCAGATGAGAAAGAGCCTTTCCCACCCAACGCCATGAACCACTCCCTCATCCCAGGACATACCTGTTTCACTGTGTCAGGAGGAAGCAAATGTCTCAGACACCTTCAAGAAATGTTACACCATCGATTTCAGGGCTGGGACTGCCATGAATGAGACCACTTAATACGGGTATCAGACACTGCTGATGTCTGAGGAACAGTTCTGCTCAGGCCCTTACAGTCCATTAACTTCTTTTTCTGCTGGAGGGACATCTACCCCCACCAGCAGAAAACGCTGTCCTCTCTCTGTCACCATCCTCCGCTCATGTGCTGCCTTCAAAGTGCCCTCCCTTGCTGTCATGACCCTGCTCATCTCCTGCACCTCGTTTTATCACCAGTCTGTCTGTTTTCAGAAATGCAGATTCCCGGACCCAGTATTGCCATCAGCCATCCAAGTCATCTCAATTATACTACAAAAAAAATACATATTCTGCATGTGTGTATCTGTGTATATATATATGCATAAACAAAAACCACAGCCCCGAGCCAGAGGCTCATTCTGTGTGAGAAGCTGAGCTGTTACATACCACTTCCCCAGGCCTGACAAGTCAGTAGCTCACCGCCAAACCCTGCACTCAGTCCCTTGACATACTCCATTAACCCAGTCACACTCGCTGACAGCGTAGCCATGCTCAGGGCAGAACAGACTGCTGACACACAACCTGTAGCCGAGGAAGAGACACGCTCCTCCATCTCCAGCGGTCCTCCCCACTGCAGACTCGTGGGAGCACTGGGGCTCAGAGCGGACAGGCAGGCAGCCCACCAGGGAACATGGAGGGACCTGTAGAGGTCTTGCTCTGGAGGCAGAACTTTAGGTTAGGCTTAGCTCCTTATGAGGATCTCCTTTCCTCACACCCTTTGCTGGCTTTTCAAAAGCCTCATGTTCCTTTCAGTGCTTGTGCCAGCTGGATGGCTGTGTGGAGCGTACTCTGCTCCTGGGGAGAAGACATGGAGCAGCAGAGCCAAACGCCTTTCCCTCGTGTGGCACAGTAGTTTTGGAAAGGAGTCATCTGCCTGGGAATGCCTTGCCTACAGTCATCTTTTCTCTCGTAACATCTCTCCCAATACTTACCAGTAATACCAATAATGTAGTTGTCAGGCATGTCTCCATACATGGTGCCATAAACACCCTTTCCAAGAGCAGCCTGGGAAGCTTCTCCAGTTTCTAGCCCTGTGATTTGCAGTCCACAAGCTGCTTATGTCCCCATACTGCTCTGAATGCTGCCGATCTCCTGCCCTTAAGCTAAAGCTATGTGTCACCACCTGAGGGAAATTCCATGCTTAGATAAAGGTGGGAGGGGTAGGAAGGAGTTAATCAAGTCGGGCTTTTTCTTCTCCATTTTAAAAAAAAAAAAAAAAAAGGCAGCAGTTGAAAGCTGCTTGGATGGTTCAGCAAGTCAGAATAAATGTTGAGGGAAGCTGATTTAGTGAGCAGAACGCTAGTAAACAGTCACCACGTACAGCAACTAGGGCCATCTATCACCATTGAAAACTCAACACTGTAGACACCACAAGAAGTTGCAGTATCTCCGTCCCTTTCCTTCTCCTGTCTGCTGTGCAAGTAAGCTACAGAGCCCTCTGACATGAGGTACTATAGAAAAAGGTCATACTCCTGCCCGCTGCTTCCAGGGCTGCAGCTACAGCCTCTAGAAGGAGCCTTGCTCTCTTGGGTCCAAACAGAAATTTTGCCAGTCTCTTGGGTCTAGGTTGGAAAATGAATTTGAGCAGGAAAACAGAAGCAGGCAGCTGTCTTTCATTTCCAGGCTAGTTTTAAAAATAACAAACACATAGATAATTTGTTTAAGACTGCAGATGCTATTTGACAGAAAAAAAAAAATAAACTTGTTTGTCCCAGTTTTCAACCTTGAGTCATTCTCCCAAGTCCTTTAACAAAAATCCACTGCTACTAGAAGTCTCACTGACTAAGAACTGATACTGTGTCATCGTTTCAAATTCAAAATAAATGCAAAAAATAGCACCCTCACAGTATGTTCACTTGGTTTGAAATCTACATATGGGTCAGAGCCTCAGATGGCATGAATTTGTTTAGCTGCAGTGACCCATTTCCAACAGATGACTGCCTGGCCTGTAGCTCTGGATTAGTTATATTAACATTAGCTCAGAAATGCTTCCTGATATTACCTTTAAGGTTCACTTTTAATGTGTCAACAGGTCCTACGTGTACAGGGGCTCCCACATCAAGGAGAATAAGCAGACTCTTAAGACTAGGAATAAGCCAGCCCAGGGGTGTAATGAAATACACATGCATAATTAGTTCTGCTTCTGATTTGCCACACCATGATTTGCTTTCCCTCCCCCCTCTTCCAAAAAAGCCCAAAAACCCCCAACACCCAAACATGTTACAATCCTCCATACTGCAAGGCAGTCAGAACAGTGCTTCCAGCCAAAGCAATATACCCTAAAAAGCCAGCGTCCTGCTAATTAAAAGCCTGGATAAGTTTCCCCAGACCTTCTGATTCACTGCAAGTTCAAGAACTTTTCAAAATTAAGTGCTCTTGACACAGAGCATTAGGCTTTCCTCCTCACTCACTACCCAGGCAAAGAAGCATATTTCATATAACGAGACAATTCTAGTAAACTAAGGGACTGTATGCAGCCTCTGGTGTCAGCCAAGCCAGACCTGCAGCCTGACAAATCTGGCGTGTTCAACAGCAGCTTCAAGTACTCAGCTATGACGCGTTTGTGCACTCTTCCTCCAGGACACTTGAAAGAACTTACCTCTCTAGATTTACCACCCATAGGGATGAGTTTCTGGACGTCACGCCTGGAAGTGGTCCAAATTCAAGAGTTCCGACATGGCACTTCCCAGCTTTTGCAAAGCTTTGCTTAAGAGCAGATCCATCCTTTGAAAAAGAAAGAGACATCTATCAAACAGGTGACTAAGCCCATTAGTTCACCACAGTGTGGATCTAAAATACAACAAATCTGGGGACAGGTTGTCTGTCTCAACCTCTTTGACCTGTATTATTGTAGAAGCATATATACAGCACTTCAGATAGCCACACAGACAACAGATTATTGTTGTTGTTATTATTATTATTGCTACTTATTATTATTATTGCTACTTACAAAACCATGAGGTCCAGACACCTCACAGACAGCTTAAGGATAAATGCAAAGACCATAAAGTTGCCATCATCTTTTGGAAGCGGGAACCATAAAACCCAAACACTAAAGAGACAATAGCAACAGAAATAAGATTTAGGATTCGGAAACACAAACTTGAACTTCTGCTCAATGTAATGTGCAACATTTAGAGTATCTTATCTGAAGCCCCCATAGGTAGCCATTTGCTGCTAAGTTATCCAAATAGCAACACAGTCTATTCTGGCCCACACTTTTCTGGCCTGCTTTCCCAGCTCTTGAGGCTTTTCTTTCTTACCTCGCAGATGGAAAACTAAACCCACTGACCTGGTGGAGCAGCAGACCACCACTTGTGCAATCATGTATCTGTCAGTGGATACACCAGAAGCTGAAAAAAAAAAACGAACCCAGCCTTCTGTTTGCCTTTCAGAGGCAGTTTGTGTAAGGCTCCACCACTTAACATCATGTCTCTGCATCCCCCTTCGCCAAGCCCAGATCATACCCCACAAGCCATGCTGACTCGCAACTAGCAGCACTGCGGATCTGTATCATTACTACGCTACCTACTCCATTTGGCTTCAGCACTTCCCAGTTATCAATCCCAGAGCAGTTAGATGGAGACTGGGATAATTTGGCAAAGCATTCCCTGAGGTACCCTGCAAGCCCTTGCAGCAGCGTCCTGATTCCAGGCAGCAGAGCCTGAGCAGACATCTCTTGCTTGCACGTCTGCATCCCACAGAAATACGCTGCCTACTGATTTGTGGCTAGAGAGGAAGTTTCAAGGGAAAGCTCAAGCCAATGTCTGGAAGATAAACCTCCCTGGCAAGAGCCAAGCACGCAGCGCTGTGTTTTAATGGTGGGCCAGCCTGGTTCCCACAGCTGCCACTGTCTGCCACACACTGGCACCGGTTTAAACCACACCGTCACCACCACGGTGCGCAGCTGTGCAGCCACACCAATACCCCTTGTCGCAAGCACCCTACCATGGCCAAGGAGACCGGGGCTGATCCAGAAAGGGCCCATGGACGGGGAAGGGAAAGGCAGGAGATGCACAGACACACGTGCGCCAAAGAGCACAGAGGGAGCTGTGGTTAGGCAAGGAATGTGGCGCAGCTCAGCTAAGAGGACCAATGTTTATCACAGCCAATTTCTCCAGCGCGAAGCAGGCCTAGGAGATGCAGTTCTCTATCTTTTATGCCACAGCTATAAATAGGGTTTGATGTGAGGCTGCCATTATGTGACACGTGAGGAAAAACGTGGAAAAAAGAGGAAAAAAAGCCCCACACCACACATACACACCCCAAACCCAAACTGTGTTTCTCTGTAAGACCAGTGTTCAACAAGGACGTAATATAAAAAAAAACCCAAACAAAAACATGAGTAATATATTTTAAAAGTTGAGACAGTACACACACTGACAGTTCCTGCCCCTGTGCAGTAGAGATGCTGAGCAGGAGGATTCTGCACGTGGGCTCCGGGAACCAGCTGCTGGAGATCTTTCAAGAGGACTGGTCTTATCAAACTCTTCTCAACATTTTAGGGTTGCAGAACATACTTTGAAACCCACCAATAACTTCCCATGGAGCTGATATATAGGTTTTGCACTTCTTATAATATTTTTCTATGGCATGTGCTTTCTGCATTAACACTTTGCTGTACTCCAAGAAAACCCACAAGACAGTGTGATGTGCACCAAATATTCTTCAAAGCAGGGAAGTCTGTAAGTATGTTTGGTTTCTGCCTAACATGCTCACAAAAAAAAGGAAGGTGGCAGTTTACAGGGAAAGCTAATTCCTTTTGCTGGATTAACCAAAAGAGCTGGAAGGAAGACCACATTTTCACGATCCCCTCCTCACACCTTGGAAATACTACGCACATTCAGAACAACTACTTCCAAATGAAACAGCCCATTCCTCATAGAAATAGCCCAGTGGGAAACTGTAATCCTGTCACTTCAGAATAACAGAAAAGCCACATCACTTCCCTGAACTCAAAAGCTGCTATGCAATAGTCACAAGCAACTACAGCTTGTTCCACAGAAAGTACCAACATCTACCAGCTTCTGGCAAAGACAGCTTCTATTGGAGACTGAATTATTTCTCCCCTCTTTGTAACTAGGGAAAAGAGAATTCAAAAAAAAAAAAAAAAAAGTTACAGAAAGGAAATCAGTAGGGGTTATTGCTAAGTTTCAAAGCTGCAGCTGAGGCTATTCTGCTATGGTTTAAGGAGAGTTGCTGTTGCTGACCTCTGGCCAACACAACAGTATTTTTGGTAAGCGAGGGAAGCGGGGCTGCATTTCTTCTGACCCTTGCAGTTTCATAGCGAGCAGCCATTCCTGTGAATGTCAGTACATGAAGCTACATGAAGCCTCAGCTCTGCTCTCAGTTGGGGAATACAGCCTGTGCACAGCTGCCTTGCCTTCCTGCTCTGCCCACCGCTCGCTGCCTGGGGAAGCAGCCCTCCAGGAAGGTGGCTAGGGCTCCCCTCAGTTCAGGTGCAGAAATGAGATAGGGAAAGGGCACGACAAGGAGGAAGAAAGAGACCAAGACAACACCAGTCCCTCATGGCTCTCTATTGGAAACGCTCTGTCCTGTCTCCTTGCGAAAAGAGGGATCAGTGGGGAAGGGGCAGTGATGCTCAGGGCTGCATCCTCATCCTCTGTTGGAGCAGAGCCCTCCATGGGTCATGGCTCCTCAGCCTTGCCAGCTCCCCCCATCCCCAGACCAGCAGCACAGGTACGTTTCCTCCATTCCAGCATCTCTCAGCTAAATTGACTTTTTTTAGTTATTCCAACACCCCATTAGAGGTGATGAGTAAATCCCAAGAAGTGAAGGCCATCAGCAGTCCTCGCGATGGTCGTGGCCTCTTATCAAAACCATCGCATTTAGCAAGAAAGGAATTCAAAGAAGCAGTTAACTCTAAGAAACGAGCAGTGTCTGCAGCTAAAACTGGTTCAATATCACAATGAGAACTAGGATTTTAGAGAAGAGTCCTAAGCACTTAACCAACGCAAACCAGAGTACAGAGGCACAGGGGAGAGATCCTTAGCTCCTCAGAAGGGCCAGCTTCAGAAGATGCAAGGGGCCATTAAGTGGTACCAGTTACTGTGCCTTCAGAGGAAGGGGCGAGGGTCATAAAGCACAAATGCACCACAACCCTAAGTTTCATAACGGGGGATTTCCGACACACAAAATAAAGAAACTAGTCCCGAGAGTCAAAAGTGAAGAGAAAAAAAAAAAATTAAGTCATGAGAGGTTATTTAGGAAATTTTAAAGTAACAGAGCATGCAGACCTCCCACAGGATGGAGCAGAGATGCTATCTGGCTAAGACAACAGGCTCACAGAACAACACAAGGCACATCGCAGGTATTACAAGCTGTAGGTGCGACAGCTTGCAAGGGCCTCTGCCATGGATCAGAGGTACTGAACACACACAGCAAAACCACAGTCCCTGCCCAAATCTCTCTACAACTCCAATAATCCTTCAGAAGATGAAAAGCTACCTGGCAGAGCCGATATAAAGGAATACAAATAACTGACAGCAGGGACCAAAATTTAAATGAGGATGGCTGTCATGAAACCGGGACAGTAGGTGGCCAAGATAAACAAAGCAAAAACCAGAAAACAAATGGCATTTTCAGTTTATCAAAAACAGAAAACTTCTGGGGGAATCATTTAGTTGACTGGGATACCAGCAAGTGAGGATGAAGACACTGCATAAAAGCTACTCAAGCAAGCTGAAACTCTTTTTTTCTCCTTGCACGGGATGATGAGGAGGTTCCCCACTATTTAATGTTGTTTAACCTGAAGGGGGAAAAAGGGGCGCTCTATCAAAAGAGATGGGAAAAAGTGACACTAAAGCAGAAAGTCAGCTGGACACAGTGGACTATACCCAGAAATTTGGAAACAGCTGTTTGAGATGCAAAAAGAGATGCTCTGTCAATCAAATCAGCTGCCACTACCAATTGCCAGAGCGCTGCAAGTACTGTAAGGAACATTTTTTGACATGCGCTGCTAAGGCAGGAGCAGCACATGGCTACCTGACTGTGGGGTAAAGGCAATCCCCAGAGCTCCCCATCAGGAAACCTCCATGCCAGAAGCAAGTCAAAAAGTGATTTGCAGTATACAAAGTAAAGAGCCAGCAGCACCCCAGAACCTGTAAAGCAGATGGACAGAAGACAAGGAGCAGTCACGTCCTGGGGTGACAGGAGATGGAAAAGGGGTGTCCTGAGGAAACCAAAGCATTTCAGCCCCTGCACATCCAATCACCTCTCTGTCACCCTCCCAGCTGTTGCATCTTCCCCTTGGATTGACTCAGCCCGCTTTGCAGAGCATCCCATCCTGCTGCTTGACAGGCTGGTGGGTACAAGTAGGCCAAAGCCTTCCCCAGCTCAGGTGTGAGCAGTTCCCTTCCCCCTGCCCATGCAGATCTTCTCACATGGTCTGCAAACTGCCATTGCCCATGACATCTCAAACATCGAAGGTTTAACCTCGCCCCCTAGCAGACAGCTTCAAGCCTCAAGGCACTTAAATCTAGGCAGCCATCTGGAAAAGCAGCAAGCTCCCTCCATTGCCTCCCTGGGGCGACCAGTGACAAAATCAGTTCATTCTCTACAGGCCACAGAAGTTAATGGTCACCCAATATTCAGCAGGCTGGCAAGCACCAGGAGGTCAGGTGAGACTCTGCCTTGACAAATGCAAATGGATGCAGACTTGCAGGAAAACAAACTGGGTCTATATTTCAAGGAGCGATAAATTAAGTGGTGCAGCTGACTAATGAGCCGAGTAACTGTGCTGAGAATTCCGTTAAGGAAAGCTCTAGCTCCACATGCAAAAGCAGTCATTAAAAACCAAGAAGCAAATGTGAGGTTGCAAAATGGATGGGTGGGAACGTAACACTAATGTCACCACCTGAGATAACACGTTCAGTTCCAGTCACCTTAAATAAAAATAGACAGAGCTGAAACAAAGGGGATGGGCCTAAAGATGGGTGATAAGAAGTCATATGTAAGTGTTCAGACAGAGAGAGACTGGAGAAACTTCATGCTCAGTTTAGAGAGCAGACAGATACACGGGAATGCAAGAGAGAGATACAGCACAATCAGGCTGTTCTTTTTATGCTCTTTCATAAAACTAGAAGAGAGGAAGTTCAAAGGTGACCGAGATTGAAAAGTAACTAATTTTAAAACTCGTAAAAGGAAAACCTCCAATCACATAGACAATAAAATGCTGCTGCTGGGGAAAGTGAGAGTTGATCTGAGGAGTCTCATTTCTTTTCCACCAATGTCTCTGCTTTATCTCTCACCATCCTATGCTTTAGCAGATCTTTAGCAGACCTTAACTACAGAGATCCAGCAGCAAAGTGCTCGGTTTTTTTAGCATCTCCTTTTTAAGCCACCTCTTAACCACTGAAATTTTACATAAGACTAAGGGGAGCCCAGCACAAGGCATTAACGTCCTCTAGTCATGTAAAACTTAAGAAGCAAACAAAGGTATACAAAGTCACTATGAGGAATCAACTACGGACCTGCTGCAGAGTAGTTAAAGCAGCTCAGCCTATTTTTTCCTCATTTTTTGATGACTAAAAAGAACAGCACCTCTCACTTGGATGTGCTGACTTGAATATTGCTGTGCATCCTACACAAATAGCAGATTTCAGTGATTACTGCTAAAGCAGCTCAGAACCAGAAATGGCTGTGGCAATGAGTTAGACGTTCCCTCTGTCTCAGCGTCCCCTTGAGCAGAGCTCTTGGTCCATCATGTCACTTAGCCAGGCCTTGGAGGATGAACATAACTTCTAGCAAGGGAGGGCTGCAGAAGCAGTCCAGCTACGTGGTTCAGACTGCAACAACAGGCATGGAGATCTCTGACATTTTCCAACTGCTAATAATCACACTTATTTTCTTCCCTGACTGGCTTAGTAGCCTAAGTTGCCAAATCAACTTTGCTACTGAGGAAGTATGAAAGCAGACCCAAACTGTTTCTGAACTGCAGAATCACACACATACACACACAACGTCCCCTCCCCGCCCCCCCCCCCACCCCCCCCCCGTTGCACAAGTCACAATCTGAAGTCAAAATTTTTCTTCAGCATTTTCAGGGAGTGAGGGGGAGGACAAAAACTCTCTGCTTAGACAAAGGCAACTGAATGCTGCCAGCTTAACTCAATTTTGCCAGCCACAGCTCCAAAAGAGTAGATGTAAAGCTAAAGCAGCCTATTTGCAAACTTGATATCGGCATCATTTGATTGTTTCCCTTGTACTTTGCATGTGTTTGTGAACAAGCAGAGGCACAGAAAGTGCATGGGGAGCAGGAAGGGAGAAGGCAGAGAGAATGTGCATTATCAAAATACCTTGAGAGCAGTTCTTGGAAATGTGCAGCCTGCAAGCCTGTATCAGACACTCATTTCCTGTGAAGTGCACACAGGCCTTTTCATGTCTCCACTGAAGAGGACGAAAATAAGGGGGCAGCTCTAAAGTCTCCAAAGACAACACAAAACCAGCATTCAGCGATTTTACTAAAAGTGAATTAACATTTTTATACTATCAAATACCTATCAAAAAAAAGCAGAGATTCCCAGAATTTTAAAACCAGGACTTTCTGCACCTCTCATTTCTAAATTTTAACTTGAAATCTTGCACTTGGCTGGGTGGGGTAATAAATTTTATGCGAGTCATTTTGACCACTCATCAACACAAAGCCACCAAATCCTGCTACATCAAACACCACTGCATTTTTAAATTTTTTTATTTTTGGTAAGGGTTTGAGACCGATTTCAACAAAACAGTGAGCTAATAAATACCTTACTAAGGCAGAAGGCTGCAGGATATGCACAAATGCAAACCAGAGGAGCAGGCAGTAGGGAGGTACTCAGCTCTTGTACCATCTACATTTTCATTTACCAAAAGAGATGTGGATGCCCACCCTCTCAGGCTGTGAGCTTCCAGCAAGCATAACTAGCCGAGCTCTGCAGCGGTCTGGCATAATGGCTCAGGAACACACCACCTGCCTGCAGCTTTTAATTAATCTAACCACAGGGTCAACCTAACCCAAGTGATGCCATATTTAAGTACCAGCACCATCTGTTTACTGCTGACCAAATTAAGGTAGAGAAACCAGGAGAGAGAAGCCTGTGGATGGTAGGGGGAGATAGGGGTGGTGAGGAGCTGCAGGGAAAGACTCGGAGGAAAGAGCGAAACTCTAGTGGGGATGGAGAGAAAGAGGAGCAAGGGAAGAAACACAGCTCCAAAGGCACATTTTCTCCTTTGTTTCTCAGCAATGCAACCACAGTATTAGTGACAGCAAGTAAGAATTTACGCCACCCAGCTCCAGCTCTACCCTTGCGCAAACTGACCACCAACTTCACAGAAATCCCAGTTGGACTGAGGGTAAGAGGCACTGGCTGCATGTTTGAAGCTGTCATCTAGAAAATGAATTTGGTCCTCTCCAGGCAGGCATGGCTGAGACAGGGACACACACCCAGGAGGATCTGCAGAAGCTCAGCCGTTCCCTGGTGCTCCTCTATGGGATCCTCTTCTTGGGATCCCAGCACAGTTTAACTGTGCCTTCCAATGCAATCTTGCAATGCAAGCCCTGTGCTGCCTCTCAGCCCCATTACATTTAAATAAGTGACAAGCAAGCCAGGTTATTGAAGGACATACAACATACTGAATGATAACAAGGAGCACAGAAATAACAAAGGCCTAGATCCCAGTCTAGCTCATGAAAGGATGGGAATCTGTGTGGGAGGCTGGCATCCCAGTAATCCCAAGGGTTTGTGCCCAAGAGCCTTCCACTCTGGAAGGGGCAGGAATCTGCACTTCAACAACTACATTTTAAACCACATAGCCAGCAGAATCACTCATGAACACAGAAACAAAGCCCGGCTTCATCTGCAGCAACTGGCCACATCTCGTTGTAACTTGATTTAACCAAGACCAACATTATGTGATAATAGAGCCTCAGTCCCACAAACTTCTGTGCATGTGCATAATTTTTAAGCACATGACCCTAGCCCTGCTGTGACTGAATGGGCTATTTGATGTTCACGCAGCATCCGAACTGCAGTCGAAATTGTTTGGAGAAAGAAGATATGCCTGCATATCCTGTTAAGGGCACAGTCAATAGAGAAACATCAGGAAACTAGTTATTTTTGATCCCACCCCATTTTACCGAGTTGAGAGCCTGGTAAACATGTGACTGGGTTTTTCATTTGAGTTCTCTGAGAGCTGCAAGGACTAGAACTTGGAAATGGCAGCGTCTGGACCACACAGTCCTAAATAGCAGCTTGCTAACAATACTCTTTACCCTCAACTTTCCAGAACAATGGTCAAGCCACATCCCCCTCCTTCACCCATGCAGGGGAAGAAAAAAGCCAGGGACATTCATTTAACATTCCTGAGTTCCCCTCAGTTACCTCCAGGGTTCGTCCAGATCCTGTTTCCAAGATTCTACTAAGCAGGAAGGAATACACACTTAAATTAATTTATAAAAAAAAAAAGATCCTAAGAGTAGCACGAGTTGAGGTTTTAGGTGGTAATTATTCCAAAATTCTCAGTAAGAGTGTGTGTGTGTTTGTGGGAAAGAGTGAGTAGCAGATCCTACATGGCTGTGAGCACCATGACTCAGATCGCACGAAGGAGGTTTTAGCGATAACCTTTGCCGATGAGGCTTTTCACGGGCACGCAGCACTCATCTTCTGAGAAAAGGCAGGTGTGAGTCTGCGTTCTGACTGTGCCGGGTCTGGAGGATGGCGAGTTCCTCTGCCTTTCAAGGGCAACCCCAGCCAGCACACTCCGAGTTCACGGTCATTCCGTTTCCCCATAACGCTTCGATTCTGGCAGGCTGCTCGCTTTTCCAGCTAAGACTGAGCGTAACACCCCGCGCTCTGCTGCTCCGGTGGTTCATGTGAAGGGAAGAAGTGGCGTGAAGACCAAGTGACCCACTCCCCGCACAGCTCTTTGCCTACGAACCCACCTGGAACATGACCCACAAGTTTCACTTTTAGACGAGCATCTCTCTGACCTGATGTTGTGCGGAACACCTTGACGGCAGGACAAGCCCCACGGAGCCCCCCAGGCTGCTCCAACCACTCCCCCATCACCCCAGCGCGGCACATGGCTCCCTTCAGGGCCGGCAGCGAGCTGCCGGCACACCAAATCCTCTCCTCTACCCCTTCCCGAGCAACAAAACGCTCCCTCTTCCCCAGTCGGCGACAGCCCCAACGCCCCCCGGAATCAAAGCGGCGGGGGGGCTTCATCCCCCGGCTCCCGACACTCCGAGAAGCCGAGGGAGGGCCAGAGGAGACAGAAAAACAATACCCCCACACCCCACACATCCCCAAAAAAGCCGCTTTCCGTTAACGCCGCACAACTTACTCTCGGCACCTCCGGGGCCGCGGGCGGGCGGCGCTGCCGCCGGTGCGAGCGAGCGCTCAGTGCCGGAGAGACAACGGCGCTACCCGCCCCGGCCCCGCCGCCCCTCCGCCGCTCTCCCGCCCCGAGGCAGTCCCGCTCCCTGCCGCCCGCCGCGCTCCGCATCCCCCCCCCGGCCTCTCAACTCACGAAGGGGCCGGTGCGCGGCTTACCCGGGCTGTCCGCCGAGCCCTCCTCGGCCGTGGGGCGGGCGGGCGCCGCGGCGGCGGCTTCGGCTGCGGGGAGCGGAGCGGCGCGGACGAGAGGGGAGAGAAGGGGAGGAAACCCCCCAAGTGTTTCTTTTCAGAGGAAGGAGCCACGGGGGAGGGGAAGGGGAGGGGTTTCTCCCTCCTCCACCACCCCGTCTTTCCACGGCGTGGCTCTCGCAAGGGGGAAAAAAAAAAAAAAAAAAAGTAAAGAAGAAAAAAGGTTGGGCTTTTTTTTTTTTAAAAAAAAAAAAAAAAGTTGGACGGATTGGAGGGGGAAGAGAGAAAAAGAAAAATAAATGCGACTGCGAAAGCCCCGCCGCTGCAGCCTGGCAGAGAAACACCACCGCAGCATCCACCGCCCCCCGGGACCCGCCGGAGCCACGCGTCGGGTGCGCCCCGACGGCGGCAGCGGGGGACAGGGTTCTCCCCCTCCTCCCTACCGTCTGCTGCTCTCCAACGCTGGGCGGGAGCATCCGAGCTCGCATGCACCGGGGAGAGGGTGATATGCCCCGGGCTTGGGCAGCAGAGCTGTAAAACACTGGGGAGGGGGGTGTGCGCAGGGCCGGGACAGCAGAGCCAGCAGACGAGGGCCCTTCACATCAGCGGAAAACGGGGAGGCTGTTCCGGCCTTTCCCTTCACTGCCAGTTCTTCCAGCTCCTCTCGGGCACAGCGGGAGTCCCCAGAAGGGTACCGGGCACCCTGGCAGCGCAGCGTGTGTGGCAACATAACACACGGTTGAGGAACGTTCCTCAAAACACGTGGTGTTGCCTTGGTGGGTCAAATTAAAATACTGGAAATCACGGGAAAAAATGGGAAAATGCACAAAAAAATTATGATGTAAAATATCAACAGTTCAGCACGTGGTACATACTGTAAACACATCGCTGCTCAAAGAGAATAGATGTAATAGGAGAAAAGATAAACTTCAGAATTCAGTACAAAGCCCACAGTTAAAGGCCTAGCCTGCTATTAGGCTATGACTCGATTGCACCATCGGAGCTCTCATTCACCTATGTACTTTCTCCAGATCCCACCAAGCTTGCTGCATATGCCAGGTGAACTGCCCTGTTAAATAATCTGTATGCAAACACTGAACACTGCTGTGCTCTGGCTGCTCTGCACCAGTGGAGTGATGCAAACCAGCTGTCAGTCCGGGTTGAGCAGCTGACTTCTGAGTTTTACAGCTGCTTTGCACTGCTAGGGAGCATGAAGCAGTCAGAAACATAGCACTGAATCTCATCTGCAGCCTTGCCAGAAGTTCCACTGAGTATTGAGACATCAGTCTTTGTTTTTTCTTTCAACCGAGCATGAAGATGCTGCTGACCACAGAAGAATTTCTGAACTTCCATAAGAGTCTGGGCAAAGTCCTTAATGCTTTTCCAGGGAGGCTTCAGTGGGAGGACCTGCTGCTGGAGCCCTAAATCACAGCAGAGATGAAGTGCTCATCTGTTCCATTTTTGGTTTCCAAGTAGGCTTGTCACACTTTTCTTAGTATTTTTTGGATGGTAGCTTCAAAAATACCCTGTGGTTTGCTTTACAGTTGCCCAGCAGGGAGTCCGTTTCCATCTGTGGATATTTGTAGCATTTATGGGTGACTTCATAGACTCTGCCAGCCACCTTGCCTTAACATTAAATGGTCTACTCCAATTCTGCCTTTTATTCTTCCTCTTCCTCTTTGCTTGTGAAAAGTAACGACCAGCCTCACTGCTTGGAGACAGATTGTGGGTCTCACTCCTCTCTCATCCAGTTGAAACCGTGACCTCACAGTAGTTACAGCTGAAGCATGTTGCAGCAATCCTTTTCAGCAAGAAAAGCTGGTGAGACATGTCACAATGACACCATTGACCACAATTTTCCAAAGCCAAACTGTGTTCAGGATCGAGGTACCTCTGAGGTGGCATCATTATAGGTGGAAAACAGAAGGATGCTGAAGTACCCTGTGACACAAAAGAAGACATGTCAAGCAAACCATGCTCAAGAATCAGCTTCGCTAGTGCTGCGTTTCTTTCCTGCTAGCCTGAAAACAAGCTTGGATGTGTTTAAGGTGAAGAACAAACTCTGCCTTTAAGTGAGTTTCCTTAAGGAAAAAAAACACAAGCACATTCCCTAGAACCCAGAGACTTTCCACACTCTCACTGCTGCATTGATGCTTTTTTTTCCCTACTGCCTTCAGTACACTGGTACCCACCTAAAAGGCTCTGTGTAATGACAGTGAGGATGCAGGCAGGCTAATGGTCCTGCCATGAGCAACTCACTTTGAACACTGCGCACTGGTGCATCTCTGGAGAAAGCTGGATCGATACATCCTAAAGGATCTTTAGACAGAATTTCTGAGATGCTCAGGATGATGATGACACCGTGGAGAGGAACAGCTCCTGAGAAGTGGCCGGGATTTGTTCTTAGGATTTACTAGTTTTATCCTACCGCTCATTTTTTCCTCAGTGTAAGGATATGAATACCCTCACTATCCCTGATACCAGAGCTTTAAAAAACATTAAACATGAAAGCATTAATTGATAGTGCTCCTGACAGAATGACCCATTTCCAGAGAGTTTTGTCTGAAGTCCAGCTGCTGAGGGCAATAGGTCTGAGTTCACTCTACCTTTGGATCGTAGTTCTGCTTTGTGGCAGTTCTCTGCTTGTTCTTCATCAACCCCCAAGTCTTTGGTAAGTTCAAAGATGTTGATATCCAACAGCCCAAGAGCCAGTAACACCCTAACAGCTTTGCTTTTTCTCAGTGTGCAGATTCCTTAAGGCCTGCACAAGGTAGAAAGACCCACAAGCTGCCTATTTGCCCCTGCCAGTTTGGGAGGGGTGGGAAGAAGAAAGGTATTTTGGGGTAGGTGACTGCAAACTGCAGATGGTTTTCTGGGAAAGCAAAAGGCATGAAGGCTAGATTTAGGTTAGATGTAAGGAAAAAGTTTTTCAATATGAGGGTGGTGGATCACTGGAACAGTTTGCCCAGGGAGGTAGTGGAGGCCCCATCCCTGCAGACATTCAAGGTCAGGCTTGATGGGGCTCTGAGCAACCTGACCTAGTAAAGATGTTCCTGCTCACTGGAGGGGGGTTGGACAAGATGACCCTTGAGGGTCCCTTCCAACCCAATACATTCTATGATTCTATGTATTGCCCCACAGGAAAGGAGAAATACAGTGAGTGAAAAGAACTGAGGTAGAGAGAATGAAGCACTGAAAATCTGCAGAAGAAAGGAGGAGACGTACAGAAAAGTGAAAGGAGAACATAGAGAGCACAGGGATGGGAAAATGGGTGAACATGTTAGATGTGCCAGTACTGCTTTGCCCTCCAGCCAGCAAACCAGTGAGTAGAAGCTCAGCTGGGGCTGGAGCATCATCCAGATGATGAATGAATGATTATTTAGGGGCTCAATGCCTTACTGGGCTCACAGCCAGATCCAAATGTGCTGTCACCCAACGGTGTGCAGACTGGTTTTGTGGATGGGATGAGAGTGGGAGGTGAAACACACTGCATTTAGTCTGCCTGGCAATGGAGCAATCCAAGTGGCCCAGACGTAACCTGGGGGGTTCCTGCCAGGTAATCAAATGCGAAGGAAAGGGAGAGAAGAAAACCCAGGGCAGGCCTGGATACCCTGGCATGAGAGATGACACAGGCAGTGCCTGAGATTTGGTACAGAGAGGAGGTTGGAAGGAAGCTTTGGGGGGTGGGTAGGAAATGACTGCTATGATCTCCTGATGTGCTGCAAGTCCACCCTGCAAACAGGATAAAATGCACAACCTTTTATGGCATACAGTCTTAGGTGGTTTTCCCTTTTGACCCTTCTTACCCTTTCTAGGTGGTCCCTCTTGTAACTTTCTAAAAACCTGCTTTTAGGAGATGCTTACAGTGAAGAATTCAGAAGAGGAAGAAAAAAAACCCCAAAACAACACAAAAAGAGAAATCCAGGACAAAATCAACACGCAAAAATCCCCCAGCCCCCTTCCTCACCTTCCCCCGGAAAAAAAAACAAAACAACCCACAAACAAAACCACCTTTCTGTGGTTTAGAGCAAGTAGAGGCTGTATTAGTTCAACTCTGATGAGAAAAGTTAACACAGCTAGTGGCCCCTTTGTGTGGAGCAGTGGGCAGGCCCCTCCTTCCCCTCTGAGAGCAGGGCTCTTCTCAGTAAAGAAGAGAAACTGCTTTCCAGGAAAGTGAAGGTACAGGGGCTGCCCAGAGCGGAGTGACCTAGCGCAGCTGCGGGCAGCTGTGCGCCACAGCTTGCAGGCTGCCAACCTCCAGCACAGCGCTGGTGTGCTCCTGTACCGAGCGATGCTGTGTGTTGCAGCAGGCAAGAGTGCTCGGCATGGGCAGTCTCAAGGGTTGGGAGCCATAACCAGTGGTGCAATGGGCACCCTGCACACTGCTGCCGATGTGCCTTCATTCCAGTCTGCAACGCCCTTTGCTGTTCTGGCTTTCTGAAAAACCCGAGATTAAAATGTACCTGATCTTCTGCTTTAGGCTTTTATAATACGCAGAAAATTATTTCTCTGAGGAGGCAGGTCTAGCAAGTCTAATGTATGTTCATTATTGCCAAACTCCCGAGGCAGAGGAGGGTCAAAAAGAGAGGGCAGTTCGCACTTGTTGCCAGTGCGGTTACGGCTCCGTACACACCCCTGGTTCGTCTGAGGAAGACGCAGCAGCCAGTGACCTTCTAGGTTTTCAAAGAAAGCACCAGGCTGCAAAGCCTGGAAGGTATTTAGGTCAGATTTAAGCAGCTGCAGACAAAACAAACAACCTTTTATAACTGTATAGCAAACCGCTCCCTCATCTCTGAATCTGGCCTATATGTTGAACACCCTAGAGCAGTAACAGAGGATGACCTGGGACGGGGGCAAGGAGGTACCAGCCTGCTGCACGAATGGATGTAGGTATGAACTCCCTGAGGCTCTGTGGACTCCTAAATCTGTGACCACCTCAGCTAACTCCTAACATTGCTGCCTACCAGATATGAGGGGAGAAGCTCAGTTAAGGATTTCATTCTGCCCAAGGCCTATTGCTCCTCCATGTTATCCCACATTTTCAGGCCGCATTCATGGAGTGCTGTCCAAAAGTGGTGGACTTTACCTGGAACATCCCTGCTCTTGCTTCCCCCAATTTGTTCCCCCATTGTTTCAAACCGGGACACCCATGCTGAGATGGCAGGTGATGCTGAACCCCACTCACAGAAGCCAGGCACCAAGTTTTGACCTATGCCCACTTGCTTTAGGGTTTTTCCCAAAAGAAGCAAAAACAGATGCGAGAGGCCACCCCAACAGAGTGCAGGCAGTGATCCAAGACAGACTCCATAGGAGAAAGGTCCTAAATCACTGCTGGACCTAGAAGCAGCAGCTTTCTCAGCTGAGTAAACTGAGCCTCTAAATGAAGAAAAGAACCCATAGAAGGTGAGAAGGAGTATAGCTACAGGCTATAATTTTGGGAGTGGCTGTAGCAGAAGCACTGCAGGCTGGTACCATCATCTGACAGAAGTGACTGTTGCACTAGACTAATTTCCAGACTGGTCTGCTTTCCTGATGATCACAGGACAAAGGACCCTGTCACATTAATCACTGTTGCTTTGTTAAACATCTTATCTTGATTCAAATACTGCCAATGGCTGGAAAGCTGCCACCACCCTAAGTAAACTGCTCAAGTATTTAACTACTTTCTCCATTATAAAATGTATACCTCATCCCTAGACTGTTTTTTCTTGTACCATTGTTGGGCAAAGCAGCAAAAATTTAATCCTACAAAGGTATATTTAGGCTTTGATCATATCAGTCCTAAGCAACCCTTCTCCACAAGATGTCTTCCAGCCCCTTAAAAAGCTCCTCAGAGCTCTCGCAGAAAGCCTCTCCAACTTGTTAACTTCCTCCTTGAATCACAGATGTCAAAAGTGGGAATTCTTTTACACCAGTAATCGCATCCATGGAATTAGCAGACACAGTATAATCCCCTGCAATACATCTCATTACACCTGCTCCGCATTACCTGCTTACACATCCGAGGATGGAATTAGCCTTTCTGACTGCAGCGTTACACTGGGAGCTCACATTCAGCTGCTCCTACACTGTGAGTCAAGCCTTCACCAGCATCGCTTCTTCCACGGACAGATCTGCCAGACCAGAAGTGTGGCTCACATTGAGTAACTTACCATTGGGCCCTTTCAAAATCACACATTACGTGCTTATACCAACTTTAACATTTTCACACTTGGTAGTTAGTCAATTTTCAATCATATTGCTACAAAATTTGGTAATTTGGTATCATTCCAGTTTAAAAAAAATCAAAACACAGTGAAAGACTGTATCATATTCCTTGCTGGAGTTCTATTATATCAAAAGCTTTTACATTTATCAGCTGTGAGAAACAAGCTCACAAGGTTTTTATAAAATTTATTTGGGGACAAAGTCAGTGGAGCAAAAGAACAGCGCTGGGTGCATGACAAAAAGTCAGAGGCTCTTGAGCTAAAATTTCATGAGTTACTTTATTTTTTACATTTACAAAAAGGTGGAAAAGTTTATTAAGGTCAGGGAGTTCTAATACTGGAGCCTTTATCAGCTTCTCTTTGATTTCTTTGAACTTCCTTTGTTCATTTTTTGTCTAGGTTATTTCAGTTTTGGTAGTTAATTTTTCATACAAAACCCTCACTGCCTGGGTGTAACCTTTTATCCACAGCCTACAATACCCTACACTAAGCTTAAAAATCGTTTAACTTCCTTTTTGGTTCTGGGCATAGGTAGAGATATTATTTCTTCTACCCTATCAGGGCTGATCCTATTTTTCCTTCAGTAATAAGATGTTTAAAATATTTAATTTCTTTCTGCACAAATTGTAATTTTTCCTTAGATACCCTTAGTCCTTTTTCTCCCAAAAAATTGAATTCTATTGAGGTGTCTTGGACTTTTGTCTCTTCAGGTCTGGATATTAGGAGGTCATCTATGTATTGTAAAATTTGGATTCCCTGAGGTGGGTAAAATAGCTGCAGCAGCTCCTCCAAGGCTTGCCCAATCAAATTAGGTGCTGCTGTAAACCCCTGAGGTAGTTTGGTCCAGCGTAACTGTCTTTTTCTGCCTGTCTCGGGATCTTCCCATTCAAATGCAAATAAATCCCCGCTCTTTTCTGCTAGCGGGCAGGCCCAAAAGGCATTTTTGAGGTCTATTACACTGAACTATGCATGATCATGGGGAATTTTACTTAGTATGGTATATGGGTTTGAAACCACAGGGTACTGAGTTCGAATTCTCTTATTTACTTCTCTTAAGTCCTGAATCAATCTATAGGTTCCATTATAAGGCGACATGCAAGGTTCTAAAGTTCTTTATTTTTTATTAAAGCCTCAATTACTGGTTTCAACCCCTCTTTGCCTTTTTGAGATATATTATATTGCTTGATTCTTATGGGTTGTTTATCGTCGTTCAAAGTGACCTGGATAGGGGGTATGTCTAAATTTTCTTGATTACCTTCTTTGGCCCATACTTTTTGCATTATTTTGTCTTCATCTTTTACTTTTAACTCTAATACTTTTGCTATCATTTTTTTTGTTCGGGTATTACTCCAATTCCTAGTTTAGTTTGCAGATCTCTCCCCAGAAGGTTACATCTTGCTTCTGGGACTAATAGTAAATCTCAAACTTCATATTGTTTTTTTTTTCTTGGACTAATACATCTTTAACTAGTGGGACCGAAAATCCTTCTCCTTTTGTTCTTGTAACTCTATTTTGCCCTTTTTTACATCCTAGGGGTATTTTGGTAATGCATCTTTTTTTTGTTCTGATGTCCGCTAAGAATACATATTCTTCTTCCTGGGGGCCTAATTTTAAATTTATCAAGGGCTCTTCTCTGAAGTTATCCCCCAGGACCCTAGGAAACAGAGCCCCTGACACCCCAAATCACCATTTAATTTTTCTTGTTGAGCTTTTTTGAAGACTCTTAAGTCTTGGGCTTGCTTTCAGCATTCTCTTTTAAAGTGGCCCCTTTTTCACAATAGTAATTTTCACTACTTTCAATTTCTTTGCCTCCCCCACTTTTTCTCATTTCTGTCCTCCCTCTCGGATTGGTCTTATATTTGTTTCTGGAAGGATTTCGACTTTTGTGTTTGACTGCTTTTTGTGTGGCTACCATTATTTTAGTTTTTGTTTTGATTTTCTCTTTATCTCTTCTAACATATACTTTTTGTGCTTCCCTCAAAAGATTATTTAATTCTCTATCATGTCAATCTTCTAACTTTTCTAATTTCCTCTTTATGTCTGGCCAGGCATGTGTTACAAAATTTACTTATAATAATTCCTGGCCAGTCTCACTTGCCGGATCTATTCCTGAGAATTGCTGAATGTTTTGTCTTAACCTCTCCAACCATTCAATAGGGGTCTCCTTTTTTCTTCTGTTGACTATTAATGGCTTTACTTGCATTCTGTACCTGGGGGGCAGAGCAGCTTCTCTTATTCCCCTAACTATCAACTTACAATAATCCTCCATATTTCTTCTCCCTTCTTGTTAATTTTGATTCCATTGGGGCATAGTAATTGGCAGTTTCTGATCACCCGGGACTCCTTGCTGATTTTCTCTTTCCCATATTCTCATCCCTGCCGCTCTTATCATTTGTCTCTCTTCAAATGAAAACAAAATGCTCAGAATTGATTGCAGTTCTCCCCAGGTATAAATATTGGGTCCTAAGGACTGGTTAAATTGCTCCGATAGCCCTACCGGATCCTCTAATAATTGTCGCATATCCTTTTTAAATCCCCGTATTTCCCCACTAGTAAGGGGGGCATTTACAAAACCTACCCCTCCGGGGATTCCTGGCATAGGGACCTCTCTTAAGGGGTAAGCATGAATTTCAGCTGTATCTTCTCCTACCCCTTGGGTTTCATCTTGCCTTTCTTTGGTTCTCCCCCTCCCCCTAGATCTAGTTTGCGGTCGTGCCAGACTGGATGATGATTCTTCTGCAAGATTAGTGTTATATGGAGGAGGTGCGGGGGTAGGTGTTCTAAGGGGTCCCACTTTTCTTTCTCTCGTGGTTTTTCTTTTTTTTTCCTGTTTTACCCTAAATATCCAAACCTCTCCCTTCCAGCACTTGGCATAATCACCTGCTTCTTGACTGAAGGGGTTGGCTTTTGTTGTGTTTGGGGGTTTTTTTATGAATAAATTTAAAGCCTGGTAAATCCAGTCTTCATAAGATCCATATTTGGATCTTGCTCCCCTCTGTTCCTTTCCTGGGACCTGGCTTACCCGCCCCTTGTCCCATAGTTAAGCATTCCCCCTAAAGGACTGTCCGGCAGAATGTTTGAAATCTTGCTCTCCTTTTTCCTGGGACTTAACTTACTCGCCCCCTGTCCTATGGTTGCCGGATGAGTAGTTCCCAGGGGAGTCAATCACACAGACCTCCGTTCGCTTTGTCCCTTCACCGGCGGAGTCCCTTGCGGGATTTCAGAACTGCAGTTAGAAGGACTCCGCACTCACTTCGCAGCCAGGCTGCGTCTCACACACACTCTTTCAACTCCCCCAATCCCAACCACCCAAATAGTACTTACAGTCCGTCTCTTTTCGTATTCGGGTCTTGTGCACAATGTTGCCGCGGTTTTGTCTCCAAAAAGAGCGATCCCCTCTTTTGGTCCACAAGTCCCCTGCCGCGGTCGTTACTGTCAGCTTTCAATGGTGCCAGAGGGAGTCGAAGAGACCGCAGAAATGTGTAGGGTGCGCCTTCCGTTCAGGACCCTCTAGCCCCACATTGGCGAGGTTTCGAGTATCCCAGACGAGCCCCCAGTTGTGAGAAACAAGCTCACAAAGTTTTTATAAAATTTATTTGGGGACAAAGTCAGTGGAGCAAAAGAACAGCACTGGGCGCATGACAAAAAGTCAGAACTTTTACAAAGTTAACTTGGTACTTACACATTTGCTAACAATTCAGGGGGGGGAAAAGGAGGGGAAGGTATAGCACGGTTCAGGGGAAAAAAAGGGGGGGTGGTCATCTTTGCTGTCTTTGTTAAGCTCGAAAGTTTCTTATCTTGGTCTTCTGAGTCCTTCAGGAGGTGCCAGCCGCATCTGGGATTTCTGCGGGAACCTCCCTATTGAGGCAGGTTTACATCTATCACCCAAAGCAGCCATAAAGATAAGGCCAGAGTCTGGTTTTCACGCCTCTGCAATCAAAGCTTAACAAACTACAAAGGAGATTTACACATGTATTCACAAACTAATGTATCTACAAACTAGCTACAGTAGAAGATATTCACAGACTAGCTGCAGCAGGAGATAACAAAGTACATGTTTCAGTATAAAATACAAAGAAGAATATAAAATTGCATGCTTCGTTCCTTTCAAGCTTATCAACTTTAATAGTTATGCCTACAAGCGATTTTTGGTCATTTGAGAAAGCAAAATTAATAACCTAAGTGCTTTTTTCTCACATCAGCCAAATCCATAACCCAAAAATAATCCAAGAGTTACCAAGCAGTTTTATGGATACTTTTCCATAAACGCATGAGACGTGGCATTAACTAGAGCTCTTCCCTTGTTTTTAAATTATCCTTGCATGTGCCATTTCCTTATTCCGTCTGAGGTTAGTAAGTAGCTGGTAGCCTGTAATTACCAGTGTCGTATTACTTCTGTCGTATTACTATTATTTTGTCTCAGCCTATGGGGAATCTTCCAGATTTTCCCAAGTGAAAGAAGGTTAAGTCTAGACAAGATCTGGAGAGAAGCTCCTCTCCTTTCCCTGGTGTTTCACACATTGAAATAGGTGCTTTCTCTAATGGTGTGTATGGGTTTTGTAGAGACATGGAGAGTAGCTTGCCTCGCTAGTTAAGCAAAACAGGCCCAGGGGATGGGAACCAGCAGAGACTCCTGCATCTGTCCCAAATATAAAAGGCTTTCTGCTTAAGGAGGAAATGGAAAGCTGAGACAGGAAAGAGTTTATTTGTATGATGGGTGCTCATATATAATTTATATGCAATAAATGTTTCTAGCTATTTCATTAGTTGCAAATAAAGTGATACAAATGTCCACCACTTGCAGCTGATGCATGGTGGGTGCCTGGGGCTGCTTCCAGCTGAACAGCAGTGGTTCACGTGGGGATGATTTAACACTCCAGCAGCCATACTATCCAAATTCTGCTACAGGTTAATCCCTGGAGCAGATGCATGCCACTTTTTCAAGCAGTCATAGCTTGGCTTATCAACTTAAACTGCCAAAGATTTCCATTTAAACTATCACATTGGCCCCAGACTGTGATGGGTAAAGAGCCAGCGTCTATTTGTCTCTCCCATGGTCTGCACGGCTGGAGAAATCTGGGACAAGGAGCGCAACAGGCACATGCCTGGGAGCAAAGGGAGAGAAACCAATTTAAGACATCACAGTATTTTTTTAATTTAATGTGTCAGCCACTCTTTCAGGATCAGAAGCTCATTCACACCAGTGAAATTCAACAGGAAGTTGGGAAAACTGAAGGAAAAATACCCCACATGAGGTAGCTGGATGGGTCTACAGCTGTTGAGCAGAGCACAGGGTGACAGAACCTCTTGGCCTGTGGGATGTTCATATCCTACCTCAACTCCTCCTACATGGGCAGCTCATTTAAACCCTTGTGACTCCCTGAGACCATCTCTGAGGCAAGCAAGGGTTGTGGACAGAGATGTCCACTGGGAAATATCCACATGGTGTAGCTCTGTGGTTCAGCCCCTCATTGAGGCCTCTCCTTCTCATAAGTCCCATTCTCCTTCCAGAACAAGTCAAATTAGGGGACAAGATCCTTACCTCCACAACCTTGTGCAGAAGGCAGGGATGAGAGGACAGCTTTCCTCACACATGGGGACACCAAGCATTGAACATGACAAATGGCAGGAGACCCATTAAGGATCCATGCACTGGAGAGGTAGGGGCTTCCCTGTGGTCACTAAGTGCCTCTCTGCTTCCACTGACCTCACCATGGGCTGCCCAAGCAGTACCCACACCCAATACCAACAGCTCTGCACTCACCAGATTTCCCCCTTCTCCTTGCAGGGATTCTTCCCTTGCTCAGGGCTGCTGCAGCAGAGGAGGAGCTGATCCCTGTCCCAGAGCATGAACTGCTTTGCGGGCCCCAACAGCACCACAGATCTGCCTGCAAACCCAAAGCCTGGGAGCCAGCATGCTGGGGCTGGTTACATGATACATTTTGCCATGTGATCACTTTTATTTTCCTGTCCACTACAGATTGCAGCATATGCTCACAATGTGGGGCTTTATACAGAGGTATATCCTCTAAATATCCTCTGAAAGAAATCAGTTAAACTAGCAATAGCATGCATTTTTACTCGTATAACTGCACAAGAGAGTTTGGGGTACAGAGCTATTACTAATAAATCACCATAAATAGATCAATATGTCAGTACTTCAGTGCTTGAATCTAAGCATCTACAGGGAATTTGTCCCTTGCTAGCAATCAGTCTGCTGTACTTAAAGCTTCCTCACCAGATAGACAGCTAGCACAAACTGATCAATGCTGTTGCAAGTCAGCGGAACGTAACAGCTTTGCATATCGCAATGTTCACCCTTGCAAGTCTCCTCCTCCTTTGCAAAGACACAGAGGTTAAATTATCCTTTGCTAAGTACATGGGATATCTCAAACTAACTCCCAGTTCTTGAGCAAGACCAGCCTTTCTTCCACCAGCCCAGCCCAGCCAACACCCCAGCACCTTGCCAGGTGGAGTCTTAATTTGGTCCTCTGCAGGCAGCAACTCCACTGCAGTAGCTTGCAGCACTTCTTAGAAGTTGTGGTGGTTTAGACCCTGCCGAGACCTGAGACCACGTGGTCGCTGCCCATCCCCCACCCTCGGATGGGGATGGGACAGGGAGTAAAATACAAACCCCCAGGCTGAGATAAGGAAGATTTAATACAACAGTGTAACAACAACAACCCGAACAACAACAATAACAGTGATAACAATGTACAGAGCAAGAGATGTACTGCACGGACGCAGCACGAGGGTACCGAGCAGGACAAAATCCGCTCCCCCACTCCCCGTCTGGGCACCTGGACATGATGCATGGTATTGAATAACCCGACTCCAGTTCCCTCCCACCTGCTCGGGAAAATTAACCCCATCCTAGCTGAACTAGGACATAATCCACCCCTTATTCTATACCATCTACATCATGCCCAGCAGTCATTTAACAATCAGCAAAAAAATACAATATAATTCACAGTATATTTTCACCCAAAATCAAGTCCCCTTGTGGTACACATTGGACCTTTCCAGCCTCCCGCATCACCCACCAGGGGCACTTAGGTCCTTGAGCAAAAGCAATCCCGTGGGTGGGTTTGCCTTTGCCTGGCGCAGGACTAACCCAGACCATTGTTCCCAATACATCCCTCATGCGCACTACAGGGACTTTATCCCCCTCTACTTTACATGGAAGTTTTGACTGAGCGGGGCCAGCTTGATTGGCAGATCCTCTTGTGTTGACTAACCAGGTGGCCTTTGCCAGATGTGTGTCCCAGTGTTTGAAGGTTCCACCTCCCATTGCTTTCAATGTAGTTTTTAGCAGTCCATTATAGCATTCAATTTTTCCAGAGGCTGGTGCGTGGTAGGGGATGTGGCAGACCCACTCGATGCCGTGTTCTTCTGCCCAGGTGTCTGTGAGGTTGTTTCGGAAGTGAGTCCCGTTGTCCAACTCAATTCTCTCTGGGGTGCCGTGTCACCACAGGACTTGCTTCTTAAGGCCCACGATGGTGTTCCGGGCGGTGGCGTGGGGCACTGGATACTTTTCCAGCCATCCAGTGGTTGCTTCCACCATTGTGTGCACGTGACGCTTGCCTTGGCGGTTCTGTGGCAGTGTGATGTAGTCGATCTGCCAGGCCTCTCCGTATTTATATTTCAGCCATCGTTCTCCATTCCGCTGGGGCTTTACCCACTTGGCTTGTTTGATTGCAGCACACGTTTCACATTCGTGGATGACCTCTGCGATGGTGTCAATGGTGAGGTCCAACCCTCAGTCTCAAGCCCACCTGTATGTTGCACCTCTACCTTGGTGGCCTGAGGTCTCATGGGCCCATCAGGCTATGAACAATTCACCTTTACGCTGCCAGTCCAAATCCACCTGAGCCACTCTGATCTTAGCAGCCTGGTCCGCCTGCTGGTTGTTTTGATGCTTATCAGTGACCCGACTTTTGGGCATGTGGGCATCCACATGGCGCACTTTCACGACGAGGTTCTCCACCCGACCTGCAATATCCTGCCATACTTCAGCGGCCCAGATGGGTTTACCTCTGCCTTGCCAGTTGCTCTGTTTCCACTGCTGCAACCACCCCCACAGGGCATTTGCCACCACCCATGAGTCACTATAGAGACAGAGCTTCGGCCACTTTTCTCGCTCAGCGATATCCAAAGCCAGCTGGGTGGCTTTCACCTCTGCAAACTGGCTCGATTCACCTTGCCCCTCAGCAGCTTCAGTGACTCGTCGTGTGGGACTCCACACAGCAGCCTTCCATTGCCGATGCTTTCCCACAATGCGACAAGACCCATCAGTGAACAGGGCATACCACTTCTCCTCGTCTGGCAGCTCATCATATGGTGGAGCCTCCTCAGCACGTGTCACCTCCTGCTCTGGTGACATCCCAGAATCTTTGCTCTCTGGCCAGTTTGTGATCACCTCCAATATTCCTGGGCAGCTGGGGTTCCCTGTTTGAGCCCATTGTGTTATCAACGCAGCCCATTTACCCCATGTGGCATCTGTTGCATGAAGTGTAGAGGAAACCCTTCCTTTGAACATCCAGCCCAGCACCAGCAGTTGGGGTGCCAGGAGGAGCTGTGTTTCAGTGCCGACCACTTCTGAGGCAGCTCAAACTCCTTTGTATGCTGTCAGTATCTCCTTTTCAGTTGTTGTATAGTTACCTTTGGAGCCTTTGTATCCCTGGCTCCAAAAGCCTAGAGGTCGGCCTCGGGTTTCCCTGGGTGCTCTCTGCCAGAGGCTCCAGGTAGGACCATTCTCCCTGGCTGTGGTGTAGAGCATATTTTTAACCTCTTGTCTTGCCCAGACTGGCCCAAGGGCTACTGCCTGAGTAATCTCCCATTTAATTTGTTCAAAAGCTTCCTGTTGCTCAGGGTCCCATTCAAAATCATTCTTCTTACGGGTCACGTGGTAGAGAGGGCTTACAATCAGGCTGTAGTTTGGGATGTGCATCCTCCAGAACCCCACAGCGCCCAGGAAAGACTGAGTCTCCTTTTTACTAGTTGGTGGGGCCATGGCTGCTATCTTGTTTATCACCTCCACTGGGATGTGGCGACACCCATCTTGCCATTTTATTCCTAGGAACTGAATCTCCCTTGCACGCCCCTTAACTTTCCTTCGTTTGATGGCGAAACTGGCCTTCTGGAGGATTCCAATTATGTTCTTTCCTTTTTCAGAGACTTCTTCAGCTGTGTCCCCCCATACAATGATGTTGTCGATGTACTGCAGGTGTTCTGGAGCCCCACCTTTCTCCAGTGCAGTGTGGACCAGTCCATAGCAAATGGTGGAGCTGTGGTTCCACCCCTGGGGCAATCAATTCCAGGTATACTGGATGCCCCTCCAAGTGAATGCAAACTGTGGCCTGCACTCTGGTGCTATCGGAATGGAGAAAAACGCATTAGCAATGTCAGTCGTGGCATACGACTTGGCTGCCTTCGACTCCAGTTCATATTGGAGCTCTAGCATGTCCGGCACTGCAGCACTCATTGCTGGCGTAACTTCATTCAGGCCACGGTAGTCCACAGTCAGTCTCCACCATTAGACTTTCTCACTGGCCATATAGGGCTGTTGAAGGGTGAATGAATTTTGCTAATCACCTTCTGGCTCTCTAGTTGATGGATCAGCTGATGCATGGGGACCAGGGAGTCTCGGTTGGTGTGGTACTGCTGCTGGTGCATCGTCTTGGTAGCAGCTGGCGCTCGCTGCTCTTCAACCCTCAGCAACCCCACCACTGCAGGGTCCTCTGAGAGGCTGGGTAAGGTGGGCAATTGTTCAGTTTCCTCCAGGGCAGCTATACCAAAGGTCCACCTGTACCCTTTTGGGTCTTTAAGTATCCTCTCCTGAGGTAATCTATGCCCAGGATGTACGGGGCGTCTGGACCAGTCACAATAGGTGTTTATGCCAGTTCTTCCCAGTTAGGCTCATTTCAGCTTCCAATAGGGTCAGCTGCTGTGATCCCCCTGTCACTCCAGAGATACAGATGGGTTCAACCCCACTATAGCTTGATGGCATCAGGATGCATTGTGCACCAGTATCTACCAAGGCCTTATATTCTTGTGGGTCTGATGTGCCAGGCCATTGGATCCACACCAACCACTAAATCCGATTATCCCTTTTCTCCACCTGGCTGGAGGCAGGTCCCCTCTAATCCTGTTCAGCATCATTCATTTGTTCTACAAATGACTCTTGTTGTAGGAATGCCTCAGAGGTCCCCTCAAGAGGGTCAGGCATAAGACCGGACATTCTATTCTGTCTGGGGGACTTCCGACTGGAAACTGGAGCAACGTTCTTCTTGGACAATTCCCCTTTCAGCTTCTGTACTCGTGCAGCTAGGGTGGAAGTGGGTTTTCCATCCCACCTCCTCATGTCTCCTCCATGGTCACAGAAGTAGAACCACAGGGTACCCCGTGGTGTGTACCTTCCACTGTCTTTCTCTTGGGTGGGGAGGCGTCTGCTCCTAATGGCTGAGACGTCGGCCCATGAAGGTGGAGTGTAGGACATGTTCTCTTCCATTCTCTGAAGCCTCTGAGACAGTCCCCTTACAGCTGAAACACAGGCATGTTGATAGGAAGGGAGACTTCCTTCATATTGCCAGAGCTGGCCAGCCACTTCATCCACTGTTTGAACCTGGCTGTGTCTCCAAGACACCACTGCTGACGCACTGGCATGTGATTGTGGTGCGCTTTGCAGGAACTTCTGCCACATGGAGGGTGTGCAGTGGGCCTGATCTGGGTCCATGGGTGATCACTCATCATTCAGATCACCGTAAATCATATCAAACACAGCTAATGCCCTGAGATACTGAATACCTCTCTCCATGTTGGTTCACTCGTTTAACTGACATAGGATATCATCCTTGTAGGGGCACCTTTCCCTTACACTGGACAGGAGTCGCCTCCAAAGGCTGAGGGGTTGGACCTGTCTCCCTACTACCTTGTCAATGACAGCTTCCCTGGACAAGGATCCCAGCTGCCTGGCCTCTTTCCCCTCTAATTCCAAAACACCAGCTCCACTATCCCAGCATCGGAGCAGCCAGGTGATAATCTGCTCGCCTGGAAGGCGGCTGAAATCCTTCCGTGCATCTTGCAACTCACTCAGGGATAGAGATCGGGTGATCACCTCTGGCTCTTCCTCCTGTTCTCGTGGTGGGCCTGGCTCATCTCCGTCCCTCACTATGCGAGCTGATTTTTTGGTGTATTTCATTTTCTGTACAGGGACGACTGATACTGGCTGTCTCCCTGGCCCAGCTGCCATACTAGTAGGTTTGCTTACAGGTCCTGAAACCCTTTCTTCCCCCAGGGCACTGAGTAGTGTTAAGGAGGACACGGTAGGCATGGGCAAGTCCCCAACACACTGCAGTGAGTTGTGTCTTCCCGGATTTGTCAGATTGGCAACACACCTTTTCTAAATGCTCCACTAGTTTATCAGGACTCTGCACTTGTTAGGGGATGAAATTCTAAAGCCTTGGGGGTGACCACTGACCTAGGTACTTGCCCATTTTTTCCCACACACCTTGCCACTCATAACTATCTGGCCTCGGGGCAGGTCTCTGGGTGATACTACTATTGGAGAAGGACTGTATAACCTTAAACAGGATATAGCAGACATACAGAAAACCCTGCGCCGTGAACGTGCTGGCCTGGACACTCCAAGGATAGCTAAAACTCTCAAAAACTGAGAAGATCTCTTCCCCTGGCTCACCCATAGATGGGTTGAGACCACTAACAAACGCCCAGGCTGCATACAGGTACGGGTTCACCCCCACAAACAGTGATGCAACCATATCATAAGTAGTCAGTATCCAGTACAGCAAAACAGGACTCTTGACACATTTTCCAAAGGCAATAAACACCACCACTGGGAACACATAGAGGATATAAGGGTTAATATAGCCCCACCACGTGAGCAAATTGGCCAGCATTGTAAACACACCTTATTCAAACAGTGCAAATATATAAACAGAAAACTGCGCCTAACAGATTGTTTTAACACACCCTGGTCAGGTTTGTCCTATCTCAACCCTCTCGTGCCCCACGTTGGGCGCCAAAAAGGCTGTGGCGGTTTAGACCCTGCCGAGACCCGAGACCACGTGGCCGCTGCCCCCCCCCCCCCAGACGGGGACGGGACAGGGAGTAAAATACAAACACCCGGGTTGAGATAAGGAAGATTTAATACAACAGTGTAACAACAACAACCCGAACAACAACAATAACAACAATAACAGTGATAATAATGTACAGAGCAAGAGATATACCGCATGGACACAGCACGAGGCTACCGAGCAAGACAAAAGCCGTTTCCCCGCTCCCGCGCCGGGGCACCCGGACATGACCTCAGCATGGTATGGAATAACCCGGCTATAGCTCCCTCCCACCTGCTGGGAAAAATTAACCCCATCCTAGCTGAACCAGGACAGAAGTAGATGCAGCAAAATTAATTTTGTGAGCCATCCAAATTTTTCAAAAAAGCTGTCCCTTGCTTTTCACCTTTTGTAATCAGACACCCACCTCTGATAGTTGTGGGAAAGAAGCTGTAGATGGTACTGTGGCCTCTTCTCCCTCTGCATGGTTTCTCAGTGCTTGTGGTCTGCTTTCCTGCTCCTCCTCCATGGAGGCCTAAGAAAAAGCAGGGCTTACCTGGAAGGGAGGTTGAGAGCTGCATAGCTCTCTTATTTCTTCTCCATGGTGGGTCCCTAAGGTTAACTTTCAACTGCTGTGGTGCAGAGCCTATTTTGCCATGACAAGTTTGAGCTAGGCATGGGAAACAGGGCTGTAAGCTTCTACGCTGGTTTCTTTCAAGCTTTGCAGGCTGTTCTGAAAATATATTGCATAATTTAGGAGACTGATGTGCTGAACAGAGCAGACAGTTTTCAATTACCAATTTAAAAATGACTCCCTAAGAATAGACATTAATTCTGCTCTCTCCAACTCTTCCAGCAAGGCATCCCACTGCACACAGCACAGTTTGACTTTGCGTCATTTCACTGCTGAATCCTTGACTGAAGGGGAATGGTTGTGGTCTGCATTAGTTCTTGTAATTAGTTCTGATTGCTGGAGGGAATGCGGGGCACCAGTAAGCAGTATTCCCAGCCATACTGGGAAAGTATTGACTTTCTCAAAGCCTGGTCTATGCGGCCACCCCCTTTCTGTGCAACTAATAAGGAAAACTGTAGAAACCTCACTGGCTGAGAGGGTTCGGGTTTCACAGAAGAGGAGTGGAGTGGCTAAGGCAGTGCTGTCTGCTGTTTATCTGCTGCTTATGTGCTGCAGCTTGGCCCCGCAGTACAGTTAGTTCACTGTGATAGGTCACAGTATGGGAGAGCGACTCTCACCCTGGGAGCAATCAGAAGTGTTTCTCCATCAGAGTGACAGAAGTTCAGCACTGGTGTCAAGCACTGAGCCTGTTTGATGTTGCTGCAATGCTCCTGGGTCACAGGTAAAACATCTCACACTGTGACACTGCAGTACAGGCTGTTTCCATTATCAGTAATGTCTTCTGGAGCCAGTCAAGGATGCAGCTGTACCTCCATGGCTTCAACTCCTTGCAGGTCTCGGTCACGCCCAGTAGGTTGATCACAGCTTCAGACTCTACAGACATCATGAACTCCTTATTCTTGCAGAGCTACCACAGACATCATCAGCTCCTCATTACAGAGCCCCATCTGAACACAGGCTCTGTGCACGGCACTGGCTACCTCCCCACAGCTCCTCCCTGCCCCAGTTACCCAGGGGAGAACTTGCAGGAGCTGGGTCAGGCCAGGGACTCCAGGACCAGCTGGAGGCCACCATGGTTTCACCTGTGTGACAGACGAGAGGTTTCGGGGTCTGGAGAAAGGGGCAGGCAGGGTGGCTGTGACTGGGGGAAGAGCCAGGCCAGGAAGAAAGCAAGCAGGAGTGGTGCTGTGGAGGGTCGTGTGTTTGCCAGGCTGGTCCCTTGCTGTAGGGCCAAGGGTGCGGAACCGGGAACTGGTCCCCAGGCAGGGGAGGCCGCGCTGCTGGGCCCCCACCCGCCCTGCACCCCGTTTCGCAGCAGGACCTCCGGAGCCGCGAGGCGATGAGGGAAGACGAAGATGGCGGCACTTCACCGCCTCCCCGCCGCCTCCCTCGGGCCGTGGCAGCCCGGGCCGGCGGAGCGGCAGGAGGCGGAAGCCCGGGGCGCCCTGGGGAGGCGGGGAGCAGGGCGGTGCAGCCGGCCTGCCCGCCTCGCCGCCGGGCTGCGTCGCCCTGCCGCGGCCTGGCTCTGCCGTCCCGGCCAGACAGAGCGGTAGGACAGGGACGGGGCGCAGCGTGCGGGCGGCGCGGGGAACGGGGCCGGGGGGGCCGCCAGCAGCCGCAGCTCTCCGGGGGCTGCTCTCGGCACCAGACGGGGGTCGGTCCCTGAGCCAGGGCCAGCTTTCCCGGGGCGCCCCTGAGGCGATGGCCCGAGTGTAGCGGCCCTTCCTGGCCGAGTGGCAAAGCCCCCACCCCAGGGCTAGGGGGACAGCAGAGCCCCGCTGAGCCCAAGGAGGGCAATCAGTTCTGGTCCTGGGGTTGAGCTTCAACAGTCTCATGGGCGGGAGGGGAAGATGTAGGGGAGGCCTCAGGTGCAGCTGATCGGGACCATTATGGCCTGCAAGTGCTCCCAGGGCCCTGACAGCAGCTCCCCTCTCAGCCCACCCCTCTGTCCTCACACCTTACAGAGGTGCGGGCTCAGGAAGGACTTGCTGTAGAGTGATTTAATTGCTGTGGGGTCTCAGGGGGCTATTTAAGGGAGCAGAGACCTGAGATAAGTCACTGGGAAGGGGATATGGCATGAGAGACGTGGGGATGAGGATGGTGAGGCTGCCCACGTGGGGCCCCAGGGGTCAGAAGGGCTTGGAGGTGAAGGGGAGGTATTTTAACCTCCCCTGGAAGATCCCCAGAGGCTGGGTGGTACTGGGGGGTTCACTCAGGAGCCTGAAGTTGAGTAAGGGTCAGATGTAGCTCTGACTGCTAGGCAGATTGGCAGTGCTGAGACAGGTTTGAGATCAAGCGGGTTGCTGGCAGGTTGTGGACCCATAGCCCATGCGGGATCCCTGGCCCTGAGTGGTGTACAGGAGGGTGGCAGCAGTGACCTGCTGTGTGGTATTTAGCTAGCTGCTCTCTTGAAGGTGCTGACTGGTGTGTGTAAGAGGAGAAGCATCAAGGCAAAAGAGGAGAAGGTGGTAACAGTCTAGTACTGGAGGCAGCATCCTTATTCCCAAAATTGCCTTTTTGGTCCAGGACAGGTGCCTAGCTGACTGCAGCTAGCTGAGGGAGTTCCGCGCTGTTCCTGCTTGCCAGATCTCCTGTGCCTTCTTGTCAGGTTGCAGCTGCTGCAGAGACACAAAGAGGAGGCTTTCTGTTCCTGCATAGGGAAAGCTTGTTTCTTCCTAGGAGCATCACTAGTACGTGCTGGGAGGAGGATTCCCCAAACAGGCAGCAGGGATGGCAGCTTGAGATGTTGAATGGGGAGCTATAAATCAGCAAGCTTCTAATTAAGACCACAGGAGGATGGTGAGTTACTAAACCCCTGTATTACTCCTTTCAGAGCTCTGGGCCATTAACAAGATCCGTGGGACCTATTCCGAACACGTGGCTCTCCAGAGACATCACTTGCGAGCACTTTATTTTGAGCATGTTCTCAGAGCTGAAGTTCCCTGTTCCCTGGGGCCACGTGGCAGCCAAGGCCTGGGGACCCTTGGAGGGACACCCCGTGCTGTGCTTGCACGGCTGGCTGGACAATGCCAACACCTTTGACAAGCTCATTCCACTGCTCCCCAGAGGTAGGTCTGTCTCATCAGGATGGTTCTTGTTGTGTGGCAGGGCTGCATATCTGATACTCTCTCCCTTTCAGATTGCTATTATGTGGCAATGGATTTTTCTGGCCACGGATTGTCATCCCACCGACCTGCAGGCTCCCCCTACCATTTTCTGGATTATGTGAGTGATGTGCGCCGGGTGGCAGCAGGTGGGTAGTTGAAGGGACCCTTGAGGGCATGTTTGTGCAGGGGGTGCTATACTCGCCCTGCTTCTTTGAACAAGCAGGCAGCATTCACTGCCATTCACTGCCAGTTCTCTCTGCTTCTCCCCAGCCTGCTGTTAGCTTGTGCTTGGTGACCACAGACTGAATAAGCATCCCTCTTTCTCACTATTTTGTGAGAGGAAGAAACAGTAAGCCTTGGGAAGCAAGTGTTTCTATACTGAAAAGCAGTAGTGGTGAAGTGGTGGATGCAACTAAATAGTTTTGCCAGACTGACTTTAAGCAGCCAGTGACCTCTAACCAGTGTTAGGTATAAGTTGGAGACTCTTCTGGTTCTCCCCAATAGCAGCTTGCTGCTTGTTTTTGTATCATACAAAGAAATCTGAAAGCCAAGGTGTCTTGACCTCCTAATAACTCCTGATCTAACTGCCTATCTGTATGCTGATCGTGGGGGAGGCTGTGGCACGTGCAGTTCTGTATCCCTCATTCAGCACACGAAGAACCTCTAGAAGTTCTGTGACATGCCAAAGGGTAAAACATGTCTTTCAGTGAGGTATGCTTCAGACAGACAGCACTGATGAAGCAGTATTTTCCCATAAACCTCTTGGAGTGCCCTAAAAAAGGACTGGAGAGCCTAATGTGCTAAGTGGTACAGAGAGCTTTCGCTTGGAATAATCATACTTTTCTCAAGGCAGTGGACCTGACTCTGTGTCTTCATGGCTCTTGCAGAACGCCCTGCAGCAGGGTGCTTTGTCAAGGTCTCTCTCTTCCAGCAAATGCTGCAGAGTCAGGCTCCTTTGCTTATTGCCAGTCTCGTGTCTGGCAACGAATGGGAATTTGCTGTAGTTTGTTTGCTATACAGAGAGAACTTGAGAGCTGCGTGACTTAACTACCAAGGAAATGAGGTGGCGGATGCTCTTTTTGTTTAAAACTGGCCTACTTAGCTACCTCATTTCTGGATTAAGAAACAAATGAAACAGTGCAAAAGCTCTCCTGGGAGAAGGGGCCTGTGTTGGTGGAGAAGCAGCAAGATGCCACTGCTCTGGTTTCTAATGCAGCACTGTCTGTTTTTGTCTGTTGCCGCTTAGCCTTGCAGTGGAGACGGTTCACCCTGATGGGTCACAGTATGGGTAAGTGGCTCTTGTCCTTGTAAGTGGTGAGATTCATAGAAACAGGAGTAGATAATTAACTTACAAGGCATGCTGCTAGGAGCTGGGTTGGAATATTTATTATATTGTGTCAAGTACCAGGTTCCTGCTTGAGTGATTCAATAATCTGTGCCTTTGTTTGAAATGCCTCTGCTTTCAAGACCCTGTGGTACAAACAGTGATAACTTCTGCTGTGGGCCTTCCCCTCACCCCCAGGAAGCAACAGTGATGGGCAAAGAAGGGTCGTCTGTGGCAGAAGAATTTGCAGCAGGCCTTCTTTCTGCCTGGTTCCCACAAGGCCACAAAGCCTGGGGACAGCAGGGCCCTTCTTGGTGGGTCACAGAGCTTGCTGAAGGGAACCAGACTCCAGGCTCCAACCCTTTATGCTTGGGACTTGATAGGGTTTGCCACGATGGGGGTTTTGCTCCTCAGGGCTGCTCTGGCCACAGCTCACAGTATGTGCACACCATACTGTTTTAACTAGTAACATTTCCTTGGCCTTTGCTGCCTGAAAGGGAGATGGGGATGGCACAGGACGGGGAGTCCAGCTGGCCAATAGCCCTGCTTTCTGCCTGCATTCTGCCTGCTAGGAAAGCTTTACGCTGTAGCTGGTGCTTTGTCCCTTGGTACAACATGCATTTCTGCTTCTAAGGCAGTTCCTGCTGTGGGGAAGGTGGTTCCTGTTACCAGGGGGTGTGTCCTGGGCATAACCGAGCACCCTTCTTTCCTTTGTAGGTGGGTCTGTGGCAGGAATGGTGAGTAAAGCATCCTTTCTTCATGGGGTTTGTGATTTCTGCACCTGGAACAACAAATGAGAGAGGAATGAAGGGACAGACTGTGTGGGACTTGGATCTCAGGGGAGGAGAGACCCTTCCCCGACCTCCTCACCAGTGTAGCAGGATGACGACATCACTCAATGCTCAGTTTTTCTCTCATATTGTTTCATCTCTCCTCAGTTCAGTTTCCTTTATCCTGAGATGGTGGACAAGCTGATCCTGCTGGAAAATCTTGGCTTTCTGCTAGCTCCAGAGGTTAGATTTCATGTGTCCTTCCCCTTCCTTTTTAAAATAAAGTTGTGTTTTCTTTTTTACCCCCCTCATTTGCACAGAGAAAGCACTGATGTGACCAGTTCCTGGCAGGTTACACAAGTCTCAGGGCTCTTCCTTTTGGCAGGTACAGATCTGCTCTGTGTTGCATGGACCGAGGTCCCTGCTTAGGGTGGCCCTTGGGGGACACTTGATAGTGTTCCACATCCTGTAGTCCCTTAGCACTGAAATTCACTTGTCTGTGCCATACCCTTGTACAAAGGGAAGTGGAAGCTCTGTCCAAGCAGCTGCCAGCTGAGGTTGTCTTTTTGCCAACAGCTTGTTGGGTGACTTGGGTGCAAGATTGCTGGATTTCTTCTTCTGTTCATGGCAGGACATAAAGCTACATTCCCAACCTGCCATCATCGCTACTGGATGCTGGGGCTTTGGTTGGCAGCAGTGGGACTGAAGCCCAGTGTCCGAGAAACAAAAGATACCAGAATTCTTTTGGACAGTTGTCCTCAAAAGTGAGGTAGGAATGGGTAGAAAAGATTGCAAGGGTAAAAAGGAAGTTCTTTACAGCAGTGCTTAGCTTTCTGTTCCTACCTTGCCTTTTCAGCAGTGCTTTGCCCTCTTCCCCAGAAATGGGCATTTTTGATATGATGTCCATAACTAGAACCAGTCCTGAGGGATGCCGAAGGGTGAAATGCTCTCTTCTACCCTCTCATAAGGAATACAACGATCAGAAGAGGGGGGGTTACTCCTGGTTCCCTACATCTCTTTGTTTCAGGACACTGAGGCATGGCTGAAATCAAAACGGATGGTGATTGACAGATTACTGAGTCTAGAGGCAAAGCAGCAAACTCCCAAAGCCTGGAGCCCTGAAGCAGCATTGCAGAGGTGGGTTCCCATCTGTCTTCTTCATTTACTGCCTGCCCTCACCTTGGACAAAGTTAACGCTGCATGAACGAGAAAGGGAATCTGTCCCTGTACTTCCTCTTTCGAGACCTCCTCTGGAATCTCAGCAAGACCTTTTGCTTCTGCTGCCAGAACTTGCTGCTTCTTCCTGCTCTTTTCTGAAGCAGCCTGAAAGCTCGCTGTCACCTTGTCATGCCATTTTCGCTTCGCTTCCTCCCTTTTCCAGGAGCACAATCTCTCTGCCATGTCTCCCTCAGGCTCTTAGAAGCAAACAGACATCTGACAGCAGAGGGTGGGGCAATCCTACTGCAGCGAGGAGCAACTGAGACACCCGCTGGTAAGGGACTGCATGGAGACAGGGCTCATCACAGCGCTGAGCCAACACTGGGTGTGGGAAGGGAGTGATTCTAACAGCCATTGTCTTCCGCAGGGTACAGGGTGCCCTAGCTACAAGTTTACACAGCTTAAATGGGATCAATTAAGTGTGGAGGCAGAGCTCTGCAGTTCCAGCAACTGGGGTTGGTGCTTTGCATCCTAGAACAGTTAAAGAAGATAAATTTTAAAAAAAGGAGAAATCTTAATTAATCCCATTCCTTCTGTCTCAAAAAGTCTTGGGCAGAACCCAAAGGTGAGGAGAAGCAGAGCAACTCCTGCTCCTGTGAGACATGAAAACCTTGTTTTTTCATTCCAGGGCTGGTGTTTAACAGAGACATGAGAGTCCGTACGGTGAGCATTGCTCTTCTGACATGCCCCCTGCTGCTCCTGAGCCCTGAGCTCACAGAAAGCTCAGAGATAGTGGAGTGCCACTCACTGAGCCCAGGCCCTGCCTCCACCCAGCCGTTTACTTTCTGCTTCCTTAATTCCGACATCTCCTCTAAATGCTGCTGTTAAAAGAGCCTGCATTCGATCATTAGCTAACTCAGCTTACAGTCACTGGAAAATGTTACTGTTTTTAGCAGTTCCTCTGCCCCAGGGCCTCCAGGCCACATTTTCCTACTGTTATAACTCTTCAAGCTTCTGATGCTTTCAGTCAGCTTCTTTGTCAGGTCACCTGTATAAGAAGGGGAGAGAGAGTGGGGCAAAGTCCTTATGTTTGATATTTTGATAGCTTTGTGCCGCTTTTGAGCAAGTAGGGCCTCCTCTACCTGTGCTACTGCCAGGCTGTGAAAGCCAGAGTAGCATACTGTCTCCTTTTTAGTAAAAGGATTTTTAAAGCTTTTCTCTGCTATGAGATCATTCCCATATGTGCTGCATCCCAGCAGGCAGCGTTGTTGGCAGCCCTGAAATGCAGCTGGACAGAAGGAGCCTTTGCAGACCCAGCTGCTCTTGTGCACAGCCTGGCCGCCTGTCATGTCCCAGCACGGCAGCTTAGGGGCCAGAGTCACTTCTGCATTCAGAACTGCTAATGCAGCAGGGGTTGGGGACACCCTCTGCCCACAGCTGCTGTCCCTGACCTTTGCTGCTTTATGTTTGCACTTGCAGCAGAGTCGAGAGTCTTTCACGGTGGAGCAGTGCGTGAAGCTCCTACAGAAGATTCAGGATCGTGTTCTCATCATTGTGTGAGTGAGGCACAAACCAAACCAACCCTCGCTGCCTCCCTGCAGCCCTGGGGTGGAGGGGTATAAAGGTTAGAAAGGAGCCCTCTGCTACCCCCTCCTCAGCAGTGGCCACCCAGACCTTTGGACCAGTTGGCACAACAATACAGTCTCATATGTGAGAAGCATTTCTCAGATCCCCTGCACTGCCCTGAGCTGGGCAGGCTCCTGGAACAGGCAGACAGCAGCTGGAACATCCTCCTCCCAGTCTGGTGCTGTGCTTTCAGGCTGGGCCTCCCTGGTGCAAAGCTGACTGAGGAAATGCCAGTCCCGCCCTGTCCTCCCCATGCTCCTGGTTTCACGCTCCTGTACTGTGACTTTCCGTCATTATTCCCCATGTCCTTGGAGGGCAAGATGTGCAGGGCTCTGACGACCTTGGCTTTTGTGGTGCTGTTAGGATTCTGGGAAATGCAAGGAAGTGCTAGAAGTTGAGAAACGAGGTGCAGTTTTGGCTTCCCTGGTCTTTTGAAATCATGAGAGCTTAAGGACTTTACTGCTTGTCCAGAAATGCAACGTCATGTTAAGGACAAATCTAGGCCATACTGACTACATCCTTTTGAGCCTAGGATGTCACCTTGTCCCAACACCTGCAGCACCCTAGGAGACAGCATCATCTTAGCTCTGCAGATCTAGTGCTGGCTTCTCCAGGACTGCCCCTGTCTGTCACCCCACTGTCTTGGGGACACTGCTTCTGCCCAGGACAGCAGCAAAGACAGAAACACACTTCGTGCTGTACTGAACCTTGCTGTTGCTTTTCAGAGCACAAGATGGACTCTTAGTTCCACACAAGCTACACAGCAGAAGTCGCTTTGTGAAAGCCCTACGGGAGGCATTTGAGTCTACCCTCAAACAGGTGAGAGCAAACTCTGTCCTTGCATCTCCACTCTATGCACCACCAAGCTGGGAGTGGCAGCTAGGAAGCAGCTCACCTTGGTGGACACCCCCACTAGATGATCTATCCTGAATGGCACAGCCTTCACACAGGGGGAAGCCAACTTTGCCCCTGCTGCCAAAGTCCCAAGTCAGTACTGCCTCTGGACCCAGATCTTCCCTAGTCCTCCCATCCCTGTCCTGCCTTGCTTGCCTGCCTCTGTCCCACCCCAAGTGCCACACAATAAGCAGAGCTTGCCTCAGGGAACACTTGCCTGGTCCCTATCTTTTTGTGTCCTTTCTCTCCAGCACATCCAGCTAGCAGAGGTGCCTGGGAGTCATTTTGTGCACCTGAACGAGCCAGAGGTGGTGTCTGGGATCATCAGCAACTTTCTGACGGTGCAGAACACCACAGCCAGGCTCTAGGAACCCCTCCCTGCTGCAGCTGTCCAGGAAAGCTAAGCGGCAGGCTCTGGAAGAACTCTCATCATTCCTACCTTGCATCCAACAGCAGTTTCACAATCTCTTTCCTAAGCTTAGCTCACTGCCAGGTAGAAGCAGGTCTGCTGGGGGTTCCCTGGAGGACAGCCAAGCAAAGGATCTCAGTTGTCAAAGGGAAAATGAATCTCTCCTCCACTTCCAACACTGCGAATACAGGGATAGAGGTCCAGAGTGGCCTTCCCCTTGCTTGCTCCTTGCACCCTGAAATGGACTGGGAATACAGACAGAGGCATCCTCTGTGGGAGCAGCAGCAACACCAGCTGTGGCATTGCAAGAGACAGGTGGCTCATCTCACCTCCCTGAGGATGGTGCAGCCAGTCTCCTCTCAGGATTAGACCTACTGAAAAACCAGGAGTGTGTTTAGCTTCTCTGCTTATTTCCATGGGTACCTGAGCTCAGGGGGCCTCCTTGTCTGTTCTACTGAGAGAGCTGCTGCTTTTTAAAAATCAGTTTAAATAAGAGCTCACCTGGGCACGGAAGGCTATTTTAATGAACTCGTAGGGAATGAGTCACTAATCCTCTAAGCTGAAGCAGCTGGGAGAACTGCTAATAATGGAAAAGTTGGCAGAGGTGATTTCTGTACTTCTAAATAAAGATTAATCTCCAAATGTTAACTCTGTCTTCTTGACTCAGTGAACCTCCTTTCGTTTGGGATGCTCACCCAAGCAGCTAAAAAGCCAGTCTTAGGAGGCAGGGATTTTTATATGCAGCCTGCTTTAGATAGGGCATATGAAATACCCATCTGCCTCCTAAATTGATGCAAAACGCCAGCTGAAGCAAGCAGGTCTGGCAGTCTCCCCATGTAACAGAAACTGCATTTGCAAGTGGGTTGTCTAGGGGAGGGTAAATCCAGTTTAACCCAGCTCTGGAATTTATCAGCACTTCCACCTTACATTCATGGTCACACCCATATCGAGGCTGCAGGCAGTAAAAGAAATGTGTAAAAGCCCAGGGGTGGGTGGGTTACAGTCCCTTTCAGGTCACAGAGTGCACTGGGCTGAACAATCATTAGGGCCAAAGCTGCACAAGTGTTATGTGGGCAGTAGAAAAGCATTGCCCTGCAGCTGGATGTGCCTCCTGTAGGCTGGTGACACAGGTTAAATGGAAACAGGCCTTGCAGAGTCTCATTTCTCCCTCCAAAGCCAGGCTGCCATCTCACCTTGTTCTAGTGATGGTGCTGAACAGCAGTTCCCATAACCCAGGCTAAGACACGGACATAGAAGTCCATGCACAGCTGGAAGACTGGACACCTTCACACCTGGCTGTGAGGGAAACACCAAGGGAAGGGGCAGTGCTCTGTACCACACCACTGATCTTTGCCTGTGACAACAGGTCTGGGAACTTCCCAGTTGGGCTTTTCCCAAGGTCACTTCCCTTCTTACTCACTCCCAGGTAACATGTGCAAAGGAGCACCAGCATACAAGCCATGACTTTAATCGCCACCCCAGCACACACGAAGCTGTCACCTCCAGCAGACCAAGAGGGAGTGAGAAGCATTTCCATGTTTTGAGAACATGGCAGCAGTTTATTTACAGTTCTTCAGCCATTCCCTGCCCCTGCAGAGGCTGTGCTAGGTCAATCCCAGCTCTCACCAAGCTTTAGGAGGGCCTTGGGTGGCAATTAGATACAGGTTGTCATAGGAAGTGCCTCAGCCCCTTGACCTGAGCACCATGGGAAGTGGTGCCGTGAAGATGACTAGGACAGCAGGAGGATACCGGTGCAAATAAAGGAAACTCCTCCTCCAGCGGTGGTTGCTGGGATCTCCCATTTCAGATCCAAGGGGAGGGACAACCTGAAGCTGCCTCAATTCCTTGAAATCCTTTGGCACATGGAGTCCGTAAGCATATCTCCTTCCCTCTCCAGCACAGACATCTGAGGAACAGCTCGGAACAGCTTAGTATGGCCGAAACTTGCGCTGGGCTCGCATCAGTGCGATTCTTTGCTTGTCCTCCTCAAATTTCTTCCTCAACTGGGCGATATCTGATACAGGCAGAAAGAGAAAGAGGATGGGTGACACAAGAGGAACAGATCTCCCTCTCCTGAGGAGCTTCACTTCCACACACCAGGAGGGGCTCAGTCCCAGCACCCGCAGACACACACTTCCCAGAGCTTTTGCGCCTGGGCTGAGTGCCAAGCTGGGGATCTGGCCGTTCATCTCCAGCAGTGCTGCAGCTCCCTCTTGGGGAGGAAACTGGCTCATTTCCTCTTTCAATCACTGCCTTTGCACAGACTGAAGAAATATCTATTGTAAAGCCACAATCTGCGCACTCTCCCGCAAAATATTCCAGCAGCCCTTGCTAGGACAGGTGGCAGCGAGGGGCTTCCAAAAGCTGGCAAGTCCATGTGCACAACCACCGAAGCCAACTGTTCACCTGCAGCTGGATGTAGCTTCCACTGAAGGGAAAAGGACGCCCTTTGGGCCACAGTGTGAAAGACAAGATACACATGCAGGGGTACGAGGAGACTCAGACACTCACGCTCTCTCTTGGTCTCACGATGCTGCCAGGCATAGAAGTTGAGCAGTTCTTTGCGGGCCCTTTTCTGCTTCTCTCTCTCCAGCACCCGCAGGTTGGCAGCCTCTGTCCGGGGCAGGCCAGGCTTCCGTCCCTTCCGCGTTACCTTCACCCAGCCCTCCTCATCTGGAATGCCCTCCTCCTTGGCCGCTTTGGCTTCTTCCTGTAAAGACAGGAGGGTGAGGAAGCTCAGTTGGCAAGTCCACATTATACACAGCACCCCCAGAGTCCTCCTTACACACTCGCAAAATAACAGCTCCCGCTTCTGCACAGGATTTGAAGGAAAGCGTGGGACCAAGGGCAACTCTCAGTCTCAACACTGCATGCCAGCCAGGACCCTATTTGTTTGTGGATATGAACTGCAAGCCCTGGATGGAAGGGTCAGGTGTTGTGGACCAAACCAGGACCTAACTGCCCACCAGCAACTGGGAGTAAAACAACCTTGACAGCCAGTGTGTTTCCCTCTGCCCTTTCCACTGAGGCCCAGGCACCAAGAGATCCTCTCTCTTCCTTTCACCTCCCCAAACTACTTAGCCAGGTTCCCTCCTCCAGCCTTGCCTCACCTCTGCTATCTTTTTGTCATAGTCTTGCATGTAGGCGTCCACCTCAGCCTTCAGCTCTTCTTGATCCACAACTGAGGCCTCATAGCTGGTGATCCACTCTGAGACAGAGAGAGCAGAAGTCAGCAGTAGCCTCTCTCAGAAGCAAGCCCTAGCATGATGCCTTTGGGCAGCTCTAGAGAGAACTGCTGTGGGGATGGACACACTCTGTTCCCATTCCTGCTCATCGTCTCTGCTGTCACAGCTCAACCAAGTTGTGGCCCAGGACACAGCCAGTAAGCAATGGAAAGAGCTTGCAACTTTCCCAAGCAGTAGGCTAGTCTTAAGCCCAAGAGATGCCGCATTCAGAGCTCCATTCCATCAAGGGATCATATCTGAAACGCTGTCCTTTTGACAGACACCTGGTGCCTGTTATTAAGTCTGGATTCCATTGTAAGGACAAGACACAGCCAGTTTCTCTGAATCTATATGATATTAAAAAGATATCGGGAAAAAGTGCCCTTCCATTGTACAAGTGACCCCGTTATCCCATAGGGTCACTGGAACAGACTACAAGATCCAGTACAACAAGATTGCTACCTTGTGAATAATAAAAGCAGGACAACAAAACACTGGCTGTCTCCTGGCTCAGTAGGAAATGGTGAGAATTAATCTGGGATATGCAGGGGAGGATTCAGCGAGGAAGGGGTATAGTTTTTCCCCAGCACTAGCTAGCAAGAAGACAGCTAGGGTTAACTTACTGCTAATTCCGGTTTTCACAGGGTGACTCTCTGTTGATATTAGCAAGGGACCTTCCCGTGACAGGGCCTTGGCTGCCTGGACACCAGATGGTTTCCTGAACACCACATACGCTACTTGAAATCCCTAAAAGAGAAAGACACCCAGGCCAGACAGATATTCCAGGGAAACTGGTGACACAGCAAGGAACTGCAGTACAAATAAAATAAAAACGAAATAAAATAAAAACCAAACCACATGTTGCAGTAGGATAGCAAAAAAAATATATAACGTAAATATGTAATCACATTACCCAATCCCCCCCAACAGTTCCTGTGTAGAATCACAGAATCATTCAGGTTGGAAGATAAGATCATCAAGTCCAAACGTAAGCCTAACACTGCCAAGCCCATCAGTAAAGTACATCCTTAAGCGCCATGCTCTGAGTAGTACCATTCAGTGCCTGGGAACTTTTCCGACCACTCGAGCATCAGTACCCGCCCCCCACCCCAAGGTCTACCGTCACAGTTTTGCGATTGAAGAATTTGGACGTGAATTTTTCTTTTTTCTCTCCCGGCTCGGGCTTCTCACAGACCTCCACAGACTGCACACGCCCGCAGCGGGCGAACAGCCGAGACAGAGCGTCCTGGATGTGGAGAGTGAGAGAGAACAAACGGCTCAGGAAAGCAGGAGCCATTCCTCTCGCCACCCGCTCACCCACGGACTACAGAGCGCACGGCCCAGCCCCCTGCCCACGGCCACCCCGAGGCACGCCTGGCTCCTCCACCGCGGCCCCGCGCTCCTGAGGCGATGCCCTCGGCCGCCGCCCCCCCAGCCCCACTCACCGGGCTGCAGTACGGGGGAACGTTGAGGACGAAGAGGGTGCGGCGAGGCGGGTGCGCGGTGCCGGCCCCTTCCCGCACCTGGTGCTCCTTCACCAACAGGCAGTGCGCTGAGCGCTGCCGCTCCCCGAACTTCACCGCCAGAGCTGCGGGCGACGCACCGGTTAAAGTCCCCGCTGCCGCCCCGGCCACGCTCCCGCTCCCTCCCCGCGCCCGCTCCTCACCCGCGTAGCCCGCCGGCGCTGCTCCAGCCACACGCTGCTCGGCGGCCGCCATCTTAGCTCGGCGGGAAGCGGCGCGGCGCGGGGGCCGACGGGGGCTGTAGTTCCTCGCGCCGACGCGACGCCGCTAATGGCGGCGGTCCCTCAGCTGCCGGCGCTGAGGTACAGGACCCGCCCCTGCCCGACGGTTGAGTGCAACACGAAATGAATCTTAAAAGACATGTAAAAATATTCAAAGACAACTGTAAGAACAACCGTTTTTAAAGACCCTTGTTAATCGGGCGGGGGACACGGGACCCAAAACCTTCACCGAGGAACCATTTATGACCACAGAGGAACTGTATTTATGACTGAATGGAAGACAGGACCACTCCAAAATAAAAGATATTGAAGCAAGATGTATGTACAAGGTGAAAAAATCTCAGTTAAAGTAAGAAATGACATGCAGAGTTGACTCACCAAATATCTGAGTCAATGAACATTACCAGAAGAAATGGTAGATGCAAAACCCATGAAAATACACCAAACTTGTGAATTGTGGCATCACTTCAAAGTCAGCATGTTTTTCAAAATAGGCAAAGAGAAACACTATGACAAATTATCTACCACTTGTCCTGGCCAGCCATATCGAGTTAGTGCAAGAAACTGGTGTTTCATATGCAAGTTCACCATCCCTAACAGCCCAGGAAAAGGAAAAATTGAACAAAAATAGAAACATGCTACATGAGGGCAAGTGTGCATAGCTGTGAGGTCAGGTGGTGGCAGGTGAGCTCAGTGGAATGCATACAAGATTAGGATGACAATTGCAGGACAGCCAGCAGAAACTGGAGAGCTGCAAGATGAACTGCTTGAAAAGGACTAGAAATAACTGGTTATATTTCTTTCAGTGCTCAAAGAATCACAGAATGGGTTGGGTTGGAAGGGACCTCAAAGATCATCTAGTTCCAATCCCCTGCCACAGGCAGTGACACCTCCCATCAGACCAGGTTGCTCCAAGCCCCATCCAACGTGGCCTTGAACACTGCCAGGGAGAGGGTAGGCACAACTTCCCTGGGCAACCTGTTTCAGTGTCTCACCACCCTCACAATAAAGAATTTCTTCCTAATATCCAATCTAAATCTACCCTCCTCCAGTTTAAAGCAGTTACATCATATGGATAGAACAAGGGGTATTAGAAGACCAAAATAACTTCAGGGAGCTGACAGAACAGGAAGAGCAATGCACACCAAGACATTGCTGTAAGACAAATCACTGAGTGGTGTTCAGACAATTATTTTTAAAAAAATAAAAACTGCTGCCATAGATCACAGAGCTAGAGAATAGAGCATTACTTCTTCCAAGGAACCATGTTAATATCATGATAATCTATCACAGATAACCTAAACACAATGCACAATTTCACAGCAAGTTAAGTGCATCTCGCTATTTGGCTTTTGGAACGGACATGACTATTAACTAAAAAAAAATAAAAATAGAATGCTTGAATCTCCCCGTTCTTTCAGAAGACAAGACATGCACTCAATACACGTCTTCACATTTTCTCAGCTTTCTATCTAGCTGTTATGAACATACCTTAGTTCACCTAGAACAGGCACGCCAATTTCACAGCTGTACTTTTCCCAAAAAACTTCTTTTTAAATTACTATGTTGTCAATAATAAAGGTTGTCTTATTTTTTCTTTTCTGTGACAAGAGAATCGGAACTAGGTGGGGACTCCAATTGCTCCCACTTAGTAGCAAGAATCCACTATTAAATAAATTATTTATTTATTAAAAGGCTTATGTGCATCAGTTCTCTCATCCATATACTACTCGTGTTCTTCGCTGCATTTTCAGTTTTGAAGTTTCTGTATTCTTCTAAAAGCGGACTTAATTCAGTGTTGGAGCAACTCCACCTATTTTAGTTGCTTCACAGCATCTAAAAAGGCTTAGAATCCACTTTCTGTATAAGAAATGTTTATTCAGAAACAGGTAATACATTATCTTCTCCAACCCCTAATGTTTCCTCCCCCAACCCCCATTTTTTTTTAATAACACAGGTGTTTAACAGGCAATCTAAAAAAGAAGAACAATAGCTGTCTTCAGTCCCCTCCCCTACAAACATCTGCTGTTCACATCAAGCACCCTGCCAATAATGGTGTCACTGGCTTCCAAACCAAAGAGTACTCAAAAAAACCAAGTCCTGTCAAGTCCTCAGCTATTGCCACGGCTAAAAGGGATACAGTGAGAGAGAAGAATGGTTTGCGCAAGCTAGATAGAACAAAGTGTTAATACAAAACATGAAAGCAAAAGAAACATAGATTCCATTTCCAAGAAATGGAATCTGGACCTACAACGGTTACAGAGAATTCAATAAAGTTCAGCAGAGCTGAACAGAATGGATTAGGTTAGTCTCCCAGCTAAAAGGATCAAGTTCAAACCCCAGCCAGATTCTGGAAGTAGCTCTTAGATCTCTCTTACAACACAATTTGAACAAATACAAACAAATGCAGCTACTAGGACTTCAAATATCCATGGCAATAACGTTGTACTAACAAAAGGATGTATTTGAAGCGCCACCTAGTGGTCTGTAGCTCATCACAGATGCTCACTGGCCCAGGGTACATCCTTGCTGCTCTGCATGGGACTTGCTTAACACTCCTCTGCCATATGTTCCTTACAGAGAGCTAACAGCTCTCCTCTCCAAAACCTCTTCCTGAAGCCACGAAGTGCTGCAATCATTCTCCAAATCCATGCATGTGAGCAGCATGCCTGCACGGCAGTCAAACATTACCCAAATTGCATCTCTCACAGAAATGAGTTCTCAGGCGCAAAAGACTGCTTCATACCTATCTGAAAAAGCCCTCAGCTCCTTCCTATAAAAGAGGAAACTGGGTAAGTTAGAGAAGAAAAAAAAAATTAATGTCCCTGCATCAGCAGGAGGATGCAATACAATCTAATGGGAGTGAAACACTTTCCTCTAGCTCTGAACACAAACCTGGTTCTTATTTTTTAGTCCACGAAGAAGAGCAACCAGGCCTGACCCTACAGGGCTAATATAGTCATAGTACAAATGTACTATGTACATGTACAAATGTACAAAAGGCCAGAGCCTTTCCTTACCCCCACTACACTACCAGAGCTGAAGTATCACTCCCATAGCACAATGGGTGGTGCATTCATGCATATGCCCTCTCTGCCTGATGCCTCTGTTGGCTGGTATACCCAGCAGGAAGCTCAGGTTTTCCACACTTCTCAATGTCACAGCTGCTGAGCAGAAAAATGGCCAGCCAGAAGGCAGTAGTACGCTACTGAATGCATACAAGACAAAGATGCAAGATGGTGCTTCCTGTATAGAACACCACCTGATTTTGTACCCAGTGCAGCAATTTCAGAAACAACATGGTGGTCTTGCCTGTTGGTCATTAAGGGGATGCACCTTTTTGTTAAAAGTCAGTCAGAAGAAAAGTGGAGGACATCACCACTCCTTCCCTCAAAGTCTATTTGCACTTTTAATTGCCACTAGGGGCTCTGGAGTAAAGGAGGGAGTTACATGGTATATGCTTAGAAATACATTACTGGCAGAAGGGGAAGGTTATTCTTTTTTGGGAAAAAAAAAAAAAAAAAATCATGGAGGAAAACTCCAACTATGAAAACAGAAAGAACACACACAAGAGGAAACACTATTTGTACAGTAAGGTAGCGATCATAGAAAACAAAAATTCAAGGCAGGCAAATGCAAATAACATCTGCACTCCTGCACTTTTCTTATTCCTCAACTTAGATGAGTTTTCCAGTCCACTGCTCGCTCCCCCTTCTCAGAGTTTAATTTTGAATTCTGTGGGCTGCACAGAGGCAGAGACCCCTGAGGATTTGAAGAGCGCCTTCAAGATAGTGTCAGGGTCCACCTCAGCTGGAGGATTTGAGGAGGTGCTTGCACTTGACCGGCGTGGTTCCCCTTCCTTCTTCACTGAAGGGGTATCACTCAATCGGCTGGAGGATTAAAAAAAGCAGTATTTAACCTCTCGTTATGAGACAAAATTTAACACTATGTCTGCATTTACTGTTCTCAGCGTTGCCCCCTTCTCAATATTGGAGACAGAGGTTTTAAATATGTTTTCCTCACAAGAAAACTTCCTCAGCCTTGCTTTGAACCCCAGGGCTGGGAACACTATGGAGTCAAGCTATATTACACTCTGCTCAACTCAGAGTGTAACAGAGAGGAAGAGAAGGACATGGGACAAAATTTCATGGGACAACAATTTGCCAACAGTTTTCTTCCCCTCAGGTTCTCCTCAAAACATAACCTGCAAACATGTTTGATGTGTTCCCCCAGCCACAGGACACTTACAGCAATATAGGCTGGTCTGAGGTGATGACATTCCCATTCATATGAAGATTGCATTTCATTGGTTGACCTAAACAAAAACACCATAAAAAAAGTACTTATATCAGAATCATGGTAAGGCAAGACCTCAGAAATACCACACGAGTGCAAACAATACAGTTCCATGTGCTGGGGAAACATGAGAAAGAAGTGATACACCTGTTGTTGCAAAATCACAGCAACAGAAGAGCCACTGAAGCACTCAATACAATATGAAGAATCACACTAATTAAGAAATTACATATATGCACAAAACGCTTAGCAGAGACATAAGAGAATCTCCCATTCTCAGCTCTCTGCTCCTTATATGACATTCATAACATGTCACTCATCTAGAGAAAAAACATCTATTCCAGCTAAAAATTAACAGCTGATTTCAGCCTATAACAGCATTGCAGGTGGATCCAGATTAATGATATTGTTCAGAGTTTATGGAGAAGTGATACTAATTGTTTTACAGGTACAATTTAAAATGTCTCTGACTCTGCCTTGAGACTTTTTCAAATATTAGTTTCACTTGTACTTTGCAAACAGCTATTCCATAAGCAGGTACAGCCTTCCTAAGGACTATTTAATTCTTGACATTGGAGTAGGGGAAAAAAAAATTAATCTGTAAATTAGATCAGTGGAATCACTGGGACCTTGCCTTTAGCCTTGAGCCTTCTCTTTCTAGGAAAATGTGGGCTGTTTTTTTTTTTTAATTTTACTTAAACAAACTGTGCATATATTCAGCTACTTACATGGGAGCATATTACATTGCCTAGCTCTTGAACTGATTTTTTAGCATTTCTTCTCTCTTGGCAGCACATGAGCATCCAAGATCCTTTTAAACTCTCTGCTGAGGTGGAAGTGTCTTTGTTGATTTAGCAACTCTGGCCTCAAACTTACCATCTAAGCACCTGTTGTTGTATTTCTTATATGCTGTGATAGCATCTTCTTTCTTCACAAATACTACCTCAGCCACTCCAGGGTGTACCAGCCGAGCTCGCTTCAAAGCACCACACACACAGAATAACTCCTGAGGGCAGAGAGTCAGTCATGACCATGGTCACAAAGGTACCACACTTCAACTAAAAACACAGACAGAAAGGCTGAATTTCCTAATTGCACCACCCTTCCTGCTTAACAAACACATGGCAGAATCTTGCGACTTGCCTTACTGTGTTTGCTATGGTACAAGTACTTGGTATCACTAATGCAGGTTGCATGAAGCTCTATACTGCTAACCAATGAAAGCAAAAAAGTACAAGGCCAGTACTTTATACTGTTTATCACACAAAGACCAGGCTCATTCTCAGCCTGCCGAGATAATTTGGGTGGGGGTGTAAGTTTGAGGATAACATCAGAAGAGTTCGTGCCAAATGACGCTTAAGTGATGCCAGGTACCTCAACTCACCCTCAAGAAATGGGATTTTGTCCCATCGTCTTAAGCATATACTTTTTTTAAAGAAGTGAACAAAAAACAAAATAATAACAATCCCTTTCAGGATCTCAAAGTTTTTGCAAAGAAAGCAAATGCACATCACACTCCCCTTCATTGCATTCATCATAGATCAAGTGATTTGTCAAAAGAGGTAGGAAAAGGGAAGGAAGCTTCACTCATCCACGGTTCAGCAGCAAGTAATACTCACAACAATGTCTTCCTCTGTGACTCGAGGATGCAAATTGTTTACGGTCATCTTTGTGCCTTCCAAAGGACTGAATGCCAGCTGCCAACACAAACAAATGCATCACATAAAGGTCAGAGATGCAGCAGGCTAGACAGCACAGCAGAGAAAGCATTAAAAAAAGTCACTAAAGGGCTGTCTGGGAATGTCTGTACACACACATACAAAGGAGAGAGCTAGTAATGGGAAGTATCAATGCTTACAAAAGCCCAGCTCATCTGATGGTGAAAAGGAGCCCTTTTTCTGTGCTAATTTCTCTCTGAAGTAACTTCTCCCTTTTATTCCCAAGTGTAACACTATCTTAATTAACACACATACACAGTACTCTCTGGCCATGCCCACACTTTTAAGCACGTATCTCTTCTGCACATAGAACCAGCCAGCAAAGCCCAGAATATAGCTCCTACAAATTGCCTGAGAGGTCTTATATGGACCACAAGAAACAAGAAATCCTGTTTTTCTCTTTGCTAACAAGAGCAGGCAGAAGTCAACATAAACAGTAGTGTTAAAACACTATTCCTGGGGAAACAGAAGCCATCAAGGAGGATCCAAACAATAACTGTCACCTCCCTGTAACACAGATTCCTCCAGGATCATGTGCTCCCATGCTAGGTAGTGCATCTTGCTCATCTCAACTTTTCTATCTGAGAATTCCTAGTCTCTCAATGAACACTGAAGAAAAGTATGTTTAGAAAGGTTTCAAGTTCTTGGGACATGGGTCATAGTTATCAGAGTAAGCTTGAAGGTGTCTCTGAAATAATGGTGGAAGGCAGGCAGAAATGAGCTGCTCACATAACTGATGAACAGCAAGTTTCATGTGTTTCAGAGGCTTCTATGAAGAGCATCTCCCACTTCCCTGAGCTCACCTCAACAGGTGGTGGTTCTTTTGGAGGCTCCTCCTTTGTAACCAAGGTCCGGGACATGTTTGTCAAGGCCTTTGTCCGCATAGGAGAAGGAGACGCAGGTGGAGCTGTGTATGTATCATTCTGGACCACTTTAGTCAGGGGAACAGTCTTGGACAGGGAGAATTTATTGCCACTCAGCCCAGTCTACACGAAGAAAGAATAAAGTATGTCTGAAAGCTGCAGTCTACAAAAGTCATCCCTCTTTTTCAAGCACCAACAGCAGAAGAGCATTACTAGCATGCACTAAGAACCACTTGTCCTTCCTGGTGTCAAAACCAGTGCGAGACTTTCAGCTTTGAGACAAAAAATCAACTAAAGTTTCTGGGCATATGTTTACCCCAAAAGACCACTTCCCTCATTGATGAGCACTTTTAAATTTCATAGTCTTCTTAAATGAACTTCATAAGTGAGACTTGAATTTGAAAAGCTCCTTTTATCCAAAAATCTTCAAGTACTTTACAAAGGGTAGAGAAAGATTGCTCATTAACTAGAAGACTGAGTTGCTCCAGTACAAACAGCAGTAATTCTTCAGAAATAACAATCTAGGGCACACAAAGACATGGAGAATAACCTTTCTAGTTGGAACTACCCCAAGTTAAAAGCTAGACTAAAATTGTGTTTGGTGGCAGCTCTAAACACTGTAGATAACACATTTACTCCTGTTAAAATAAAAAAGGCTGTTTTTATGGATCACAAATGGCCAGGAGCTCTATTCTGAATACCCACGAGAAAAAAAACACAAACAGGATAATCATTACAACAGACTGTGTGATGGAAAAACTACACAAATTTGCTTTCTCAGAACCACAGGATAATTTACGGCAAACCTATGTCCAATCTCCATGTCTGAAACAGGGCTAAACTCAAAGAAACATCAGGTTGACTCAGGGCCTTATCCAGTTGAACTCTGAATATGTAAGAATGGTGATTTCACAACCTCTCTGGGTCCCTGTGCCAGAGGCTGAACAATACCCTGAGGATTGCACAACTCTCTCCCCGCCAATTAGAATTTCTTTTACTGCAACGCATTTCTTGGTTCATCATCTCCTTGTTCACTCCAGCAAAGGGCCTGGGTTTTGCCTTTGCTATGGCCACATATTAGTCAGTGAGGGTGGACAGATCTCACTATAGCCTTCTTTTCTCAGCCTTAAGAGATGTTGCTCTCTCTCACCCTCTCCTCACACATCATGCACTGCAGCCCCCTGACCACCCTCTTGTACTAGTTTCAGTGTCTAGTCAGTGTCTGTCCTGTATCACAGAGCCCCAAAACAGACACAGTACTCCAGGTGCATTCTCAAAATGCCAGACAGATGGGAACAATTATCTTACTTGATTTGCTAGCTACGATCTTACTAATAAACAACCTACAATGCAGCCTTCACTGCTGCAAGGATGCCCTGCTAACTCATTCTTAGTATACCACCCAGCAGGACCTCCAGGCTCTTTCCTACAAAGCGCTTTCTAACCAGTCAGTTCTCAGCTTAAGTTGCAGAGGGTTATCCTACCCCAAAAGCAGGACCTCACATTTGTCTGTGTTGAAATTCCATTTTCTCAGAGCATCAGTACTCCCCAACAAGCTGCCAACTAAGATTTTGCATGGCAAGAGATTTTCTGCTTTGCTGTCCAGTCTCTAGAAGCAGCAGAAAGCTTCCCTTGCTTGCCTGCTCAAACAATAATGAGATAGGTTCAAAGCACTTCTGCAACAAGAAGAAAGACAAGGGCTACCATGCAGCAACCTGCCAGCAAGGGAGAAAGCATATGTTCAGGTTGCAAAAGGCCTAGAAAACCACAGTTAACCTAAAAGGGACTCTGTCCCCAAAATAACACTAGAAGCATTGGCACAAAGGGAAGGGTGGGGTGAAGAGCAAACATTTCAGGAGAAAGCATCATTTACATACTTTAAAAGAACATAAGCCCTGTAAAGCTGCAGCCTGTGTCCACCCAATGTGAGCATGGCGTGGTGGGGACTGTTCAGATAATCCCTTACCGCGTTGTGCAGGAAACTGTTTGTGGTGGTGATTTTCATCTGTTTGCTAGTAAGGGGAGAGACACTTTCATCATCATCTTCCACATCATACAAACCCTGAGAAGAACCAAGGTAATGGTCAACAAGCACGTAGATTTAATCTAGACATAATTTCCAAAATAAGTAGCTTTCCTCTGCCTTCAGCCTTCTTCAGGTAATGAACATGACTACACTGGACTTTACTCCTGTCTTTGCAGCTTGCGAGACATAGAGCTGAAGGGACACAACTCCATTCCAAAACACCAGCATAAAAACTATCAAACTTCTTTTCCAGAAATGCCACTATAAAGCTATTTCCCTAGGTATACTCCCTAGACCTCGTCAGGACTGATGAAACCACATAAACGGAATAAAGCCCCAGTGTTTTACTTTTTAGCATCCTGCTACATTTAAAGTTAAAGCTTGTGCATACGATTCTTTTTAATTAGATTTTTTTAAAATTAAGCAGATGCCTGCCAAATACATCTGAATCAAACATTCTTTTTGAATAGCCTGCTTTCCTCAGCACAGCACATACCCGTCTGGCACTAGAAAACACTGCACTAGGAGGTTTACTGAATGACTAATTAATTTCCCTGTTCAACTTAACACTCACAGCCCTGCCTTAAAATACTGAGGCTAACCCCTATACAAATATTTTTCCATGGACTCAAAATAACATTAAGAAAAAGCATATATACATATGTCACTGCCTAGGTAGAACATAAAGTAGTACAACTCAAAACAGCTTCCCATTAATTCAATAGAAAGGTGAAGAAAAATGGAGGGATTAACAATGAGAGCCTGCAAAATAAGTGGGCTGTCACAGTCAGCAAGATTCTGGTTTACAAATAGGAAAGTTGTTCCAGTCACAGAAATGTTATGAAGGAAGAACACAAAAGGGACGGTAGAACAAAGGAGAACTGTGAAGAAAAGAACTGGGAAAAACACTAGCCATCAGGACAATGGACTTGAGTTTGAGACAAAATGAAATGGATTGAAAGCTTATAGTGATGAGGTCAGCATAATGATGACACTTCCTTAAGTGACAGCATCTGGGACAGGTGAGGGCAGCAGGTTAATGTAAAGGTAACATACACAGATAGCTAAAGTTACCAGAATTGAGGCAAAAAAACCCCTCAAAACAGGACATGATATTGTAAGTGACAGTTTTCTGATATTTTATATTATACTTTACGCATACACACAAAAGTAATAAAACCATGTACTTCCTCTCTAAAAGCACTTAAGGTGGTAAGGTGGCTGAATGGCTGGAGGCTGTGACAAAGGCCCTTAAAACCAATCCCAGAAGAGACACCACAAATTCCAGGGTTTTCCTCAAAGTCTGATTGACAAGGGATATGACAACTCTGATAGTACATCAGAATACCAGTTAAGATCATTCACTACAGGTTTCTAGCAGGGACCCACAGCTCCCACCTCACTGTAGAATATCTGACCATGTACAATCATATCCATTCTCTGAAGAGGCTGGCAGAGTGGTGAATCAAAACAACCAACAACTTGATCTGATGTGGTGCCACTGAGAAATTTATAGAAAGACATCAGAGCTAAAGGTCAGTCTCCCGAAAAAAAAACACGTAAGCACATACAGATAATACTGGGAATACTTACTTCCCATTCACGTAATGCACAAGGAATCAAGATCAATGAGACTAAATGAAAACCTTAATTACCATTAAGGTATCTTAACCACACAAGAATAAGGCAACTAAGTTGTTAGAGAACTTTCAAACTCTCCGCTTTTCTTTCCTACTTAAAACTTTTCTTTGCACCTGCCAGTGATTATTACCTTCCTTCCCCCCAAAGGTACAAAGAACACAGAGCAGGCACACACCTGTTTGTGTGTATGGTTGTTCACCACATTGATCCTCATTCCTGCAGGATGAGAGTGTCCATGAACTGGAGCTTCCTGCTACAGTAAGAGAGAAAGAACCAAAGCATTAAACATTACAGTCCACCAGATCTCCAATTCAGAAGATTGGAGCTGTTAGTTGATAGCCTGAGACCACTTAAATGAAACTCACTCTTCTGCTCTTGAAACATATTACCACAGTATGCTGTTAGGTAATGTCTATGTTTCCTGTAATATGTTCAATATGAGATACCTTCACTTCAATGAAGAAATTAAAACCTAAGGTCATGCGGAGAAACAGATTCAAATTAGTTCAGTTTTAGTCCAAGATTAGTGGGAAGAGGACTTAACTCCAGCCCTGCCAGCACTGACTAGATCTACATTTCTGCCGATATGAAACCATCAACAGAGTAAATCAGTAAGTAAGCTCCTCTTCTTTCATGCTACAGGGAACCCAAGATATCCATTTCCAAACTCAGCAAGTTCAGACACAACATAATTTTGTGCAGTTCCATTTCAAAAAGTATATACTGTCCCTCCACACTAGAGCGGGAATAAAATGATGCACAGCATACTGTAGCTGACCCTCCTGCAGCCTGTTATTTCATGAAACAGGGAAACCACAAGCAAAGTAGTCAGGGAATGTAGCTGTGTTAATCAGCAACTAAAATCAAGCAGCAGCTCCCTCAAAAATGCCTTTTTGGTTTCTGAAAAAGCTGGAAGCTGTCCATTACAGAAAAGAGTGGGTCTTCTTACAAAAATACTCCATATTGGCAGTAAAATCTTCAGATTTGCATTTTCTCTAGACTATAATTTACACCAGAACAAACTCATGTTTCAATTTCCTAATCAATTCAGAAACATGGGTACCTGCCCTACAGAAACACCAGCAGAGCTATGGAAATTTGTTGGGTTTCAAAGACTTTTTTCCTTCCTTCCTTAATGAGAAACAAGACCACAGCACAGGACATCAGAGCTGCATGCTGCTATCTCAGATCAAGATACTTAAGTTTGATTCTGCTCCCACAATCAGGAAGCGAGGAGGACCATGGGCAATTTGGAATTTTGGTATAAATCTTTTAAAAAATGATTAAATAATTGCTCATGTGCTCGTCTGCCTAGTCTTAATCACTATTATATTCTACAATATTTTTTCTTGCAATATGTTGTCTAACAAACAGGAAGTGCTGTAGGTCAACCAAGTCATTAAAAAAATATCAGGTCAGAGCAAATTGCTGTTGTATCAAGTCTCTGGAAATTATTTGAACTCCCAGAAACTTTCTAGAAAAAGTTCAGTTCCTAATAGCTGATGGTGGTGATTTGGCTTAGAAGGACAGCATGAGTATTAATTACCCTACTAATTAAAGACTACTGAACAGACTGCTGTATTGCTCTGTGATTAGTCCTTTTTACTGCCGCAAGAGTCCTTTCTCTTTCTTAAGTCACCCTGGCAGTAAACCTGCTGAATAATGGGAAATTTCTTAGGCTAATTTAAAGAAGAAATATGCTTGATGCTCTTGAGCAAAACCCAGAGCTGAACAGAAATACTCATCCAGACTCATCCAGGCTTTCGAACTGATGAGAACAGGAGATTTTCTGGGCATGTGTAAGTACACTGTGATCTTTGGGAGGAGGAAAATGAAAGAAGTAGGCTAGGAACTTCAGTTACATGCTTGTAGAGGTGAGGAACAAAACCACTCCTCAAACAACAATCCTGACAATCTGGAAACTTCTGACTCTACCCACTGTACCTAACTGTGTGTGCACAGTTCAACAGTAGTTGTTACTCTGAGAAGTTTGCTAAGAATCAAGTCACTGCACACAGCAAAGCGAAATTAAAAAACTGTCAAAAGAAATCAGCAGGTTAGGGTTATCAACTGATTATACTGCAATTGAAATAAATCTTGAGCCTCAGCAGGAATGCATCATGCAATCAGGCAACTCCCTGAAATTCAGGGCTTTCCTGAAAATCAGACAAGTAGAACAGAGAAACTGCAGAAGGGCTTAGTGATTTTTAGATCTTCTTAGATACAAACACAGCTCTATATTCTAAACTGTTATCTCACGCTTAGGATAAACCAGTCATCTAGACAGGACAATCCACCACATCAAACTTGTAAAGAGGGGTGGTATAAAAATAACAAAAAACGCATATATTTTCTTTGTTTGGATCGGAGAGACTACTTAACCTTTCAAGACAACTACTTTTGTGCTGACAGGAGTGCTGCTTTAGCCTTTATTGGGCCCAAAGTTCCAATGAAAATTTAAATGGAAGCTGGGATTTTACAAGTAGCCCCAAGCAGCCAGAAGGACACCCAGAAGACTCTGAATCCTGCCCTACAGGCTGGACTCAACTGTATCACCATCACTCCTATTGCAAACGTGAACATATTCATGTAAGTATTATCATTTCCATTGGACTGCTGCAGAGTAACAGAGGGGCTCAGAGGCAGCTTGCATGACCTACTTGGATAGTTTTTGTGATTTTCACAGCTGGATTTACTGTCCCCATACTTGGGCTGATAGCAGCTGGAGCACTCCTTTTTAAGCTGATCTTCTCTCTGGCATCCACCACTTTGGTCACCTTTTCAGCAGCAACACTTTGCTGTTTACGGGAATTCAACATCTCTCGAGCATCCTGCACCTTCCCTTTGATTTTGAACCGAGCGTCCTTTTGAACCAGTTTTTCACGGGCATCTTTAACCCCCAGTTTGTGTCGGGCATCAGTGAGTCCTATCTTCTGTCGTGCATCAAATGTCCGCTGGAAGCTGACAGCTGGTAATGATCTATTCAGATTTTGCTGGATCCCAGTGCGAGATCTTATACCTGCAAACACTGGCCTTGTGTTAAGTCTGGATGGGAAAAAGAAAAAAAAAGTGTTTCAGACATTATAAGATGTGATAAAGTATCACTAGAAGTATTTGTGTTGTTGCAAACAAAAGCTCATTATTACTGCACAGAAATCCACTCAGGTTAGATGTACAAATACAACAGCAGAGCTCCTAAACTATTTTATGCTGGATTTTACTTTCTACATGAACTGCTAAGAAACTGATTTCCAAAATCCATCCTTAAGCTCACATTTACAAATTTAAGTAAAGGGTCTGACTCAGCTATGCTAAGTGCATGCACCATTTAAGGAAAATTCATCAACAACCTGGGTACTCCTGGGAAACCTTTGAAGACAAAGGAAACAGAAACGGACTTTCTAGCTTTAGTACTGAACAGGTCTGCTAAAGTATCTTTTGTAATACAATAGTATGTCCTGATGCAAAAGAAATATGGAACTACAAGTGATTTCAAGATTCTGGACAGCAAGTTCAGATTTGTGGGAGTGTAGAGACTTGGTTTTTAGTATGTACAAGCACCAGGACCAGCCTCAGTTCAAAGCCACCACTTTTAAAGTTGATTAACTGCCAGCAAGAGTACTTACCAGTCAAATTACTTTTTGGCATCACTGCTTCTTTAATTTACTAACAGAACTGCTGCACTCAATGGCCTTTACTTTTTAAAAACATAATTATTACAATACTGAGCACAGAAGGATAACAGCCCACAGAAAGGACAGCATTTGTACTTGTACACAAGTATTACTAAGAAGCAGCCCATTATGTAGCAAAAGCTTAAACTAGCTTCTCATTACAGGTCTGACTCACTTTTTAGAATCAACCCTAAAAGGAAACAGCTTGACTAATTTTTTTAATACAGATGTTCCTTTAAGTATTTTTTAAGTTCTGCTTTTTTTTCCACTGAGGTTTTTTTTGTTTTAAAAGAAAAGATGACAAAGTGCTAAGAAAAATTCTAAAGTTAAGGTACTGAGAAAATATTCTTGCTGTTGCCTTTTTAAAATTCAGAATAAGCTACAGAGGGCTACAGTGTTCATCTGCTTTCTGAAATGTACTGTCCAGTATTATAAAGCCTATTAGTAAATACCTAGAATTTGTTGTAATACTCAAAAGGCTAACATCACAAATTCAACTGACCGTGCAATTTGAATTTTTAATACAGCCTTACATCACTATTTCCTGATTTAACCCTACAATATTAACATTATTTAGTCATGTATTTTCAGTGGAGAGATCTGGAAAAAAGCTGATGAAAGACTGAACCTCCACTTTTGTCCCCAGACAACAGGAAAGCCAGGACTAGGGTCCCATTTTGTTACCTAGTAAAGAATCCTACAGCTGCTCTCTCATACAACCAAAGCACACTAGCTAGAAGAAAGTGGAATATTAAGACAATTTATTAAAATAGATCCAGAATAATACAGAAGGCTAACGGTACCCATAAAGCAACAGCCACAGAACAAGACTTCCCTTGCAATTTTAAAAAGCATTAATTCAGCTATAGTTGAAAGTACTCAGTCAAAGTGCTGCAGAAGGGCTTGACGAATGGTTCTTTTTAATTAGCACAAATGAGGTCAAAGTAAAAACATAAATATATACGCATCAGCATTTAAGTCAGAATTAGTTAAAACTGTTAATGACACGAACTAATGAAATTGATTAGGAAACTCTGCACTCAAGATTACATCGTCTCTGAAGACTTGTGTTTATTCTAATAAGAGACTTTCTTCCATAGAGAACTGCTTACCCCATGGCACCTGAAATAAAAGGGAATCTCAAGCATCTAATTCACTTTCCAGAACTCCAAGTTCTGGCTTGAATATTTTGTGGATTATAGGTACAGATTCTTCTGTAATTTCATCTAGACTGCTGAACAGCATGGATAGAATAATGATTTAAGTTTATTCAGTTTATCCAGCCTCAAAAAGTCAAGTTAGCTACCTCAGAAATCTTATAAAGTGAACTAAACGTGACCAACAAGAAAAATGCAAGGCAAAAAAATTCTTAGAGTGCTGCAGAAGGATTACTGTTCAGCAAAGAGAAGCAGGAAGAATTCCTGGAAGAAGTAAAGCATTTAGGAGGGATTTAAAAAAGGAGAAAGGAGGTGCTTGGCATATTAAGCAGTATAAGACTGTTCCAAACACACAGGATATCATGAATGAAAGCACAAAGCCAAGGTCTTGTCTAGACTAGGGTTTAAGTGTGTTCGAATGTTTTGCTAGTATACATTAGCAGATAGCTTTCTAAATACTACTCTAGACGTGCATGTAGACATTCACAGTTAAAACCTAAGATGACCAATGACCATTATGTTAAAACCTCCCCCAAAACAGAACAAAAAAAAAGGAGCACACTTAGCTAACACAGACAGGGAGAAATCCACAGACAAAACCTTCAGAAGCACCAAAAGACCATGGCAAAAGGGAAGATGAAAAGCTACCAAAGCAGAAGGCAGGTAAGAACCTCCAACAGGTGCGCTAAACAGCCCAGGCCACACTGGGGACATCTGCCGTACTAAAAAAGAATATAACCTTGCAGCTAATATGCAAACATACTGCACATCCACACAAGCATTCCACATAATGTGTCAGGGCACAGTTAACTATGTTACAGAGACTATAGCTTACAAGGGCCAGGCAGCGATTCTGATGAAGCCGTGGCAGAAGGCAGCCTCGCCTGTGCAAACCCCCATCAGCTTTGCTACAGTCACGGCTCCCTGTGGCACATCTACACCTCCCACGGCCATCCCACAATGCACCGTGCCGCTCACCAGCTTCTTGGAGCGGCGGGGGGACCGCGCACCCCCGGGGCACTACCTGATAGAAAAGCGGCAGCCCGGCAGCAGTTTCTGCTGCGAATAACAGGGCAGCCCGGGTGCCGAGCGGGCTTGGGAGGCGGCGGGTGGGGGGGGCCCGAGGCCCTGCAGATCCCGGCCTGGGGAGCACCACTGGGTTAACCGGCAGGAAGAACCAAGAGGTAGCGGGGAGAGCGCGGCTCGGCGGCACTAGTGAAGTAATGGGCTGTGCCAACAACCTCGGAAGAAGAGCCCGAGAAGGGGAGAGTACGGCGGGGCGGGCCTGCCCTGCCGAAGCCCAGGGGCTAGCGCCAGGCACAGGGGGCTGAGGTGGGGGAACAGACCCCCGCCCCGGCTCCAGCCCGCCCCATCCCTGAGCAACAGCCACCGCCACCAATCCGCATCAAAGGCACGGCCCCACAGACCAACGCCTAAACCAATGGGAAGGCGGGAGAGGGGAACAGTGCCGGGCCGCGCTGAGGCAGGCGACGGCCCGCAGCCTCCGGAGCAGAAGGGTGAGAAGGGAGAAAAGAGGAGGCCGCCGGGCCCGAAGCACTGCCCTCCCGACCGCTTACCTCCCTTTCACCGTCACACCGCGTTTCCGTATGAGCTCATCCAGGGAGAGATCCGCCATCTTGTCGCGGGGCCCAACGGCAAGACGCAACGAGGCCCGGACGTGACATTATACTACTTCCGCGCTTCGCCCCACCTCCAGCAGTGCGGCAGGCCCCGCCCCCGGTCCCGCCCGAGTGCGCGATGCAGGGGGCGGGGAGGGCATCCCACAATCCTCAGCGGCGCCCGGGCGCCCAGATTTACATACAGTCCTGAGTGGTCCCGACCCGATTCGGCCCGTAGCAGCCGTTCCACGACCCGGAGGGGGAAAGAGACCGGGCAGCGTGATGCGGGAGGCAGAAAGGTGGCCTGTTCGATGGGGCGGCGCGGGAAGCCGCTCGCCCTGACCTACAGAGCTAACGCACAGGGGTGTGCGAATGCGCCTTAACTATCAGCGTTATGCCTTAAACTTATGAGTAAGGAAAATAACGACCCGGGGTGACGCCCGGGTCCTCACTGCTAATGTGAGAGGAATTTTTGTGCGGGTACAGGTCGTCCCTGGGTGTCCTGCCTACTTCGTGGGATGCCCGGGTGCAGTGATCTGCCCGAGTCTTTGTGCCACCGGTGCTAAGAGCAGAGGCGTCGGGGACGCGGTGGGAGCGGGTTACGTCGTCCCCCTGCGGGCACGTTGTACTGAAAGAGCTGCAGGGCCGCTGTGGGCGTTGTTGAGAGCCTGAGAATACCACCCAGCCCCTCTTGACGTGTCCTGTGTCTGAAGGATGCGCCATTTAAAATCAAACTAAAAAAGAAAGAAATCCCCTGAAAAGGAGAAGGCGCCCTGCGCAGGCCCGGGCAGAGGTGAGCGTTCCAGTGCGTTTCCAGCGTCGCCTCCTGCCCGGCCCTGCCCCCCCGGCCGCAGCACACGCACCTGCGGGGCGCTGGCTTTGCGTTTCACCGCGGTCGCGGTGCTGCTGGGCCTCCCTCAAAACGCCCTTCGCAGCACAGTAGGGGCCGGCAGCGCGAGGGTTTCCTCCTGCCGTCGGAAGGCATGTCGCCGAAACGCAGCGTGTCGCTTGTGCCCGCAGCTCCGTCTCCTCCCCGGCAGCTGGCAGGAGGATCACCCCAGTTCCGCTCCGCGCCCTCACACGCCGCTTCCTGCCGTCTCCCTGCCACACCGCTCTGAGTGACCCCGAGGAATGACAGCACATGCAGCAGCGTCCACCATGTCGCTGTGGAGCTGCCGGCACACGGACGCTCCATGGACCACCCACAGAGAAGGTCCTGGGGGGCAGCTCTTGGACTTCGGCAGAGTGGGAGCTGCCAGTGAGAGGCAGGGACAAACGCAGAGGAGGCATGCTGACAGCCAGGTCACCTCAGCATCCCACAGCACAGATTTTTCTCTCGGGAACGTTTCAAGCCTTTATGAACCAGCAGTCATACCAGTAGTGATGCCAGGTCACTGCTCAGTTGTCCACTGGTACTTGATCTGGATCAAGGGTGGCACATGACTGCATCGCTATTAAATTAGGGTACACAATAATATGTTTATGCCCTTTTCGTGCTGCTTTTCTGCAGCTGTCAAGATACTTGATCAAACTGACGCAGTGGGGTGGATGATGTGTGACAACCATAAAGCCTGCTGCTGCAAAACTAACAGGCGATATTTCTTGGAGTAAATTTGTATAAGAGCAGCCCAGGTGGTTCAGACTAGAGGGTCATCTACTCGGTATCCTGTTTCCAGCCTGCAAGGGGTCCCCATGGAGGTCTCTTCCAGACACCCACTGACTGCAGTGATATCTGTGCAGTCACCGATACCCTTTCACAAGGAGTGACTCTGTCGAGTCTCTGCTGCACGGTGAACCATCTGCTCCTGTTTGTTTTGCCTCCATCAGCTTAGTTCTTGCAACTGAATGTAGAGAGTGCATGTGTAGCTCCTTCCCACACCTGTGATCCCCTAAGTCATCTTCTGTCCAGGTGAAGAGTCTGGGCCTGCTCACCCATTCCTTCAGTGAAGTTCCCTTCCCTCTGCAGGTACACCCCTTCCCATGCAGAAGTCTCAGTGGGAGGCTGGTTAGGGGTCACGAGCTGTGCTGTTGTGGGAAGGAAGGGTTTAAACCTCAGGATCTTCTATTCCCTCTGTTTACTATTGTTTTATGCTTCCTGGAAGACACAACAAGCTGCAGCTCAGCTTTCACGGGTTTCTCATGGTTCCTTCTTGCAGCTGTGAAAAGGAAGTCAAATATTTGCTCAGGGTTTGGGCCCAGGCCTCTGCTTCACTTCTCATGGCTGGGACAGGGGGGAAGGTGCAAGTAGCAGCAAAGAGACCTCCCTGAGCACAGGGCTCCTTGTTCAAATGTGCTGGGTAACTTTCAGAGATGGATTCCTTGGGCCTGTTGTGCTTGTCGGCTGAGATCCAGGGCACGAAAGTCAGAACAGAGGAGAGCATTTCCCTGTCTCACACTTATTTCCTTTTTAAAATATTAATTAGGAAATTATGTAAAGGACACCATATGAACCTTGGGATAGTACATGGCACAGTGCCTGACTTACAATGTTACCCTGACTGAGTTGTACAGAAGCACACGAAGCAGCTGAAAGCAGAATGACATGGCCAGAGAAAATATCCAAGAAGTTGCCATGGAGTGAGACCACATTATTACTCAGTCCAGATTAAGTCCATCTGTCACAATGACCAACCACAATGTTAGATGTGTTTCATTGCTCTTCAAAGGACAGAAACCCACACGCCCGATGTCTCAGGGGCCAAATAACCTTTTGAGCCGACTTCAGTTAGGAAAGCTCCTAACCATCTAAGCTGTTAGTAACCTTAGTTTTTCACCATTAATTATAACAAAATTAAAAATTTAATATGTAGGCAGTATGCTCCCCCTTGATTGCATTAACACCACCACCGTATGTCTCAATCGGCTCCTTGGAGCAGTATCTTTAAAAATGTTTGGATCCCGTGGAAACAAAGTCCAACCACAAAGATCGGGTGCAAATAGAACAGTTTTATTTAGCAGATAATGTTAGGCACATGCAATGATAATTTGGCAAATGTCTCAAATATTATTAACTACTAGGAAAAGAGAGAGAGAGGGAGAGAAAAGGTTAAAGGGAAAAGAGAAAGGAGAGAAAGAGTATAACCACCCAGGATCCAGTTATGTCTTGATGATCTTTCCTCAGGGGTGTGGTGGCCAAGTCCAGAAGCACCTTGAAGGTCCCCTCTCATGGGGGTGATGGTCAAATCCGGCGGCGGCAAAAGTCTGGTTGTCTGTGTCCCCTTTAAACTCTTGAATTTCTTGCTGTGCCGCACCACTCCTCCAGTTGTCAGGCACCCTGTTTTTCTGACTTAAATAATCAGTTTGCTTCACTTCTGATGCTGATCTAGTGACTGCAGCTTTGCTTCTCAGAATTTTTGGGACACTGAGCACAGCTCACAGTTCCATCTGCTGTTTCCCCAGATACACCACATCGGGCAAACAGTTTCCTTTTTATGACCTTGATCTACCCATATTAGGCCATCAATCTATCGTCTCAGTGCATGGCTCTTCCCCCCCATAGCAGGTCAGAAGGAAATCCATCACCTGCTGCGACAGCCAGCAGTCCCCCATCAGCCCCCCCGGGACAGGAAGCCATGCAGTGCAGGCTGCTGTTTGAGATATAAGCAGCCCTTATAAATAGATCCTCACACCATAATCATTACTTTGACACAGAAACATTTTGTATTAAAATGATTAAACAATTTTGTAATTAAACTCAAGGAGGATTTATCTGTCGTAGGGGTAATTTTTCTGTGTCAGATTTTGTACACTGAAGTAGAATCCTAATAATTAGAATAACAATCTCCTGACTTATTACATATTCAGTTTTTGTTCAGATTGAAGGCATAGAGACATTAATATTTTTGAAGGTTATACCAGGAATGTCAGTTAATGTGAATTTTGAGTTCTAGTTCTTGTTTATGTTTATAAACTGAGATTTTTGTTACTCATGTTTCCTAACAGGAACAAATTTCATTTTTTATAATAAGAACAGAAAAAGGATCAAATTTGGGATTTAGCTTGGACTTAAACATTTACAGAAATGACAGGATATTCTTACTGTGGTAAAAATTTAAATTATCACCAGATACACAGGGCTGGACATCATCTCTTTTTCTGATTTCTTTGCTGGGGTACTTTAGTTATTTACATTGGACATTACCCAGAACAGAGCAGGACCTGTTGTGGTGGTGCTTTTTGTCCAGGTGAGACATGGGTGTTGCGGCAGGAAAAGCTGATTCTTAGAGCCTCGGTGTTGGCTGCCAGGGTGTTTGCCTGTCCTACCCGGCCAGAGTATGCGTGTGCTCACTTTCTCCTAAGCTTCAGCTCGCAGCCAGATGTGTTAATGCATTTGTCCTGGCATCAAACACTTGGCAGTGCCACTCTGAGCCTCTCACTAAGCATTTTAAAATTCTGAGCTTTCTTACTGATTAAATTTATATTTATCAAAATTATATGGTGAGTTACTTGACACACCTATTCAAAGGAAAGTTAGTTTTGCTTATTGGTGCTGTTCTTTTACTTTCAATTTCAGTTGACATTTTTGCAACAAGCAAACCTTTTGATTTCTTGAGTTGTGTTCAGGCTTTGCTCTTCCTGAGATGAATATAATTTGCCTTTTAGCCCAGATTTTCAGTCCTTTGTGGGTGGGCTGTAGGAGTGTTAGGAAACAGGACAAGATTCCAAAAGGAGCTTGGCAAATTGAAGAACTGTCTGAGAAGGTAAGGTGCTTCTCAGTTAGGACAGATGTAAAAGGCCATGTTGTGAATCTCAGTTGTATTGGTTTGTCCAGGAAGAGGAATTTCTTCTTGGACATACCTACCACCCTGTTTTGTATTCTGCATTTTCAGCACATAGCAAAATATCATCCATATAATGGTATATGATGCTAGATGGAAATTTCTGTCTGGTTGGTTGCAGAGCAGCGGCAACCACTGTTTGACATATGGCGGGGCTATTCATCATTCCCTGAGGCAAAACTGTCCATTGATACCTCTGCATAGGTTCAGAGTAATTTACTGTTGGTACAGAAAAAGCAAAGTGTTTGCAATCATCAGGATGTAATGGAATAATAATAAAAAACAATCTTTAAGATCTATAATATAAAGATGCCAATTTGCAGGCAGCATTGTCGGATTTGGGAGCCCAAGCTGAAGGGCACCCATAGGTTGCATAGTTGCATTAACACCTCTAAGATTTCCTGATTCGCCACTTTCCTGATTTTTTATGAATGATAAATATTGGAGTATTCCATGGACTATTTGATGGTACTATTCGAACAGCATCTAATTATTCTTTTACCAACTGTTGTGCTTGAATAAGTTTATCCCCTTTTAGGGGCCACTGATCAACCTAAACAGGCTTTTCTGTTAACCACATCAGTTTGAGCAGGGGTTTTAGATCAGTGACCCTTAGGATAATTTTTTTCCTGTAGTTATAATTGACACATTCCATTTCTGCAAAAGATCTTGTCCCCACAAATTAATGGGTGTTTGAAGCACATACGGTTGGAACTAAGCTTTGGAACTTTCAGGGCCTTCTACTGCTAACATTTTGGCACTTTTTATAGGTATTTGCATTCCCCCTCTGCCAGTAATTGTGGTCATAGCTACTTCAAGTGGCCACTGAGGAGGCCATTCAGTTTGAAATATTATTGAAACATCAGCCCCGGTATCGAACATCCCTGTACATTTTCGATCTTGTATTTTTACTGTTAGAGTTGGCTGTTTGGTAGTAATCTCTTGAGTCCACGATATTTGAGCAGTCCCAGTGCTACCAAATCCTCCCTGTCCTCTACTATTAGCTGATGACTGTGGAACCCAATAAGGAAGTAAGAGGATCTGTGCTATTTTTTGATTTGCTATGATTCGACATGGTACCTGAAGTGCTGTTAACACAATTTGAATTTCCCCGGTAGAGTCTGAATCAATTACTCCTGGAAATATAAATAGTCCTTGTTTTGTCATACTTGAGCATCCAATAATTAATCCCACATAACCTTTTGGCAATGGTCCCCAAACATTAGTACTGAGCACTGTCACTTTATGTGGCTCCTCAATAATTATTTCTGAGGCAGTTGCCAAATCCAGTCCGGCACTGCCTGCTGTGGCGGCTGCAAGATGGGAGACAGTTTGTCGCAACTGATGTTTGACATTGTTGTACAGGTGTTTGACAGTGCTGTACAGGTGGGTTCCATACTCCGTTGATCTGTGGCATATTCCAAACCCTGTTCATTTGAGGGACACCGGGTTGTGTGCCCCTCTGCCCGTTTCCCGAGAGCAGTTGCCCAAATTTATCAAATTTAGATTTACATTGATTGCTCCAATGATAACCTTTCTGACATCGAGGGCACAACTGTGTGGGACATTTATTCTTTTTAGGCTGCTGTCTTTTCTTTGGACAATCTTTACTTATGTGTCCTTCTTGCCCACAATTAAAACATGTAATTGCATTCTTGTTCACCTGTAGTTGGGAGAATGTGGCAGCCAGACCTGATGCTTTATGTGTCTCAGTTCCAACATTCTGACATGACTTAATATACTCTCCTATATTGGCTTCTTTTCCTTTAATGGATAATAGTGCTGCTTGACAATCACTATTTGCATTTTCAAAGGCCAATTGAAACAACAGGGCTTTAGCTGCTTCTGAATTATCTACTTGTCTGTTGATAGCACCCTGTAATCTGTCTATAAATGTCATTTAAGGTTCTTGAGGGCCCTGTGGAATCGTAGCAATAGATCCTATACGTTGTCCAGCATAAGGCATTCATTTCCAAGCCTTTATGGCAATTTGTGATGCCTGTTCAAAAACTCGACTGTCAAAAGCTGCTTCTGCATGGGGGGTTTGATATTGCCCTGTGCCTGTTAACATATATTGGTCAATTGGTACTCCTGCATTTAAATTATCCGTGACCTGTACTACTACTGTGAGAAACACGCTCACAAAGTTTTTATAAAATTTATTTGGGGACAAAGTCAGTGGAGCAAAAGAACAGCACTGGGCGCATGACAAAAAGTCAGAGGCGCAACTTTTACAAAGTTAACTTGGTACTTACACATTTGCTAACAATTCAGGGGGGGAAAAAGGAGGGGAAGGTATAGCACGGTTCAGGGATTTCAATGGGAACCTCCCTATTGAGGCAGGTTTACATCTATCACCCAAAGCAGCCATAAAGATAAGGCCAGAGTCTGGTTTTCACGCCTCTGCAATCAAAGCTTAACAAACTACAAAGGAGATTTACACATGTATTCACAAACTAATGTATCTACAAACTAGCTACAGTAGAAGATATTCACAGACTAGCTGCAGCAGGAGATAACAAAGTACATGTTTCAGTATAAAATACAAAGAAGAATATAAAATTGCATGCTTCGTTCCTTTCAAGCTTATCAACTTTAATAGTTATGCCTACAAGCGATTTTTGGTCATTTGAGAAAGCAAAATTAATAACCTAAGTGCTTTTTCTCACAACTACCAAATCATTATATTCGAGCTGCCAAACAGCATGCTGTTTGTCAATATTGTTTTCAGTAATGTTTTCCAATCCCATGGTATCATTACATACTAAGAACCCAGTGCTTCAATTATCCCTATTGTAAATGAACTTTGCAACCCATTTTCAGCTACAGATTGTTTGAGCTCTTCAAACACCTGGTACAGCAAGCCTTCATGAGTCGGGGGTTGATTACATTTATATATGACAGGGAAGGCAAAAGAAAAATCCCCTTGCTTTAAGGCTTCTTCCTTGCATTGTTGCATTGCCGGTTTGCTTTCAGTCTGATCTCCAAAAGGATTTGTAGGTGCCGTAGGGTAACACAGGGTTTACTGCTGGTGGAAGGGCCTCTTCTCAGCGATGGGGACGAGGAGGAGTTTTTTGTGATCCATGCAAAGGGAACGGTTCAAGCGGTTGCGGAGGGGTGGGGTAATGGTGAAGGGAGGGGTCGTTCGCGGAGCGCCGCCGGGCTGCGACTGCAGTGCGGAAGAAGGTTCGCAGGGGCCGGGCGATTGACCGGCGGCAGCCCGCGAGAGCCCTGCGGAAGCGGCAGGGGTGCTGCACCGCGTTGGAGCCGGTGGGCGGGGCGAGCCGCAGGCGGGAGGTGAGGTGGGGGGGGCGGAAGGCGGGGCGGGAGGTCAATGGGACAGAGTCTAGTTGGAGGCCTGTATCCCGTGGAGCCCCTCAGGGGTCGGTACTGGGACCAGTACTATTCGATATATTCATCAATGATTTGGATGAGGGAATAGAGTGCTCTGTCAGCAAGTTTGCTGATGACACAAAACTGGGAGGAGTGGCTGACACACCAGAAGGCTGTGCTGCCGTTCAGAGAGACCTAGACAGGCTGGAGAGTTGGGGGGGGGGGGAGAAATTTAATGAAATATAACAAGGACAAGTGTAGACTCTTGCATCTGGGGAAGAACAACCCCATGTGCCAGTGTAAGTTGGGGACTGACCTGTTGGAGAGCAGCGTAGGGGAAAGGGACCTGGTGGACAGCAGGATGACCGTGAGCCAGCAATGTGCCCTTGTGGCCAAGAAGACCAATGGCATCCTGGGGTGTATTAGAAAGGGGGTGGTTAGTAGGTCAAGAGAGGTTCTCCTTCCCCCCCTCTATTCTGTCTTGGTGAGGCCACATCTGGAGTATTGTGTCCAGTTCTGGGCCCCCCAGTTCAAGAAGGACAGGGAACTACTTGAAAGAGTCCAGCACAGAGCCACAAAGATGATTAAAGGAGTGGAACATCTCCCTTACGAGGAAAGGCTGAGGGAGCTGGGTCTCTTTAGCTTGGAGAAGAGGAGATTGAGGGGTGACCTCATTAATGTTTATAAATATGTAAAGGGTGAGTGTCATGAGGATGGAGCCAGGCTCTTCTCAGTGACATCCAATGATAGGACAAGGGGCAATGGGTGCAAGCTGGAACATAGGAGGTTCCACATAAATGTGAGGAAAAACTTCTTCACAGTGAGGGTAACAGAGCACTGGAACAGGCTGCCCAGAGAGGTCATGGAGTCTCCTTCCCTGGAGACATTCAAAACCCGCCTGGACATGTTCCTGTGTGACCTGATCTAGGTGTTCCTGCTCTGGCAGGGGGATTGGACTAGATGATCTTTTGAGGTCCCTTCCAATCCCTAACATTCTGTGATTCTGTGAAGGTGGGGCAGAAGGCGGGGCGGAAGGTGGGGCCTTCTGGAGCTGCACTGGGAAGCGCGGCGTTCCTTGGGGCTTGGGGGTTGTGGACACACACGGTTTGGGGGAGTGGGGCATAAATTGGGCTCTTTCTTGGGATCAACTGGCCTGGAATCAGAAGGATTTTCAGGTTTAGGATCCTTCGAATCTGCTGTTTCCTTGTTTACTTTATCCCCCTCCTTGTTTACGATTGCTTCTGACGGTTCCAGTTGTGCTACTGCAGAATATAAGAACCACCATGTTACAGTAACTGTATCTGGAACTTCAAACTGTAAAGTTTTACATGTCCATAAGCATTCCCCTACTTGTTTCCCCATATCACTATCAAATGTACCGTCTGCTGGAAACCAATTGCAATGTTTTTTTACCCACAAAAGCAGATGAGTTAAGTGTTTTTCTGTTACTTGGTACCCTGCAGCATGCAAAACTTATTGCAAAGCCTTTAAATATACTTCACGTTTTTGTGAAGCAGACTGTCCCATAATTAATGTAATCCCGTAGTTTCTCCGTTTAACAGATAACTACTGTTCCAAGTTATGGAAAGTGGCCACAAAATCAAGATTAAAAATTACTCACCCATCAGATGATTTCTTCGCTCGTAGAATTAGAGTTCTCTCCCCAGTTTGCCTCACACAGGGCACCAGCTGCAGTGAATGAAGTGTGGGAGGAAAAGGACTCTGAACTCATTTACTTGCTTGCTAATAAACTTGCCTTTCTCAGAAAAGAATCATAGAATCATAGAGTCATAGAATAATTATGGTTGGAAGGGACCTCCAGGATCATCAAGTCCAACCTTTATCCCATCATATTTCTAACCATTAGACCACTAGACCATGGCCTCAAGTGCCTCATCAACCCGTTTGTTGAACACCCCCAGGGATGGTGACTCCACCACCTCCCTGGGCAGCCTGTTCCAATGTCTAACCACCCTCTCAGTAAAGAACTTCTTCCTAATGTTCAACCTAAACTTCCCCTGATGTAACTTGAGGCCATTTCCTCTTGTCCTATCATTAGTAATTTGGGAGAAGAGACCAACACCAGCCTCACTACAACCTCCTTTTAGGTAGTTGTAGAGGGCAATGAGGTCTCCTGTCAGTCTCCTCCAGGCTAAACAACCCCAGTTCCTTCAGCCGGTCTTCATAAGGCCTGTTTTCCAGACCTCTCACCAGCCTCGTTGCCCTTCTCTGGACTCGCTCCAGCACCTCAATGTCCTTCTTATACTGTGGTGCCCAGAACTGGGCACAGTACTCAAAGTGTGGTCTCACGAGTGGTGAGTACAGGGACACGATCACCTCCCTACTCCTGCTGGTCACACCGTTTCTGATACAGGCCAGGATGCCGTTGGCCTTCTTGGCCACCTGGGCACACTGCTGGCTCATGTTCAGTCGGCCACCAGGCAGCTTTCCAGCCACTCTTCCTCAAGTCTGTAGCGCTGCATAGGGCTGTTGTGACCAAAGTGCATGACCTGGCACTTGCCTTTGTTGAACCTCATACAATCGGCCTCAGCCCATGGCTCCAGCCTGTCCAAATCCCGCTGCAGAGCCTCCCTACCCTCAAGCAGATCAACACTCCCACTTAATTTCGTGTCATCTGCAAATTTACTGAGGGTGCATTCAATCCCCTCATCCAGGTCATTGATAAAGATATTAAACAAGACTGGCCCCAAGACTGAGCCCTAAGGGACACCGCTTGGTACCGGTCTCCATCTGGATTTAACTCAATTCACCAGAACTCTCTGGGCTTGGCCATCCAGCCAGTTTTTAACCCAGTGAAAAGTCCACCTGTCTAGACCATGAGCCGCCAGCTTCTGCAGCAGAATGCTGTGGGAAACAGTGTCAAATGCCTTACTGAAGTCCAGGTAGACAACATCCACCGCTTTTCCCTCATCCACTAGGCGGGTCACCTGATCATAGAAGGAAATCAGGTTGGTTAAACAGGACTTGCCCTTTGTGAACCCATGCTGGGTGGACCTGATCCCCCTGTTGTCCTGCACTTGCTGCGTGATCTCCCCCAAGATGAACCGTTCCATAATCTTCCCCGGCACCGAGGTCAGGCTGACAGGCCTGTAGTTCCCCAGATCCTCCTTCCTGCCCTTCTTGTCACACTGGCAAGTTTCCAGTTGCCCGGGACCTCCCCCGATAACCAGGACTGCTGATAGATGATGGAGAGCGGCTTGGCAAGTTCCTCCGCCAGCTCCCTCAGCACTCTCGGGTGGATCTCATCCGGCCCCATAGACTTATGGGTGTCTAATTGACTCAGCAGGTCCTTTACTACTATTTCTTGGATTAAGAGGGCTTTATTCTGATCTCCATCCCAATCTTCCAGCTCAGGGAACTGAATACCATGAGGAGAACTGGTCTGGCCGTTAAAGACCGAGGCAAAGAAGGCATTAAGTACCTCAGCCTTTTCCTCATCCTCGGTAACAATGTTCCCCCTCGCATCCAATAAGGGATGGAGATTCTCTCTGCATCTTTTTTTATTGTTAATATATTTATAAAAACTCTTCTTATTTTCTTTTGTGGCAGTGGCTAGGCTGAGCTCAAGATGGGCTTTTGCCTCCCTAATGTTCTTCCTACACAACCTAACTAAATTCCTATACTCTTCCTGAGTAGCCTGCCCCTTCTTCCAAAGGTGGTAGACTCTCTTCTTTCTCCTAAGTTCCAGCAGAAGCTCCCTGTTCAGCCAGGCCGGTCGCTTTCCCCACCAGTTTGTCTTATGACACCTGGGGACAGCCTGCTCCTGCATTTCTAACAGTTTCTTCTTGAAAAGAGTCCATCCTTCCTGAACCCCTTTGCCCTCTAGGACTGTTCCCCAAGGCACTTTCTCAGCCAGTGTTTTAAACAGGTTGAAGTCTGCCCTTTGGAAGTCCATGGCAAAAGTTTTGCTGCCCCCCCTCCTAACTGGGCTAAGGATTGAGAACTGTATCATTTCATGATCACTCAGCCCAAGACAGCCTCTGACCACCACATCCCCTACCAGTCCTTCTCTGTTTGTGGATAACAGGTCTAACAAGGCACCTTCTCTGGTGGGCTCACTTATCAGCTGAGTCAAGAAGTTATCTTCCACGCACTCTAGGAACTTCTTGGATTGTTTTCTCTCTGCTGTGTTATGTTTCCAGCAGATGTCTGGTAAGTTGAAGTCCCCCACAAGAACAAGGGCCTGCAACTTTGCAGCTTCTGCCAGTTGTTTACAGAACAGTTCATCGACCTCTTCATCCTGGTCAGGTGGCCTGTAGTAGACTCCCAGCAGGATATCTGCTTCGTTCACCTTCCTCAACTTTATCCATAAACATTCTACTGGCTCATCACGCTTATCAACCTCCATACAGTCAAAACACTCTTACAGAGCGCCACCCCACCGCCCTTTCTACCCTGCCTATTCCTCCTGTAGAGCTTGTAGCCATCCATTGCAGCACTCCACTCATGAGAGTCATCCCACCACGTTTCCGTGATGGCAACTACATCATAGCTGTCGTGCTGCATAATGGCTTCCAGCTCCTCCTGTTTATTGCCCATGCTGCGTGCATTAGTGTAGAAGCACTTGAGCCGGGCTGACAACTTCCTTACCAAGTGTGGCCTGCCACCTTTGGGTTTAACTCTAGCAGGCCTAATTTTATCCCCTTCCCCCTTCGAACCTAGTTTAAAGCCCTTTCAATGAGGCCAGCCAGCTTGTTTGCCAGGATTCTTTTTCCCCTCTGAGACCCTGTGTAGCATAAAGCTCCCCATGTTTAAAAAAAAAAAAAAAAGTAAGCAAGTAAGTAAGCAGATAGGCAAGTAAGTAAGCAGGTAGCTAACAAGAAGAAAGGAAAAGCTCTGTTCAAGCTCTGCTGCAGCTCTCTCTCTCTGCTCTCTCTCTCTTGCTGTTCGCTCACCAGTTAGTCTTATACATTTCTGTTCCCAAAACAATCAAGCTAGATAGGACATAACACATGCTTCTTTGCACACCACACTTGGGACTGTTTTCAGTCACATCTTCACACACTCCCTCAGGTTGTTTTCCGGCCTGATCTTCTCATTTGCTTATCAACTACTGTCTTGTGAAGCTTGTCTGGGAACACACTGCAAATTCCAATGTTATCCTTGATCAGTCCCAGTCCATCCTCACTATGTTCGACACAGCTTCCACACCCAGGGCTAAACTGTAGCAGTTGTTTAACCACCCAATGACCCCTCCCTAGCTGAGGAGGGGTATCAGGGATAAAAGAGAGAATCCCCATGAGTTGAAGCAGAAACAGATTTAATGAAATAACAAAACTAATAGAATCACCAACATAAAGTATACAAGGTTATATTCAGCCTGGCCCTTGGGATCAGCAGAAGCCAGAGCAGGAGGCCAAAAAGGGAAAAGCCCCAGAAAGACAAACTCTCCACCTTCACTAAACTCCCTCCTTTTATAATGAACTTAATGTAAGTGGTATGGGATACACCTGTGAGTCAGCTTGGGGCAGCTGCCTTGATTGGATCTCCAGACTGACTTAGGGCTACTCATGGCCTGCCTGCATAGCTAGCCCATGGGTCTGGTCCTGGGAAACCAGGACAGCTCTGAAGCATAGCTAACCCTAATATAAAATAGCATATGTTCGTCAGTGCTATGCTGTTGATGTTGTTGCTCTTTCAGGCCTTTAAAAGAATAGATAACGAGAGCTGAGGAACTGCATTTTTCACCCAGTGTGCTGGTTTGATCCTTTTGTTTGTGTGTATTTGGGTGGGGGAGGCAAAGAGGAGAACTGTCAATTTTTTGCTCACGGGGGCACAGTATTCTGGTCTTGTGACATCTTTCACTGGCTGTGGGTTGTTCCATGATTGCATCCTGTACAACATGAAGGCAGGACGCATGTGTGATTCAACCTGTTCTTCAGGGACATTCTTGTTTGGAGGCTTCAGACTATCTCAGGACAGTGCAGCAGCAGCCACAACCATTACACACATTACCAGAGAGAGAGGCAATTCTCTCCCTCTTCTCAGCTCTTGTGAGACTGCACCTGCGGTCCACACCACACTGTGTTCAGCTCTGGGGCCCCCAACATAAGAAGGATGTGGACCTGTTGGAGTGAGTCCCAAGGAGGGCCACAAAAATGATCAGAAGGCTGGAGCACCTCTCCTATGAAGAAAGGCTGAGGGAGTTGGGGTTGTTCAGTCTGGAGAAGAGAAGGCTCCGGGGAGACGTTATAGCAACCTTCCAGTACCTGAAAGAGCCTACAAGAAAGCTGGGGGAGGGACTTTTTACAAGGGCATGGAGTGATAGGACGAGGGCTAATGGCTTTAAACTCAAAGAGGGTAGATTTAGATTAGATATTAGGAAGAAATTCTTTCCTGTGAGGGTGGTGAGACAGTGGAACAGGTTGCCCAGAGAAGCTGTGAGTGTCCCCTCCCTGGAAGTGTTCAAGGCCAGGTGGGATGGGGCTTTGAACAACCTGGTCTAGTGGGAGGTGTCCCTGTCCATAGCAGGGGGGCTAGAACTAGATGATCTTAAAGGTCCTTTCCAACCCAAACCATTCTATGATTATCCCTGTCCCCAGTGACCTTTCTAGTACAATGGTGTTTTGTTGATTGCTCCAAAGTGCTTAGACTTAGCTGCGACATTTGATACTCAAATCAGCCACCTTGCTTGGCTGGTAGGAGTGGTTTAAGAAAAGCTACCCACACACCAAACGTGGTCTAATTGACTGCACTGCTGCACTGGATGTTCAGCCTGGGTGAAATCTCATCCTCAAACATCAAGAACTGGGAAAAGTGGTTGTGTTGAATCATGGGCTAGATGTTGTGCTTTGCACCAGGAGACGTGAGAGTCTGGAAATAGGGAAATTTCACGCACAGAGACACTTCATGGCAATCAGTGGACCTTTGTTGCTAATGGATGAAGTACCTGGTCTGTTGTGAGTGGTTACAAATCCTGTAGCTGCTAGGCCAAATGACAGCTTGTGGAGGGAGAGGGAGACTGTTGCTTTTTGAGATCAGCTGAGCACATGTAACAGGGAAATGAAGTTTCAGAAGTACCTCAGAGCCCAAGTCTGCTGGATTCTGCTAGGTGCTGTACAGACAGAGCAAAAAGTCTTCTCCTGCTGTTGAGAAACTAGGAAGTGTGTGTGAAACCTGCTAGAAAGGATGCAGCAGGGTTTATAGCCTTCTGAAGGCTTTTAAATCAGCCTTTGAAATATAAAGCATTGTAAAATTGGCTGTTTTAGCCTAAAGACAGCAAAAAAGATCTTAAGGAAAGAAAAAAAAAAAAAGTCAAAGGAAAGGACCATACACGAGAAGCTGCAGAAGCAATGAGCTTCAAAGGTAAAACTGATCTACAGACCAGGGCGAGACTGACTCAAGGAGCCACAGGGTCTTAAAAACTAGGCTAACAGAATTTCTAAGCAGGTAACAAATAGAGCATGGCAGTTTGCCATATATGTATTATTACACCTATAACACCAGAATAATGGATTTCTGAGAGAAGCAGAGCAATTTGCTTGCAGAGAGCTTTCTGTGGGCCCTCGAGAAAATGCCAGGGGGGTTGTGCAGCCAAGAAAATTGCTGGACTAGAAAGTAGAACTGGAGGAAAGAACTCAGCAGGCACACAGCAGTATTTCCAGTCTTTTTAATTTGACAAATCTCAAGATTCTCACTGTAATATTTTATCACACAAGCACATAAACGTGTATTTCCCTCATTGCACCCCCCTTACAGTATGAAATACAAAGTTCAGGGCACTTTGATTGAGAGCTGTAGCAAGTATGTAGCTGAAGGGCTATGGAGCAGTTAATTGTATGGATGTGGGAAAGCAGCTGAGTACTAACAGGGAAGTGTCATTTGTGTGGGCATAAGTGGCCTTTCAGCATATAAGAGTGGGCCTCAGTGTCTGGGTACACATACCTATGCACATGTGACTTCTGAGTCTGTTGTAGACTTTGTGAGCCTTGTCTTTTACTGCCTTGATCTGTTTCTCAGCTAAGTACATTCCTACCCAAGAAGGATGCTTGTTTCCCATCAGGCCATGTTCAGCCTCACAGCTTATTCAGTTGCAGAAGACATGAGGCTGTGGTTTGTGTACCTAGAAGCAGGGGAGGGCAGTGATACCACTGCTGTTAGGAGTCTTGCAAAGCCTTGGTCCTACCACATGGTGAGGAGGTGAGTGGCCAAGATCCCCACTGTTGTCTGACAGCATCATAAGCATTTGCGAAGCGCAGGTAAGGTAGGCTAGAAACACAGATTCTCTTTCCACACAAATGCTGTTTAGAGACAGCAAGGAACAAATGTTACATAAAATGTATGCATGCTGCTAAGGCAACCATCTGCAATTTTTAATATGTGTTTGTAAATAATGACTTATCCTGGATGTCCCAAGCCAGGAACATCTAATTTGCTAGCTCTGAAAAGCAGGCAGTTCAGAGGAGAAAGAAAAGCAGCATAGTGCACAGCATATTGTTTCATCTTCTTGTGGTCATATGAGTGATATGACTCTGATTTACTTTTAATCCCAGACTACACCTTTCACAATGACTTGTTCCCCACATTTCATTATGGGCCACAGAAGTGCTGTTTTTTTCCACTGCTCCCAGTCTTTCTTGTCCACGTGCTCTAAATATTGCATCAAGTTGTCCTGTGGGTTCCACTCAGCTTTAACTGGTGGGTCCTGAAGAAGCAGCAAACAGTAAATTTTGCAGCACTGCTGTGTGAACTGTCTTTGAATGGCAGTTTTGGGGTCAATGCCAGCTTGCTGAAAATCAAATGAGAATAATTTTCAAAGCTTCATAATGTTATGTTGGTGAAACATTACATTGCCTCCTTGCTTTCATTCCGTGCAGCTGCTTCACATGAACAAAGCACTGAAGAACTTCATTTGTCAAAGCTGGTGGTACCCTTCAAGTAGGACAAGCAGGGGTCCCAGGGTCACTTTAAAGGTTCTTTTATTTACTAAGAGCTGGCTTCTGAACTGTTCTAGCATCTAGCAACTGTTTCTATTTCCTCACAGAGAGATATGGAAAGAGTTTGATAAGGCTGAGCTTCTGGAAAGGCCTAGCAAGCTGCAAAAGAAGCTGCCCTTTGGAAGCTTCATACATACGTGATACATATGATACATAGATATTTAATTAAACCCACTAGACTGTAGTCCATTTGGATAGTTAGTATCAAGGCTCTGTGCATGCCAACAATCTCTGCAAGCTTTCCACTGCCTCCCCAGGGGTTTGGCTGCTGGTGCTCAGGGTCTGCTCTGATACAGCACGGCCATATAACCTTGGATTCAGCTGCTGCAAAAACAGCTAAGATGGCAGAAAGGGTGGCATGAGAAGGAATTACGAGAAGCCTCATCTCCACACACTGAACCACTTAGCCTGGGAGCTGATTAAAGCTCGGTGGCGGCTGGATGCTTGCCTGAGCCATGATGTTAGGATGCCTGTGCCCAGCCCTGCTGACCCTGACCCACAGACTGACATCCCAGCTCAGTCTTGACCTGTCTGGTTACTGGGTTTGCCTGGTGGTTGCCGGTCTCTGGCTGACCCTCATCACCACCACTGGCCCTGCTCTTTACACCTTGCTTGGGTCCAGTAGGACTGTGCCAGTGAGGGCGTTGCCCTGCCTGTCCTGTTGTTCCCCACTGTTCCCTGTGCAGCTATGCATCTCCCTTACAAGGTTACATGTACCTCTGCGTGTGCCCGTGAGAATATTTGGGAGCCTATGGGATGGAAGACCCCCACCACAAGTCGAAAACAACCCCAAGCAAAAGGAGACCTCACATTTTTTAAAATACCAAGCTGCCTAGATATGCCAGAAAAGTGAACCGCCACCCCTGTTCCCAGGCTGTATCTTTACTCACCATGATAATTTTGCTGTAAAAATCTGAGTGGTTTTGGTAATAGGAATATCTGAAGAGATTCCTTATCTCTTGCATCATTGCCTACAAACCAAGCACAGCACAAGACAGGTTGTTAGCATGTAGTGTGGCCAGCAGTGCAGCCCCCAAACACTGGAAATTTTTGTTTCACAGATCATGTCAATCAGCAATGGAGAAGCTGCCCATTTCAAGCTTTGAAGGAAGGTCCCATAAAAGCAACACAGGGCTGGAAAATTCTTTCTGCACTCGTATATGCACCTCAGCCAGCTGGACAATTCAGATATACAGCATATGTCTGTGGGCTGTGGGACACAGAAAGGTTGCTGGAGCTCAACTTTCCACACCCCCATCCTTCTCAGCTGATAAGTTATCCCCACTGTTATTGCCAATATATTTTGTGTCCCTAGCAGAAGCTAAGTTCTAAATGAATGGCAGGTGCAGATGGCTCTTTTATCCCTCTGCCTGGATCCATTTACACAGAAACATAAAGCACCTGTTTGCTGTTGGTCATAGCATCACTCGAAGATGGAATGTCAAGAACTTCAAATATTTTAGTTGTTCTCTCATGTATATCTTTCTCACAGGCATCAAACAGCTTCTGCAGCACAAAGACAACAGCCGATTACAGCAGCAATCACATTAAAAGGAGAGGTGTAGTGCAGAAAGCACGTGCTGAAATCACATCAGCATTAAATTGTAGGGCCAGCAATTGATTGAAACATATTTTCAGGACCTGGGAAATAAACTGTTTCATTGAGCTGTTTGCATGTTGAAGCCTCTGTTGAAGCCTCTTCAGCATCTGTGGGGTCTTCTCATAACCAAGGCTAATAATGGTCTCACCTCAGTTTCATCCTTTAAGGTGCAGCATTTTGGTATTTTCTTTCAGACCTCAGCATCAGAGCACTGAGACAGACATCAGAACAAGGTCTTCCATCTAGTACTTAAAGTATTAACCATAAAGAAACTGGACTGTGTTTCCTCACTTGGGCTTAACATGGGTGAGATATGGGACTGTGTTTTGAATGTGCCTTTCTGAAAAGCAGGAGAAGGCAGGTCACCATCAGTTTGTTCTCTACAGCATTATGCAGGCTGTGCTGGACTAGAACTCAGAGACCCAGACTTAGTCCCCAACACTGTCTGATACAGAAATACTAATACTCAAAGCCTGCTATACTGGGTACACCATATTGATCTGATAAGAGTCAGATTGAGAAAACGGACATGAACAAACCTTAATTATGCTGCTGCCAGTTTTATAGGTCAAATGGGGGCCCATGGAGCTCCTGAGTTTTTCCCAGTCATGTAGCTTGAGCATCTCATACCTTTGCAGCACAGCAGACAAACGAAAAGGGTCATTCATGTTCTCAGAGTCCTTGTGCATGCCCATCGCTTTAGACAAGAGCTCTTTATTTCTAGGGCAAGAAGGATATTAAAAAACTTAGGTAAGATAAGACAAAATAATGAATAAGTAGCTATTTTACAGCATGATATGAATCTATTTCATGAATCCCATGTTTTCTACAATGCACTTCTCTATTATATAGTTGGCAAACAGCTTTCATGTGGGAAATAGTACTTTCTGAGCTCAGTTTTGCATGATCACAGTGGAATGTGGTCAAAGAGTGGCATTTCAACTATGTCATTGTAGGCTGATTTATTTTATTAACATGTTCACCCAGGGAATATCTTCTTCCCTTTCCAGAACAACTGAAGCCATCTTCCAGAAATCAGTTAAAGAGATACTGACAGGTTGAAAACCTGGGGAGAAGGTGTCAAGGCTGTCTGCTCAGAAACAAAGAGTCCCTATGGACTGGAGGATGCAAGAAGTATGTGGCTCTTCATTGTAGAAACACATATTGCATCAGAAAAGTGAATAAATACCTTACCTTGCCTCTAGCTCTTTGATTTTCTCTTTCAGCTTCTTATATTCCTCTTTCTCTTGAAGCTCTTTTTGGGTGACCCCTCCAGGAAATGCTCTGAAACAGATTCCTTTTGAGAGATCTCTTTATTTCTGCTTGGACACTGGGAAAACAGTGGACTTTCCTCTATCGAATAGTCTGAATTCCAGCAAAAAAGCCATGAGGTGGGAAAGCACAGAGTGCTCAGGAAACACTCCAGGGGAGCTTAACAACCTCCCCTGAAAGCCCTCACCTAGGACTTATGCTCAAATTAAGAGGAAAGCTATTTACATCAGAAGAAACGGAGGTGAGGTTGTGAGGATCAAAGGCGGAAGTCTTGAAGAGAACACAAGTATTCTCTGCTTGTTAGAATCTACTCTCATCTTTTCTCTAATTGTTTTCTCAGTCTTTGACATCAGAAAATTACCATCAAACATCCCTAACCATCCTGAGAGTTCTGTTCTCCTGGATTTCTTTCTTCACCAATGTGTGTGTAATGTCAGTCTCCTATTGTTTCAGCAGGTGAAATTCTTGTTTCCAATGCCTGCTCTTCAGGTGATACTACTAGAGCTTAAAAAAGCCCCCTCTACACGATAACCCTAGGGTGATTGCAGACTCACACCTTAAAAGTGGTGGAAGTGTTTTGCTTTTTATCATTCACCAGACATTTTTAGATATTGTGTTTTCTTCTGTAGATCTCAAAAGAAGTACATGCAACTCTAATATAAAGGACACTCTTGTCCCATGTTTCTTTCCCCTCCTTTCAAAGTAAGCCATATGCCTACATTTAGCCTGTACCTGGGGCTAGACTGCAGCAGTTCTTCTACCATCCAATGACCCCTCCCCAGCTGAGGAGGGGAGTCAGGAGGAAAAAAAAGGGAGAAGCCTCACAGGCTGAAGTAGAAACAGATTTAATGAAATAACAAAACCAATACAATCACCAACATAAAGTATACCAGGTTATACTGAGCCTCATCCTTATGATCAGGAGCAGAAAGCAAAGAGGGAGAAACCCCAGGAAGAGGAACTCCCCACCTTCACTGAATTCCCTCCTTTTATAATGAGCATGATTAAGAGGTATGGGATACACCTGTGAGTCAGCTTGAGTCAGCTGCCTTGATTGGATCTCCCAGCTGACTCAGGGCTACTCATGGCCTGCCTGCCTGGGTCTGTTCCTGGGAAACCAGGACACCATACCATCTTATATTAATATTCTGATCTTGTTAATTATCCCATCAAGTTTGTACTCTGTTAACTAAATTGCCTTCACTACTGCACACAGAAATGTGTTCAGAGCTTGTCTAAGCTTGGAGCTGGTAGATGTATTATGTGTAGTGAAGGAAGATGATTGGCTGTGGGTGAAAGGACAATGCTGAGAAAATGAAATTCAGAAACACCCAATACTCACTCCTGATAGCTCCTGTGTCCCTCCTGGTAAGGAGGGTCAGCATTGCTGGTCTCTTGCCTCGTGTACTGTTCAGGTGAAGCATGCTGCCTAGAGATGGAAGAAAACAATCTATTGTAAGCAGACAGATCTGGGAACAAACAAAGAATGAGGACCTGAATTTGGGAGGTGAAATCTGGATCTAGACTGGTTTCCTGACAGCCTTCTGTAATTAGGCAAACAAACTCAGGGACACAAGTGACTGAGCTTGGTCATCATTTGAGTCCAGGTCCACTGTCTAGAAATCTTTGCCTTACATCATCCCAAGTCTCATACTTGAGCCACTTCGGAAGAAAGCTCCAAGGTTTCAGAAAGCCTGAGTGTTCCTTCACTACCAGGCTACCCATGACTGCACACCTGCAAATCCTTCATGACCCCACAGATGCGCCAGCTGTGATCAAAAACTAAAATACCACAGCCTGTCTTCACGAAAATTCCAACAGAAAAGCCTCTTCTCCACAAAGCTGTTGAGGAAGGGTATGGACATCCAGCTAGACTATTTGAAGTTTATTCACTTCTGGCTTTGGTCACTGAAAATGATTTATGTTTGTATTTTATCCCCAAGATGACATCCATGAGGCTATTATTTCTTTTTCTTTCCTCCTGATTAAAAATTTCCCTCCTTCTTGCCAGTGTTCCTGCCACTATGTCTTCCCTCAGGGCTTGCCTAGTTCATAAGAGGGCAGTTCTCACAACAAAACCCCAGGACTGCCTCTGCACAGCTACTCAAACTGTCCTCAGAGCTGCTTTTACCACCTCCTGTTTCTACATGAGATTGGATGTCTTTGTGTTGAGGGCTGCTGTTGTTAAGGCAGCCATTACATATTCAGAGCGGTATTTTCACGGAAATCAAATTTCATCTCACAACGTAATTTGTTTTAATGTCACATGCCCTGGTCATGTACACTGATCTGTACTCCAAGATGAATCTGTTTCAGAGGTAGCTCATGCCTGGCCATGACAATGCAGTCAAACAGGAGAATGAAAACTTGGTCTGTCCTGCAAAACAGAGCTGTGATGACCAAGACTTGAGTATGTTTCAGTGACAGTTGCAGAAACATTTATGATTTTTCCCTCTTATGTATATTCTTAATATAAGCAATCACATTACCTGTGGCAACTCTCCAGAAATTGTAGTCGGGTATCAACAGAGTCAGACCAAACTCTTTTCTTGCTGTCCGTCCATTCATCAGGGAAGAAAGAAATCATAAACCACATTATAGTCAGTAGGCAAGTATCCACTGAAGTCCTAATAAACACACAAGCTAAACTTTCTCTCTTCAATTCCTGATCAGCCCTCAGGGAAAAAAAAATCCAGAGACCAAAACTTCTCAAGGTTGTACTTTGCCAGGAGGGTGGTTTGTGATTCTATGAGTTAGTACCAATAGTACAAATAAAATACTCTGAAAGTGTAAGATCTGTGTGTTATATTTTGTAGATCAAACAGTTTCTGTAAATTGGCTCTGGGTGCCCAATGCAGCCCGGACAAAATTTGGTGCTAACTCAGAGCCTTCCTTGTGTTTGGCTTATCTGTAATCTTCTGTCCAACCTGTCCTAGCATACACCAGCTACAGCTGATCATCAGGAGCCACACTAAACACTGTAATTTCTGGTCAGAGGACTCACCTTACTTCTTTTTCCAACTGCTCCAGCCTTTCTGTCAGATCATGATATAGGGCTTCCAGCCTTGAAGTCTTTTCTCCCCAGGTTTGTCTGAGGAAAAAAGAAATGGGAATTTTAAAATTAAAGGAAAAAAAGACCACAGATTCCAAACAGATACCTTATAAAAGACGGCCGTATGAGCAGAGGCTCCATGGCTACATCCAGGCTAGGAAATAGATCACAGCGAGAACAGAGGCTCCAGGACACTTGATGGCCCAGCACACTCCTGGGATGCAGTTTAAGCACAAGTGAGCTAGCGCTATCCCAGATGATGCCTGGCACAGTTCAGAGTACTGCACAGGATAGGATTTGCCAAAAATAGATGGAAATTTTAGCAATCATTAGGGCTGGATGAAGTGGGCAGGGTACAGGGAAAATCCCTGAAAAACAAACTCAACCCAGACCTGCAGAGTGTGTGGGACAGCAAATGCAGGTGGCTATTCTGCTGAAATCTACTTTGCAATGTATGGGTATGGGGTTTTTTAATCAAGAAGGACAAAGCTATACATTTTGAAGTTACTTTTAATTTCTACAACTGTTCTGTCCACTATTTCCTGATGAAGATCCCAAACATCAACTATTATTGCAAAGACAATCCAAAGCTGAGGTGCTCCTGCAGCTGAGATACAGGTGGAGCAGACAGCAAGCTCCTTCCTGCAGCAAGGGAATGTCAGAGAAAGCCTGAGCATGAGGCTTCACCATCAGTTTATGCTCGTCCAAGTCTGCACGGCTGCTGCAAGGGACTGTCCTGCCCCTCTCTCCCAGCACCTCCCCTCTCCTCTCCCACTGAAGCAGATCTTGGTTTTGTTTACTTGGATGGATTCCTTTCCAGTTAAATCACTTAATTTCCAGTCTTTCACTAATGAAACTTTTTTTTTTTTTCTTTCCTAAACTCAACAATCCAGTATAAAATCTGCATTTAATTCAGCTTTTCCCTGCAAAACTAGTGAGTTCAGAGACTGCGTCCCCTAAGTCCAGGATCTGTTACACAATTTATATTGTTCCTTCCAATTTGTCTTCCTTTTTCTCCCTTCCACCCATTTAATATCTGCCTTGCCCTTTGGACCTGACCTTGAGTTAACTGAGGAAATTAACTGTCCTCGTGACAGAGAGGAAGGACAGGAAATAGAAAACAGAAATTTTACTGAAAAATTTCAGTCAGGAAATGTTTGCAGTCCCCCGCTGCAACTCCCCAAGGGGCTTTGTAGAAATATTCAGACCTACTTTAAGGTAAGTTTAGCCAGAGACACTCCCCGTGCAACATACCTGCCGCCTTCTGCAGTCACCCCTCTAGGATCAGCGCCCTTACATGGTCCTTCAAACATCCCCGCTGTGCTGTAGGAAGAAAATTCAGGTGTGCCCATGACTTTACGGCAGCAGAAAATGTTTGCTGAAATATGTGGCAGCACGGGGACCGTGCTACCAGGAGTGGAGGAAGCTGCTGCAAGTGTCAGGCACTTTCTTGCTTTTGCAAAGGGACTTTTCTACTATAAATACCAGAAACAAGCCCTTCCTTTTTACGGGAAAGGGGACTCTTTCTTTGCACTGTAACTAGTTTTACTCCTCTCTCCAGCCAATAAGGTTGGTGGGGGAGTTGGCTTTCACCCTGCAGTATCAGCCAGAGCAGTTTCAATTTCATCCCAGTCCTGTTTCCTCCTCTACAGCTCCCCAAGCTGCGTACCTCTGCGCTGCCCTCGACCATGGCCAGCAAGTCCGTCTTTGTCGTTGCTATAGATTTTGGCACATCCTACAGTGGGTACAGTTTTTCCCTTGCTTCAGGAGCAGACCAAATCCGTCAGGTGTACTGGGGAACAGAGCACGGGCTCAAGACCCCGAAGACACCCACCTGTATCTTGTTTAACCAGAAGCAGGAGTTCAGGAAGTTTGGCTACGATGCTGTGATGAAGTACAAGAGCCTGCCCTCCAGAGAAGCTGACAACTGGTACTTCTTCCAGAACTTTAAGATGAAGCTGTACGACACAGTAAGTGGAACGGTTACTGCTAATGGGAGTCAGAGCTGTTGTGTATTTGAGGGGTAGGGGTTAGAGGATTTGGTGAAGAGGGCTGAGTAAATCTGGCTGGTGAGGATGTATGAACAGAAATCAAAGGGGGTTTTGATGAACTGAAGAAGAAATTACTTATTTTCTTAAGTAGCCAAAGGCTTCTTGGGCCCTTCCTTCATAATGCTGCTCATTGTCTAAAGACACTAAAACCCCACTGCACACCTCAGTGAAGCCAAATACTTGTCCTTAACAAAAAGCTGCCCTGCTTCAGAGCTTGGCAGAGAAGCTAACCTCCCCTGGGGCTCCCTCCTCAGTCCTCGGTCCTGTAATTCAAGTCAGGTGGGCAACCTAGGGATCACCATCCTCCCATGTTATATACCACCTCCTAGCTTGTCTCTCCCTCCGCTGAAATGGCATGCTGAAGGGTGGCTAGCTGTCCTTGAAGCATGCAGTGACTATCATTTTTCTCTGAAGGCTCTGTTCAGAATTGTTCACAGCTGTTTTTCTTCATTGGCTGTAAAGGATCCCAAGTTACTGAAGCTGATTATCCAGTTGATAATCCTTGTGATTTACTGCCATCTTTGGTGGCTGCTGAAGCAAAACAAAGAGAAGCACATGTGGTGAAGGCTGGATCCCTAAACTCCTTTGAATACAGGCAACAATTCCCACTCTTTCTGGACAGAACAGGCAATCAGGGACTGGCAGAGGGAGTTTTGGTCTCGTGAGTGAGGCTAAAAAAGTGTCAGAGCAACCACCTGCTTCAAACTTCAGATACACCCAGTGGGGACACATAAGTCAAGAGGACACATTATAGAGAAACTGTGTCAGGTTTATTTGTGTACATGTTTGTCCAATCTATTTTGTTAATAACATACACAGAAGTATAGGTGCAACCAGAGAGCTCTCAAGTCTTTACAGGAAGATGTATGGTGATGTCACACAGAAAGTACAGTTCTCTCCACCGCCTGTTCAGGAGGATCTACAGGGTCTTTACAAAATTTGGCCTAGGAGAAACAGCTGACTTATCAGCCACATTGGGTTTTTTGCCTGTTGAATCACAGATGTCTTGGGTAAGCAGTTTGGTAACTGACCTGTGTCAGCGAGACTGCAGTTAGCCACAATACTGAAGCCATTGATAGGAGTTTACTCAGGTTTGGAGACAAGATCTCCTTCTGTGCCATACGTTGTGCAGTGCTCAGTGAGAAGGGGACAGGTCTTGTACTGACACTGCAACATGTGACCATGAAACATTTCTTTTTGGTAGAAAGTCACAAGTGGCATGGAGCTGAAAGCCAGCAATGGAAAGATGCTTCCTGCCTTGACAGTCTTTTCTGAAAGCCTGCGCTACCTGAAGGACCATGCACTGAACACCATCCAAGAGGCCTCTTTCCAAACTGTCTGCGACCAGGAGGAGATCACCTGGGTCCTTACGGTCCCAGCCATATGGAGCGCTGCTGCCCGGCAGTTCATGCGGCTGGCAGCAAAACAGGTAAAAGCCTGCTTCCTCAAATTTTCTTTGGAGACTTCTTTACGCATCAAGGCAGAGGAACTCCTCAACATAGAAACAACCTGTATTTTGAATTTCACTCTACCAGGGAGAGAGATCTCCCACGCTGGGGGCGGTGGGGGAGAGGCTGTCCCAAACTATCAGTAACAACAGTTCTGCCCTTTCACCCCACTGCTGTGTAGAAGTGATCCCCACAGAGAACAGCGCTGCAAGAACCACCACCTCAGTGTGATCTCCTGGGGTGAGAACAGCCTCCCAAGCAGGTGATGTTCGTACAGCAGTGATCTCACCACCTTTCCTTGAACTGACACTTCTCTTTTGTGATTTTAGGCAGGACTCATCTCTGACATGATTTCTGAGAAGCTGATTATTGCCCTGGAGCCGGAGGCTGCATCACTCTGGTGCAAACAGCTTCCACAAGAAGGTTTTATGACAGACAGCAGTGACAAGAAGAAATTTGAAGACTCCCCTGGGATCCAGTATATTGTTGTCGACTGTGGAGGTAAAATTTTTTCTGCTTAATAGGTACCATCTTTGGACTTCCAGAGCTTGGGCTCCACTGCTGTGCTTGTCATGGGGGTTTTATTTCTCACTTAATGAGATCCATGGGCAGGCAGAAAAATGGGAGGAAAAGAGAGATCAGTCTACACCATGTCCCAGCATCAGTCACTGACATACACCCACATGCTGTTGTATAGCCTGAGTTCACAGCCTCCTCTGTAGGAGCATGTGAAGCACCCAGTGAACTGACCAAAGGGATTAGCTAGCAGGCCCTGAACAGTAAATCATTAAGAACATTTGATGGAGCACTTCTTAGTAATTTCTCTAGTTTCCTGTGTGAGTTTTTTTGGGTGTAACATGAATTTCCTGCACAGGATTGGTCTGGTGATTGTGAACAAATACTGAAAAAGCATCAAGAGGACCACAAGTTTCTGAGTCTCACCAGTGCTGCTCATTTTAACTCAGAGTTTGTATATCAAAAAGCAGGAGTCAACTATCTGTGTGAGGAGGCCAGTCTCCTTTTGTGATCAGAAAAGAGTTCAGCTTGTGCAGGGAGTCAGAGCATCCAGCTCTCATCAGCAATTACTGTAGGAGCCTTCAGAGACCAGGCTGGTAAACTTAAGTGCATAAATTTAGGAAATCTAAAGATGTGCAGGCAATAGCAGAGGAGTGAGGATGAGAAAAGAAAGCAGCAGGAAAGCACACTTGTGAACCAGGAGTTCAGAAGGTAATAAATTTGGTGGAAAGTAAGGACCTCACATACTTGAAAAGAAAGCCATAAGAAAATGGCTAACTTCATTTGTGTCTCTGTGTGTGTGTGTGTGTAGGTGGCACAGTAGACATCACAGTACATGAGATCCAAGAAAACCATTACCTGAAGGAGTTACACAAGGCAGCTGGAGGTGGATGGGGAGGCAACAGAGTGGATGAATACTTCATTGATTTCCTCAAGGAAATATTCGATGATGGTGTATGGGATGAATATGTAAAGAGCCACCCTACCGAGTTACAACATATGATGTACAACTTCAGTCTACAGAAATGCTCTGCTAGCAGGGAAGCGATCTACATACATTGCTACTACAACTTGACCAGAGTGGCAGAGTGCAAGAAGAACATCTCCCAATTCTTCAAAAAAGCAAATGGAGCTGTGTGGTGTGATGGGTTGATAATGATTACCTATGAGAAAATGAAGAGCTTTTTTGATTACAGTATCAAAAATATCATTCGTACTTTGAGGGAAATTCTTGACAAGCCTGAGATGGCCAAGGTCCAGTACATTTTGCTTGTGGGAGGCTTTGCATGTAGCATCATTTTGAGAGATGCGATCAGTCAGGCCTTTAGCAAGAAGTATCATATCCTTTGTCCAGTGGAGGCCCAAGTGGCCATTGCAAAAGGGGCTGTTTTATTTGGAGTCAATCCACGCATTGTTGCCTCAAGAGTCAGCGCTCGGACATATGGCATAGCAGTAGGTCGTAAATTTGATGCTGCTATCCATGACTTGCGTAAACTAAGAGTCTCAAAAGCTGATGACTATATTTATTGCACAGATCTCTTTGAGAAGTTGGTGGGTATTGATCAGTCAGTGAATATAAATGAAGTTGCCCACTATAATTTCCATCCAGCAGAACCAGATCAGACAAAAGCATGGTTTTCTTTCTATTGTACAGAAAAGAAGGATGCTCAGTATGTAGATGAGGAAGGGATGGAACATCTTGGGTCCTGTACAGTGCCAATGCCAGACACAAAGCTGGGGAAGAAACGCCAGCTGAAGCTGGATATTAAATTTGGGCTCACTGAATTTAAAGCCACATGTACTGACGTTACTTCCAAACAAAGTCAGGCTGTTATCATAGATTTTTTAGCTGTCTAAATGCTCGGTACATCAAGCGGCAGGGACAAGAACTCAAGGGAGAGCTTCGCTTTTGTGAGAGGAAATAACTGCTACAATAGAGAAGGCAAATACACCATAAAGTCCTCCATCCAGCCTTCTGCTTGCACAGGTAGACAGTTTGCTAGTCTGATTCTCTACTTCCTTCCATTCCTCACTGACCACCCTTTCAGTCCAACATCTCTCTTTCTGCTGTATCTGACAGCAGGTTTATCTGCTGCTTTATCCCTTGCCCTTCTAGCTTAGCCCCATTGCATCTCTGAACACAATAGCCCATACCAACAATAGAATCATCTGTACTTTACCTGTGTTTGATACAAAGCTTATGGACTGGTGTCTAACTTCCACATATACCAGCCCATAACTATTTCTTTTAGCCTGATGCCTACTTTCAGCTATATCCTCTCTTCCTGTGATATCAGGTTGCTTTATCTGGAGTCCAGGTTTAACTCTGCCAGGGCTGACATTCAACAGATTTGAGTTTTCTTCAGAGCATCACTTACATAGATTGTGTGTAATTGAAGTGCTCTTGTCTCAACCAAGATACTCTGTGAAGCAGTAATTCTGTGTAGCTGGGGGAGCTAGTATCCAAAACCTGTGGGAATGTTGTTTCCATTAAACCATGAGGTGGTTTGATCTCATTAACTGGGCAGATACAAATGCCAGATGGTAACATTACAAATACGAATAGTGCTTATGCCACTGCCTGATCACCTCTGTCCACTTGTGGGTACTCTCTATACCTCTGACTTGGACTTGATATTTTCCATGTCCATAGAAGCTCACTCACAGAGTTCTTTAATGGTAACGGTAATTATGCTGAACTGTCATTGTTTAAGGAAAACATTTTGTGTTCTTTAGGACATTTATTGGACTTTGATTTACACTGGCTTCACATGATTTCTATAAATTTCACTAGAAACTTTTGCTATTTTCTTCATATTATTATGTCCATAACTTTCATGCCTCATCCCATATTCAAGGTCAGGCTGGATGGGGCTTTAAGCAAATTAATCTAGTGAAAGATGTCCCCACCCATGCAGGGGAGTTGGACTAGATGACTGTAAAAGGTCCCTCCCAAACCAAACCATTCTATAATTCTATGATTTCTTTGCCTCCTGCCTCCAGAACCTGTGCAGAGGTTCAGCACAGTGTGGCCGGTGTGAGACCAAATTTGTCCAAGAAAAGGACGTGATCCTGCAGTGTACTGGGTCTGGCTGGGGTGGAGTTAATTTTCTTCATAGCCGCCCTTATGCTGCTGCGTGATTTGTGGTCAAAACGGCGTTGATAGCGCACTGTTTTAGCAGCAGCTGAACAGTGCTTGCACAGCAGCAATGTGTTTCTCACTCTGCCCCTGCAGTGAGGAGGCTGGCAGGGGGAATGCGGGGCTGGGAGAGGATGCAGCAGGCACAGCTGACCCTGGCTGACCACGGGGATGTTCCACGTCCTGTAACCTCATGCTCAACAATAAAACTGGGAGGGGAGTTTCTCCAGAGTAGCTATTGCTTGGAGACTGGCTAGGCATCAGTCTGGTGGTGGGATGTGGTAACCACTTTTTCATCACTTGTTGGGGTTTTTTTTTGTTTGTTTTTTTTTCTTCATGAAAGGTGTAGAGTTTCCCTGCCGAAGACTAGCCTGTCCCAGGGCAAATACTTGATTAGCTGGATACACTGCATGAAAACTCAGTGCTGGCATCTTTATTATCTGTAATGACTGCATTAGAATCCCTGCTAGCCATGTACTTAATGCTCTCAATCATTAAAGCAGCCTTCAGGGGATTAATCTGTATATATACTCTGCCATGTGATATATAGAAGTTGAACTATTTTTAATACATCGCTTTTCTTTACATATTTAAGATCTTAAGTGCACTATAAAATTATTCACAACAGAAACCTGCATACATTTGTATCGTGTCAGATGGTACGACTCTGTAAACTATGTGGTGTCTAAGTCCCAAGAAACTGAGTACTCCTGCTTTTTTCTTACCCTTTGGACTCGGTGCTTTCACCAGTGCAAAGTACAACACAACTCCGTCCAAGCCCTCTCCCGCTCTCTGATCAGGAGAGAAAAGTGCTGTGTGCTGGCAGCTGGGAAAGCTGCATACATCTGCCCCAGGTCTTTCCCACCCATGTGCTATGTGGACTTTGGCATTCAGACATGGACACCAACAGGCGTGATTGCAGCTCCTAATTTTGCTAGTTTTGATGAGCTGGTAATGTCGATAACCTCAGATACTGAGCACTGAGCAGATGCAGGTGCTTGTCATCTCTGTAAAAACAGCACTGAATGTCAGCATCTCAAGCTAAGCATCTGAGAAACCTGGTAATACTTGTGATGGGTGGCTCTAACCTCAGTCTGACAGTACAGGGGGGTTAGAGCTGTTGAGCCCTTTCTAGCCATCCTCTACAAGAGATGAGTCTGCTGAGCTGGGGATTAACCCCTGCTGCATAATAAATAGGGTGGTTTGTTTATATTAAACATGAAACTTAAATAACAGATCATGAACTTTCAAGGAGAAGAAAACATGGTCTGCTTTGCAGTGCCTGTGACTGGGGCATCAAGGAGCTCTGCAGGTCACCATCGCTGATGGATCCTGAACAGCTGGGTGGGTGGAAGATGCTGTCCGGTTCCACCGGTGGAGCTTGCTGGCTGCTTTCTGCCTAAAGCACAGGGTTTCTTGGAAACTAAAAAGTACAAATTCCACAGAACTGCTGCCATTTCCCTGAGCTGCAGCAGGAGGCACGTCCTCTGCTTCCTGGCTGGGGATGGAGCCAGGAAAACCTTGGGTGCCACATGCAGCCCAAAATACCACATCTGTGCTCCCTGCTTGGGATTTCCTAGTGCCCTCTACCCTCCCAACCTGAGGAGCACCCCATTCCTGGCCCAGGCTGTCTCTGCAGTGCTGCCCAGCATTATAAAGTATTTCTCCCCATTCAGCAGGAATCACACTTAAGAGCATTCACTTCCTTCAGGATATTAAACAAAACAAACCATGGGAGAGGAAAAAGAAATAAACCAAGCACACATCCTCTTCCCCTGGGTTGGGGGGGTTAGTGTCAGCAAAAACACGATGACTTACAATTAAGCAGTGCGTTTTTCACAGCTATTCTATTTTAAGACAAAAAAAACCAGGCTTCTGGAGCTTTCTTGCTTCAATCTCTAGACACCTGAGGTGTAGTGTAGATGTGTACAACCCTGTTAGAGATGTCAAAACTTGATGAAGTATTACTGTGTTCGTCTTACAAGGACTCAGCAAATCATGTAGGGGGAAAATAGAAGATAATTTTCCAAGATAGTAAAAATAACAGTGAAAGATAAAAGGAAAGAACAGAAAAACATGTCACAGAGAGCATGGTGACATGCTTGAGGGAGTCATTGTTTTGTCTGTGCAGGAAGAGGTCAGGGACTGCCCTGTGCTGCTGTGTGGAAACATGTTTAAGAAAGGGCAGTGAATGCTGAAAAAGGAGAGACAAGGCCAGGGCAGGTACAGCACCCAAAGGGACAGTGGCTGGTGGAAGAGCCCATGCTGGAGCAGTTGAGTAGGACACAAGGAGCAGCAAGAGCAAAGGGATCAACAAGCACCAACCCCCAGCTCCTGCACTGCCCATGGTCTCACCAAAGAGCATGTGTGTAACCTCTGGCACAGGGGTGGGGGACCAAGACAGGGAGGAAGAGAGATATCTAAGTGTTGGTTGGTTTGTTACCCGATAATAAATTAATTTGATGGAAATTTCTAAACTCAAAATGTGTATTTTTTGGCCCATGACAGGATGTTTGACAACATATCAAGTAAATTAACAGCTTCATATTGCAGTGTCCTAGATGAGGTTGGGGAGAGTAGAAAAATCCCCTAAGGAAGCAGAGGTTTGTTTGTAAACTGCTGCAAACAATTACCCAGGGGGAGGGAAAGGCAGGATGAACAAGGGAGGTGAAGAGGAAAAGACTAAGAAAACTAAGAGGGAAGACTCGTCCTTGAGCAATGTGCAGTGCTACCACAGCTCAGGCCAGAGAGCCAGGCTCTCCACTGTGCTCCAGAGTCTCCCAGCTAGACGTGTCCACAGCAAGTTGGAGTGCATCTGGATCTGCAAGGAGAACATGACACCTACAGAGAGGGGGAAAAGTTGCAAGCAAGTAATCATACACGTTCCCATCCCAAAGTAAAAACAGCTCTACTTCCATGCTCTGGACCTGCTTGAGCCCCTTTCCCTTTGGCTGAAGTTGGTGCTGCTCTTTCTTCAGGAGCTCGCTCTCTCCTAGGCCACCCATGGCAAGCACCTTGACGCATGTTCTGTTCTCGGCCAAAACTACTGATCTCCTCCCAGGTGGTTTTGGCTCCCAAGGCCCGGGAACTGCCAACTTTCATGGTGCTGTCCGCACTCCTTCCTCTGCATCCCTGTGCTAGCAGCTGGGTTCGGCTGACCAGTGCTTCCCTGGTTTGTGTTTGCCTTCAGAGAGGCAGTGGTCCCAGCAGCACAGCATGTGTCTCCCCCTGGGGTTCTCCTGAAACCTGAGACATTTTTCTGAGGATTTTGGGATGAGAAAGCAAAAGGCTGTGCAGCTTTCTGTAAGACTGCTTTTTGTTTGCTGTGGTGAAAAGGGAGAGGGAGGGAAGAGGGGGTAGTTTTGAGGAAGTCATTTGAGGCATTCCTTGGCAGCGGTGGGACATAATCCCACCAAGACCCATCGGTCTCTGTGAGGTTGCAACCACCACTTTCCTTCTGCGCTGCGGTATTGGGCTGTTCTTGCTCAGTGCCTCCCATTTCCCCCTCACGCCTGTTTCTCCCCTCCTCTAAACCATCCTAAACAGTATGAGGTTTTGTCTGCGCTCAGCATCCAGCAGCAGCAGCAGCAGTTCCTCAAGCCCCTTAGCCCTTATTTTGTGTGCATGCCCCGGTCTTAACCAGAACATTCCTGCCAGAGTTTAAGCCCAGGCACTGTGTGGATAATCCAGTATTTTTTTTTGCCTCTGGTTCTAAGTGACTGGTGATAATGGGCCCATACATGCCGTCTGCAGCTCTGCACTGGCCCTTCTCCTGCCCCTTGTCTCTTTCTCCCTCCCAGGGCTTAGGGATAGGACAGAGATCCTGACTGTAAGCTAGGAGGATTAGGGTAGCAAAATGCCTCCGCTCCCGGCCTGGCTGTCCTGTGCTGTTTATCTCCTGCATAGCCATGGTGAGAGTGCTAGTCCTCTCTCCTCATGTGGTTGGTTTCTTTCCTGATTAAAAGTGATTAGACAGCCCTAAAGCCTGCAGAAATGTGACCAAGAGGAACAGAGACAAAGGGTCCATTCAAGGTCTCTTAAATCTCCAGGGCAGTATTTAGAGAGCCCCGAGGAGAGAACTGGAGCAGAACCATGCCACCTACCTGTCCTTCTCCCTCCTGCTGCACCCTTGGTGGCAGCCATCTCCTCCACCATGTCATTCTCTGAAGCAGAGGTGCAAAGTGCCCGTGGTGCCTGGGAGAAGATATATGTGGATGCAGAGGACAATGGGACAAACGTGCTGGTCAGGTAAGGAAAGAGCTCATCCGACTGTGACTCCAGAGGCTTGAAGAAGGAATGGCAAGAAGGTTGGAGTTACCACCTAGGATCACGTTTTGATGTTTTTTACATAGTCCTTGCTGGAAACATTTTGATTTACTGTGGTTTATCCCACCTCAGGGAGGAAATGGGGACGAGGAGAGATCCACACAAAGAAAACTAAAAGGAAAGGGGGAAGGGGGTGGGAAAGGACGAAGAGACTAGAAAAACTTCTTCACCCGTTTAAGGTAAAGAAAAGAAAGTGTGGTATGAAAGAGAATGGGAACAAAACATGGGCCCTATTTCCTTCTTCCCCTTTACCTCTGAACTCCTTTAATGATTTCTTTTTTAACTTGTATGTCCTGAATATTTGTCTTCTGATTCTCCTTCAGCCTTCCCAGTCCAGAGCCCATCTCTTTCATTGAGTTGTACCATTCCTGTGGGCTTTCCTCTCTTAGTGGCACTCTGTTTTCCTCTCCTTCCATAAGAGAGAAGTTTCTTCTATTCACCTCTCACATATCCCTCTCTCAGCTGGGACCTACACCACCTCCATATGCACTGATCCATCCAAACACTGTTTCTGGCTATCATACCTTTACCACTCCCTCTGGCTTTCTTGTATATCACATCTTGTGCCTTGATCAGCCTCAAAAAGTATTACACATCGCTCTCTCCTTCTGCAAACTACACAGGATGAGGACAGTTAGGGTCAGAAATACAGCTATAAACTGCTAGTAGCATGCAGTAGCACAGTTCCCTGGGGTAATTCACTCTAGAAGGATTTGCCTTAGTGTCCTACAGCCCCAGCCCTGCCTTTAGAGAAGTTCTGAGGGAGCTCCCCAGTATAAAAGAGACATGGACATACTGGAAAGTGTACAGCAGAGGGCTACAAAGATGATAAAGGGACTGGAACATCTCTCCTATGAGGAGAGACTGAGTGCTGGAACTGTTCAGCCTGGAGAAGAGAAGGCTCAGTGGGATCTTATCCATGTGTTTAAAAACGTGAAGGGAGGGTGCAAAGGAGACAGAGCCAGGCTCCTCTCAGTAGTGCCCAGTGACAGGGCACAAACTGAAACACAGGAGGTTAGCTCTGAACATCAGGAGACACTTTCACTGTGAGGGCAACTGAGCACTGGCACAGGTTGTAGAGTCTCCATCCATGGAGATATTCAAAAGCTGTCTGGACGTGGTACTGGGCAACCAGCTTGACCAGGGGGGTTGGACCAGATGACCTCCAAAGGTCCCTTCAAGCTCAACCATGCTGTCACTGTGAAGTGCAACCTGGATTTTGCTATTGCTACTTCAGGTAGATAACTGGTTTACCCAATGGAATAAACTGCTTTTTTAAGAGCTTGACCAAGATGACTGTAATCAACATATTATAAAAGGCAATTCCTTTACAAGTAGCATTGAATTGTGTTACTTTTGAATAAATTAAATGAGCAGTACCTGGTACTCAAACAACAAACCATCATAGGTAGAAAGAAAGCTTTGCGATGGGCTCCAGGAAGGGGTTAATTAACAAAACCAATAGTAGGGTTTCTCCATGAAAACACCCACTAAGAGTACAGTGGACATATATCTTCTGTCCAGAATATCTTTGGGAATATCATGATGTCACACTCACCCCATGTGAAGCACTCCCACTTCTCTGTGGATTTTATCTCCACCTAACACTGAGTCAACAATGAGATGTTTACTTTAGAACCAGTGGAATAAATTCAGGATAGGTAGGTTTTAAGGCAGAGTGAGCAAAGGGAAGTGCCCTGGGAAGCGGCAAGGGAGGGGACAGGCTGCTGTGGGCAGAGAGGCTGGGCACAGATGGGAAGAGCAAGGGAGAACCAAGAAATATAGGGGAAATAAGTGTCTGTTCTAATAAAGAGAAGAAAAAATGGAAATAAATGCATAAGATGAGGTCTGGAACATGAAGCCATATCTGCATCGATGCCTTGGTCCACAAATTAGGATCTTTCTTTTCTCAACAGGATGTTTACCGAGCACCCAGACACCAAGTCCTACTTCACACATTTCACAGGTATGGACTCTGCTGAAGAGATGAAACAGTCAGAACAGGTCAGGGGCCATGGCAAGAAGGTTTTCACTGCCATCAATGACATGGTGCAACACCTGGACAACTCCGAGTCTTTTCTTGGGATAGTGAACCCGCTTGGCAAGAAACATGCCACCCAGCTGAAGATTGACCCCAAAAACTTCAGGGTGAGTCAGTAGCCCTCTTCCCAGGGGGTGCAATTGTGATGGGAGGGTATCTTCCTCTTTGAGGGGTAGAACTGAGGAAAATGAGCTTTGTATATATAAATTTATATGCTTCAGAGAGTGGAGATGGTGGAAGGTGAGACAGTTGATGGTGGAAGATAGCAGGAATGAGAGATCTAGCATGTGTTGGGAAGAAGGCTATGCAGCAGATGCAATGCAGGCAGGTCTGCTCTAGGTGGGTGTGACAGAGCTGCTCATGGGTTGTAGTGGGTTTTCTCAGTGCAGTAGGATTTGCATGCTTATCATTTGATAACAACACACAGAAAAGCAGCATAACACTGAACTTTGGTCCTTGATATCTGTCTCTAGTAGCAGGAACTGAGCTTTTCTAGAACAATTAAACCAGCTCTTATTGAGGAAGAATCCATCACTAAACAAACACAGCTAATAAATACAGGCCTAAGTCCACCTAAGGCCACTAGCAGAGTGTGTTTATAACTATTTTTTCTGCCTTACACAGCACAAAATTCAAGAACAGGCACCTTCTGGCAAAGGTCACTCAGGCACCAGGAAGGTGGTTTCCAATGCAGTGGGCCCAGTTTTCAATAAGTGGGAAAATAAGTAAGGATTTCTGCCTGGAGAGACCCTGAGAAGTCTTTTTCAGGGTAAAGATGCACACAAAATAATAAATGCTGCACAGAAAAGGAGCTGACATTTCAAAGTATACCACCTATGTAATGACTGTAAAGACAAACAAATCCTCATTGCTATGGAGAGCTAGATGGCTAACAGGCAGGAAAGATTAGGAAGAAACTTACCTCCCAGGTCATGTATTTCATAGGTGTCCAACATGGGGCTCCTCATGACCTCTGAACATTTGGGACAGTCCTCTGTCAGGAGAAGGATTGCAGTAGATGGACCATGTGAACCGGTTCTGTACAGCTGTCCTTGAATAATGGGTGCAGTCAACATCAACTAGATACAGGATAGTTAAAAAAAACCCAGCAGCAGTGACTGCACTTTTTGCTGAATTCCATAATGCACCTAATTTTCCATGACCTGGTACAAGCTTTGCGTGCTATATGCTACTGAATTGTTTTTGTACCCCTTTCACCCTGCAAGAATCCTAACTAAAATATATATTCTGTTCTTATGACTCTAACGTGGAGGAAAGTTCACACTGCTTGTTTCTTCCCTTCTCCTTGTTTAGGTTATCTGTGACATCATCTTGCAACTGATGGAGGAGAAATTTGGCGGAGACTGCAAAGCTTCCTTTGAGAAGGTGACCAATGAAATCTGCACTCACCTAAACAATGTCTACAAAGAGGAGGGTTGGTGAGGATGTGCCATCTCCAGGCTCTTCAAATGTCTCACCAGCACCGATTTTCTGCTTTTGGACCTCCAGCCACAGTTGGAAGAATGAAAAAGTAAAAAAACACCCACAAGTAAAAGGCTTACGTAATGTAAATATTAATGTCAATAATTTCCTTAGCAAACTGAGTTTCTACAGCTAAATAAAATCTGCAAGTACATCAAAGCCACCCAACAAATCCTGATGTGCTTTGCAGCTTTGGTGCTCCAGGTGGGCTCCTCTGGCCACCATCCTTGAAGACTCCATTTTAAGATGATGACTTTAAGCTTGCTCTTCCTGAGAGAAAGACTTGCTCCTTCCAGCAGTACCAGCCCAGAGAGACACCAGCAGCTCTTTATCTCAGCTACCACCTCTCCATCCTCATAAATGATGAGCAGGAGACCATTTTGAAGCATCTCCAGAGACTATGTAGAGGTCATCATTTAAGAGATGCGGGTGTTGTTTCATGTTTGAACTAAAACAATGGGGGGAGGGGTGTATGGGAAAGACTAAAGACTGAGAAAGACACGGGGAAGTTCTGTCCTGCATGAGTCAGTGGAGTTCCCCAACCCTGGGAGAGGTTTCTTGGAGCAGCTTTCATCATAAGGGATGGTAACACTGAATGTGGTCACCACTGGGTCCCTCTGGGCAGGGATGAACATCAGTGTGTGGATTTCACAGTGCTACTCCCAGCAAATTGCTCTGGCTCTGCTCTGGCCACATACCCAGGAGAGGGCAATAGTACTGAGATCACAAGCTCCTGTGCAGCTCAAAATGCATTCAGCTGAGGGAGGTGGCTCCCTGCTTAAGCAGGAGGCATGGTGGGCTCAGCTCAGCGTGGGATTTCTATGGCACTGCCCTCATCCTGCTCTGTCGCGCAGGCTGATTCTCCCTTCAGCGGTAACCGAGTCCCCAGCTATTTAATTGCTTTTCATTGTATTCCTTAGACATGGTGAAATCATCAGCTGATAACTGCAAATAACCACATGCCATTTTTCTTCAGTGTAATGCAATAAACACAGAGAAAGCAGATGTGTCCTCTCATTTGTAGCACGGAAAAGACACTCATGATGCGCAGCAGTGGTAGCTGGTTACAATGTATGGTTAACTGGTGGTACTGGGGGGTTTACCAAAACCAGCTCAAGCTCCCACCTAGGCGCCCATCACACTTGCAGTAACCAGGCTGCTCGAGTGGTGGAAAAGAAAATTCTTCTCTTGACCATGAAACAACACTTTTATAAACAGCTAAAAATGCAGAGTTCTCCTTCATTCAATGTGTAGTTTTCCTCACCCATCCCATTTGTTTGGCAAAGGATGCCGAAATCCCAAAGTCTAGAAGATGAACTCTTGCTGGAGAGGGAGGATGGGACAGGCTGTTTTATTTTATTTGGTATTTTATTCAGCTTGGGGAGAAGGGGAAGCATATTGCACAGCATCGTCAAGTATTGTAAGAAAAGAACAAGACCTGTAAAGAAATATTTATAGTCTCAAATCCCTTTGAAGGAGTACAAGTAGTTAACACTCTGAGAAGCTTAAAATAATTTCCCTTTTTTTTTTTACTTGCTTTAATGCATGTTAAAAGCACTGTTTGCCATGACGATGGTGAGCTGTAATAATGATGTGCTTGTCATCGCCATAGACACCCTGGGCTGACAGGAGCCTGACAACACTGGCCGATGGTTCAAGGCTCTTGTGTTCCCTGTTTCTGCAATGGAGAGAAGTGTAGCAAAAGCAAAGCATGTGAAACAAAGCAAACTCAGGCTTAAGGAAAGAGGGAGTTATTTTTTTAAATCCATTTACAAAGGAGGAGACACATTAAATTTTAAAAATATGTATGATGTGAGGGGTTTAGGAGTAAGTGGCCTTTATTTTTTTTGTTTATCTGAGATTTCAAAGGGTGGCAGGTAGCTTTCCCAACAGACCATAGATCAGACAGCATCTTTGAGTGACTGAGGATTCCTGAGCTGAATTCCCAGTTTTCCAGTAGCCTCACTGCACAGTCCTATCTGACTTTCCTTGGACCTTACTGTGCCTCTGCAAAACAGGAACATTCACATACTTGGGAGGGAAACCAAACACACTCATTACTTATTGAACCAATAAATACATGGTGTGTATATATACATATACTGTACATACTGTGTGCATTCTTAGGGATAACTTTGATCCTGTGAAGAGAAACCTAAGGAAAATGTCATACCTAAAGGTAGATTTAGGTATGACGTTTAGATTTAGGTATTAAAGGAAGAGATTTCCTGTGGAGCACCACCAGTGAGTGGGGCCAAAGCCCTCACACCAACCTTCATGGTTTTCTTACAGCCTATGGGACATCGGGGAGGTCCAGATGAGATGACAAATCTATGATGTAGTATGGATAGTGTGATGAGTGCTGGTGACAGGTTACATCAGCTAAGGGTCATGGGGTCATCTTTGTGTCTGACCTAAACCAGAACAGTGCAAACACATGGAAAATATTGAGAAAGGAGGAGTGAGAGGAAGCTCACGGAGGAAGTTTATCCCATTGACCTTGTAGACACAACCACTTTCCTGATTCAAAATATCACCTAAACACTGTAAAAACACATATGTACTTAAATACAGTTCATCGACTTTGTTGAGTGAACTCAGACTTTCCAATGGGGACAGCTTTGGGAGAGAACAAGGAATAGAAAACAAATAAAGGATCACAGGCAAAGAGAAGAGAGAAATTTAACTTAAACTTCAGCTGCTGGAGTGATAAAGCAGAAACCTACCCAGAGGAAGGTGCACTTGCAAGGCATCCCTGTGCATATACAAATCGATTTTGGGATAAAATCCAAGAGTCCAGTGGTGTGCGACAGCATCACCAAATCACTCTGAGATAAGGGCTACAAACATACCAAGGCGGTTTGAAAGCACGAGGAGTGTTTCGCAGCAGTAGTTAACCTACCTGCTGAGGTATTTAAGCCTAATCATTTTCTTGCGAGAGAGTCTGAGTCTACTGCCTGAAGCATGGGCAGTAGGGAGGCTCATGGAGGTGAGCCAGGGCGGGTGGGTTTCTCAGTCATCCCAGAGCTGCCCAAAGAAGGGACTAGACACCTTGCAGAGGATTTGGGGAAGCTTTTAGGAAATGCCTCTAGCAGAGTCCAGTGGAACCCCCTCCCTTGTACCCACTCTTCCTGCTGCATTATCAGTGATTAAAGTGAAACGGATAGAAGGGGGTGAGGGTATGGCCCAGAAGGGAAAGTGCTGCAAGCAGCAATTTCTAGCCTGTGCTCAGTGCCAGGATGGTCACCTCTGTTAGAGCTGGGGAGGGGCCAGAGAGCCCCTTCAATTCACCTTCCTGGTTAAACAGAGGGTACCACAATGGTACATGCTTGTCACGGCACAACACATGATGAGAAAGGATTGCTTCCATGGAAGATCATACTGAGATATGACAAGTGAACTGCAATATCTGAATTGGCACTAGGAGTCAGTGATCCCTGAAAGAACAGAACAGCCACTGAATCCAAACACCTGTCCATCAGGGGTGGTGCTCAGTCATCTCATAAAAGCACAGATGTAACTCATGCTGCAAACCAAACCATAAAAAAAACCCCAGACCTATCCTAACCTTCTCAGTTTTCAACATTGCTAAAATCTCTTCTCTTTCCTTGCAATGTCCTGCTTTAGGGAATGGTGGTGTTAGAGAAGATGCCTTTTATTCTTTACCTTTGCTAAAGCTAATACTGAGGTAATTAATATTTGTAATTAGAATATCCTTGAGGCTCAATTAACATTATGTACCCTACCGGAACACTTCTGGCTTACACAGTGGAGTGTGTTTGAGCCAGTTCAGGGCTGGGTTATACGAGTCAGATTGCACACTGTCAGTATGAAACAAGCATAAGACACACCTGAGTCATGTTTTTCCTGGTGTGAGCCAGCAGCATCCTAGACTGGATCGTTTGCTTACTCAGCGGGCAGCAGAAATAGCAGCGCCATTGTACTGCAAGAATATTTTGCATGCTTGCCTTGCAGAGCCCAGGCATCTGCTCCTGATGTCCCTGGAAGCACAGCTGTGGTGTCTCTCACAGGCAGCAACACGGTGCTTCACCTCCCTGCTGCACAACCACATGGGAACAGACAAATCAGGGACACACTGCTGGTAATGGTGGTGCTGCAGATCTCCATTGTCCTGGTTTCAGCTGGGACAGAACTAATTTTCTTCTGAGTAGCTAGAATAGTGCTGTTTTGGCTTTAGTATGAAGTTTGGTATGAGAAGACCATTGGCAATACACTGATGTTTTTAGTTGTTGTTATGAGATTAAGGACCCCATGTTTTGTTAGTGTGTGGGTGCACAAGAATCTCGGAGAGAGTATAACCAGAACAGATCCAAATTGGCCAACAGAGTATTCCCTATCATGCAACACCATGCTCAGTATATAGATGAGAGTTGGATGGAAAATCACTCTCTTGCTCTTCCAGGATTCTAGTTTTGGGATCTCTCTCCTCCTCCAGGATCACTAGGTGGGAATGAGCTGGGCCTTGGTTGGTGGGTGGTAAGCAACTGCATTGTGCATCACTCATTTGAATATTCTATATTAGTAGTAGTAGTAGTAGTACTATTATTTCATTTACTATTATAATTATTTCATTTTATGTCAATTATTAAAATGGTTTTATCTCAACCTGAGTCTCCTTACCCTTACCCCTCCAATTCTCTCCCCCGTTGCCTGAGGCAAGGGGGAGGGCGAGCAAGTGACTACGTGGTATTCAGTGGGTTAAACCCCGACATCCATCCAGCCCTTCCAGGCTGTCCACCAAGGGCACCAGCCACTATAGTCAGGCAGAACAGGCTGATCCTGACATCACGCTGAAACTTCCCATTAACACAGGCCACAAGCAGAGCTTTGCACAGGGTTACAAGCAGAGGCAGAATTTTAGGACAAGGAAGACAATGGCTGTGAAACATCAGAGCTGACATGGATTACACTCCCACCCTCCATCAAGTCAGCAGTTGCCCTCACCAGTTGGAAATCTGTAGTTCTTCACTCCCGTTGCTCTGTTGTAAACCAGTTTGAGCTTAGGAAGAGGGCAGCACTAGTAAGTTACAGTAGTTGGATGCAGAGTCCCCAACACATTTATCTCATTCTGGTGATGGATACGTGCAGACTGGAGCAGGCATTTGATGCTGGTGGTGCCTGACTGCCGATAGTGTGAAAGCCTGGAGGTCCCCTGAGCCAGCACAAGGAACAATTTCTAACCTTTGAGCTCCTGAGCATCGCCATCAATACTTCCCTACAGTCAGCATTCGCCAGATCATTTCAGCCTGGGCAAGGGCTGTACAGCCATGGTAGTTCCTGCTGTCTGTCCAGCCCTGCTTTGTTGTTAGTTATTCCCGACTTCCCACTGGTGCGTTCCCTGGGATGCTGCTTGCCTGTGGTGCTCTATGCAGCACTACCAAGAGCCTGGGGAAGCAATTTGGAACTGCAGATATCCTAGCAACAGGAGGTGAAAAGCCAGAGCCAGGAAAGACAAGTCAAGAGAGAATTGAATTACCTGCTGACTGTCCATTATGTGCCTACAGGAAGGAAAGTAGGGATAAAAAGGAGAGCCTGGGGTAGAAAAAAAAATTTCTTCCTCTCTTCCCCTGTATTTCCAGCTGCTGGAAACCCCCGCCCAGCAGAAAAGAAGAATTAAAGGATTTCATCAGCAGTAACAGTGCAAGAATTTATTAAGAAGCAATTAAAAAAAAAACAAGAGCAAGAACCATACAGAACTGAATGAACACTTTTCATAAGCCACTGCATTGGGAGAAACTAACTGCTACTGTTTGCAAAACAAAGGACAACTCTACTGAGCAAGGTAGGATGTGAAACGTGGGATGGAGAGTAGTAAACCATGTGTTTGTGTGTGTATCAGGTGTTGCAGACCCTTACACAACACATTGCCATCACCTCTGGTGTGTAGCTCATTCTGCATGTATACTTGGTTTAATGCTGACTGCAACTGCATCTGTTTGGATCTCCAACAGTCCTGGAGAATACAGCACACACTGAGTCATCTTCAGTATCACAAGAAGCAGCTTCTGTGGTGCTGAAGTGGCCATAGCTAAAACTATTTGTCTGGAGGTACCCACCCATGCCCTTAGCATTGGCCCCAGGTATCTCAGACAAGCTTCAGCTAAATACATAGCCCCTGCCCCAAGGCTGTTTAAGGTTACCACAGTCAGCCGTGTGCATTGGCTTAGGGGGCTGGTTCACCTATTTTCTCTTGCTGCTCCTGGAGCAGGATGAAATGTGCCTCAAAGCCACAAACTGGTGCAAGATAGACTGGACAGACAGAAGGGCTCCAGGGCTCCATGTGCTATAGCTGGAGGAGGATAAATCCCAGACTGGGTAACTGATGGAAGGCAAGAGGACACATAGGAGCAGCCTCCTCCACCAGCTCCATTGGCAAGTCTGATGCTGAGTAACACAATATGGCTGCACTAGGACAAGCACCTGTTTGCTTGGAAATGTCACTGTGTCACTGTATGGACACACAGCGGGAAAAGCAACTCACCTATGTTCAGGAGAGGATCCCATTTCTGATAATGTGCCATCCTCTAGCTGCTTACCACCTTAATGGTCTTCTCTTTTACACTCCCCTGACTAATCCAGAGTGAGACCTTTCTGAGATACAGGAATGCTGCTTGCAGGCTCACTGCATTTCAAACACTTTAAAATGAATGAAATAATCTACTCTTTTTTTCTCCATTTGTACACCTTGCAGTCTGATAAAGATTGCTACGGGCCTACAACTGTGTCGGCAAAATTTCAAAGAAGAGATGCTCAGCTACAGCATCCTCGGATTCACTCAGGCACTCCTTTCCCTTCCCAGGCTGCAGTAAGTCTCCTGGCAGGAGAGGGATGTTTTCCTGGAAACACCTCAGCACTCAGGCCCTCTCAAGGACCCGCGGACCTGCAAGATCTCCTAATGAAGAAGTAGTAGCGGTACAGGTCACTACACAGCAGCATCCCCCATGGATTTCCCACGGGTCTGGCACCCCACTTCTAATGCTTTCAATCTCCTGAGTCAATGGTTGAAGAAGCAACCGAAGGAGGAAAGCTGGGCAATGGGCTTGGCCTGGGGAGCTATAACTACAGCATGGACAGTTGATACTTACTGTCATGTGAAGCTAGTACATCCATGGCTGTAGGACTTACTTGATCTGGGTTAGCAGGCCGAGTAGCTTCATCTTCTGAATGATCTCGCCATTCTATTTATGATAGAGTTCTAAACCAGAAGTCATATTTAACAATTATTTGATTGTTAATTTAATAATTGAGCAGGCCCAAAGGAGGGCCACGAAGATGATCAGAGGGCTAGGAAGATGATCAGAAGGCTGGAGCACCTCTCCTATGAAGAAAGGCTGAGGGAGTTGGGGTTGTTCGGCCTAGAAAAGGCTCCGAGGAGACCTTCTGGCACCTTCCAGTACCTGAAAGGGCCTACAAGAAAGCTGGGGGAGGGACTTTTTACAAGGGCATGTAGTGATAGGACAAGGGGTAATTGTTTTAAACTGAAAGAGGGTAGATTTAGATTAGATATTAGGAAGAAATTCTTTCCTGTGAGGGTGGTGAGACAGTGGAACAGGTTGCCCAGGGAAGTTATGGCTGCCCCCTCCCTGGAAGTGTTCAAGGCCAGGTTGGAATTAGCTGATCTTTGAGGTCCCTTCCAACCCAAATCATTCTATGATTCTTTGAACAGTTTACTGAAGAGTGGGAAACTAAGGACAAGTAATGAAGCCAAAAAACTATTTGGTTGGTGTCAAAGCTTTCCCTTATGTGATGCAGCAGAGACAGACAGATTGACTTTCCCCAGATCCCTTTCATAACCATTTTGTCCATGCAAACTAATGTCAGTCAATACCACTCTTCAGCTGTCCGGCAGGAAATATACAGGTGATGAATACCTCAGTTTCACCCTCCTAGAAATGAAGTTAGCTTGGTTCTGATGGAAGGGTGGAAGATCCTTACTGAGGCACAACTAATAAAGCAGTCTCCCTTTCTGATAGGTGTCCCAGGTCTCTTACATCAGAAGTGAATTTCATCAATTGCCTTAATTCAGTTCTCCTCCTAACTGCACTCCAGTCCTCACTGCAGACACAAGACATTCCACATGTAATTCAGATTATTTTATCAGGATACCAGAGGTAAGACTTACCTTCTCTGTTTAACATTGGTGTGGCACTTGGATACTATGAAGCTCACCTCACCACCCCATGAAAACCTATAAATAAGGAAACGCTCAAATCCAACCACTTTCATAATTAAATTTAAAAGCCATTTGTAAAATCAATTGCATATTATCTAGAATTTGCTAGTAAGGAGTCTAAGCAGTGTTTTCTCATGGTACGCAAATCACACTCCCCTCTCTTTACCATAAAAAAATTCTAGTTGTTGGCTGCAGGGGGAGACAGGTCCTCAGTACTTCTGGAATATTTTTATTCCAGAAAGGAATTCCAGAAGAGTTAGCAATCCACTCATTGGCAATTCTGCTACGCAAGATACACTGGTAACTTACATTCATCATGCAGCTGGGCCAGGCAAGAAATCATAAAGCATTCCCAGGAAGGAAACTCATGTTCAGACTTCAAATGGGTAAACAAAAAAAAAGTGCTAAGTAGTTATCCACCATTACTTCAGTATTTCCTTAAAAGCTTAGAATGACACAAATTCAAAGTGGAGGGTATGTGCTACACTGGATACAAGTCCTTGCTGAGATATAGAGGCCCTGTTCTAGCTTTCACTGCCAGCCAAAATACTGCTGAATTATCTACTGTGTTACAATTATCACCCATGTGTTCTGACCATTCTGAAGCGCCTACAGAAAAGACACTGAGGAAAATGCACACAGTGAATTTATAGTGATATTATATACCCATGATGAGCTGGCCCACAGGGGCACTTGGACTAGGGAGATATGGAGGAGAGCCTGCAGAACCTGCTGAAAATGCCAACAAATCATTATGAACACTGCTCTTAAACATCACTTGAGTAACTCAGTGGTGCTACCTCAAGGAGGAGAACTTACCAACCTCTAAATTCTTCTGTGTGAGGGTAGGGCACATTTTAGTAATTTATATGCCCCAAAGCACTTCCAATCTGACAGAATCGACAGTGACCCCTCTATGTCAAGGCAGTTTGCACCTAAATGAAATACTTCTTTTTGAAATTGCAGTCGTTAAGGAGTTAGTGGTTGTGCTACGATCATTATGATTCCACATGTTTTTGCCTCTGAAGATCTTAAGATGGTCAGGATTGTAATCAGAAAGACTTTCTCCTACACCACATGTGCATGTTAAAACCTTTTAATAACCAAATGTTAGTTTTTAAATGACTGAACTGCTAAGTAACCACCTTAAGAGACGAGTATATCCTTGTGAAGTTATTGGACAATGTGGTTTCCTTTTTAATTTTTTTATTTTTGTTCTTAATTTTTGTTTGTTGTTGCTGGTTTTTCATTTGTGTTTTTTTTTTAATACAATTAAGGATGTGCTGTTTATACCCCACGAGAAAAAGCAGAAAGAGTCCTTATGGAAAAAAACAAATATATTGAACACATACCAATCAAATGGTACAGATATGGGACTGGCTTTGATTTCAAAATTTACGTAGAAATAAAAAAAGATGTAATGCAACAGCTGTTCAATTTCCAAGTCTAAATAGGCACTGTAAAAAGACATTTCCGCTTTCTCCAGCACACATTCTTGTCTAAATGTTCCCACTGTAATCAACTCCCAGGTTCCCAAACAAACAAAAAAAAATATTAAAAAAAATCACTGAGAACATAACCTTAGAGTAAAAGATAATATCCATCCACCCACCCTCTTACCAAAAAAGCAAACAAAAAACCCCCCCAAAAAACAACCTTTCAATGCTGCTGTTTTGACTGGAGCAGAATTGGAGAATTTATAAAGGTTCAAAAGCACCCAAGGCAAGTAGTACAATATAATTTGTTCACTAACTTGTATTGGAAAGGAGATTAAAAACATTGAGATCTGCATCTTGGTACATAAAACTGTTGTCCTGAATAAAGAGAAATCTTTCAGAAAAGTTTTACAACTTGGTGGAAGTCCAGGACCCAGCTTTAGGCATCATTAATTGATGGGGTTTAATTCTGACTTGGTTATAACCACTTTTATATACTGTACATCTACCCTAGTTGGATCAGTGTCTGGAACTGCTCACTGGTGTCCCTTTGAACAACTGTAAACTAAACCATAGTATGCAACTCCATAGGAAGCTAGAGATCAGGTGAATATACAGCCAGTTATATCTCCCCTGCTTCACGCTCTTCTGAGCTCCTCGGGTCTTCTGATCGACCATTTGCACTTTCGTAAGAACGCTTCTTGTCTTTGAAATCTCGTGGTGACCTCTCTCTTGAGCTTCTATCTTTATCACGTGATGTTCTATCACGATCTCTTGAACGTTCTTTGTCTCTGGAAGATCTTTCTTTTGAGGATCTGAGAAGTGCAGTAAATTTGAGAATTCAAGTTAGTAACAAATCTGTAGTTATCAAACACCATTTTGATTTTATATTTTTCTCCTTTTTCCAACCAACTTTAGATTTATATGGACAAAATTGTATTAGAAAACATGAGAAATCCTTCCACTTTTCTCCCTTTCCTACTTCCAATTTCAAGAGAAAAACATTGATAGAGGCAGAATTTAATCTACATTTCTTTCACAGCCCAGATTAACATCAACGTGCTTCACTCTTATTTTCAACCTCTGCCCTCAAGCTTGCATTTACAGAAGTTTAATTGAAATTTCTCCTCTGTAGTCTCTAGCTTGATAAGAACGTCTAGCCTATCTCAGACGTATAAATTACAAACTTAAAAAATGTTTGAAAATAGGAGTTTTATTAAAAGCAGGGGGAAATAAACTTGGATAATTCTGGAACGTAGCTCTTGCATGACAAATAAAAACCAAATCTGGAATCCGTCACCAGCGCTAGTCAACTAGGACCTGAAGGATATTTAAAAAAAAAAATCAAGAAAATCTAAATTTTGAGAGTGGGATCTCACCCAACTGTACATGTCTGCAATGCAGACATCTAAGATCATCATATTTGTACCAAGGATTCTTCGAACATATGCCCCCCCTTCAGGGCAGGAACTGACATCAGGAGAAATATTTCCAGTACTGAATATTGTAAGGTTGAAATCTTGCGCCCCAAAGTATGTTATATTTTTTAACTCATTCACACAAGACAAGGCTTAAAGGGCTTATCATTTGACAGCATCCTCCAAAAGGACACTGACTTCATCTTCAAGTCACCTTTTTCAATTCAGCTTGGCAGCTGAGACTGACAGGTTTACTGTTAAATGGACAGCACCAATGGTCCACACAATTTCCTTGTTCTTACATATTTCTCTGCCAACATACAGAAGACGATACACCATTTGCATTGTGCATATCATGTTGGGAGAGTTTGAACAACTATGATGAGAATCCCAGAACAATCAGTATAGTTTTCTTCGAAGGACTGAAACTGAGTCTTGCAAAGCTGGACTTCAAATTTGAAGAATTAAAGGTGATTTGAGCATATGCTCTATACATTGGTTCACCCAATTTAACAAATGTTGATTCAAAGGAAAACCTGAAGATTTGCTAATCTGCCACCGTGAATGCCTTGAAGGGTCAGGCTCTTTAGGTAAGTCTGATGCCAGGCTACGATCAAGAAGGAAACTGTCGAGTCTGAAATGTTGACTTTAAGATGCTAAAGACCACCCTGAAGAATTCTAAATACCAGACACTACAGTGCTGGACATTTAAGGGTTTTTTTTTAATCCCTGTGCAACAAAACCAAGGAAACAAAAGAACTGGGCCAACCCTGTCTTCTATGCTTTCTCACAGAGCACAAAGAAACTACAGTTACCGACCTACTCCAGGAAGAAGAGAATTTTAGGACAAAGGGCCCATGAGATACTTGAATGCATTCAACACAGATCTCTCCATCCTTGGTGATTTAAATCATAAACTCATTTGAATTATAAACCCTGCATGTGCAGTCACTTCAAAATCAGATCTCTTCTCTTCTTGCAAGTCAACAGTCTGTCAGGGTTTTAAGACTAGGCACTGTGTCCACTGTACAGCACTCAAATCTATGCCACGGTGGCTGACCTATGCAAGAAAGGAATCCTAGTTATGAGCAGACCTCCCTACTAGATGCCTCACTCTGCAACTCCAACACTTCTAAATTATGCTTACCCCACTCATCTAAAATAAGCCAGCAAATCCTCAGGAGCAGACAGCAATTAAGTCATTCAAAAGCAAGAGTCCCAGACTGGTCTCTGTAGTAATCCTTTAGTGAGGGGTCGAGCCACTTTCCTTGCAAAGCAACATCTTTGGATGCAATGCAACAAGTTTATTTTCAGGCATATCTAAACTTGTTTTTATCTGGTGCAGTACACAACAGATGGGCTCCAGTGCTGGGAACAAGAGCCCAAGGGAAAAAACAAATGGATAAAAGATGACTGCTGATATCCCCGAGTTCAAATGGAGATGAACTCTTTCACTTTCTACACTGCAGGAAGTTGATAGTATTATCAGCTTGACACCAATACCTTGTATCACTGCTCCACAACAAAAATAACACATAACCCTATTCTTTTTATTTAAGACAGGATATCACAACTGCATGTCAAATCATAAATATGCTAAAGGTGTAAGCGAAATCTGAGACAGTCTCAAAATGCATTTAAATTACCGAGTTCTAAATATAAACGTAATTTGGTGTGAAAATTCTCCTCATGCATCTTGGAAAAGCTGTTTACTTCTAGGCCAACAGTTACCTCTTTTTGGAGCTGCGTTCTCGGCTTCTCTCCCTGGAACTATGCCTGCTTCTATGATGGCTGCGACTCCGGCTGCGGCTGTTAGAGCGAGACCTGTGACGATGGCGTTTCTCACGGGATTTGGAGCGAGTTCTTCTCTTTCGTTCCCGGGAGGCTGAGCGAGACCGATGCCTGCGGCGATCTCGTGACCTAGATCTTGGAACAGAAAGGACTTAAATCAGACACTGTATACACCTAGATACTCTACCAGTGTGCTTTGAACATTATGCACTCTATGTATAAGCAAATCTGTACAGAAAATAGTCTGCAGTGTTCAGAGCTATTGCATTGTCCTGTCACAGGCAAACAGAAGAGAAAGATAGATGGATAGATGATGGTAGAGCGGTAGATGTGGTTTATCTTGATTTCAGTAAAGCATTTGACACTGTCAATCACAGCATCCTTGTAGATAAGCTGATAAAGTATGGGTTTGGTGATCAGGTAGTGAGGTGGATCAAGAACTGGTTAAAGGGAAGAAGTCAGAGAGTTGTGGTCAATGGGACAGAGTCTAGTTGGAGGCCTGTGACTAGTGGAGTCCCTCAGGGGTCGGTACTGGGACCGGTGTTGTTTAATATCTTCATCAACGACTTGGATGAGGGTACAGAATGTATCCTCAGCAAGTTTGCTGATGACACTAAACTGGGAGGAGTGGCTGACACACCAGAGGGTTGTGCTGCCATTCAACGAGACCTTGATAGGCTGGAGAGTTGGGCGGGGAGAAACTTAATGAAATCCAACAAGGGCAAGTGTAGAGTTTTGCATCTGGGGAAGAATAACCCCACATACCAGTACAGGTTGGGGGCTGACCTGCTGGAGAGCAGTGTAGGGGAAAGGGACCTGGGGGTCCTGGCGGACAGCAGGATGACCGTGAGCCAGCAATGTGCCCTTGTGGCCAAGAAGGCCAATGGCATCCTGGGGCGCACTAGAAAGGGGGTGGTTAGTAGGTCAAGAGAGGTTCTCCTCTCCCTCTATTCTGCCTTGGTGACGCCACATCTGGAGTATTGTGTCCAGTTCTGGGCCCCCCAGTTCAAGAAGGACAGGGAACTGCTTGAGAGAGTCCAGCGCAGAGCCACAAAGATGATGAAGGGAGTGGAACATCTCCCTTATGAGGAAAGGCTGAGGGAGCTGGGTCTCTTTAGCTTGGAGAAGAGGAGACTGAGGGGTGACCTTATTAATGTTTACAAATATGTAAAGGGTGAGTGTCATGAGGATGGAGCCAGGCTCTTCTCAGTGACATCCAATGACAGGACAAGGGGCAATGGGTGCAAGCTGGAACATAGGAGGTTCCGCATAAATGTGAGGAAGAACTTCTTCACAGTGAGGGTAACAGAACACTGGAACAGGCTGCCCAGAGAGGTTGTGAAGTCTCCTTCTCTGGAGACACTCAAAACCCGCCTGGACATGTTCCTGTGTGACCTGACCTAGGTGTTCCTGCTCTGGCAGGGGGATTGGACTAGATGATCTTTTGAGGTCCCTTCCCTAACATTCTGTGATTCTGTGAAAGCAACATTAGAAATCCTACGAACCCCTCTGTGACTAACACAGACAATTTTACAGTTAATTCATTACTGTATGTGTTCTGACAGCACAGCCAATTCAGGCTTCTGAAAGGAATGAGAATATGGAAAAAAAATCCACTTTTAAAAAAAATTTTAAATCTTGACTTTATCAGGCAAAGTTGTAGAACTTTGTGATGCAGTGATAGGGATCATCTGCCAGAACCTATGTATTATGATGTTCAGAGAAAACAGGACTATATCCTTCTGCATAGCTACTACAATAAAACTAGTCTGGAAGGTTCTAAACACCATACAAATTCATGACTAATTTTTTTTTTTTTTAAATCACTTTGCAGTACTATCTCACTGGTGACCTTCAACTGCATAGGTTAGGAAGAAAACTCATACTATCAATGGGTCATCTGTTGAGAGTTAACCTGGTGCTTAAGATTTTAAAAATATGGCTTTTCACCAAGAGGTATTAACCACAAGCTTCTGTTTTGAAGGAAGAGCAATTCTCTGTGTTCTAAGCATTATTTGGGATGAAAAGTTGCATTGTAGTAGCCACAGAACAGACATACATGTATAAATTCAGTAGCATGGTGATAAATACTGCATAAACACACAGAGATGACTACGTAAGAGAATGCTTTGTCTGTAAAGAGGGACATCTTAAAGTAACAGTGCTAGACAAACTTAAAATGTTACAGTTTGTGAAAGGCTGGCTTCACTGATGGTACTCCTTGTCTGCAGACTTATATACCTTTTGGTATGCTTGCTGTGGGATCTGGACCTGAAAAAATGGAAAATAGTAAATACAGTTTTCTTACAAAATCTTATTATCAAATAAACTACAATTTGGTAATAATAAACCAAACTAGCTGACCTATTATTGCATTTCTTATTTTACTAGCAATTACTTAAAGGCCTTTTATTTGATGTTAGCATCTTTGTAACATATTTACCAGGAAACACATCCCTCTGACAACTGTTTTGTGTTTATTGTTTTTTATTTATTTTTGAGCCCACCATACTACAAATCCAACAAAATACTTAGTGTGCTTTTTTTATTCCCACCCCTCTCACAGAAAAAGCTTACAGTTCAAGTCAGTACTCCCTTATTTCTTGTCAGGCACATATTATCTGACTACAACACATTTCAAAGTTTAGATTGTTAACTTCTGAACCTGACATGTCAAGAGAAATGCAGTTCAGATTCCATTCCACTCTACTCTAGCCCCACAATGCCTGGAAACAACTATTTCATAGAACAGAGAATTACTTTCCTCAGTCAAACATCAATTACTTCCAATAATGAAAATTTCTAACACCTATAAAGAAAATACTTAACATCTAACAGATGTTAGAAAAATCACACGTGTGTAAGCTCACACCTGTCAGGTCTCAAAACAAAGCACACACCTGAAAATTACCTCATTTAAAGGCCATTTGTTCAAACATGTAGAGATAGTTCTACCTGTAGTTTTTAAAAAGACTTTCTATGAAAACAATTCAGGTTTTAGGAGCTAGACATGAAATCCACTCTCAATCCTTTTAGGCTTCCAAGGAATGCAAGACTACTGTAATTCTGGAGATTTAAAAGCATGTATGAACCTCATCATAGTTTCCCCGTTAAACTTAAATAGATCATTATGTATATGCAATTAAAATAGATCACCACCTCCTTAGTTTCTCCCTTTCTTCTCTTTCCCTCTCCTCTCTACGTTTCAGACGTTCCTGATTTCGTTTCTCCTGTTTATCAGCCACAATCCTCTAAAAGCAAAGGAATATATTAATTAAGTTACATTTCAAAATTTCTCAGATGAAGGTGCTATAGAAATAATCTGGACAGTTAATATTCAGTTCTTTCCCTCGTGTATATTCCCTTTCCCTTGTGTATAGTATTCCCTCTTTCTTCCTCAGTGTGTATATATATATATATATAAACACATACACACACACAGTTTTTTGTTTGGGTTTTTTGGTGTTTTGTTTGTTTTTTCCTCCAAGAAACAGAAGTTATTGCAGAAGAGCTGCAGCAATTAGATCGATGTTACACAAAGACCTGAAATATGTAGTTATATCAAGTTTTCCATGAAGGGTAATTCATAGCAGTAAGTCATGCCTCTAATGTGAGAGTTTCCATGCCAATCCTACCATATTTTGGCCACTGGGGAAAGGTAGAAAGGAATCAGAACTGGGAGAGTTAATTGTTTTATTAACTCCTTCAGCTACACTGTGACATAAAGAAATCCTTAGTCTTGAAGGGCTTGGTTGGGCTGATACCTAGTTTTGAGGTTATTTGTTGAACATAAGACATATAATTAGGGTGGATGTTTCAGCTGACAGACCCCAGGTTGAACTCACTACTACTGGGGACAAGGCACGCTCAGTAGAGGGCCCTCAGATGTGGAACTCACAACTGGAGATCTGGCCAAACCCAAGTCTTGCCACCTTCTGGACATGATGCAAGAAATTCAACTCTTTGTAAAGACCTTCTTCTGAGATGTGGAATTGCCCCAGCAGCATCTTGATTAGATCTCTGAGAAGAGCTCTGAGGAAGGAGGGGATAGTTATTGTTTTCTTTTTTTTGTTAGCGAAGTACTTCAAAAGATTATTTTATTGATGCTTTGGGAATGTGAAATAATTATCCATGCATTTTTTTCCAAATGTTGTAAATAATCAGTTATTTCAACCCTTTACGTCAAATTATATCTATACTTTGTTGTACAGTATCAGTAATTTAACTACAAGCAAGGTTTCTTGTTCAAGTGACTCTGCATAATTTCACGGAGGGATGAGAGGAAGCACACATGATCTCCTCTAGGCATCTAAGGTTTCAGTTACAGCAGCTATATTTAGGAGCCTAAATTGCCAATACAGTCAAGAGAAAGAGCTGAGCTTTACAAAGGGTAAGTCACAGTATCCATGCAAGATAGCTGGAATATTATGAAATACAAACCAAACCAATCTACTCAAACTCAGTAGCAGCATTTTTTGCTTTTAGAGCTTCAACTCATTTAGCTTCTGTCTTTAGTAATTTCTACAGTTAAATGCTTAATTTAGTCTTGAACTCCATAATTTGCATATTAAGATGATAAATGGCATCAGTGTCCAAATCCATCTTCTTGAATACCAAAAGTCTAGAATATAATTCCAGAAAGTCTTCCTTCCAGCACATGATTTCTGATCAAGATAGCGTTCTTCAGGATAATATTCCAACTGGATTTCAAATCTTCAAGCTATAGAGAACATGCACCCTTCCAGTAATAATCACTTTAATAGCTAGCCTAACCTCAGGATATACATCTTTTTGTATTGTAACTTTGGATAGCTACAGCCTTGAGTTGTTGGAACTTATTTCATTTACAGTCTGTTAAGCTTAAAAGCCTTCAAAAATTACTTTAAAAAAGAAATCATCTTCAGTTGTTGGTACCTATAGAATGAAAGTCACCTCCTAATCTTTGTCCGGATAAAATAAACAAATTGAATTTTAGGCTTTCATCATACAGCAGGCTGCCTGAGCTCCAAGCATTTCAGTAGATGTTTTTTGAAAACTTTGCCACGTGTTATCATCCTTCTTACATACTGGTACCAAAAATGAGGATTTCAACACCAGGCCTATTAACATTTTATCCTAATTAAATAAATAAAATATCACTCAAGCCCACTACATGTTCTTGTATTTTCAAGAGTCCCATTATTACTTTTGGCCAATCAACAGGCTAAAAGTAAACTTCATTTGGTTATCTCCTATGACTGCTAAATGTTTCAACATCACTGCTGTTCAAAATACAGTCCTCCATTCCACAAGTGGAATCAAACTCGTTGTTCCGAAGACATTACTCTAAACATGTGTTATAATATACCTCAGTGCAAGAGAGGTCATCTTATCAAATTATCCAGATAACAGATATTAAATGAGAATTTTTAGTGTTTTGTAGACAAATGAAATCCCAAATTTTAAAGTAATATGAAAACAAATATCACACAGCCAGAAAAAAATATTCCATTAAGGTTGCCTTACAAAAAATTAAGTAGGAGCACATACATATATGCACACAAAATCTAAGAATGATTTACCCTGAGTTCCTCAAGCTTCTCTCTTATTTCAATAAATCCCAAATGTAGTTTTCCTCCAAAGTGGTCAGCAAGTCGTCGGTCATTGTCATGAAGACCAAGATAAGCCGAGCACACTTCACAAACCCGTAGCTTCTGCTGCTGAAAGCTGGAAGCAGGCATAGAATTCCTGTATACTTCCTAAAAAAAACAAGTGACTGTTACTTCTCAATGCACAGAAATACAAAGATGACACTTTGCCAAAGATATACTACAAATTGATAACTGAATTCAATGTACACCAGCACACCCTTTAGTCAATTCACACTATTTATAGATCAGCTGTCTCATTAAGATGTGAGGCACATTCCTTATTTTGAAGATTGGACATATATAAAAGCAGGACATCAGCAATTGGTTTTGCAAATTAAAGTGGGATGATTATTACCTTTACTTAAGATCACACTACTTAGAAGGATGAACAAATTTTTCATATGCAACAAGGAATACGTGTTAACACTAAATTACTGTGTTAACATTTTATGAAAATGTTACACCTGTTTTAATTCTGAACCCAGTTTAAAACAGTAGTAGTTTGCTGAGAAATCTACATGCATTTTAGTAAACAAGTTATCCGAGCAAAATTTATCTGTAGATACAGATAAAGATCTGTAGATAACAGACAAGTAAGACTGTCAGCAACCCCTCTGGTACCATTGAAACAACTGCAGATGTTTGTTTCCATAAATTTAACTATCTTGGTGAAATACGATATGGAAAAGCTCTTGGTGAGTTCTGCCACCTGAACACTACAATAAGGATCATTTTGACTTGCCTGATACACAAGCCATTGACTAATTATCTTTCAGGAAGACAATCGTTCACTTCACTGAAGCTTTTCAGTATGAGCTACACCAGGACACCATGAGGCACAACAGGGTTGGCACAGCAAGAGCCGTGCGACCCAAAAAGATTAGTCAGACCAGCACATACAGGCACAACTGTAGTGTCCACAGATACCAACTGGCCAACACAGCTAAACTAAAATAAATGCATCATCTGTGTGAGGTTAACTTTAATAGTATAGGACTGTATCTAAAGGTAGAAACTCTAACTGTATGGGATGCCACAAATTCCTTAGTTTTATATGAAGCAACTAGTTACGGAAATTACAGTAGATAAGACATCTTGCATTACATAGATGCCAACCAGTTTAATACTGGACTCTGCCCTCTCCATCCACCAGCCTTTACACAATCAACTTACTTCTGCTTCTCTCTTCTTTACCCGAGCCTTCTCCACTTCATCCATTACTTTCTGAGATTCTTCCACATTCCCATCAGCTCCAAGCTGTTCTACTTTGGCCAGCAGTTTCCCAATTTCTTCATTCAATTCATGAACTCTTTCAGCCTTGAAAGACAAGGAAAAGCTTAACACAGGAAATGCTTTTAATTGTGGAAAACAATCTGAACTACTACTGAGTTATTATACGCAAAGTTGTAGGACAGAGTTAGGAGAAACATGCAGAGATAACTTCTCCAGCTAAAAGTGAAATAGAAATTGCCTCATGTAAAAACACACAGAGAGAGACTTAGTTACCAAGTCTATGTACCTACTCCACAGTAGGATTTTGTTCACAAACTTCAAGTAATCTCACTGTTGTCTATAGCACGTAGTCTTCCAAAATTAACATTTTTACAACCATTTCTCCCAATGTTCTCCTCTCTGTGCTTTAAAAGCAGTTTTGGGAAGGATAGATAAAGTGTCTTATTCCTTCCCCTCCTCAGTATGAATTCTCAGATTAGATAGCTTGCCAAAGCCTTAAGTTGGCTCCTTAGAAAAGCAGACCTTCAGAGATTTCAATAATAGTTTTACGTGCTTACTTTAGCTGCAACTTCAGCACTGATCTCTTCTTGGGTTTCTGCTAGTCTTTTCTTAGCCACTTCTGTTCTCCTGTCACAGTCTGCAATAAATGACTGCAGGTGGTCCATTGCCTAAAACATCAATAAGAACACTGATCAATGCTGTCAAGAATATGGATATTTCATTAGCCTTAACCCTTTCCAGGTTTATCAAGACTTAGCTTTTATAAATTTTTATTAGTGAAACTTTTGTAAAACAATAATCTAGCAGTTTACGGTGACTAATTGCATATATTAATAGACAACATTTTGAAAATCAGTCTACACGCTGTCATAGTTACAAGTATCTGCAGAAATTTAAAAGTGAATCTCTCTAAGAAGAAGTAAGCATTTCTAACATGCATTAAAATTGTTCAAAGGATATTCAGGTTCACCTCAACCAGTCACAACACACAATAATGTAAATGTTTTCACTATGGTTTTAAGCTATTAAGTGTATTAACACCATCCCTCCAAACAAGAGCAAAAAAACTCCAACCCTTTTTGTCCTAGTGAAGACTAACTTCCTAACCAGGAGTTCAAAACTGTATTACACAAACTACAGTGTATGGAGACATGGCATATGATTTGTTATCCCCAATGCAATATGACTTTCTTCAATAAGCACAGAATTTAAGACTCTCTTCAAAGCATACACAGCCTTAACATTTGCTTGCTATTTGATAGCACTAAGACAGCACCCACATTTATGATCATTTGTTCTGTGGAAGCCTGTTAACAGTTCTACCTGGAGATGACTATCAATACAAATTAAATACTCGCATACAATTATGAAGTCTCACATATCTTCCATGTAACTGTGCAAGGGTTTCTCTGCCCCTTTCTATAAAATTACTTCCTGAAAGTTCTCCTTCTGCATATACCAAAACTTGGACTTTTGTTGCTCAGTTTATCCACCTACGTACAAAAGTCATGCTTTCTCTTCACCATTAAGACAAAATACATACATCCAGCTCAAAGAAAAAGTCTTGATCTTTGGATGCTATTTCATAGTCTGCCCTTAATGCCAGGTCATGCACCTTCAGACATTCTCCAAGGTCCATTCTCTGAAAAGAGACAGAGGGAAACTTTTCAGAAGTGTTGTAAGGAATGAAGTTAGCATGATTTTCTGTAACAGTCAAATATTCTGAAGCAAATAATCTCCCTGGGAATAAACGGACAGTTTAATAAAGTTGTTAAGACAATACCAGATCTTTTAATAAAAATGCACGAAACAGGGAATAATAAAAGCAGGTAGAATGAACAGCTTATCTTATGATGGCTGTTTGCATTAGAGAGTATCATTAATGTCCTGAAAAAATGTTGTTTTACTGAAAGTTCAAAAAAGTGACCGAAGTGGGACATACTGTACTGAATTAAAACACCTTAGGAGAACCAAGTTCCCTGCCAATAACTGGCAATTAAATGGTCAGATGGTTGATCTGAACTGTCTGCAGGCTCCAATATACATGTTCCAGTTATATTCATCACCTGAAATAGCCACAACCACAATGCCACTGGAAGAGCTGCATAAAAACCATTCTTGAAGCATTTCAAGTAAGACAGCCAAAAATCAAATCCCAGCAGAAAATATTGCAGATGAGTCTAGATGAGTTGAGTGCTGGACTATGTTCAAGAATCAAGGAAGAAAAAGTACAGGTATTTTAGTTGCAATCTAAAACCATTCTAGAATGGGCAAAAGGAACTTAAAAGTAAGCAGGCTGCATCACTAATCTTGTGTACAACGCCACTGAGAAGTGTGCCCAAAATCTTATTAGGTAAGAAATACTGTGTTTTAAAATTGAAATTTGCATACCACAAGGAATTCTAAGTCAATCTGTTCCCCGAAGGTTTGTTTGGCAATCAAGACAGAGCACTATGCACATGACAAAAACCCCAACCCCTAAACAACGCCCCCCCACCCCCAAACAACCCCGCTAAACCAATTATTAATGAAAATAAAATTGAACAAAACCAAGGCATCCTTCTCTGCAAAAGAACAGGCTGATGTATAATTATTGAAAGTGATGATTATTTGCATCACTTAAAACCAGCAGAGTTTCGGTTAAGTCTGCTCTTGGCACTGCTCACTTAATACTAAGAAAAATTAATCCTTTCTTAACACTGAAAGCACATAACAGAAGTTGAATTCTGATGGGAAAAGCTGTTACTGTTGTAGTTTAGTAACAGTTTTAGAACTGCTAATAAAATAATTAATAATTTGCGTTGTGAGGTTTGTAAATAAAAGATGGGTGTTAATGCAGAAACTGCAAGTCACTTGGTATCCAAGTCAAATTAGTGCTTTTTTTTTCTTAAATAAACAAAATACTTACATTTAAGTAGCAAGTCTCACAAGTATAGTAAAACACCAAACATCAGTTTCTTTCAACTTCCCAAATCATCAGTTAGATGTTCCAACAAATCCAATAAAGTAATTTTTACAGAAGTTGTTGGTTTATTTCAAATGTCAGAGACAGAAAAAAACGTTGTTAAAATACAGGATTTTGAACTTGAAAGTTTTTTATAAACTGTAATTATTTAAATATCCTTCAGCCACCATAAATCTGTTTTCAGGAAAACCTTTGATTGCAGTAGAGAACATCTGATTGCAATGCAAAAGAAAAATATTAACTTTTCCTTTTGCAGCTACATAGGACTTCAGCAATTTTGTTAACTGATGCAAATCCACAAAGACCTTGAAGCTGAGAAACATTACACGTCCATTTCTGAGTCATTAGATGCTGACATTATTTCAACTGCAGCATTCTTTCAGGAAAGTACTTCAGTAGTAGGAAGGCAATGCGAAACAACATTTAAGAATCATCTGAAAATTAGACACTTAAAAATCCTCTTAAAATTGTGAAAAGCTTGTCTTTACGCCAATTCATCAATTGCACTGATAAGGTATTCGATATTAGACTGCCAATCCTGTTTAAAGTGAAGCACTCCAGTTCTAAATCCACAGGTAAGAGCAGTGACACACTTTAACAGATCTCAATACAATGACAAAAAGTCTGAACAATATCCACCACAGCATCAGAAGAATGCTATTTTAATATGCAATCTACATAGACTTTGAAGAAACGAATGAAATAAACTTCCATCACATTCTACTACCGTGTGAATTCTGTTCAATTTACATGTGTTTCACACTTCCCTCTATTCAGGTTGGATTTGCCCTCAAGACAGTACATTTTCTGATTTCTTCTTACTGGAAATTATAAATCTATAGCCTGAAAGGATGGTAATTACTCTGAGCCAGCACTACTACTGAAAAATGTTCTGTCCTCCCTTTATCACTGTGCTGTGCCATCCCATCCTGGCACATCTGCCTGTGCAGTTGAAAAGGCCTGGGTGCTGACTGGGTAAAACCTATCTTTACAACCCAAACACAGAGGCCATTTTTCAGCAGCATACCTTTGTCCAACTTGTCATGCAGCCACACAAACAAATGTGCTGACAATATGTAGGGGGCAATGTAACAGTGGACTTAAGCAGCTAGGATCTTTTACAATATCAAAATGCCACTTCAGAAACTCTTGAATAACTTCAGTAATATTAGTGGTAACTTTAGGGGATGAGAGGGAGGATTTCTTTTTGTTAGATGTCTCAATCAGAAAACAGGAAATTTTGGCTCCCCTTCCCCTCTCTGATCAAACACAGCGCAACCTTATAAACATGTGGCTTAACAGACAGGGAGCAAGAACAGGCAGATACAAGAGAAAAGGATTCTCTTTCGTTACCTTTACTGCTAAAGAAATTCACTGTTGAAACTGCTCCTTAACACAGCCGGTACTAGTCTTGGCTAATCTCTTGAAAGTACCTTAGCAGAAATATTACTACTAAATGTAGAGACACATATTAAAAAATTAAAAAAAATTAAAAAAAAAATAATTTAAAACTCAAACCAGTTTGCACACTATATGCAAACTCAAGCTAAGAAGCACTTCTGTTGGTGTAAGTTATGCAACATTATGAAAAGACAATTCATCATGGGGATGATTCATTACTGTCAAAGTCTATGCTGGATCTGGATTGCAGAGGACCACAATAAGCACAGAGAAACTTGGCTCATACAGCCAGCTGCAAAGTAGTGGACAGCAGGTGGAAATGGACAGAAGATACACTAAGACATATTATTTTTGTTTTCCACACATCCACCTTGCAGTGTGGTGCCCAGACATAACCTCCCTCTGAAGCAAAGAACAAGCATTGGTAGTCAGCCACTTAAAGATCAATCACATTTGAAATAGAAGATGGCTATGAGGGGGACCAATGTTCAGACACCGAACTACTAATGAAGACTTAAAAAGAATGCACAGAAACTCTTCTACCACTGTTAATACACTGTCTTTCAGACAGACTTACACTACTTAATCATAGAATCATGGAAAAGACCTTTAAGATCATAAGAGTCAAACCGTTAACCTAATACTGACAAGTCTGCCACTAAACCATGTCCCCAAGTGTCACATCTATACATCTTTTAAATACTTCCAGGGATGGGGACTCAACCACTGCCCTGGGCAGCCTGTTCCAATGTTTGGCAACCCTTTCAGTGAAGAAATATTTCCCAATATGCAATCTAAACCTCCTCTGGTGCAACTTGAGGTCATTTTCTCTTGTCCTATTGCTTGTTACTTGGGAGAAGAGACTGATCCTCACCTCATTATAACCTCCTTTCAGGCAGTTGTAGAGAGCAATGAGGTCTCCCCTCAGCCTTCTTTTCTCCAGGCTAAACAACCCCGGTTCCCTTAGCCACTCCTCGTAAGACCTGTTGTCTAGACCCTACTTAAAGTGATTTTCAGAGGAGTCTTCATGAGCAAAGCAAATAAAGAAAGGTGAGAACATCCAAGGCTACAGGCTAGATATAACTAAAGTTTATAGCAGCCATGCTTTGGCGCTGTTTGCAGTTTCTGTGCTTTTACTGAAGATTAAAAACAGAAAAAAAAATCCTACATATTTGGAGAATCTTTCTTACAAGTGAAGATTTGTCTAGAAATAGTCTAGGCAAACACATGCAAAGCAGGATATCAGGAGTCCTTCTGCTATTGCTAAGCTCTGCCTAAGAAACTTCTACTTTAACAACTTGCTAACCATTTTTGGTAACACTTTATTTCTCAGTGTTAGATGGGCAATTAAAGCTACTTGATTTCCCAGAGCTCAGGCTTAGACAACTGTTCTTTCATCCCAGACAACCTCATACTGAAATGATTTAGTAATAATTTTTGTCATACCCTCCACAAAATGGATAGAAAGCCTTTGGTACTGATACAGAAATATGGATTACATATATTTAGTTTAGCAATTATGCATAGTTCTGCTTCAATCAAATCAGGTACCAAAAAAAAGAATCACATGAGTTAAGTATGAATAGACAAAGAAGACCTGGCCAAGAACTTAAGCAATAGAGAATCTGAATAGTTTATCTCTAAAATAAATGTGCACTCAGAGTAGCTGACATTAATAATTGAAGCAGAGACTAAACTCTGATGTGATGCTGTTTCTAGAACATGAAGTTAAGGTGGCTTTCTTTTCAGATCTTGAGCTACCTACAGCAACATTCCCATTTTGTCACTTTTACAACTACTACGAGTTCCTTTGACATCAGAGATTACATTATTGAACGTACTCTATATGGAGTGTAAAAATAACACAGAAAAACCAAACCGACTTAAAACAGAGGGCTGACGTTGAGCCAAGCGTGACATAACAGCATACACTATCAATGCTTCTATAAACTGCATGCATCTTTGATAGGTTTTGAAAGAAGATACTCTGGCCAGTGTTTACGCAAAGAATTTTTTCTAGCTAGAAAGACAGCCATACCAAAGCAGTGCACATTCAGGAAGCTAAGTTTTTTTGTCTGTTTGCTTGCTTGCTTAGGAAGATCTGATGACTGTAAAATTTATATTAGAAGAAACAGATCTCTCCCTTTATCAAACTGTCAAGGCAGCTACTGGGGTCTGTATGAGAAAATCCTTGCTACTGAAAAGAAGAACCTGCAGGTATACTCTTTGCTGAGATCTTCCTTATGATGGAACTCACTTTTCATCTACCCTAACGATTTTGTTTCTGACAGATTTCTAACTTGTGATAAACCCTGTCCTTTCTTGTAGGTAACACATGTTCAGAAGAGGAGCCTCTAGGATGATACAAGAATGTGTGATTTAAGTCCTCGGACTCCACTAACGTGGTTAACTTTTGTAGGACTTCACTAGCAGGAAAGAAATGCTGAACTAAAAAGAGGCAGAAATTATTAAAGTTCTTAACAACCATTGAAAATTACATATATCTTCAGAAGTATAGACATTTCTCCCTTTACCCATACCTCACTTCTAAAGACTTCAAGTCCTTAGAATAGATCTTCAGTGAAAGACAAAGCTAGCAGCAGTCTTTCTTATTTTAAAATGCAATGTTTCAATATAGCCTGACTATATATTAAGATTGAAATTAGACAACCACACAGAGAGAAACAAAAAAACCCTTCACCTAGATAAATTAAACCCATTAAAATGGAATATGGTACAATAAATTCACTTTCCTAGAACTGATGAAACAAATTTAAGAATACATTTCAAGAGGACTGACAATGATCACTTGCCTGGACAACAGAGCACTTTACAATTCACCACCACTGGGCCGAAGGCTGCAAACTGAGGTAGTTTATGCAAGCCTAATTTAATTTGATTTGCAAAGCTGAAGCAGTTTACATGATCAAATCAGTCCTGAACTGAAAAGCTGACACCCTCAAGCAGAATGCCTGCTTTCTGTAACACTACACTGGCACACCTAAGTTTTAAGCATGGAAATAGTTTCACTGAGCCTATGGGACTACTGACAAAGAAATAACTCCAGACTAAAATACCTTACTAACACCTATCTGTAGATGTGTGAACTATACAAACTTCTCTTCCACAGTAAAAGGAGATCTGGCCAGTACAGTCAGTGAGCCTAAATCGATTCAGCCCACCTTGAGAGGGATACCTATTGGCAGGCGAACTGAATCCTCTAGGCTCCACTGCCTAGAGCCCTTCTGACTCCAGTGCAAGCCTCAACACCTAGCTCCTCAGCTGAAACCTAAATTTAGATGTCTTAATCTGGAGCTGAGTTCCACCCCTAATAAGCTTAAAGTTAATCATGTATTGCTAAACCAAGGTCTCAATCAATATGGTTTTAGTCAGCAAGAGTCCTGAAGAGCTGAGTGCAATAAATTCATGAGCACCTAAAGATACGCTTAACTGCAGGACTGACTCAGACAGAGCATACTCTGAGGTCCGAATAAATAAAATACAAGAAGCAATGTTCTTCAGCAAATGCACATAATACAAATACAAAGTTAATCCATAGAGCAGAAAGAAATTTCTCAGCCATGGTTTGCAAGACTACATACAGTGTTTGTGAAGTTTTTTCAACGGGGAGCACAATCAAGCTAGTAAGAAAGCCAGATTGCTGCAGAAGTGTTGAATTGCTCAAGCTCTTCAAAGATAGCTAGTGGGTTACTATAAATATTGAGGACTTTACTACTTTTAACCTTATTAAAGGTATGTGCTTTATATCTTCCCACCTTGTCATTTTCATTAGTACTCAGCTGTTCATTAAGAAATGTACAAAGATAGAGAAAACACATTCTTACACATCTTGTAAAACCTCTCAAAGACAGCACAGGTTTGTACCATTATGGGGAGTCATCTGACTCCCATGTATGTTGCTTCAGTCCTAATCTCGTAATATAGATAAACATAAACAAACATTTTTGTAATGCTAATGAAAAATAATTCAAGAACTGTGGTTCAGGAAACTCCGCCCAAAACCATAAGCCTGATCATCAGCAACTATTAAGGATAAAAAAATCTAACATAAGAGTGTTAACCCTTTAAGACAAAGAATTTTAAATAAAATTTGGTAACTTTAAGCGGTAAATTGTTCACTGTGTCCCGGTAGTCAGGGTTTACAAAGTCTTACTAATCTTTCATTATAAAATTCTCAACTTGAAATGAATAAGCGAACTCTTAAACCACCTTTTTATGCATATGAACCAGTGCCCAAGTGATCATTATGAAAAAAGCAGAGCACAAAACCATGATAAAAATGTCAAAAATAAGAGTTTTTGTTAGAAGCACTGACAAAAGCAGGTTCTGAACAGACACTGTTCTACAACCTTGAATACAAAGTTGTTTCTGTGATCTTACCAATTAGTTTACTATGTGCGTCACACAAACTTCAAAACATAATTGAAATAAAAAGATAATCATAGAGCAAAATAGATTTTGAATTATAATTTAATAAACTGGAAGAGGATGCTATAATTTTATCTTTGTTTATATTTTTGCTGTTGGGACTCACTATTCTAGCTATGTCTTCCATGTAGCCCATTATACTCACTGCCCTTAGAAGCAGACCACAAAAAAATCCAAACCCACGCTCTCCCTCTCTCTCCCCAAAGTGACATAAAATCATCTCCTGCAGGCACTGAGACACCACTGACTGTGTGACTTAGAATTTACAAGTCTACAAAACCAGAAATCTAGTACCATAACAACATGTCCCTAAATAAAATTAAATAAAACAGGAATGTAACCTACTTAAATCAGGTGATTTTGGTAACAACTGAAGCTGACTAACAGACAACTAGAGAAATCTATACAGAAAAGTAAAGAGGGTAACTGATACATAATGAACTGTGCTAATGGTAACAGCAGGCAGAAGAACTAACTAAATTTCAAAATGTAGCTAATTCTTACGGCTTTACACTCACATGCTACTGTTAATTCTTCTAACACCACAGAATATTAGGTTAAATAATCTATGCAATGTAACTTACCTGCCTTTCACAAAGAATAAGCTACCTTAATCAGGCATGACAAGGTAAAGCACATTGACAAAGGTATGTGTCAAAGCTCCTTGTTTGCTATGCTCAAGCAGAGGAACCTCTACTACGAAGTACACAAAAATCCAAGTCAAAAAAGTTATTAATATGTCCTAAGTGGAGATTTTCAAGTTGCCTTAGAATTGTAAAAATGACACAATAACTGGATGCTGTACGCTGGGTGTCACTATCATGTTCAATATATTCCAGCTTCTAGAAATTAAATTATTAAACTTTCAACTGCTTTTACTAAAATATTTCCGAAGAAAGATCATCTCTCTTCCCTATACAAATATTTATGGGATAATTCCTCACTGCAACATAGAGTTTTAAGAAAGTAACTTGACATTTTATGTATAAATTATAGTTCCTTTTATTTCTGATAGTTGCAACAGTACCAGCTTAAAAACACTTTGCTATAGCACAATTCATGTAGGTAACCCCACATATTTTAGACTTTTTTATGTTATAGCAAACAATGATGAATTTTTAAGTAATAACCAGCATATAGAATAGGAAACTTCTAAAAATAATTCCATGTCCCATAAATCAGTTGTTTACAAAAGTTCCTCTAAACTACCAGAGTGCACTAGATAGATACTTGCTGAAAACCGTGAAGTTAAAAGACATTACAAAGAACAAATATAACTCAATTTCTCCATTCTTATCTAAATAAAACACAAGACTTGGCTACATACAGTTCCAGAGAGCACATCATGAGGGCAGCAATTGAGAAGGTGGCTCTTGCACACTCTGTCATCACTGAACTTTATTCGCTGACGGGTCGTGTCACCTGCAATATAGAAATCAACACATTCCAGGTTAGAAATCTGGGGAAGCCAGACATGTTCTACAGGTTACATGCAAAGCGCTAGAATTGCCCTGTCACACATTGAAGACCTATGGAAACTAGAACTTAAAACACTGTATGCTTCTTTGCCAAATAACACCAAAACCACAAATACATCTTTTAATGCTCTATAATGCTATTTTAAAATCCTCTCACACTTCCACTTCAAAAATGCAGCGTGAAAAGTGTTTGAAACCAGAAAGACAGCATTAGCTTAAAAACACTTGCTACAACAGCATTTGTTAAATGAGCTATATAACATTCTATTTAGATTTTGCATGAGTGACGTATTTGTATGCAAGAATTAGCATAAAAAGCAGCCTAATAAACACAAGATGATACACATCTTCACCAAATCCCACCTGATACTCATTTTACGATTTTGCTCTTGGATGCAATGCACCCTCTTACTTCTGATGGGAGTAGCGTAAAGAGTTGGCAGAAGAATGATTTTAAATGCTTACAAACCTGAAAAAAAAGTCAGTCAGACATAGGGACACAGCCTATATGCAAAACTGTTTTACAGATGTTTGCATATCTCTGTATCATAAGCCTTCCACCCCCCCCACACCCCCCTTTTTTTCCCCCCTACATGCTATTTGTTGGGTTGGGAACATCTTAATTATATCTTCATTATGGCAGGTTGTAGTTCCTGCATCAGCAGAAGCATCAACCTGCCCACACACTGAGGTCCAATTTCAAGTTTAAATAACTCCATCTGAGAGCAAGACCTAAAGTCTTCAGAACAACGTAACCAGCTAGTATTTTGGGGATAAGGGTGGGAATATGTTTTCCTTCAAGTCATAACATGATAGTCACCGTTTGAGATTTGGAAGAGAAATCACTGCCACAGCTCTCTTGTTGTTAAGACACAGGCATGATAAAACACCTTCATCTCTCTCAGGATATATCTATCAATTTTTAAAAAAATAACACACTTGTTAAAATCTCTCATCATTGAAAACCTAGTGGTGAATTACTGAAGCAAGAATGGCTGCTGGGAGGGAGAAAAAAAAGACACATAATGAGTTCAGATAGCAGCCTTTTCCATTTCATCAAGTATTTTAAAGGATATAGACACATTTTGCATTTATTAAAAGTTTTTGATGGCTTCATGACCTGAAACACTGAGAATGCTGAATCTATTAAACAACTCAGGAAGCCAAACTCGTTACTGAGGTAACTACAACAGAGGGAAAAAAAATACCCATATCTTATTTGTCAAGCCTTTCTTACTATTATGTAATCAGATTTTAAAATATCAGTTCTATGCACAGGATGCTAATATATAACATTTTCAGATGGGCCAAGTTTCAGATTATTAAACAAACAAAAGTTTCAAAAAATACCACATGCTTAATGTGCCTGTGGGATACAACAGTTAGAACCTGTAATCTACAGGCTGAAGACAGCTTCAAAGCAGTTCAACAATAGGTTTTCTAGAGGGTGACCTTACTGCTTAGTTATACTGACACTATTAAAAAATTTAGAGCAATCCTGTTATAATCATGCCTGCTACTGCAGTAAAGAGTTTTAAGGTTTGCTTTACTTTTTTTTTTTTCCCCCCCCTGCTTTTTAGGAGGTGGATCCATATTTATTTAAACACATATTTGCGTTTGTTCCACATTCATTAACACATCTGAAAAGTTATTGATAACTCACGGCTCGGCGAATGCGGGGCCTTTCTGACACTCCCTTGCAGATTGATGTAGGCAGGCAAAGATACATTGAACCTTTATAAATAAAACAAGGGGCCAGATTGTTCAGTTTGTATAGAATAATAGACTCCGCCAGAAATTTTAACACAGCATCTAGAAATACATGTTGACTGTAAAGATTCTTCTATATAAAGACACATGAATAAAATCAAGAGAAGTATTTTAAAAAATACAGCTGATGGCCTAGTAGCACTAACCTATCAGGAGTCAAGGAGTTACCATGACCAAAAAATGGCTGAGAGGCTCATGGTTGCTTAGGTAAAGTTGGCAAGTAGTATTTTCATAGAAGTTACCTCAACATCTAGATGTTTTTTCATACCTCTACCACAACCAGGAACTGATGCTACAGCTGGTAGCTATATATAGTCTTTTATCATCTAAGTGGCTAGCATGATAATCACAATTACCAAACTGAAATAAAACAACATAGGAAAAAAAAAAAAAAAGTTAGCAGAAACCTATCAATGTCAGCTTCAAGAACACATTCCACATTTACATTTTATTCTTCGTGCATTGGGCCTTTGGTCGAGAATTTAAGAGACTTTCAGAAAGGCTCCCATACACAGAACATTCAGATATTTACCTTTTCTAACCTGTGAAAAGCAGTTTTGTACATTTGCATTTATTTTTAATCTATGCTGTTTCAGATGGAAAGGTTTATCAAAAAGAAAAGGTCTCATATACTATGTCCTAACAGTGACTGAATTTTGCATCCCTCTGGCAGCTCGCTCCAGAGCCTGACAGTCTCAGAAGAAAATGCTTTTATTTCTTCATGAATTTTGTGAGCTCCAATACCAATAAATAGTGCAGAACTGTTGGCAAAGGCAGAAGATGCATTTTGCTGCTGACCTGCAGATGAAACATCTCGAGTAGGTGGTAACCTGAGGTTTAAATGGGTTGCTGAGGTAAGGGTGGAATAAAATCTATAGATCCACTATATACTCGATGTTCAGTCTACAGCAAAACAGACTTTTGAAGATGCCTTCTAAGAATTAAACCAACATGAATAGATGAGTTCTTAAGCCAAGGACTTCACTGGTACGCCAGATGGATATATTCTCTGCATGGTCGATCAAGTGACTGTATTTATGAGTATTTAAAAAAAAAAAAGGTTTTATATGTTCTCTAGGAAGGAAATAATACATCTAGGTACCAAGTAGTTCCAGTCATCTAAATTTAGGAAGTATCCTTCAACGTTTATAAAGGGGACACTATCACTGACATTTCAGACCCCACTACAAGTTCTATTTTAAGAGGTAAATAATTAAATTTGCTCAGAATAGCAATTTATTTAACCCTGCCTCTGAAGAATAGCAGAGTATTCAACTATTGATCTTTAGGACTCATGTGTATTAAAGAAATCAAAGTAATTTACTAGGGCATCATAGGAGGCAACATCAATTACTATAAGCCATCCTTGTGTTTCCAAATAGATTTTCTCCATTAAAAAGCCATCATATGATTGATAAAATTTATATGGAGATACAGAAAAAATAAATTAAATTTTCCTCAAGAAGCAGCAGCTTTAGTTTTACTTAAAGTACCCGTCCCAAACCACATTTCTATAAGAGATTACTTTCCAGATGAATGGAGAACTCTGAAACAGAACCAAAACCATTCAAGAAAAAAAAGCCAAACATCAAGGAAATTTCTACAACTGCACACCTCATATCCTTTATAAGTGTAAGGAAATGGCACACTACGGACACAAATCTTAAAAGATATGATGGCAGAAATTATAAACTTTTAAAGGAAATTTTCTAGTTTGTATTAAACATGCTGACTACAAAAGTAACATCAATATTCAAGACCAATGCATACTGGTGATTAAGGAACATCCAGAGGTTAAGATCACAATATGCACTTGGACTATACAAATTCACTTTGAATTTCCAAGTCCAATCTATTAACATGCCTCTACAATGTCTTTCTTGTCCGGTATATTTTAATCACAAACCAGCAGAATGAACATTTAAGTATCAACACTGCTTAGCATTATAATATGCTTATAACAATGATTTATTTGATCCGCATCTCTTACTGTTCTGATGCATCCTAATATACCACTAACAATCCAGTGCATTGATGAGAATTACCTTTTATAATCCATCTGTAACCTCCAACCGCAAACTAACAGTGCAATTCATGCAAAAACAACAACGTGTATTTCCATTTCTATGCCACTGACTTCCTGCATTAAGGAACACCAACCAAAACCAGTTAGCTTGCCACTCAAGTTTCTAAAGCATGAGTTCCAACACGTTGGCAAGGGACTCTGAAAGCTTTACTCACAAAGAGCTACTAACTGGGTGGAATATCAGGTTGAAGACTGCATATCAAATTTCATCAGCAAAGCAAGCCTTGTATAACAAGTATAAAACATCATTACTTATTTGAGGCTTACACAGTCACAGAAGATTCTGTTCCTGCCACACACCAAACAGGTAGCTAATTCTGAAATTCTCATCACTAACACTGGAAACATCTTTACAGTAACGCCTTTAGAATAATACATTTCTAAGCAGGATTGCTTCTGATTTACACTATGACTGAATTAACACTTGTAAATGCAGAAAAGAATGAAACCATTTCTTAGCTAATGCATTACAAGTGGAACAAATACAGGAATTATTTTCTAGGAGGTATGAATATGCCCATTTGCTTCTTCATAAATGCCATTTCATACAGTGTCCCAAATCCACAGTAGGAAAGAGTCCTTCACTGTTCCGCTCATTTTTAAGGGCTAAAGTACCAGAACTTTATAACGAAGCTGGCAAATACACACAATTCCCTACACATGCTAGTTGCTCTTAAGTCCTTCTGATCACTCCTCATTGACAAATAGAATCTTTTCATGAAGTTTGTGTTGCTACTACTTTCAGATTACTGAGTTGATCTCAACTCAACATTTTGGGCAGGTCTTGCAGAAATTCGTGTATACGAGATATCTTTTTCTGCTGACCTGTATTTGAAAGAAGAGCTCTTGGAAGAGCTCTTTTGACTCCCTAACCTGGCTCTCAGACCAAAGCCATCCAAGTGGCTAGCAGTCCTCCAGTGGCTGACGTTATGGAAACCTACTTCAAAAGCACATAATAACTTCCACCTTAAAGTATAAAGTAGAATGGAAAACAAAATCTATGTACCCTGAAAATACCAACCTCAATGCACCGCCCATCCTTAAGCATACAGAGATTTCTACGGTAATCCCAAATGGAAACAAAGAAATTAAAAACCAAGTTACAAGTTCTAGACACCCTTTACCAAGGGTGTCACGAAACACAGGATGACTTTAAGATAAGCACAGGGGTGTCACTTCAACGCCTTCCAAACAAGGACAGAAAAGTCACACATTAGTAGTCACTACTAAGGATAACTGAAGCAGCTAGTGTAAAACAAAAACTGATTAGGATGTGAACAGATGCAAAAAGGGTATTTTAAGTTTCAATGCCAGAAGAAGATCTAGAACAAGAAAAGTGCTTTGCTCATAACAGCTACAGAACTGAGTTAAAGACTCCAAACAGTAGTCCAGCTCAAAAAGCTAGCAGGTGAAGCACAAAAGGTGCTGATCGGTACTTCATACGTAAGGGTTCTGCAGATTTAAAGGCTCCAAAGAATTTTCTGCTAGTCACAGAGCATAATATTTGTTAGGATGCTTGGGAGAGCATTTTCATGACCACATGTAAGTCTCAGAAGCACACACAAATTTTCCTGTCTAAGAATCTAATTAACTTCACTAGTTTTTCATATTTCTAGATTATAACTTAATTTTGATATAGTGGCAATTATGGGGAAAAAAAAGTTCCCACAGCTCTGGTCATGAATAATAAATTCAACTTGAACTAACTTTTAAACTATTCACATATGTAATAAAAAGTCCTTCAGTTTAACTGCTAACAGCAAAAACACCCCCAATATGAAGAAAGCATTCTTATGTAGGAATGTAAAATTAGCACCTAGTCTTCAGTACTCTATTTCTCAATATTTGGGAAACCCATGCTATGTATTCTATAGTTTATATTTAAGCCTCTCTTAAGTATGTCAGGTTACCAGTACTTGGAACGACATACTTCAGAGAAGTTTTTTTTTCAACCTGCAGTCATGACTATACTAAGTTAGTCCAGCTTTTTACCAACATCAAAGCTGAGATACTTTTTTAAAAAAAAAAAAAAAATTGGCACGGTCCACATCCAATCCAGTTTTCTATTTCCTGTGAGAGAAACATGCAAGAGAAGTTTAAGTTGGATATTTTTATGGTATTTTTAAAAAATCTACTTGTATTTAAATAATCTGCTTTTCCAGGTGTGTAACACAACCGTACCTGCCACTGACAGAATGACTTTATTGTATTGACAACAACACAACTCCTTCTTATATATCTCAGATGAATTCTAAGAACTGCAATTCACTGGAAACTCCTGCAGAGCATCTGCCAAGTCCCTTCTGTTTCACATCTCTGTCAGGTGCTTGTTACGCAACCGAAGGCAAGCACGGAGCAGCAGAGCACTAGGCCGGGCAGCTGGCAGGAGGCTGCCTGAACATCATATGCTGGCAGGTACCAGGCAGCAGATGGTCACATGCTGAACCATGTCGTGTGACTGAAAGTGCATCTATTCCTCTGTCAAAATTCAGACAAGGGAGGAAGCAGGTTGCCAAAGCAACTCAGAAAGCTCTCAGTTTATCCTGTCTGCAAGCACAGGGCACTCTGAGAAATGATATGGCAATGGGTAGCACACCCAGTTCTAGACAGCCACACACTGAGCAACTCCGTTTGGAAATGGAAAGCTCCTTACTAACACAGTTCATTTTCCATGAATATTTGTACAGCTCAGTGGGCATTTTCTGAATCGATTTGACCAACACAGAACTTTGCTTCCTAGATGTTCTCAGAGCTCAACCACAAAACCATAACAACACTTCCTAATTTCGTCTTCTGAGCTTCTCTATTCTGGCCCCAGGGACGCAAGTTATGATGAGTGTGCACAAACGGCCACAAATTAAATTCTACAGCTCATCTCTTAAAACTATGTTTGAATATCTCATTGTGGAAACTAAAAAGCACTTCGGTAATTTTGAACAATATAAAACACAAACATCCCCCAAGAAAGGGATTTTTAAAAACTACTGTGGTGCCAGGCAGAGCAGAATCAAAGGCAATGGGGACAAGTGGTGAAAAAAATTGCCACATTCTAGTGAAAAGCTGTGATTTGCATATTACTAGAAATAGAATATTTGCCAAAGGTGACAAGAACATGAAAAACCAAACGACCCCAAACCCCACTACTCTCAAGGTTAACAACATTTCAATGACCTTGAGCCTGGCCTTGAATTTAGTAAGTACTAGCTCTGCAGAAAAAGATGATTTTCAATGCCTGTGCACACTTTGGTTTAAACAATGCTCCACCGAATTTATTATTTAAAAAAAACCCAAACCTATAATGGTGTTACACTGAGCTCCCCAATTCCCCACTTAATCCAATAATGAAAGCCGCCAGTTTTGCAAACTATCATTCCTCCTTATCCTTCCCCATCCTGCCAATTCCGTTTAAATGCTTCCTCTCTAGCCAGTTAGTTTCTAAACAGTTCAGCACATGTGGTTTGGGAATTACAGGGTGGCTGGAAGGGGAGAATACAATTATCAATAAAATAACTGCTTTCTCACAGTGCTAAAGGAAACTAGTCTGAAATTGCTTTTCCTGGTTTAGATCTCAGCCACTTAGCATTTCTAATCAGCTGTCTCAGGTAAATCACACTCCCACCACTCAGTAGAAAATACACTGATAAACTGAAACATCTCAGGTAAATCACACTCCCACCACTCAGTAGAAAATACACTGATAAACTGAAACGCCCTCCCTCCCCCTTTAAACCTTCTGTGTAGTCTTAGGTAGCTCTGAAACAGTGATCTAAGTGTCAGCACTGGGAGAACTTGAGTTTCATGAGCACAATGTTACTTACACATGCACAGCCACAACAGGAAGTATTCTAAAATCTTCTGGGCCAAGACAAAAACAGCCTAAGTCAGATCCTGCATGATGAGTACTCACTAACCAGCCTTGCTCTGGAAGGCAATCTCTGAAGAACAGTAATTTTCCAATGAGATTATCACATCCCTGTTTAAAACAACTATCAGCATTAAGGAGAAAGCACTCATGACATACTGTGTATCTGAAAACTAGTTACATTTATTTAAAATTCTAGATTATACTAAATAAAACTGTCAGATCACACTAACCCAGTACCAACAGCATGTACAACGTACATCCAAGCTCATACATCCTACTCGGTGCATGGCAAAACAGGTAGCCATTAATACAACACAAAGCTTCAACAAACATGCTACACATCTGCAAGAGTGAATACAACATGCAGAACATTTAAATAACCGCTAATTGCTCCCTACCCTCGGGTGGAGTATTCTCTTGTTTATAAATAAAATACTACACAGGATAACAGGAACTGCTCTTTTCTAGCAGCCCCCAAACCATTTGGATTTATGGGCAACTGCAAGTTCAAACTTTCACACTGATCGCCATGCACCCTCCCAAAAATTCCGAGCAGCTTTCTTTACGGAGTGATAATTCTTCAGTTCACTCCGTGACCACAGAGTGATCTGAAACTTGACTGTGCATCTAGTATCTTCCTCTTGAGATCACTGCCTCTAGATGTTAACCTTCTGGTTAGCTGCTTGGGGCTTGTTTGTTTTTAAGAGAGTTCGACCACTAGAGTTAACTACATTCTCTCTTTCCGAGAGCAACAGCCGCACCCACCTGCCGACTGAAATGATAGTTTGGGTCAGGCTTTAGACAAAACTATAATACCACAAAAAAGCCCAACAAACTGCTCTGCTGAAGCGGCTACTGATTTGGGGAGATTGTTTTACTTGTGCCCCAGTGTCCCTCCCCCCGGCCCCCCCGAATCCAGCAAACCACCGTCCCCCTCTGCGCCAAGCCGCGCGGGAAGGCTCCGCGGGCGAGGCTTTAGCGAGCCCCGGCCACCGCGGGAAGCAGATCTCACACAGCAGCCAAAACGGCAGCACGGCCTCCCGCTGCCAGGCCCACAGCTGGCGCTGGCAGCTCCGCGAGGAGCGGCAGCGCCGAAGGCCTCCAGCCCGCCGCTGACCTACGGCCCCGGCAGGCCCCGCCCCGCCGCGGGGGGCGGCAGGGAGCGGGTCCCGGGCCTGCCAATCACGGTGAGCGGCCGGCCGGCCTACCCGGTACCGCCGTGACCTCAGGGGCTTCGGCGGCTCCGCCCCCTCCGCCCCTTCCCCGCCCCGGCCGGGGGCACTTACCGTCCCGGGACGTGCCCATGAGCTGGTCCAGCATGGCGCGCATCTGGGCCTGCGCCGACATCTTGAGCGCGCAGGGGGCCGGCCCGGCCGAGTCACGCCGACAGCGGCCTACAAGGCCCGAGGCCCGGCGCGGCGCTCAGCCCTCCCCCTCGCGTCACTGGCGGGCCCGGGCGGAGCCGCTCCCCCGACGCCGCGAAAGGAATCGGGCGCTGCCTCCGTCTCGCGCTCCTGGCGGAGCGGGAAACCTGCCTCGCGCCGGCCTCGGTGCCGCCACCGCCGTCTCGCCTCGCCTCCCCTCCCCCCTCCGCTCCTCCCGCTTCCTCTCGCGCCTGCCACGCGCGCGCGCCAGGGGTAACGGAAACCCACGCGCACGCGCCTTGGGCGCCCTCGTTCGCTCCGTGATGTCAGCGCGGACGGGTCTTGGCGCCCGCTGATTGGACACGGCGTGCCCTGTTCGGCTGGTGACGCACTACGCGTCGAGGTCGCTGATTGGGCCGTCGAGCCATTCGCCCGGCTGGGCCCTTGGGGTTCGGTGATTGGCCGGACGGCCCCACGTACCCGCTGTGACGTCCCGGTGTCCGGGGCTGCGGCGCGGCCTGGTCGGGTCCGCAGCGGCTGAGCGGGTGCGTGAGGGGGTCCGTGAGAGCCCCGGTCCGCTCCCGGGAAGCAAAAATCGGGCAGTGCCCCGTTCCGTGGGTCTGTCCCGGGTTCTTGCCTCACTGAGGGGAAACCCAAGCAGAACAGTCTCAGGACAGTTCTGGCGTGTCAAAGCACGTGGCGGAGCTGAAATTAACGCAGAGCAGGAGGGAAACCTGGGCTGTGTAACGGACAGCTCTTGCGGCCCAGCAGCCTGATCCCATTTACTCATCCCCGAAACAGACAGGGCTTCCCTTCGCTGGGACGCTCATCCAGCGACGGGAGCGCGTTGCAAAACGTGTGGAGGTAAATGGGTACGTAGTCTGAGCTAGTGGTGACACAGTATGCTGCTTAAAGACACTTTGACTGACATTCAGCACCATTTTAATAGCTGTATTCTTCTCTCAAGCTATCGAGTGCAGTTATGGTTGCACTGGTGAGAAAAGCTACTCTAATACCCGCTTTTTAGAGAACCTCTCTTAAAACTGATGTTACTGTTAAGTGTTGCGTTCACGTGTTGTATTCAGTTTACAGAGCACCAAGATCCAGTCTCAGAAAAACATTTTCACAACCTCTACCTATCCCTTTCTTAGCAATGATGTTGCCACCTGGTGCCCAAAATCCGTCAGTGACTGTCATAAAGGTCAGTTCCAGCTATCCACAGCCAGGGTCACGTTCAACTTTTAAGCTAACTAGAGAGAAAAGGCAACATAACGAGCCATTAAAAAGAAATCCAGAAACCTCCTCCAGTTATCTGGATTTCATGAGGCAAGAAATAATGCTCCGACAGGAGTCCTCTACAAGTCTAGGAAAAGATTCCCAATGCAATGCTCCTCAGCCATTCAGAACATATCCTGGCTTTGTTTTCTCTTTAAGATACACATTTACTTTTATTAGTCATTATGTTACTTTGGATTGAAGGGGAAGTAAGTGGAAGCAATACAGATACAGGTTAAAATTTTCTCTATGGAGACACTTCAGTTATCAATTGTACCCACACCATATGACCTTCAGCTCTACATACCCTTTAAAGAACAAAGATTGCTTTTTCCATCTATTTCTGGCCAAATTTCAGCTCTTCTTCCAGAACTGGTTTCAGTAAGCCATTTATTTTTCTTCTGAGGCAAAATACTACAGACTTCGGATGGAGCAAACCTTTAGTCCATCTGTAAGTTGCAGAATGCAGCAGCTGCATTAAACAGCACAGGACAAGAATTACATCATGGCCATTTTCAGGGTATGGTGACTTCCTATAACTTTCTTCTACTGATCTACAAATAGGCTGGTACTTTCCCACCTGTGATATCAAGAGTTTTCCAAAAAACAACCACTCTAACTAGTGAGACACTGCAAGAATTGGAAACCAGACTTTTTGGTCTACAGAACCTTAAAACTGGTAGTTCACATCTCCTTGCCTTACCTAAGTAGCCCATATCTCCCCAGTTCTAAGGATCTGTTGTGCCTATCCATTATACTTTGGGGATTAAGCTACCCCTAAGTTTTAAATATGGGGGAAAGAAAATAATTCTATTTGCAATGCTTTTCTGACAGAGTACTTTGTTTTTCCTGATAGTAAAAAACCCCAAGCACTCTTTTGTTAGCCTTGCTTATAGCTCTTCCCCCATGTAAACAAGCCTTACATTTTTAGCCATTATAAGTCAACCTTATTACAGATTTCTTGCATATAATTCAATTCTCTTTTGAGAAGAGACCACTGTTTTGCCAGTTACTAGGCCTATCACAAAGGATACAGCCAGCAATAGAACGAACCAGTAACCAGGTTCTGTTGTATACAAAAAGGCTAGTACATGGGTGATTGCTGGGGGTACAAACAAGTCAATCAGATTACCCATAACAGACATCAAGCCCAGTGACCCCAAGAATGATACAACACAGCCAACAATCAGTGGAACAAACAAAGCAACGAAGTCTCCCATGGCAGAGATGGGAGACAGCCAAGCCAATAGGCAGATAATATAGGAGAGAGGTAGCCACATATTGTTCTCACAAAGCCCGCGTTCGCAAGCGCCAAACCTGACCGGGACCCAGTTGCAGCGAGAGTCAGGAGGTCCTTCCTCAACAGGGACACTGCAAAGTGCATCAACCTCACAGAGAGACACTCCACCCTTCCTGCAAGTGGTCCCAGCTTTTATCCCCAAAGCAGGACACCTGGCACTCTTACCCAAATCACAGAATCACAGAATCCTAGGGGTTGGAAGGGACCTCGAAAGATAATCTAGTCCAACCCCCCTGTCAGAGCAGGGTCACCTAGAATACATAACACAGGAACGCATCCAGGCGGGTTTTGAATGTCTCCAGCGAAGGAGACTCCACAACCTCTCTGGGCAGCCTGTTCCAGTGCTCTGTCACTCTCACAGTAAAGAAGTTTTTCCTGATATTCACATGGAACCTCCTGTGCTCCAGTTTATATCCATTGCCCCTTGTCCTGTCATCAGTAATCACTGAAAAAAGCTTGGCTCCATCATCCTGACACTCACCCTTTACATATTTGTAAACATGGATGAGGTCACCCCTCAGTCTCCTTTTCTCCAAGCTAAAGAGACCCAGCTCCCTCAGCTTTCCTCATAAGGGAGATGTTCCACTCCCTTCATCATCTTTGTGGCTCTGTGCTGGACTCTTTCAAGTAGTTCCCTGTCCTTCTTGAACTGGGGGGCCCAGAACTGAACACAATACTCCAGATGTGGCATCACCAAGGCAGAATAGAGGGGGAGGAGAACCTCTCTTGACCTACTAACCACTCCCTTTCTAATACACCCCAGGATGCCATTGGCCTTCTTGGCCACAAGGGCACATTGCTGGCTCATGGTCATCCTGCTGTCCGCCAGGACCCCCAGGCCCCTTTCCCCTACACTGCTCTCCAGCAGGTCAGCCCCCAACCTGTACTGGTACATGGGGTTGTTCTTCCCCAGATGCAAAACTCTACACTTGCCCTTGTTGAATTTCATTAAGTTTCTCCTTCATATGATTCGATTAGGCCTAACTTTTTTTTAGCTAAACTAAAATCATCAAAATCATCAAAATCTGATCAGATTGGTAACAAGGGGGGGTTCCCTGTTATAGCTCTTTCACACTGCACCCGCAACCTAAGTTGACAGAAAACACAAGCCAGAAACCCCAGTCCGTTCCGGTAATTCTAGGATATTTATTCAGGAATAAATAGGGAACACAGCAGGATTTTCTTAAGCCTTCCCTCCTGGCTGCTGCGGCAACCTGAAGCCCACCAGGCCGGCGACCTCCTCAGGCGAGCGCTCGCCCTTGCCGTGGTACTCCTGGTGAAGGGCCGTGTGCTCCCGGACGCTGCGGAGCAGGCAGAGGTAGGTGGCAGCCTGGAAGTGCAGTTCCTGCTGGGCCCGGCACAGCTTCTCGCTGGTGACCTGCCGAGAGGAGGGAACAAACCTCGGACACTTCACCTCCCCGACAGGCCACGGGCCACCGCGCTGAGGGGGGAGAGGGGTACGGGTGGGGGGGGTGCTCGCGCGTACCCGGTGGGCGCGGAAGGCGGCGAGGATGTGGCGGTAGGCGGGCGTGTGACGGTAGGGGCGGCCTGCCCGGCCGCTGGTGTGGCGGAGCTCGCGCAAGAGCCCGCGCAACGTCCGCAGCGGATTGCCCAGCGCCGCCATCTTCGGTCCCTCCCCGCCCGCCTCGCTGCGGCGGCCAATAAAGAAGTGGCCAGCGCGCGCATGCTTCCCCCTCGCGCCCTCGGCAGGGGAGGTCGGAGGGGGTGAGGTTGCGCGCGCCTCCTGAAGGTGTGGCACCGCCAAGGGCGGGCGGTGGAGCGCCGAGTCGAACGAGCCTTCTGTCCCCCGCCCCCCGAAATCAGCGGAAGTCAAATGCCGAACGTCGACCGTGGACACGAGGATGTTGCGAGGCCCGGGCGCGTGCGCCGTCCCGTCCGCCGCCTCGCGCTAGGCGGTTGGTCAGGGGGAGGAGTGTCCCGCCGCATGCGTGGGCCGTTCGCACTGGCCGAAGATACCGGAGCATCGGGATCACTGGGAGGCACCCGAGGGGCCAATCCCGCTGCGGGGGGCCGAGCTAGGCCGTGGGCAGTCCCCACCCGAGCAGCCCACGTGTGCTTCTGAGGTCTTCGGCCTTAAAAGAATGTTGGAACCCGCGGGGGCACTCAGAAATCCCAGGAGAGGCGGTTCTGCGGCGGCCCGCGACTCAAGCTGGCGCACTTTGAACGTTGCGGACCTCCTGCGGGTTGCGGCTGTTCCGCCTCAGCCGAACAGGATTGAAAAAAAAATTGCCCACCCCAGATGGGACTCGAACCCACAATCCCTGGCTTAGGAGGCCAATGCCTTATCCATTAGGCCACTGGGGCTGCCGCGGGAGGCAGTTTGCTGTGTAGGTACTTCTCTCTTGTCCCCACCCCTCTTCCTTTTATGGAAACCGCGGACGGCCGCTGACTGGGCAGCACCTCCCAGCGCGCGGCACGCGGACCGGAAGACGCCTGCCGCACAGGCCCCTGGGAGCGCAGGGAGGGGCCGGGGAGCGGGGGCGAGCGGCCTTCATCTCATATGTAATAGAGGGGACGCCGCACTGTGCCTTGAAATAACGACCCCCAAAGGGGAACAGGTCTCTGCTATAGTAATCCCCCGAGAGCTCTAAAATGCTGCTTCTTGTTGGCAGCATTCCCCTTGTCTTTGTGGTTGCTCCCCCTAAACTAAGTTAAAAACCCCAAATTAAAAGCCCCAAACAAAAACCTTTGTGAGAAATCACACAGACGGGGTAATATGTACATTCGTCTTTATTTAATACAGCACAGACCCATGACAGTAAAAAAAAAGTACACTCATGAAAAAAGCCTGTCACCATTGGGGACAGGGAACAGCTACACCAAATTGAGTAAGGCTCCTACTGCAGAACAGAGGTCTGCGAGCAAGGTTGGATCCCAGAGTAAAGTCTGCTGAAAAAAAAAAAAAAAAAAAAAAAAAAAAAAAAATCTTTGCACTCCTTTCAGGAAAACAGAAAATAAACGGGCAAGTCCCCCTCGGAAAAGGTGGAGGCGGCATCATCTGCAAGGTCAGCAGGATACAAACTCTTATGTTTGGGACCAAAGCACTGATAAAATGAGACATGCTTTTCACCTATTCTTGCAGAGAATTTCAGAGTCTGAAAACAGCAGACTTCTCAGGGATAGCAAACCTGAGTATCTGGAAGGAGTGAAAACATCAAGTAGTCACACAGAAGAGTTAAAATTAGTCTCCCACAACAGGGAACATGCAGGGGAACAAACTGACTTCCCAACTAACAAAAGACTAATAGCCATTAAACTGACCAGAACAATATACACATCTGGAACTGATGCAGGCTTTTGTGGCAGCAGCTTCTTCCTTTTCCTGCTTCAGTTCAGGATGGAAATTGAGCAGACACCAGTTCCTCTGGCAAAGAGCCTTACACACTTTCAAAAAATTAAAATACAAAAAAGGGAGACAGGTGTATTTACAAAATCCATGGCTGGTACAGTACATCATTTTTAAGACACACTAAATGCTACAATCTTTCAGGTCCTGAGATTATTACAAAAAAAACCCAACAACTCAAAACTTGCGTTCAGGTCCAGTTTTATAAGGAGAGAGGAAAGAAACCACACATTTAAAACACAGTATCCCTTGAAGTTATTGGAACACACCTCCCTAAAAATCCAAAGGAAAGTGGTGCTAACCACCCAAATGTAGCTGCATTTTGTTGTTCAGGCTTGTTGTCACAAGAGGGGAGCATTTCACAGGGGAGTTTCTCTGGAGAGCTCATAAGGTAAGCATAGGACTGTTGGGATCCTCTCTCAATCACTAAGCCCTATGATCTGAAATATGCAAGTATTAAAAGGAGGAAGGTGACCTTGTACAAATTCACGCTGGACTGAGTAAAGCATCACAGGAATCACCAAGTCAAACAGGTTCACCATCTCATAGTAACTGCATGTTCTTGTTTGAAGCTGAGGAATGAAAATAATTCTAGCTGTGAACAAACTCAAATTCTAGAGTTTGTTCTGAACTACCTAGTGAAAGGCAGGAAAACACTTTGTCCATCTGTTTCTCAGCCTCTCATTGTCTTGGGGATTACAGCAAGGCAGGCAGAGTTAAGCTGCCTATATCCAAACATGCTAAAATACATATACATACTAAAAGTGACACCAAATAAAGGATACTGAGGCCAAACCTCTGCCGAGGGGATGGTCCCCACTATCCTTAGCTGTGCAGGCAGGTATTTGGACTCTGTTCTCGACTGCTTTATCAAGCAGAACTAAAGGGACTTGCACACACATCTGCTGTTTTTTTTCCCCCCAATGAAATATTCCAAACACAGTGATTTCTGTATCATCAGAAGTTATCATCACAGGTGCCCTTTTATTATAAGCACCCGACTTTACGCTAGAGAATGTCAACATTTTGAGGATTACTTATGAACTGCTTCTAACTCTCAGTAAAAGACGACTACAAGAGACAAATCACATAACAAGGGTACTAGGTTAACTGCTAAAATATAATGCTGCTTAGTGGACCTTTGAGGGTAAAAAGGAGTAGCTAATTTTGTAATTTTTTTTTTTTTTTTTAACAGTAGTCCAAAAATAAAATTTCTCCATCTATTTCCAGTATGGATCTTGAGAACTATATGAGAGAACATGGTACTAATTCCTACATGATGGAATAACCAGCAGTAAAACACACACTACAGTTCTCACCTCTGAACTAAATTGTTATTTGTAGATACATACAAGACTAAAAGATCAGTGAGAAATACTGGGGATCGTGATTTAGCTTTTATTTAAAGATCCAGCTATTGTGTAGCCGATAACTGTCCTTGTTTAGAAGCAACTTCATTTAAGTAAGAAATTGATTTAATTCACTTCTGATACTGGAAAGAAACCTGCAATGTCTCGTTAGTTTCTCCGCAAATCCAATCTGTACATTAAAAAACATTGCTGCGGCTTCTTAAACCAATTTTCAGAGATGAATATTCTGAAAAACTCTCAGACAAAAACCTGCCACAAGAGGTGATTTTAGCTTCCCTCTCAAAGCAACTCCATGACACTAGGTGTTTTACCAGTGAAAGGGTTTCTTTTTTAAAATACAAATTTCTTTCTTCACATTAGCAAAAAAGACTTCTGCAGTACAGACATTCAAAAAATACTCCATTTTCTTTGGGTAAAACATCAACATGTTAAGAGGGGTAGCTGGGGGAAGGAATGCATGTAACACTGTAACACGTAAATACTTACTGCATAGTTGATATTAGTGACTACTAATCAAACTAAGGCCTTATCTGGAAAAAGCTGAAAACACAAGAAAGTTTCTTCCCCCCCTCCCCACTCCTCTGGTGAAATCTGGTAAGTCTCAAAGGAGCTCTGGCTGCCTCAGCAGCTACTTGGTTTGGCCTGTGATGGTGGTAACTCCTCACTGGTTTTGGTCAATTCTCTCCCTCCCTTTTTCTCTTAGTACCAGACAATAACAAACTTAACTATCTGTTAATAGAATAGATCTGCATACACTGCTGGGCAGAAAAAAAACCCAAACCCCTTAGTATTGAGCGTGACAGGAATCAAACATAGTGTACACTGCTTGCTTTGGATTACTTCATAAAGAAAAACTCTCTAGTTAATGGTTATTTAAAGCCAATGACAGCAAGGGAAGAGACTGAAATTCACTTCTAGATACAAAACATGTTTTGTTTTGTTCCCCGCCCCACCCCCCACCCCCCCGAGTAGCTCTGTACAATTATAGCTGTCAAAAAATGGCTACAAAATACAGACCTATATCCTTGATTACTGACAAGATTAACACAGTTTTATTTATGAGGCGTGTGCAAAAACAGCTGTAGGGAATCTTCGTACTTCCCCAGTTTCGGGCCAGTTCCAGGCCATGCTGATCTCTCAGCGTAACTCATAGCAGCAGCAGGGCTTTCTATGGCCCCAAAAGGCTATCACAGCAGCAAGGGATCACCAGGTCATACAAAAAGGACGATGAAGCCACACCAGAAGTTTCCACAAACGAAGCATTCCCCTACTCAACAGTTATCTTTCCAGTGGCCCAGTAAGCATACTTCTGGCTGCTTATTTTGGCAGTGATTTCTTAAGCAGTAGACAGACAGATTTTCACAGCAGCTGCATTTCTTAAAAAAAGACTGCAACAGTCAGCCATCATCACCAGCTGTAGATCCCCCACCTCACAGATCAGTCTAGCATAAAGAGCTTGTGTGCCCAAAATGAAATAAACAGCAATGGAAGAGCCAGGTTACCTCAGCTTACAGCTACAGGCGGATGCGGCAAACCACTGAAGTAACTTCATTGATGCACCTGAGGCAGATTAAGAAGCATCCTCACCGTCACTCCAACTGGCTGAGCTACCAGCAACAGTCCTGTCTTTGACTGGCACCATTAGATCGATAGAAGAAATCCATCTATGGCCTAGTTTAAACAAACAGGTTCACTCAAATGTGTGAAAACAGTAAACTAAGAACTGAAAAGGCAGTTAGGCTATTCTCTGCCACAGGAACATGCTGTATTTGATATCTTTTTTTCTGCTCTCTAGATTGGTTCCCCACCTATGGAGAACTCTTCATTCCACTCCTATTCTGGAAAGTAAATGCTTCCTTTTCGTATTGTAACTCAAGATTAGATCATCCCCGGGGAAGCACATCACAAAACGAGCAATATAGTGATGCATACACATATTACCTTAAGTTTAGCATTTGGTCAACAACTGAATTGATAATGCATGTATATAATAACCATAAGTCAGAACTTCAGCACAGAATTGCTAAAATCATTAGATGATCTATTGCAGATTGCAAATTTTGTCAGAGAACAAGGAAACAAGCACAGACACAATTATGAGGGTTCACTTGCTGCTAACGATACCTAAACTTACTGTTCATTATATTACGAGAACAAACGATTAATGAAATCTCAATGCAGAGAAAAAGTACAACTAGAAATTATTTAGGCAGCATGTGAAGCATAGCCAGGTTTAACTTCAATTAGCAGCTGTGCTCTTGCAGGTTTTATCAAATTCGTTCTTACATATGATGCATGATAGAAAGTGACAACTTTGGTAAATGTGAGAATCCTTGCAATAACTGGTGTGAAGCTGATGTGATTAGCCACACACAAGATTCCTTGCAATTCATCTCAACTCAAACTTGTTGTAAGCTGCTATTTTAACCCTTTCCCCACCCGCCCTCTCCACTTCCTTGGGGTTGTCAGCCACACGTCTTTGCCTCAGACTCTGTAATTGTGTGAAGTAGACCAGTATTTAATAAGGTTGCCAGACAGGGCCAGTAGTGTTGTACTTGTGACCTAATTGAGATCCAAATTTAAAACCTTCAGAGAAAAATGCAAGAAGTTTCATTCCCGTTAGCCACTTCCTTTCTCTCAATCACAATTACACACACACACACACACACACTCTTTTATTGTACTGCCATCTTCACACAAATGTTTACCTGTAAGAGTTTAACAGAGCCAGCAGAATGTAGAAGGATGAACAGGTTTCTCAGGAATATTGCTGTGTATGTGTGTGTGCGCAGGTGTGTGAGTGTGAGAGAGAAAGAACGCACAAGCACACAGAACCAATGCCATGGTACAGCAGCTATGAAGTTACACACATTACACTTTTCTTTACAAAAGGGAAAAAAACCCCAGTATAACAGCATAAAGCCACTTGGCAAGCTAAAGATTTTCCTCTGAAATGCCTTCCAGCACTTCAGGATCTCTGAGAACAGTTTAAAGGGGGTAGGGAAATAAAATTTGAAAAAAAAAAAAGGCACTTAAACAAAGGACAAAGGCCTGAATCAAGTAAGTCATGGAGGGTAACAGCCATTTCACCAGAGCTAGGACCAATCAAAATCTACCAACCTTTTTAAAATTTCTATAAAATTAAAATTGCATAAAGTGTTAAGTAATTAGTTATTTACCTACTGCTTTCACCTTCTGGTTCATTTTATGGAAAACAAACAAAACAAAAAACAAACCCAAACAAAAAGCAAGTGTCCCTTTAATGAGTTACCCCGATTCAGCAACAGATGCAAATTAGGTGTGGGAGGAAGTCTTCCATGGCTTGGCTGCAGGTTTTCCCTGCAATGCCATCTTCAAAGTAAATCCAAAATAAAAGCAGAAAAGGGACCACTGCTTTCATCAATTCACTCCAAAAAAACCAACCCAAACACCCCAACACTTCTAATCCATCTGTGGGCAAAAACTACTCAAAAGAAAAACCAAAACAAACTGTAAACTAGATTCAAATTTTGCTAATAAATACAGCCAAAAGTTCTTTTTACGAATGTAGCAGCAAATGTGATAAAGTTAGTTGGAGTCCAAGATGACTCCCAGAGGGTTAATGGTTCACACAACTGATGGCAGCTTGGGAGAGTTGCAGGATTTCTCTGTTTTCATGTCCTCAAGGGTCTTGCACCAAGTGGAGAAGGAGTGTGGAGGAAGGGTCAGGTGATGGGACTGCAGGAAGGAAACAGGCTCTTGGCATCTGTCCCACCCCCAGATCTGTGCATCAGACAACTTTGATTGGATTCAAACAAGAAGCAGAACCCAGGTAATTAAGAGTTACTTCTGATTAGCAGAAAACAGATGTGAAACCCACAGCATCCACACTTTTGACTTAGTTGATCAGTATTAACCACGTATCTCAAATCAACAGAGAAGGCTGGACAAAGTCATTTAGACCATTTGCATCTTGGAGTGGGAGAACACTGCAGTTAATAGTCCAAGGTATCAGGAAACTTTGCAGCCTATTTTTCACCTAGCCTGCCTTCTTTCTTCGCAAGTATCTCAAAAGGTTTTAAAATAGCTACCACAACTTTTGGGACTTTGGATCATGTAGCAGAAAATATTACCTAGATGGTTTTAACATCTAAAACCTGTGTTTGAAATTATTGCTTGCATTTGTTTAGGGCTTTCAGTGAGCTTGACAGGTTAGCTCATATACAGTCCCCAAACCAAGTTCAGCCCTGCTGCCTGGAACAGACAGCTCTACTTGCTTTCTTATTGCTTGTGAATACTGAGGGTTATTTAGTATGTACAACTACAGTTTATTTATTAACAAAGGTCCTTAAAAAGTAGTAAAAACTTGGGGAGAAATGTCTTTAGAAGAGCTGCTGTGCAGAAAATAGTAAAACATTAACCAATTTTGCATTTGGATGTTGCAGAAATCTTTCATTTCCACAGCCGGTTTACACTATCTGCAAAGGTCTCTGGAAGCCACCCTATTATTTCCTTTGATTTGGCCTTGCTAGGTTTAACCAGGGAGAATAGGGAACAGGGAATGCAGACCCTTTCATCGCTATATTGCTCATTCCAAAGCAGCTCAGGAGCATAATGACTGAAAATGAACAATGTATGGTCAACTTTATTCTCATCATCCTACTACCTATTTCCACATTAGGTATTAGTTTACTTGTTTCCCAAGACTGAGAAGCTCAATAAGCCACACAGACAGGACTACTCTTACCCTCCTTAAGATTTAGAGAGGATACTCCTCAACTGAAGATGAGGCATATTTCCACGAAGAGAGGAATGTTGAAAGGAAATTTGTGCTGGAGTTATAAAGGGCTCCAAGTCTCCCAATCTAAAATTTCATTAAGTATGAAGACAAAAGACGGCAATTTGAATGAGATGCCTTGATGAGGAAAACATAGAAGAGGTAGAACTCTCTTAGAACAGGGTCTTTTAAATATATTGCTGCCTGATGCCTCACTGCTGCAACTCCCTTAGCTACATGCATTGTTAAAAAATATCAGGTTTGACATAGTTCAGAGAGTTAACATCTTGCTAGAATTGTTAGGCCTCAAAAAACAGAAGTTGTCTTCCTTCAACTCTTCCTGGAGAAAAGAGGAAAAAAAATCCAATAAAGCTTGCATTCTAAATAGTTTATGGAATTTTGTTGTAATTTGCACAGTATTAAGAATGCCAGAGTCTACGTAACTGTGTTTCAACTCTAAAGAACCATGATGATGGAGATGCAAACTTATCAAATCAACATGCCACATATAAAACATTAGCACTAGCTAAGAAGCATTTAATTGGCAGATTCTGTGGAGTGAAATTAACAAACTAATGCATCTTATTTTAATTCAATCTGTCTTTCACAGAAGTGTTGTGCAAAAACATTTATTGCTGAGCTCAACCCAACATTTTTATACTAAATACACAATATATATTATTTTAAATTCATGTATATATATTTATATAAAATTAAAATGAGCTCTAAATAGAAAGGAAATTGTTGTCTGGTCTAAGAAAAATAAATCACATGCAAAAGAAACCTGAAAGCTATAAGCTAATCTAGCAAAAACCACTGAAGAGTCATTACCTATGGGCCAAAGTCTCTCTGGAAGGTGGAAGATAACCAGCAGTCACTGGTTCAATCTCAAATCAAACTACTAGAAAGACTAGCTACTAGGATTTTTACCATCTCTGATCAAAGGAACGTCTTGGGGTTGAAGAAGGGTATGATACTACTTTATTTGCTCCTTTCCCCTATGACATTTCAGTTTCTGTAATTCTCACCTTTTATCTGACAGCACAAGGAACTCAACAGCAAAGTTCTGTCCTAGTGTTGAAAGTGCAACATATATCGGCTACTTCCTAACCTTACAAATGAACAAGTCTACGTATTGCTATCCAAAAAAGCCAGCTTTGCAGTCTTGTGCTACCATGTAAGGAAGAGTTCAGGTCAGGAACTCCCCAGGCCAGGAGGGGCTGGAAATGCTGGAGACAACCCATTCAGCCCCCAGAAGAGAAGGCACCTCTGGTCGCTTTTGAACGACTTCTCTTTGGCTAATGCCTGAAGCAGTATTAACCTGGCTCTGGAATAGGTCACAATCAGCTTTCTTTAACTAGCAAATCAGTATAATGCATGGCTTTTGGGAGAAGTTAGATGAATGATGAGGAATATTTAGAACGAGTAATGAACTCGTGTTTTATAGGAGACATGAATAGAACATTATTTAATTTTAGTAGCAGATAAGCACAACACAAAGGAAAAGAGTTTACAAGTGGAAAGACTGAAAAATCATTGTGCCTTTGAAAAAAAGATGTGGGAAAGAAATGCTAATCTGACCAATAAAGTGTGGGTTTCCTTTTCACATAAATGGAAAAACTTCCAACCCCTTCCTCCCTTACGTAAGAATCTTTATATTAAAAAAAAAGTAATCAAACAAGGAGAAGTGATTTCCCAGTAGTCTGTGTCTCACAGCTTGATGTACCAGGAGATCTCTTTTTGAAGACAATTCTGTAATGAGACTGCATCTGTAGGCTCCCTAAAGCCAAACAGCCTTGTAAAGCTGGAAAAATACCCATATCAGAAACTGCATTTGCGTAAGGGCTTCATTATAATGAAAAGTATCCCAGCACCACCTCTACTCTACATAACCTTTGGTCCACAACCACATAGTACACTCAGGACCTACATACAATCTTATACCGGGCACTTCAGGAACTAATGAAGTGGATAATTCCACCTTACAGAATGGATGGAAAAAACTATTCTAGCTCCTCTCATGCTTTCAACTCTTCATCACCCAGAAAAATGTTTGTGCTGCTGTGGGTTTGACGATCAATTTCTTTTAAAAGCCAATCAGAACAGATAAAAAAAACTTTTTTCTTTAGGCAAGACCAAACTATGACCAGTCTGCATGACCAGGAGGACCAGTCCTCCTTTTCCTTCTCTCTTTGATCAAGTATTGTTTTCTTTTTCTTCTTCCTCTCACCACAGTGCTTGGGATCAGAATATGTAAACATCGACAGAAACAGCAGCCCTGTGACAATAAGCACTTTCCCAACTGGGCAGATTCTGTCAGCCAACCAGAACTGCTTCAGCTCCCTTGCTTGTCCAGGAGTCACTGGTTTTTCCGCTGTAACTTAGTGTCCCCTTTACTTTGGCCTCCATCTGTAGTTTAGAGACAGGAAGAGAAAGAGAAGGAAAAAATACAAGTTCACTCATGCTTTTTATAACTTACAGCAAAAGAAACAGGAATTTGGCATGTTCAGCTTTATCATCACCAAAAAGGTACATTGTCTTTATACGGTGGAAGACTTCACGTCTTCTTTGTAGTTCATATACTAGAAATAGCACTACTAAAATCTGAGATATCAGGTTCATGCCAAAAAATACCATCTTTCTAAAGATTAAGTTGCAGCTTGGGATACTGAAAAAAAAAAAAAAAATCTTTAAATCAAGTCTTTCTTTAGAAGCCTCTGCATTGTAATAAAGCATTTCTAGTATTCAACCCATGGCACTCACTGGGACAAAAATTAAGATTGTACCAAGTACAGCCAACTGGTTTATTTTCACAGCCTGTTAAGGCAACACAGCCCAGTTTTTTGGTGCTGAGGACTCTGAGAACAGGAAGAACCACCCCCACTGAGCCACTGTCACCCTTCCTGTTCCTTCTGGCAATTAAAAACCAACAAACCCAAAACCTACAAGTAGCAAAGAAAGGTGTACACTCTAAACTGCACCTTCTAAAGCTCTGTGATAGTTTTTCAGCTCTAAGCCTTACAAACAGAAAAAGGAGATATTCTACTTCAAGCTTCTCTTATCAAAATATGCAACTCAGCTTCCCAGGGAAGCCAGATCTTCCATTACTAAACCATCACACTGTTCACACATATATACTCTTACAAGAAACATGAAGAAGCTCCTAGCTGGAAGGTCAGTTTCTCCTCCAAAGGAGAAATTAAAAATGAGTGGAAAAAAAAATAACCTCACCAATATAGACTTTATGCTGCCTGTAAACAATCATGTTAGTGTCCAGTAGGTAGTACTTCGTTTTTAGCCCACTAGTTGAATGTGTACACTTAGGTTTCTACAGCTGCTACAATAAAGCATTATTGAAATTTTTTCAGGTTTTTCTGTTCCTGACATTGAAGACAAGTAGAGAAAAAAATGTTAAGGTTCCAAAAATACTACTACAATAGAATGTGCACTGTCAGCTGCTACCAAAGCTTGTCCCTGTGTTGTGTCTTCTCTAAACCAATTTCAATTCTGGTGTACATTTTCAGTCTAGAGCAGAAATTTGAATTCTAAGTTGAAAATAAGTAATAAGAAAAATACAATGTCTTTACCTGTGTAAGCTTGCTGCAGGTGAGCAGGCAGAGGTGAGTGAGACAGCGTTGCTGCATGCTGAGCACCTGGCTGTAAACCCTTCAGTAAGTCTGGGAAAAAAAAGAAAAGCAACAAAGAAAAAATCTTAAGAACAGAGGCAGCCTTTGTTTTTGATTTTTTTATAGTGTAGCTCTAGCTACATGATACTTTGCACAGATTTCTGAAGATGTATCTCAACAACAAAAAATGAATACCTGATACCATTCTGATGGCTGGGATAAGTCAACAGAAAGAGACCTATTCAGACTTGGTTAATCACAAGTCAGAGCAAGGACCATGCCTCACTATTGGAATGCAATTCTTCATCCCACTTCCTTCAGCAGAAAGACCAAAAATTGATATAGGTTAAAAGCCTAAAGAATTTATTTTTAAGCAACCGGAAAAAATAAATGCCATCTTGGTTGATATTTCCTCGTAAGAGAACTGTTTGATATCTGAGTCCAAGCCATTACTGAGCTAAGGATATTTTGAGGAATCGTCATATTAAGTCTCTTATTTGTACTGTGATATTTGGAGACTCTTAAGATATATTCCTTCCTAAGGATAAGGAATTAAAAGTTAACTCCAAAAAGCGTGTTCAAAACTAACTATATAGTGTGAATGTAACAACGAAGTTAAACTTACCAAAGGTGATTCATAACATTTGGATAATTACATAAACAAAGCTTTACCAGTGAAGAAATCACATTTATTCTTCTGTAGGGATTTTCATGAACCAAATTTGAATCTCAGAATTTTTTTGCTTCCTTTCTTACTTTCCATTTTCAGGATGCTTTTTTCTTTATAGCCAGTGCGATAACTAATTCCACTCACTCTGAGTTAGGCTGTGGTGGAAAGCCGCTGAGGTAGATCCCGAGGTGGTTGTCACTCCAGCTGTGTCCGTCCCAAAGCCAAGCAGTTCCAAGGGAAACTGGAAGGGCACAGTCACAGGAACAAGGCCACCCAGCATCCCAAAAGGAGTTAATGGTGCAGACGTCACGTTCTGAGTGGTTACAGACAGGGGTGATGCCATGAGAGTCAGAGGTGAGGCGTTAGCCAGTAACGATGCTCCTGCTGTTGACTGTATAAAAAGAAGGAGTACTTCAAGATTTTAAAGCTTTGAGTTGTACCCTTTAAGGAGATGAGAATTAACTATTTTATGTTAAGTGTGGCCCTATCAAGGAGTGTATAAAACTATTAAAATATCCACTTGTCCACCTAGGAGGTCTTCCCATCGTTCATCTGCTAAAAAAAGCACAATTATATCTCAGATTGATACACAACAGTATGGTTCATCTCTCATGTTTTTCTCATCAGCCTTGCAGGTAATTTCCTCTAGCTCCTTCCTAATTATGCACTGGGTCTACAGTCAGAATCTAATGCAACATCTCCTATTACATTGATAATATGAAATTAGCAGGTGTTGATCTGGAGTTCTTTAGAAGCACTGTACTACTCTCCCGTCTCCAAATCTGGGTCTTATTAGAATACTTAATTTACTTCTGAAGAGGCTGCTTAGAAGCAACGATTTTTGAAAATTAAGATTAGTACATAAGAACCCACACACATTGAGAGAAGTCAGGTTACCAAGATGCAGATATATATATATACAGGTGTGCATGTACATGTCAAAGCAAAAGACAAAGGAAAAGAATCTCACCACTCTACATATGTCACGATCAAGTTAAATGAACTTAAAAATGAAAATGCAAGATTAACCAGAACATTTTAGCTACAACAGTTCCCAAATCACATTAATTCCTCAAGCATTAGGACAGCTCATTCTTGTTTAATAATCTTTCTTTCACTATGTATATAGTCATTTCATCTGCTAATGTTCAATTCCCTAATGATCTACTACACAACAGCCAGTTCAGAACACGTTTTGAACCAAACTCAAGCTCAGATATTTTAGGTATTTGAGCTAAAAAGACTGAGACTGAACAGGACTTCAAACCTGTGCATATAGGCAGGTAAGCCTTAACTAAAACCAAAACTTAGCCTCATTTAATGAATACATGACCTTAAATGAGAATGAAATCTCCTTGAGTTCTGTAATACCAACTTACAGAAAGAGCAAAGTGATGAAAACCAGCTAAAGAAAGGTTAGTTGCTGCTTAAGAGAAAACACAAAATTTTATAACACTGACCCTCTAAGTGTAAACACTACAGATGTTACATTAGTAGCAAGTGTTCATATTGGTCATCTTAGGAGTGAGAGCTTCTAGAGATATTCCTTCCCACAAATAGAAAAAACATGGATGAAAAACTTCAACATACATGATTATTCTCTTTTGCCTTTAAAAGTACTAATTTCACAATAAGTTTACGTACAAAAATGACAACTGTTCACCATCTTTGTGATCTTTACTGTGCAACAAAATACAAGCCATATAGTTATCTCTTGCAATTGTGGATTTGTAAAATGCCTGAAACAGAAAGAAGCTTTGTGATGTGTTCTGTCAAGACCTTGATTACTTTTTCTCAAAAAGGAGGAGAGATGTTCAGTGATGGAAGGAGCTACAGAGAACACCCTAAGAAGAGCTGCAGTTCAAATGTTTCTATTTATCTCACCTATGATAGCACTTCATAAAAAGGTTCATCCTGGTCATGTAAATCTGAGCCTTTAAGATCCTTCAAAGTGTAAGACAGATTACCTACCACTAATACTCTGAGCAGAGTTTTTTTAAGGAAATTACACACAGTAGTTGCTGAATTTTATATTACTTTGGCTTTGTGTTCTTGAGATGTAATTTAATAGAGTATTCCAGAGTAAATTTCTGTGGAGCTACAGCAGGTACAGTCTTATATTCTGGCAAATAACTGTGTCTATCAAAAGGCAAGAGGAAGGAAAGACTTCTTGGAAACTATTCCTAGTTGAGAACATCTTTATTATCATATAAAATCATCTAGTCGGATCTGAAATGTAAGCAGACCAGGATATTCTAATGAGCAACCCAGGTACCAGTCATCTTCTGAGTGATTACTAGCATCTCAGATAGTAATTAGATCCCTAAACCCTTAACAGAAAGGAGATTCACTTTCAGTCTGATGCAGTCTTAAGAGGGGTAACTAACTCCTTAGTACATTGTACCTAACAACCAGTCTGGAATTGACTAAATCCAGCAGCCAGCCATTAGATCCTTAAGGCTAAAGCAAGCCCTCTTATCACGAATCTCTTTCCCTTCAGTGTACCTGGACTGGGAAGTAATTTGGTTCTAATCTTCTCTTGAACTTACTCCACTGACTAAGCCTCAGTCTGCACAGCAGCAACAGCCTTATTCCACGGTTTATCTTCCTCACACCACTCTTCTGAACCATTTCTAGCTTATCAACGTAACTTCGGAAGTGTCAAAAAACCCCACATGTAAAGTCAGAATAATTATTTTTGTGATATCATATGCTGCTCAGCACTTCTAGCTGATTTCCCCCCTTCTATATACTAACACCCCTTATTCTGCTGTATTACAGTATGCACTCATGTTACTTGATTATCCACCACACCCCACCAGTTTCTAACGAAAACTTGTAAGTACTTCCTGGTGACTTAAGAGGAGACAATTACACAGAGGAAGGTTTGTCAGAATTCATCTCATCATCCAACACAATGCTACTTTTTTCCCTTGTCTGTCATCTTTAAGTACTACCACACTCATTTCACATTTTCTTCTACAACACAGCAGCTGTATCCAGTGGATTCTGTTGATTGCACCAGGAAAAAACAACTCTGTTCCCAGTCCATTCACTGGAGCCTTTTTTGTCTCTTTCCAGCACACCCAAACTGTACTGTGTCTGGCTCAGTTCTTCTCCAGACCCTATGTGGTACCTCAGTGGCCCTTACATAGCATATGGGTTGTGATTTTTTTTCATTCAAAGTACTCAAAATAATAAGGTGGCTGCATCAGAGCCTGCCAGACATCTCATTTACTGTAACAGACTTAAGGTACAGTAGGATGAAAGACCATAGCAATGTCTTGTAAAAATCCTCTTCCTCCTGTTGTTCAGCTGCATTAAGAAAAATTTGATAGCAAGCTAGAAGATTATAAACCACTGCTAAAAGCTGAGTATCCATCACTACACCATGCAATAGCTCTGTACATTTTTCAGAAAAATACAAAGCTTTTCCATTTGCTGTACACCAAGACTCTGATTTATAGCGATATTGCTTTTCTTTGAGTAGTAAAGACTTCAAGATATATAGAGCAATAAAGAGGGGAAAATTTCAAATCATCTCAGTAATTAAATGATTTCCAGTAAGAACACACAACCTGGGAAAGCAGGTTGTCTTCTGGGTAAATAATATTTTTGCATGAGTTTTATAACAACATTATTTTCAAAATATTTGTTTTGTATGACTTGTTTTTATCTCCAGTGATAAAGTTCTGCATAAGCTCCCTCTCAAACAATTTCTAGGATATTTATATATTAATGAGGCATCTCATCCAGCTTGACTAGATCCTACAGAATAAAATGTATATTTAATCACAAATACTAAATAAAATTAACACAAGAGTTTTTCAATACAAGTCTTGCATTATTCTCAAACCACAAGCAGCTGAATGCTAGCTTTGCTAATTAATCATGAAGCTTGGCAACAATATACCAAGACATGACATAAAATTCGTATTACCATCATTAAAAATAAGTATGCATACAAGAACACAGAAATCCAATAGTACAGGACAACACCACACCCCCTGAAAATACAGCCACACAAACCTTACCTTTTCTAATGCTCTTGAAAGAAAAAAGTGATTTCTGTTCCACAGTAGAGATCAACCAACATTTTACAGTGAGGATTTGTACCACGCTGATCTTTGCATTTCACATCAGCTGGAAATGCCTATTCACTAGTGTGAAACAGTTTTATCAGTATCAGCATTTATGCTTAGCAAAGTGTAAACATTAAATTTGTGACCCACTTTCAAAATATTGTAAGAAAGAAGAAAGAATGTTTACAAAATAAATGTGATAAACATTAATGTAAGGTTTAAATGTAATCTTATTAGATGCGTACCTGCACACTGGCTGCTACAACTGGAGACCCTGAGGCAGAAGATGGTCTGTGTGGAGTTGACAATTGTTTAGTAGCACCCTGTGTTCCACTTCCTGCTCCCCCAGACAGACTAGTCCTACTAGCTCCACTTGAGTTAAGGTTACTGCCTCTGCTGGCAGGTACATTCATTCCAACTCCACCTAAATTATTTTTACTAACAGTTCCAGAAGAAGAAGAGTTGGGCAATTTTGAAGAAGCCTGAGGGTTCTTTGCAGGCTGAAGGCCTGAGGTGCGATTAGAGGGCAGCACATTCACTGTGGGAGACTGCCTGCTGATATTTACACCACTGGTCTGTTTATGAAGGGGGTTGTTGCTAGAGTGACTACTCTGGGAAACTAGTGCACTTGAACTGGAAGAACTGGGTGTTGTTGCAGGCCTGGGGGATGAAGTGGACTTGGATGAAAATTTAGGTGATGCATTGGGCTTGGGTGTCACAGAGGGCTTAGATGCAGTCATCTTGGGAGAGGCAGCAGGTTTGGGAGAGGCAGCCATGGAAAAGGGAGGCTTGAAACCCTGGGAAGAAACTTGTGACACCATAGCCTTGGCTAAATAGTTACTAGAGGTAGAGGTGCTGGATGTTGTCCGAGAAACCAGTGGGTGAGACACTTGAGAGCCACTTCCAGATGAGGGATTAGACAAAGGCAGGCGATATACTACAGACTTATCTTGAGCCTTGATGACTGGTGATGAGCAAGACAGTTTGGGATTACTACTCAATTTCACCACTGGATTGGTCTGTGATTTACTAATAGTTGCTTGTAAAGGAGATACGTATTTCTGCTGTACAGCTGAATGCTGGTGCACCTTTGTCACTTGTGATGTTGAGGAAGAACCACCTTGAGCCTCAGAAGATGATACCAAGATATTAGCATCCTTGGTTCTTTGAGAAGAGGTGGAAATAGCTGCTTGGGTCTTAGAGGAAGAAACATGAGTCTGTGAAGAGGAGGAAGCAGCCTGGATCTGGCTTGACCTCTGTAGTCCTTGCTGAAGTAGTTTGGCTGGCAAAGGCTCTAAGGAAACCTTAGGATTTTGAATTGAAGATCCAGCAATAAGGCCTGAAGAGATACCAGTGTGAACTAGGTCCTGGGGTTTCTTTGGTACTGGCCCTGTGTGACCAGCAATAAGACTTGATGAATGGGGTGTCTGAGTAGGCTCTACTTTCTTTGAAGTTGCCAGGGGCAACTTACTCATAATGCTTGCTAGTTTCTCTTCCCTCAGCCCAGGGCGAGGTCTGGATGTTGGTGTCTCTATAGTGGACCCCAGAGGTGATCCCTTGGCACCATTATTGATAACTGCGAGGGCATCAGAAATAGAGTCCAGTGAGGGTGGGTGGAAAGAGAGGTCTTCATCCAGTGAGTCGTCCAAGCAGATTGTCTCTGGAGCTGCTATGCAGCTAGAGCTGGCCAGGGTGCAGGTAGGTGTGCTGGAGCTCGGTAAAGTAGCACAACTTGAATTGACTGAAGACATACAAGTTTTCTGTTCTTTCTTTGGACTAGAGTCCTGAGAATGAAGAGATAAGAAAAAACAGGTTTAATAGCCTTCCTGGAAAAGATCTGAAGTCTTTTTTAGTGTAATACTGTTATTCTGTAAATTCAAATGAACCAAAGATCTATTACTGAAATTTTCATATTAAGATACTATGAAATCTAAGTGTTGGAGCCCCATGTGCTAATTCAATGTTTGTATTTCAAAATCTAGTGCTGTTGTGCCACATAACTAGATGTGCCCCACAGAGTTAGGAATAATCAGTGTTGTGAAGAACAGGGTAGCTAATCTCACTCAGTAAAACTGGTACTGAACTAAGACAACACCTAGCTGTGTCTAATGAGAACTTCTATCAACTTACTACATTATCCTCCCAACCACACATTTTTCCAGTGTTGCCAAATTTAATGAGCTGAAAACAAAGCACACAATAAAATGTGAGACTTTACCAGAACTAGTACCTTTCAAAAAACCTAATACAGCTTCAAGTTGCAAAGCAAATTCTTTAAAGTAATACATCATCAAGTCAATAAGCTCTTACAACATTTCCTGATGGAACCCTTCTGCTAACATTTTTCTGGATCAGAGGCAGGAAACTGGTTGCATCAAACAGTCATATAAAATTGAGGTACCTAAATAGGCATTTACCTTCACTTTGGGTTTAGGTGCCAGAATCACCTTCTTCTTTGCCCTAAAGCAGAGGAGATACATGTGCATCAGAAGAGAAAGCAAAGGCAAAGTAATTTTAATTTTAATTGTTACCCTGATTATATCCCAATAAACTATAAGGATGACTAGTGGGGTCCAGATTTAATAAAACATCCTTGAAATGGAAGATGGGTTAAAAGGGCAGGGGGGTGAACAAGTACACTTCTAATCCATTTTTTAATCATGTATCTCTAAGCAAATTAGATGCAAAATTCACTGAATTGGAGATGTTTCTTAGTTTTCTGGTTTAAAGAAACTTCAAAATATCAAGTCATATCAGCCTTTTATAATCTTAGAGTTTGTCTACTTAGCAGAACTTTTTCTAAACTGAAGTCACCTGTTACACAATTTCACTTTATGTTTTTTCTGTCACTGAGGAATATATTTTGTGTTCTCATTTATACCTCAAACCACAAAAGTAGTGGGTTTTTATTCCTCAAAAAGAGTTTTAGTGCTTATCAATTGTGAAACCGCTGTAGCTAACTTGTTTGTTGCAAAAACCCATTTAACAAACCTCTAAGTTCTTTAGCAGTTGAAGTGAACACGATAGCACCAACTGCAGTTATGCGAGCAAGAACAGCATTAAGAATTATTAGTCATCAGCTTTAACTTAGAATAAGCATTTCACACCTTTTCTCCTTTCTATTTCTTCAAGAGGATCAACTTATTTATATCTTACTCTCCTAAGCAACTAGGGGTATGCCTGGTTAAAAAAAAGACCTTATTGTAGGTGAACATGACTCAGTTTTGCTATTATGTAGAAAAATATTTTATGTTAATCATATTTATCACGAAGGTCGTAATTTGGGTGTTACTTAGTCAAAACTGTTTATTTGAATTCTGGCTGAATGAGGGCAGCTCCCAAGAGGGACATAGTACTGTCTGAAAATCAAGAAGGTAAAATTCCACTAAGATACACAGCCTTCTGCAGTTACAGAGATATTTATGAGGAAAAGTGGGAAGTACTGCAGTCTGAGTTCAATTTAGTATGGTGTACAGCAAAATTTAGATAGTGTATAGTGCTTTGAATTACTTTGAGTAATATACATTAATCCAAGAATGAATATCTACTTGAGTTATCTAACCACTTAATAACTGAGTTAAAACACAATGCCACAGGAACATTACAGGTATCTGTCTAAATTAAAGTATATAAAAAAGAGTATTATAAATATTTTCAAACAAATCCAAAAATCTCCCTTTCCTCCCCTCTGTTCAAAAAAGTGTAGCACAAAGATAGGAAAGACGCTATGTAAGTTGTCAATATTATACTCACGGAGCAGAAGTGAGGTGATTGTGAACACTTCGGCTTTCTTTAAAAAGCATCCTAAGAGTAGCAAGAGAAGAAACATAAGGTGATCCTACAGGGACAATCAGCATATGACCACCAAATACTCAGGTATCCTTGACTTTCCAGAATAACTCTTTGATTATCTGTCTCCAAAGCAGCTAGCAGGTAATTTGTCTGTATTGCTATCACAATGCAGTTACAGGCAGCCATAGACAGAAAAATGCTAAAAAGCCAAAAAATTTCAAGTCTGCATTCAAAATATCTCAGTAAATGACCAAGCAGAAGTCAACATAATGGAATATTACTTCCTTCAAATGGACAGAAGAAATATGTTTTGACCTATCTCTCCTAAAAGGCTAATGAAATATTTTGAATGTAAAATTAAGGATTATTGTAAATTCTTCACACTACATCTCCACACGTTGATAAGAGGTTTGGGTTTTGTGCTTAGTGTGTTGTGTTGGGTTTTTTAAGCACAGATGAAAAAAGTCAGAATACAATAGCCAAGCTTCAGTATTTGTATAGGCCATTGTGTACCATTTCTGTGACTTCAGTTACACTGGACTTGTACACATACATTTTACTACAGAGCCAATGAATGGCAAGAGTTGGTATGACAAATCTCAACACTTCACATGCTTTCACTTACATGTTATCAACTCCTGAGCTGACAAGTGGGAAGTGAAAATGACTCCTGATCTGTACCTGTACTACAGCTGACTACCCAAATGCAGCTATAAATAAACAATTAATGAAAACTTGGTCCCCTTCCCTGTTTCCAGGTAGACTAACTGGAACAGACAAGGTTTTCCTATACCACTGCCATTACACTAATACTGACCACATTATGAACAGCTGTATAAACAAGAGCTTTTCACCACTGAAAACACATCCTGTAGAACTGCAATAGTTATGAAAAAAAAATCTAAGTATCCACAAATCTCATGTAATCTGGTAAGAAAACATAGACATCCTCTTGCTACAGTTCCAATACCTTACTTATCAGATTCCACTTTCAGCATTTTTTTGTTTGTTTTTTAAAACCCTACTAGCCTCCAAATCTGTGTTACATTGCTCCCCATCAGAGACTACTGAAAGCCTATGAAGATCATGGAGCAAAAAGGAATATTCTTCATTACAAGTTCAATGTTTTACTTCCTGACCTACCCAGCTTTTCCAGAATATTTCCCTGCCCGCCCCCTTCCTGGTGCTTTGTCTATTCCTTAATCTTCTAAATTTGGGAGGGAAAATCCAAAATGGATCCCAGGCCTCAGTAATTTGTAGTATCATTCTTAAAGGTTCACGACAAAAGTGTAACTACTACAAGAACAGAAGGCAAAAGATATGGTTCAAAGTCAGGAGAGTGCAGTACATGTTCCACAACAAGAACATGCTTCGAAAATAATCCTCCATTGCATACATATATTTAGATGTAAAAGCTAATGAGAGAGATCAGTATGACATTGTTTCTCTCTGATCATAATTTCAAGACAAGCGTACTGTTTGACCTACGCAAAGGAAGTATGCAGCAAGCCTACTTGCATGACCACCTCCAAAGATGATGAAACTCTTCAAATTAAAGGAAACTACTTCCTGTTCCTTAAAATTCTTTTTTGAACACACACATATTTAGGTTGTAGGCTTTTTTTCAGACACATATGGAATTAATATGCAACGCAGTTACAAAAAAGTGGGTTACATAATTTGAAAAGGCTTTGGGATCCTGTAGGACAAAACTATTTCTCTAAATCCATTAATATTAATAAAACAAATCTCCTGGGGCAGAGTATGGAAGTTACACACATGGAAAATTCATGTGACAAAGGTAGTTGTGATACACATGGACAAATAAACAAGGTGCAATATAAAGTTATGACCAATACCTTACCTTACACTTCTATACTAATATATGAGGAACATTAAATATAGTTAACTTTGAAAGAACAAGAAATTTTTCCTCTGGGCTGAACCCACAAAGTTCTGGTGCTATAGATCTACTCTGATTAGTAAGAATTCCTTATGAAATACATAGTCAGTTGTCCATTTTTAACATTAAAGGTCTAATTTTTTTCCAGTTTACCTAGCTCCTTCTCACTTGAAACCACCATGTGAGGTAAAAAATTACAAGCCTTCAGCATGGTAATCCCTACCCTAACATCCCAACAAGATGAGCATCTGGCACATGAATAACATGTGCTGTATTAGGAGTTACCACTGTCAGACTCCAGGAAACATTTGCTTTTCCTTTTCCACGCGTTACTGTTTGCCTACAAATTACAATACATCAATTCCTAAACAGAAAGCAAGGAAGCACCTCCCTGTAAACACAGGACAATTTGTAAATCATTATGGTATCAAAACTGACCAATTGGTAAATGAAGTCTTGCTGGTCAACAAGAGGTTATGTACAGGCAGCTCTTGGGGTTTGTTTGGTTTGCTGATGGTTTTTGTATTTTCAGGGGGGAGGGACTGTTTTGGTTTTGTATTTGTTCTGGTTTGGTTTTGTTTTTTGTTTTGTCTTTTTTGCTGAAACCACTTTACAGATAGTTTAAAAGCTTATGGAAATTTTCAGCACACTTAGATGGAAAGGAGAGAACTGTATATGTTATATGGCTCTCAAATGCGAAGTTTTAACATGCTTCACTTCTGTGTATTTTAGGATGACCTCACACTACCACTTCACTAAATATTTGGCCACTATCAGTGATCTCCATATCTGCTCTCAAGCTAAACTAGGATTCCTCGTCTCATCTACTTGAGTAGAATCTTCATCAGAGCAAACATCTCACTCATCAGCATACTTACTATAGAAAATTAGATCTTTGAGCAGAAGTGTAAAAGTTCATGTGTTCCTTTCATTACTATTTCACAGGCAGCTTATTACACACATGTTCTACACTGACTATTCTAGAAAATCTCACTACAGTTAGTTTACATCTTGATAAAGATTTGACTAATCTACAATTAAGGTATTCTTGAGCAAAATTATTAGTATTTTTGTATCATTTAGCTTTTACAGGTAGGTCAAGATTTGACGGGAAATTGTCTTTTGCAATGGGTGCTATAAAAGGAAAGAACTCATGTCATCTGTATTCATTTCTCTTCTTCCACTTCAAAGTGTTTGACAACTTTGTCAAATTTGTATTTCACAATGATTACTATTGCTGTCATTTTGTTTTTCTCCCCTCTGTGTAATTGTTTCCTCTTAAGTCACCAAGAAGTACTTACAAGTTTTCGTTAGAAACTGGTGTATTTTTAACTGGAGCATCACAGAGAATTCCAATTGCATACAGGAAATAAAGAGCACAAACCTTACTGTTTCACAAACTGTTGTGTTGAAATTCCACTTCATAATTTTGAAGTCCATGTCACACTGCATTATCAGACTGCTTACAATATACAGGCAAAACTACTTTCTATATCACTATCACTTTTTAAATCACAGAAAGAACTTCACAAGCAGTTACCCCTCATCTCATACTTCCCCTTAAATGAAGCATCATGCACAGTGTTACTAACTTCAGTAAATTCAGTCTTCAACATATGATAAAAGTAAATAGTTCTTCAAGGAGAACTGTTTTGTAGCTTTCAGGTGTGCAAACAAGATAAAACAAACTTTGAAAAACTGTTCTAAAATATTCCAGTGGAACAGGAATATTCTGAAGTTTTAACCAATGTTAATAGTACATGGTTGAGTCAAAAGTATGACAATAAGATCCAACAAATAGTTAATACCAAAATTAATAGATATAGTGGAACATCTCCCTTATGAGGAAAGGCTGAGGGAGCTGGGTCTCTTTAGCTTGGAGAAGAGGAGACTGAGGGGTGACCTCATTAATGTTTATAAATATGTAAAGGGTGAGTGTCATGAGGATGGAGCTAGGCTCTTCTCAGTGACATCCAATGATAGGACAAGGGGCAATGGGTGTAAGCTGGGTAACAGAACACTGGAACAGGCTGCCCAGAGAGGTTGTGGAGTCTCCTTCTCTGGAGACATTCAAAACCCACCTGGACATGTTCCTGTGTGACCTGATCTAGGTATTCCTGCTCTGGCAGGGGGATTGGACTAGATGATCTTTTAAGGTCCCTTCCAATCCCTAACATTCTGTGATTCTATCATTCTGTAAAGCAGGTATCTTACCTTGCCTGCATCCAGCCTTTAGGCCAAAGTGGTTTCACTTCTGTTTCCATAAAAGTTTTGAGGTAATCTTCAGCAGATTGACTTCTATTTGGCTCTAGCTCATAGCATCCCAGCTTGATCTTGACAAGATTACACAACAGAGACCTGCAGAAAGAAACGCAATAAATATATTGAAAGAAACAATCCTTTCTAAAAGCTCAGCAGAAAAAGGCTGAGAAATGGAAGCACTGATGCTATACAGCTGCTGTCCACCACCAGTTGTAGGAAGAGCTCAGTTTCAATCACGCTTTTTTGAAGTTTGTCACTGCACAAGTTTGCTGCTACAACTGGTATGATCTGCCAGTGTCCCTCATCCTCAATTTCCACAGACCATATGGCTCTTTTCATCCTTACTATTATTTTTGTAACTGGTTTTACATTTTTTTTGTGTTTTCCTCATAGCTGAAACATCTCCTCTCACTTTGCTCAGTGACCTGTCTTTTAAGATGGAGAAAGTCTGAAAGGAAGTGAAATCCATTCTACATGGAATATTTCAACAAAAGATTCTTTCTGACAGGAATGCTTGTCTTTTACTGTCCTTAAAAATATAAAAGTGCACATAGTTAAGTAACATTGGCCTTTCAAAGCCTCTTGAATGAAAAAAAAAGAGATTTAAGTATCGCTTCTTTAAGTATGGCTCCCTCCAGGTCAGTCCAAGCTTTACTGGTTGTACATATTCCATGAAGCTTGCTTCTCTGATGTCTTAACATACTAAAAAGACTCAATGTGAAAAGTCCACCAGCCACTTTTACTAATCTGTATAATTGTACTAAAACTAGCTTAGATCTTGCATGGCACGGATCCGCTTGCTTAAAAGCCTAGATTATTTAAATAACAGTAATCTCAGTTTTCAGTAAAATGTATTCTAGAAATCAGAACAGTAAGAATTCATCATTTCAGACAAGAATTTATACTGCTCTTGAGAGATAACAGAACTTGTGTTCAGAGGGGATGGGAGGGGGTAAGATGCATGCATTCTGGATGCTGGCTTGCCTAAGAACTGGGAGGCCTGTCAAACCAGCATCACCAATTTTGGTGGTCTGCTCTATTGTGGCAGAAATCTTCACCGCTCGCTGGGTGAGTGTTTTTGTGACCTATTCCTAGAATGGTGGGAAGTAGTTACAGCTCTGCTTATACTTCTGTTCTTTGCTTAAAAGAAGCTCGAAATCCTAGGACCATGAAAATTCCCATGTATTTGGATAAAGCAGATGAACAAGCAGTGATAAAAGGGCTGGACATAGGATGATCTTGCCTTTCAAATTAAAAAAAAGGGTGCTTTATCACTGCAGCATTCTAGCTCGCCTGTTTAGCTCCAACACTCTCCAAAGCTTTTCTGAGAAGGACTTCTGAGAATAATTATTTATTTAACAGTATCCTGTCATAACATCCCCTTAGAGATCCCTTTATGATGTCAGTGAAAATTCTTGGTGGGAAAGGTAGTTTTGCCTCACCTTACTGTGTCATCCCAATGAAACTTCTTTCTGGGCCCCACAACCCTCTTTCCAGGTTTCTCATCATCATCTTCCTCTGATCCATTTTTTTCACGTTCATCTTCCACTTGCAACCTATGGTTAGAACATTTGTTTTCTTTATAGGTGTGCAACATAAACAAAATGTATTAGAACAGAATTTAAAAAAAAAAAAAAAAAAGACAGACTTGTCTTCAGATTCTCATTACGCCCATCCCAAAAGGGTAAACAGTTCATCTGTCTCTCCCCACCACTTCATGGTCCTCAGAGACAAGTGAAAAGGACACACTGTATGGATGCTGTCAAGGATGCTGGCTATAAGCTTCATATAGTGCCTCTGCTGGGAAATGGCAGTATGTTTATCAACCTATTAATGCTTCTCCAAGTCTAAAATTAGTTAACTATGAGGAAAACAATCACAATGAACAAGGACAAAATATATCAAGAACCTGAACACACCATCCTCCTCCATTAATACAGTGTTTTGAGAATCTCCAGTATCCTTCTCACAGTTTATAATTTCTTTCTCTCAAGACCTATTTCATTCAGTTAATGGAATTTCTAGTCAGGCGATAACATCGCTTACACAAAACTAAGTACTTTGTACAATTCAAAACTTACAAGCACCAGTAAACTGGAGCCAAGTAATTTGCTGAGCTCAGAGAATGGAAAACATGGAGACAGACTTCCAGCTAGACTCTAGAATGGACATACACAGACTCCAAAAATACCTACTTGGCATTCTTGGCTTGATTGCGGGCCTGACAGTCCTCTTGATACTTGCATAACTGTTCAGGCATGACATTACTGACAGCCAGTTTCAGCTTTTGCAGTGGTTCTCTCAAGCGGTCATCCTGTGAAGAGAGAAACACAAAAGCAGTCCTATGAGACGCAACGTAAAGAGCATTTCAGATAGTTTCACAAAGATTTTGTGCTCACTCCTGAGGCAGCATTCCCACTACTAACTATTGACTGCAACAGCCATTTCCTACATGGCACCCGAATCCTGTTAGGTGCAACAGCATTATAGAAATGCCCATACTTGAAATTTCTCATACAACTCTCATAAGTCTTGAGACGAGAAATGATGAGTCACAGGGAAACATACAACTAATATCCCAAAACATCACAGCATGATCTCATTAAATAATGCTTTTTAATGAAAATAGGGAAGGGAAGAAAACCTGAAGGAAAAAAGATGACTTGACCATTGAGTATCTCAACACTTGCAAGTAAGTATCCAATTAATCAAGTGTCCAAAAACTCTGCGGTATAAAAACATCCTAGGTAATGAACAAAATATATGTATTAGATTATCTGTCTATTAGATTATTATTATATGTAAATTTACGTACCTCTAAGATAAGGACCATGTATTCAGAACTGTCTCCAAATACTACTTCAAACATTGAAGTAATACGCTGTATACTTCCCTACATGTTTTAAGTTCTCTTCCTACATCTTCTGGCTTTATAGTCTTAATCATAACTGCTTATTGATAAGAACTACAATACTATGTACTATTAAGTCTTCTGCTTAGAAATAGCATATGAATCTATTTGCCTTCTTGGCAAGTTCTGAGATCGCTGTGTTCATGATCCTCAGATCCTCTGCAAGACTTAGGCCTGGATTTCATCTGAAAAATTGGGTCAGAATACTTCAGATCACAGATAAAATTTTTACTCAATAGGAGAACATATTCTTTAAGAGAAAAGCAAATGTAAATGACGTATGAAGTATTTGTAAGACCTAGCCACAATGGCAAATTTGCCCAAACAGTACAGGCTGGGTCATTTAATATCCATCTACCCTTTCTTTTTCTTGGCACAAAAGTGAATGTAATAGTAATATTTTTTTTTGCCTGTCATAACCATGATTATTGTGGCTTTCTAGTTCTGCTACTTTGATAAGTAGCCTGTACTCAGCTTTCAAGATGAAAGCACTTCATTCTCAATTAAAGGGTCTGAAATACTTAAAATATTTGTTCCTAAAGTAGTGACAATAGCAGGTACACAAAAAAAAAAAGTTTTAAGCTCATCGAGCAATTGATCAAAAAAATCTTTTGCTTTAGAAAAATGGCCATACAGTCTCCAATACTTTCCTGCGTTCTGTCCTTATCACTATTACATAACTGACTTATGGTGGAGCTAATCTCCTGGTCGTTACCTGGACATTGAGGTGTAACTTCTTCAGACGCTTTATCAGTGTGTCCTTATTGCATGGCACAAAAGCCTCAAGGTGAGAGTACACTCCGTTGCGGATAGCAGGATTTATCTCCTGTAACTGTAGCTCAATACTGACAAACAAACAAGAGACAGTCAGCCAGTGAGGCACTCCAAGATGAAGATGACAAATGAACAAAAACCTAAGGAAGCTTCGTATGTACAACATGTCCTAGCTATGCATACTAAAAATAGCAGCTCGGGACATTTTCAGATGAAACTTCTTTTACAAAAGCAGGAAGTCTTAATCAGTGTCAAGAAACCATTCATATACATACTTCTCCAGCAATGTTGAACACTGTCATTCAAATTTTGTTTACTCCTACCACTGCACATGAATCTTGATACATTTTTGACTGCTACAGTCTTCTAGGGATAACTTTTTTCTTAGAATACAAACACAGAACCTTCTATATTAAATGCTTAGTTGAAGGACTACAGAGTAAAAAGAGCTGGCATTTTCTTTCATGAAAGCTGAACGTGTTTTGAATTATGAAAGTGGGGGACAGGAAGAAATAATGGCAGTTTTCTTGAATTTTACACATGAAGTCAAGGACACAGGGCACTACAAAACACTTTACGCTGAATAAAGACAGACAGATAGTCATGACAGGAATTGTATTCATATATAAATCTCATTAGCTAATAACTAGCTTAGACTGATCTACCTTCATGGACTTTTAAGGGCTTTGTTGGAACAACCTCAATAATATTTCCTCTTCCGTACTTTTCCTTTCACCCCCTTTCCAAAAAGGGAAGGTTGTACAGATAAGCACTTACTCCAGCAGAATATTATTCATGTCTTGCGTGAAAAACTTCTTCCTGCCTTCTTCATCAAACATCTTGGCGGCCTGAAAATACAGCAATAGAGAGTATCCAAAAATTCGTAACGCATTGTATCCCAACAACCTTTGTATCTGAACTTTTACAGCTGTATCACATTCTTATTTTTCAGAGAACAACATTACTTGGAAAAAAGTTAAACCCATATACTCAGCTGTTTAGGAAAAAAAGGTGAGGATTGTTCTTATACTCAAAAATGCCTTGCTCTAGGGCAAACAATAATTTTGTTTAGAATCTGCCTGGATCACTAATGTTAACACATTTGTCTTTTCAATAAGTATGAAGAAAAAAAAAATGGTAGAGATGTTTTATCATCTCACCACCAGCAACATTCCACTACCACCATCTGCTTTAAAAAGAGCACTGCTTGATAAGTCAAGCAGGCAAAAGTACCACATTTCTACTCTCAATCTATTAAAGGCTCCTTTTCTACCTCTCTTATGTGCCTCACCGAGTTACAACTTCCCAGCCTTCTTCATCCTACATTGCAATTTCTATAAAGGTATTATGTATACTAGAGGAATACCTCATCCACCTTTTCTAGTGCTGTCCAGCATACACGCCATCTTAAGACTATATCTCTTTAATACTTTTATCTGGTATCTTCCTGAATCTGTTTGGGGTTGGGAAAAAACAGACAGCCTTATTTCTATACAACCTTTTATTACAAGTTTTTTTACTTATCTTGCAGGAATTCCCATGCAGAATTGCTTTATCTTTGTTCTTATCACCTAGATTCTTACTTTCACAGTGACAGCTCATAGGAATCATAGAATCACCATGGTTGGAAAGGACCTCCAGGATCATCAAGTCCAACCTTTATCCTATCATATTCCTAACCACTAGACCATTAGACCATGGCCTCAAGTGCTTCATCCACTTGCTTTTTGAATGCCTCCAGGGACGGTGACTCCACCACCTCCCTGGGCAACTTATTCCAGTGTCTAACCACCTTCTCAGGAAAGAACTTCTTCCTAATATCCAATCTAAACTTCCCCTGGTGCAACTTGAGACCATTTCCTCTCATCCTATCATTAGTAATTTGGGAGAAGAGACCAACACCAGCCTCACTACAACCTCCTTTTAGGTAGCTGTAGAGGGCAATAAGGTCTCCTCTCAGTCTCCTCCAAACTGAACAACCCCAGTTCACTCAGCCAGTCTTCATAAGGCCTGTTTTCCAGACCTCTCACCAGCCTCGTTGCCCTTCTCTGGACTCACTCCAACACCTCAATGACCCTCGTACACTGTGGTGCCCAGAACTGGACAGAGCACTCAAGGTGTGGTCTCACGAGTGCTGAGTACAGGGGTATGATCACCTCCCTACTCCTGCTGGTCACACCATTTCTGATACAGGCCAGGATGCCGTTGGCCTTCTTGGCCACCTGGGCACACTGCTGGCTCGTGTTCAGTCAGCTGTCAACCAACACCCCCAGGTCCTTTTCCACCAGGCAGCTTTCCAGCCACTCTTCCCCAAGCTTGTAGCGCTGCATGGGGTTGTTGTGACCAAAGTGCGTGACCTGGCACTTCCCTTTGTTGAACCTCATACAATTGGCCTCAGCCCATCGCTCCAGCCTGTCCAAATCCTGCTGCAGAGCCTCCCTACCCTCAGGCAGATCGCCACTCCCACTCAGTTTCATGTCATCTGCAAATTTACCGAGGGTGCATTCGATCCCCTCATCCAGGTCATCGATAAAGATATTAAACAAGACTGGCCCCAAAACCGAGCCCTGAGGGACACCGCTTGTGACCGGTCTCCATCTGGATTTAACTCCATTCACCACAACTCTCTGGGCTTGGCCATCCAGCCAGTTTTTCACCCAGCAAAGAGCCCACCTGTCTAAACCATGAGTCCCCAGTTTCTCCAGCAGAATGCTGTGGGAAACAGTGTCAAATGCCTTACTGAAGTCCAGGTAGACAACATCCACCGCTTTTCCCTCAAGAAAAAGAAGAGAGAAAAAGAGGAAAAAAAGAAAGAGAAAGCCAATGCCCTGCACCATTCTAAAAAGAATCAGTAAGATCTCTCTACTGTTCATTCACTCTGCAGATTTATACAAGTCAAGAGGGAAAGAAAAAAAAAAAAAAAAAAGAAATCCACTTTTAGAGGCTTATTGTCATCTTATATTCTGGAACTGGGACCAAACAGTCCCAGAAGAGCTAGGAAAAAAAAACAGCTAGTCCCAGGAGCTAGAAAAGATATGCATGAAGAAAACTATGAATGTGTGTTATCATTATAGTGACTGACAAACATTACAGACACCCAATATGCTACATGGCTGAATATTCAAATAAATTAAAAATCTCTAATTCTGCCTTTTGAAAAAAATTTAGTGACTCGTGACAACATAGCTAAGAACTACAAAAAAATGCAATATATTTTGACAAATGCAAAATATTTTGATAAAATGCCTTTATTACTATGGAATACTTACTGTCCTTACTCTTTGAAACTGACCCATTCAAGTTACAAAGAAAAATATTTTCTGGATTGCAAACTACACTGCACAGGAAAACAGGAGTCTGGTACTCTTATCAGAAACCATAAGATAGCGCATTGTCTGAATGCTTTACCGCTTCAGTCAGGAACACTGATACCAAAGTGTTTTAAATTCCTGTAAGGACTGCATTTTGCTCACTACTTTCTGCTGTAAACTCAGCTGCTGAAGGGATGGTACTATCTGTTTAATAATATGGAAGCCTTTTCCTGCTAAAAAAATTAGAAAGGTTATAGATGTTTACAAGTGATAGGATACCAAACAGACAATTTGAAAGTCTTAGATCCAGTATCTTTAAGTATAATTAACACAAGGATTATTATAATCTTCTGGTTTATAAAAAGTAGAAGGAAAGATATGCCTTGACATTTTGGTCCCGGGTAGACCTTAAAAGCTGATTTCAGCATTAGACTATCATACTGGACAGTGTTGCTGGCTTTTGAAGAAAGCAACACTGGCAGATTCAAAAACTGCATTGCTATCACTGAACTGTTTGGGTTAGGTTTTTTTGTTTTGTTTTTGTTTTTTTTTTTTGTTGTTGTTGTTCCACAGACAGATTACCTGCACAATAGAAAAAAGTAATTTAATTACTTTCCTGCTACAATATTGTCTTCTATCACAGTTGTTCAGAATTGCCCACTCAGGGAACTAAGAGACATTAATCTACAAAAGGAAGTCAGGAAGTTTTTACTGTATTTAGTCAGTGGCTTTCTAATTTTTTTATTTATTTTTTTTAAAATCTAGATATATCATACTGCATTCATGGAACACAGGTTTCTTCTCACAGCTTTATAAACTTCCTAGCTTTTTTCGCACTAAAGCAGTGAGCCTGGTAAGTACCTGACAAGGCCCATTTCTTTTTTCCTGCTTTTTAGAAGATGTTTTCCTCCACTGATAATGTATCAGTTGATTACAACTTGCAGAAGATAAGGAAGTCAGGATCTTCAAGTCCACAGTCTAGTTTTTCCCAAAGTGTATGGGTAGACTTGCCCTGCTTGGCCAGTACCAAACTCCCAGGAGACATCATCAAAAGCAGAATATGTAAGAGTTAGGTTTTCCAAAAGCCACTGAATTACAGCTTTCTTCCAACGGAGTGGGGCTTGTTATACTGTGAAGCAACATGAATTTGGAGCAGGCCACTAACACTTCTGACTTTTGGCCTTATCTAGTTCTGCAGTTTTGCTAGAAGCTTGTTGTTGATTCATAACAAAATTAACCTGAATATTCAAAGGTAGACAAAATAATCTCTCTCACTTGAGTACACATTAACCCTTTGGCTGTATTGAGTTATTTAAAAATGTACCAAGTTAAGAACACTGTAAGACATTTACATACAGGTAAGATAAACATTATGTGCTACCATTACTCTAACCTGCAGCAAAGCAAGCTCTGCTCCTGTTTAAATTATTTTATCCCAAAAAGGTAGTAACATGAACTGCATTTTTCCTAACTTATTCTGAGTAAGGAAAACCTTTAATATCAGAATCTGGACAATCAAACAAGAAATTTATTCTCAAGGTAACATCCACAACTGAAACAAGGAACATATAACACCTTGATAGCCCTGAACCTTTCAATAAGCTACTAGGATGTTCATAACATGTGGATTTAACACTTTCCATTAATATTTTTTGACAAGTTTGCATTCCATTCTAACCTTCCATAAGAAAATACTCATTTTTGTGACTTTTTTTTTTTCACACTTGGGTGGTGTTTTTTGGTGGGTTTCTTTGTTGTTGCTATTTCTTCTGTTGTGCGGCTGTTGTTTTTTTTTTAAACTGGCAAGTTAGCATTTTTGTTAAATCTGTTTCACCAACTAATAATGCAAGTTAAAGTAACACTGGTATTTCCATTATGGAAAAAAAACCCCAAACATTACAAGTTATTGTATACAGAAGATTTAGAAAATCTTGTCTCTGCTGTGAAACATGTACTGTGTTAACAATTGACCTGCATTATGTCTGTGCTCATTTTCATCCAAGTATAAATGCAGCTCTTGAGACTGACATTAAGATCCAATTCTACATTTTTTTCAAGTTTCAGCCAGCAATTCAAGACCCACAACTCAGGTCCTAATTATTCTTCCTCATTCTCTCAGATTCTGGAATGCAGCCCCATATCAGTGAATTCATACTTACTGTTCGAAGGTCTCCAATGCGCTTTTCAAGTAGCACAGGCAGACCTTCTGGAAGGGCAGGCACCTGCTTGGGTGTCATGACCTGAGCAGTGCAGGTTGCCTGAGTGACATTTCCATTTTCTCCTGACAGCTCAGACACTGGGCTGCCATCAGAAGTGCCATCAAGCAACTTGTCAAAGTCAATGTCTCCCAACATCTCCAGGGCACTTTCAGCTTCTTGCAGGAGCTCACTGTTATTTGTGCTACCAAAAATCGAGAGGACAGGATCACTGATCCTGAGATTCAAGTCAGAGAGATCATTTCCTGCACTGAGAGAGGAGGAAGGAATTTTACTAGGGACAGAGGTTGCAACAGTCACTGGAGGTTTTGGACTAGATTCCTTCTTCCTCATGGCTTCCTTCTCCTTTTGAAATTTACGGATCATGGCAGCCAGAGAGAGTGAGTCTTTATACAGTTTCTTTTTCTTCTTTTCAGACTTGTGTGAATTTAAGGCCATTACTCTGTAGAGGAAAAAAATCTTTCATTAGAATGCATGTGAGTTTTGAGGCATTGGTAACCTTTAAACAAAAATCTGTGAGTTTACTACAACTAAGAAATTATCAGGGGAAAGAAGCAAGTATTTTGTGCTTCCACCTTCAGACTATTCTATCAACTACCACAAACCTTTGCTACTTATGTGATTTCATGCTCCCCAACTGATTTGTTTTGTCAAGTTTCATACACGTCAAGGCAAAAGTTATTTACTTTGAACTTCTCGATTTAATTACAGAGAAGCTGGCACAGTTGTTAAACTCACAGCTGACCTATGCTACTAAAATACTTAAACTTGACTCTCACACTCCTGAACAGTGGCAGGTTGCTTTAAGTTTAGGCACACTATATGCATTAAAATATTCTCTTCATTGCTACAGATTCTGACATGCAGGCTCAACATCTATGCGCTACTTAAACTGAGCATTTCCAACCAACTTATAAACTTGATAAAAGTACTATCAATACATTTTTAATACTTAATTGGATTTTTCTAGTAAGAGCTTTCACTCAACAGTTTTCTAGAAGCCAATTAAAAAACCCACCACCTTAATCCTTCCATGCTAGCCTCAGAACTCAGGAAAGTACACACAAAGTTAGTAAGAAACATGTAGAACCATTTATAGTTTTCCAGATTAGAAACCAATGGATAGGAAAAAAAATATTTTTCATTAGAAGATTTAGTTACTAGTGCTATATAAGACTGAGTAGAACAATGCTATTCATAGACTCCACATTTCTTTATTTGTCTTTCCTTGTTCTACTATTTTTTGTTTAAAATTTTGGGGGACAAAAAAAAAAGCTTGTAGGACTTATTTATGCAAAAAAACCCCACAAATTCCACACTCAAAATCTATTAGCTATTAATTATAGTTTATAAATACAATATTCTGAACAGCTGTGATAATGTTGCTACGGCATGCAATCTTGAAGCCAAACGTCACATACAATTCAAGGGTTCATCTAAAGAAAGAAACCTACCCCAACTGCTTAGGAACTTTCATTTTCCGAGGCTTCTTCTCTTTTTCTGTACCTTCATCTTTCCTCTTGCGCTTCTTCATTCCACGATCTTCACTTTCTTTTAACTTTGCTATCTAGAACATAGATCAAATAAAGGACAATGATTTTTCACCCTAAAGGACTTTTACAGCAAGAAATGTTTAGTTTTTCTTCCACTTTCCCATTCAGAGCCAGGAAAGATACCTCAATGTGCATAAAGGCAAACAGCACCACTGGATTCCTAGCACCAATTGAAATTACTGACAAGTCTCAGTCATGAATCTTTTAATGAGTTACTGAATTCAGAGTTTTCAATAAGAAAAATGCTTTAAGGCACAAGCAGACTGATGCCCATCCAGTATGAGCAATGGTCACCTTGGACGACTGAATTCTTCCACCACCTTCTGCTGCCAGTTTCATTGCTGAATATGAAGTCACATAGTATGAAGTACCTTTTTGGCCAATTCAGATCAGCTGTCTCCCCTCCCAAGTTCTTGCTAATCCCTAGTTTACCTGCTCATGCAGAGCAGGGAAAAAGATGGTGCAAACTTTATTCAGTAACAGTCAAAGCTTGGACATGTTATCAACACTATTTTAGTCACAAATCCAAATCATAGTAAGAGCTGCTATGAAGAAAGTTAACTTCATCCCAGTCAGATCCAACACAAGAACCTTGAAATTACATTAAATTTAAAGAATTCTAGAGCAAGAAAGGATATCAGAAAGCAGGAAGTTCCTGGAATGGCAAGGAATTTGTGAACGTCATATGCAAGCAATTGTGTTTGCACTGATCGTAGCTTATCAAAGTATATAGAAAAGCACACTGTTTGGGAAAGACTGCACATATACTTTTTAATTAACAGATGTTTTAAGTCTTATTCTGATAAAGAACAATTTCAAATCATGCAAGCTTTGTATAAAATTGGAAAAGCAGTGTTGGAGAATTTAATTTCTCGTCTCATGTAATAAAATTCAAAAAAAATTACAGAACCATCTGTCACTTCAAGATGGATGGACACAACTTCTTAGCTTGCCTAAATAGATGGTCAGTCTTACAAGACTGGACAGTCTGTGGACATACCAAGATATTTCCCAAATGCTAGTACATGAGGCATAAAGCAGAAAATGCAATAAAACAGTACTGTGTGTCATTCTGCTCTCAGCCTCTTTATCTGAGCCATTCTAAGTGTATCAAGTATTTCTTAATGTCCACCTATCTATAACTTCTGTACAAAAAGCATAATTAAGATGACTCACTTTAGGTGGCCTATGCTTTTTGTCTTCTGCAACGTCTTCATCCTCCGAGTCAGATGCCTGGCGAAACTGCAGTGTACCAGTGTTGATATAAAACCCTCCATATTTGGTTGTCAAGGATGCAGGAACCAATTCATCATACTAGGCAGGAAAAAGAAGATCAGTTTATCAGCATTTCTTAATAAAGTGAGTATGTAGTTCATTTACCCGTCCCTATACTTGAAAAACTATATACAAGTACACAGCACAGCTTGTTAGAATAGAAACAGGATAGTAATGTTATTGAAAACTTACTGGCCAAAGTACAGAACATCAATGTCGCAGAATAATCTCTCTACTTTCAAAACAATGCCCCTTTTTTGGGGAAGAAAAGGCAGGATTACAGCATTAGAAGTACTGCTTTCTGAAGGAAATGAGGATGGGCACAGAGGCATTCCCTCCCTCTAAGGAAAAATAAGCCCCAAAACTTTAAAACTTTTTTTTTTTTTTGCTAGAATTCTGAGATCTCTCTCTGAGATCATGTTACATTATGCTAGGCATTAAATCTTAAGATACATAAATCATATGAGCAATGATACAGCACATGTCTATGAGCAACTTCACTTAATTGTTCACTGATCATGTCTTATTCAGGAAGTAGGCAGGCACACAGTGAATTATTCCAGCAACATCACTGGCTGAAACCAAATTATATAACAAAAGAAAACAAAACCTGTCTGCCTCTATCAATTTTAAATTTTAAGTTTCATACTTCTATTGAATACCCTTCAATTTTATGAGATAATGTGTGTATGACTGGTAGAAGGTAATTTGAACCACTTTTATCACAGGCCCTTTAAGTTATCTGTAAGTGATAGCTAGAGTCATTTCCAGACCCATTTCTTCCATATTTTTGTAAAAGATGACAGTCTGAACAATCAGTATTATTGCAGTGGAAAAAGCCTAATCTATATCAGAGTTTTACAGAATTGGATGTTGTATCAAGGTCAAAGATAGTAGACAAGTTTTTGCAAATTAAGCATAAAAAACCCTTCTCAGATTATATGCTTTATTTCATTAACACTGACACAGTTTTCATTAATACCAGTCTCTGCAGTGTACTTGATATTCAGACATTCCAACACATGCTACATTTAGTACCAACTCAAACCACAGTGCCCTACTCAAAAAACTCCTCTTAAAGTTCTCTGAAATCTTTTGTTAACAATGGTATCCCAGACATGACAAACTTAGTTACGTTATCTAACTTATTTGCCATTTTAGGTGTTGAATACAACATTGCCTCTTATACAAATATCACAATGCCAAGACTTCCTTTGTTGAAAGTCAGATATATTCTCATGCTGTTTAGACAGTTTTAAAACCACGAAAGATTTCAAACTCTTCTACACACTTTATTTTGAAAAGCACTTAGTATTTCTGAAGGAATTTCCAAGTTAGAATTACAAAGCTAATTGAAATCCAAAGACATATGAAAAGTGGTCAATATTAAGCATAGTAGAAGACAATACTCATTCTATTATTTCATGACTAGCAGGCTCCTAAGAATGCTGTTCTCCCCGAAGTACTACCAGAAAACTGTTCATCTCTAAGAAATACCTTGTTAACAGCAAACTCAAAATAGCTGGGAGGATGAACTGATTCATTCTAGCTCTATCCATAAGTATCAACAAAGCAATGGAAGTGTTTGCAAGGGAACTGAAGCCTTGACAGTGCTGTTATCACTACACAGAAGGACAACATTGTCTTGAACTACTCCAAATTCAAACTACCTTAGTTTTCCAATCCTGAAAATTGTAAGATGGTGAACTTAATAAGCAACAAATACAATTCTGGAAGCTATACTCTGTCTGGAAGCATAAAAGCAGAATGCTTGAGACACACACCTGCCAACAAAGATAAGGAGGAAGCATTTACAGAGATGGAAAGTGTTACAAAAGTACCAGAAAGACAAAATAACAGTGCAATGCCTAAGAATCAATTTCTGCCCTTCTAAAAGAAAGAGTAGGATTTTGACACACCTCAAAGGTATGTACTCTGGCAGAGGAAAAAGTCGATTTTTAGTTACAGCTGCAAGCAATAAACGTTTGGTAGCACAGCCAAAGGATTAAATAAGATCACAGAATCACAGAATCACAGAATGTTAGGGATTGGAAGGGACCTTAAAAGATCATCTAGTCCAACCCCCCTGCCAGAGCAGGAATACCTAGATCAGGTCACACAGGAACATGTCCAGGCGGGTTTTGAATGTCTCCAGAGAAGGAGACTCCACAACCTCTCTGGGCAGCCTGTTCCAGTGTTCTGTCACCCTCACTGTGAAGAAATTCTTCCTCACATTTATGTGGAACCTCCTATGTTCCAGCTTACACCCATTGCCCCTTGTCCTATCATTGGATGTCACTGAGAAGAGCCTGGCTCCATCCTCATGACACTCACCCTTGACATATTTATAAACATTAATGAGGTCACCCCTCAGTCTCCTCTTCTCCAAGCTAAAGAGACCCAGCTCCCTCAGCCTTTCCTCATAAGGGAGATGTTCCACTCCCTTAATCATCTTTGTGGCTCTACGCTGGACTCTCTCGAGCAGTTCCCTGTCCTTCTTGAACTGGGGGGCCCAGAACTGGACACAATACTCCAGGTGTGGCCTCACCAAGGCAGAATAGAGGGGAAGGAGAACCTCTCTCGACCTACTAACCACTCCCTTTCTAATACACCCCAGGATGCCATTGGCCTTCTTGGCCACAAGGGCACATTGCTGGCTCATGGTCATCCTGCTGTCCACCAGGACCCCCAGGTCCCTTTCCCCTACACTGCTCTCCAGCAGGTCAGCTCCCAACCTGTACTGGTACATGGGGTTGTTCTTCCCCAGATGCAAAACTCTACACTTGCCCTTGTTGAAATTCATTAAGTTTCTCCCCGCCCAACTCTCCAGCCTATCAAGGTCTCGTTGAATGGCAGCACAACCCTCTGGTGTGTCAGCCATTCCTCCTAGTTTGGTATCATCAGCAAACTTGCTGAGGATACATTCTGTACCCTCATCCAGGTCGTTGATGAAGATATTAAACAACACCGGTCCCAGTACCGACCCCTGAGGGACTCCACTAGTCACAGGCCTCCAACTAGACTCCGTCCCATTAACCACAACTCTCTGGCTTCTTCCCTTCAGCCAGTTCATAATCCACCTCACTACCTGATCACTAAACCCATACTTTATCAGCTTATCTACAAGGATGCTGTGGGAGACAGTGTCAAATGCTTTACTGAAATCAAGATAAACCACATCTACCGCTCTACCATCACCTATCCACCTAGTTATTTCCTCATAGAAGGCAATAAGGTTGGTCAAACATGACTTACCCTTGGTAAAACCATGTTGACTGCTCTTAATGACCCCCTCATCCTTGATGTGCCTCGAGATCGTGCCAAGAACAAGCTGTTCCATCACCTTTCCAGGGATGGAGGTGATGCTGACCGGTCTATAGTTACCCGGGTCCTCCTTCTTGCCCTTCTTATAGATTGGAGTGACATTTGCTATCCTCCAGTCCTCAGGCACCTCTCCTGTTCTCCATGACTTACCAAAGATGATGGAGAGTGGCCTAGCAATGACCTCTGCCAGCTCCCTCAGCACCCTTGGGTGCATTCCATCTGGTCCCATTGATTTATGGATATCCAGATTGCTCAACTGATCCCTAACCCAATCCTCATCTACCAAGGCAAACTCCTCCTTTATCCTGACTTCTTCCGGGGCTACAGGGATCAGGGGCTCCTGGGGAAAGCCTGCAGGAGTAAAGACAGAGGCAAAGAAGGCATTCAGCACCTCTGCCTTCTTTATATCCTCTGTCTCTAGGGCACCCCCCTCATTCATCAGTGGGCCTATATTGCCTCTAGTGTTTGTTTTATTAGCTATGTATTTGAAAAAGCCCTTTCTATTGTCCTTGACCTGGCTTGCAAGGTTAAGTTCTAAGGAGGCCTTAGCTTTCCTAATTGCCTTTCTACATCCTCTGACAACTGTCCTATATTCCTCCCAAGTGACTAGCCCCTCTTTCCATGATCCATAAATTCTTTTTTTCCACCTAAGTTTGCCCAGCAGTTCCTTGTTTAACCATGCTGGTCTCCTAGCTCCCTTACTTGATTTCATACCCATTGGGACACTCTGATCCTGAGCTTGCAAGAAGTGGTCCTTGAATGTTGACCAACTATCTTGAGCCCCTTTACCATCTAACACCCTGTCCCATGGGACTTCCCTTAACAATTGATTAAGGAGGCTAAAGTTGGCCCTGCGGAAGTCCAGGGTTCTGGTCTTGCTTGGTACTCTATTCCTCCCACACAAGATCCTGAACTCCACCATCTCATGATCACTGCAGCCAAGGCTGCCATCGACCATCACTGCTTCAACAAGACCCTCCTTGTTGGTAAGTACAAGATCCAGCAGCGCTCCTCTCCTAGTCGGCTTATCCACCATTTGCATTAAGTAGTTATCATCAATGCACTGGAGGAACCTCCTAGACTGTGAATGGCTGGCTGTGTAAGTCTTCCAGCAGATATCGGGGTAGTTAAAATCCCCCATGAGGACCAAGGCCTGTAGTTGTGAGGCTGCTTTCAGCTGCCTGTAGAAAGCCTCATCAACTCCCTCGTCCTGATCAGGAGGTCTGTAATAGACCCCCACAGCTGTATCGCCCATGCCTGCCTGCCCCTTAATTCTTACCCACAGACTTTCAACTTGCCCCTCATCAGCCCCTGGAGAAAACTCAATACATTCAAGTTGCTCCCTCACATAAAGAGCAACTCCACCACCTCACTTCACTGACCGATCTTTCCTAAAAACGACATAGCCATCCATGACCACATTCCAGTCATGTGAGCTGTCCCACCATGTCTCTGTAATTGCCACCAGGTCATAACCTTTAGACCGCACACAGACCTCTAACTCCTCCTGTTTATTCCCCATACTGCGTGCATTGGTGTACAGGCATTTCAGAGAGCAAGCAGAGCGCACTGGTGGGACCCCTGGGAGGCAGGAGGCCTCGTGGTCAGGGCCTAAACATCTATCCCTTCTCTTCAATGTTTGAAAATCCTCCGTAGACCACCTTCCTTCAGGCCCCAGCATATTGCTCTTGGGCTTGTCTCTAACAGACTCAGTTGTCCCCCCTTCCCCCTTCACATCTAGTTTAAAGCCCTCTCAATGAGCCCTGCTAACTCCTGCCCCAAAAGCCTTCTCCCCCTCTGGGACAAATGCATTCCACCTGTCACCAGGCCAGGTGTCTCATATAGCAGCCCATGATCAAAGAACCCAAAGCCCTGCCTTTGACACCAGTTACGTAGCCATTCATTTATCTGTGAACTCTTCCTGCTTATCTCTTCACCCATTCTTGCAGGAGGTATGGAGGCAAACACTACTTGCACTCCAGACCCCTTAACCAGCCGTCCCAGGGCCCTGAAGTCACTCTTCATAGCCCTTACACTTCTTGTAGTAATTTCGTCCCTGCCAACCTGAAAAACCAACAGTGGGTAGTAATCGGAGGGCTTTACAAGATTAGGGAGTTTCCTTTTAATGTCTCTAATCTGAGCCCCAGGGAGGCAGCAGACTTCCCTGTGGGATGGGTCCGGTCGACAGACGAGCCCTTCTGTTCCCCTCAGAAGGGAGTCGCCCACCACAATTACCCTCCTTTTCTTTTTAATTGAATAAGTCCTGAGGCATCGGGATGACTGACAAGCCTTAGGTGATTCGGGAGACTGATCTACCCCTTCAACTTCATTTACTTCTCCCTGAAGTTCCAAGGCGTGGTATCTGTTGCTCAAGGGCAACTGGGAGGGTGAAGGGGGTTGGGAGGGTTTTTGCTTGCCTCTCCACGGACGGACCACCCTCCATTCCTCCCTATTTCCTGAACCCTCTGCTTCTGTCTGATGACAGGAGGGGAGGGGATCCATCACTTGCCCACCCTTTTCTGACTGCCCTTGCCTCAGGGTGAAGCTTCGCCCATCTATTTCTCTTTCACAATCTCTAATACTTCTAAGTCTTTCTACCTCCTCCATCAGTTCAACCACCTGCCCGAGCAGATCATTTATCTGCTCGCACCTCACACACGCAGTGTCACTGGCTCCCTCCGGTACCAGTGCCAGGCTCAGGCATTCGCTGCAGCCAGAAACCTGCACGGCCGCATGTCTGGTCGGGGGATCTGTCTGACTTGAGAAGGCAACAACGTGTTTGTTATTTTGAAGTTTGAACCAACAGGCCCTCCACTGCATGTCTGTTAAGACAGAATTCAACAGGCTGAATAAATTAGTAGGCAGTTTTAAGTGCCACAACGTTAACTGAAGACCCGAGATCATCTACATGAAGGGAACGCACAGAGTGCAGTGTCAGCTACCAGCTTATTTCATTTTCCCCTGTGCACCATGCAAAATATACTGAAGATAAAATGGTTTAAGAACCAAAAATTCCGGGCTACCAAAAGCATTAAGACAGGAAGAAGAGTTATCCAGAAGAGGAAAACAGTCAATGTGTACTTCAACAAGGAAGCTGGTGAAATAGCCTGAACTGGAGACCTACGTGGATTTGATCTGAGTAAGTAGTTAAAAATTTCCATGAGTCATCACATTTTATTATCCTGGAATGGAAGGCTTAACAAGCAGTACAGAAAGGGAAAGTAGAAGCTGTGACAGGATCTATGAAATACCTTATGAACATATCAAAGACTAGTGCAAGAAAGAAGGAGAATCTATTAATTGGACAACATGAAAGCAAAGTGGCTTAGCTGTGGACTTATTCATCTTCAGAGACCAGGACAATCACACTAAGTAGGAGGCACAAATAAGCTTGAGTGGAGGCTCAGTAAGAATTTCAGAGAAATCTGATGTTTTTCCACAGCTCTCAGAACCAGCTTCATTGTGTACAAGGAAGATTAAAGGGAAAGAAAATAAATGATTACCCGCAGTGCTTAATACAGAGCAGGCATTTCACTTTTGAGCTGACAGGGTGTGAACTGAATTGGTGAGGCTGGGGCAGTACAGGACCAAAACAGAAGTATACAGTAGTTGCCAAGTTTGAAAAACAAAACACACAGTCAAAGCTGGGACCATTATCATAAGAAGTGAAGAACAAATAAAGGGAAACACAGGAAAGACTTGGCTGCAGAGCAGTAAAGGAAGCCCTGGAGAACACTCAAGAAAGAGTAAGGATTAAAGACAGTCCACAAGTGAGGAAGCCATGAATCACAGCAGATGGATTAGAATGATCAAGATGCTGTGTGGCACAGATCCACAGGAACAAGACAACAAGTACAGCAGAATTCATTCAATATACAGATGAACAAACTATCCCCTGATGGTGGGCAAAAAAGGTCAGCAAGGTGTGAATGTGTAACTTACTGGTTGAGGTTTCAACAGCTTCTGCTGAGGACTGTGTATTTAGTCAGACTTTCAAAGACCTTTTTGGCATTCATTTCCCTTAACCCTTGAGAGAGTTTACCTTTTCCCTACCAAAATTTGCTTTGTCCTCAGCCTACTGAACAAGGTATAACTTATAACTCAATGTTTCATTTTATTTTCAAGTCACCTAAAACTGGGGCCTGCAGACCATAATGTATCTAGTATTCTCTCCTTTGAGGTAAGCTTACTATTTTCTAGCACCCTAATCGAACATAAAATTTGAATGTGGCTGTAGAAGATACTGGCAACAGCTAGATTAAACTTTTCTGCATGAAATTACAAAAATGATCCTATTAAGGAAAATGGTTTAAGCCCTTGACAGTTTTCTGCTCTTCCTTATACATTCCAAGATCCAGAATTAAAATTCTCAGACCTACAAACAGGACAGGACTTCATATATGATTGACTCCTGTGAACATGGATTTGTCCCACAAAAGATTATGGAATCATTGTGCAGATAACAAAATAAGACTGATATACTGTCTGATCATCTAAAAGCAGATCAGTATGTAAGTTATTTTCAACCACTGTCCCTGAGCTACATTACTATGCTTCTAGTGCCATTAACCTAATAAAATGTTTAGGTGTGAAAGGCAAATTCATTTTTTAAAAAAAATAAGTCAACCGGTTTCAAATTCATTATACCAAGAACAGGGAAATTTTGTGGATTGTACCAATTCGGTTCTGAAATATTTTTATTATTTTAGAAATTATTTTTATCATCATTAGCCCACTGAATAAAGTAAAGCTACTGAAGTTATGTTGAATATGGTTGCTTCAGTCAAATGGACTGAATATCCATACAGTTCACTACATATTTCAAGATACTTCAAACAAACACACTTGATTGATCTCTGTGTTTCTTAAGAGACACAAAAAACTGAAATGCACTCTTCCGCTTTGATAGCCTTTAAGGGTAAGTTTTCAAACAAAAAATGAGCTATCCTTCCAAAACACAGAATATGTAGTTAAGTCCTGAGCATGGTTAAGCAGGAACAATACATTGTTTTTCTAATCCAAGATGACATTAAAAGGCAAGCAGAAAGAGCCCTCCCATGGTAAAGGAGGTTGCTCTTTCACAGTACACAGGCAGGTTGTTTTGGTTTTCTTTAACCCTGGGGTAAAGAAAAACTGGTAAAGCACAAGAGAAAAGCATAACAGACTATTAAATAAAGATATAATACCTGACTCAGGGTACTCTAGGGCAGGACAGTCTCCTACGAGAATCCTAGTTTAGTATTCAGGATGTTGTAAACCATCAGCCTACCAGAGCACCTTGAGAAATAGCTATACATAAATATACAGAGAGAGAGATTGTGTGTGTAACGTATATCTATGTCAAGTACCTAAACATATATATATATACACACCTATATACACATTATATCTATATCTATATCTATATCTATATCTATATCTATATCTATATCTATATCTATATCTATATCTATATCTATATCTATATCTATATCTATATCTATATCTATATCTATATCTATATCTATATCTATATCTATATCTATATCTATATCTATATCTATATCTATATCTATATCTCCCTGTTTTGTTCTCACCAGTCAGCACGTTTTATACCCTTCCACCAGTCACCAGAGTCAGGCTACTAGCTTAAGTGACCTTCAGTGTGATGAAATGACATTCTTATCACCTTCAAAATATTTCAGCCTAAGTTATAAAGTGTATCACCATTCACGTGATCACCTTTATCTGTTCCAACTCACTTCTTTCAGAGATTGTGCTCTGACCCAAACTGAAAATATAGTTCAGTGTTATTACAAATAAATATGTAATGTATTACTTAACCTCTCCAGATTTCATGTTACAGAAGTACTAGAAGATACTGCAGAAAAAAAAGTTACACTTTTCTATTCATTTAACATGAAAAGTAGACTTTCCATACATGACTCAAGACAAATGCTCTTATCAAAGATTTGTTATTTTGTCCCGTTATAAACCCCTCTTTATATTATATTAATAATCATATTGTTAGTATATTTCTTGGAAAACACTTAAGTTCCTTATGCTGCTTAAATAAATTCATCTATTTATGAACCATAATTGATCCTAAGTCATGATCTACACCCCTATAAGCTCAGATTACTTTGAAAAATGATTTTGTGCTCTTCAAGAAAAATAAATTTAGCAAAAAGCAAGAAGTTGCTGCACCTATTATCATTTCTTAATTATTTCCTACTCCTAATTTCTTAATTATTTCCTACTCCTACATTCTTGATGCACACAAATTTAAACAAATGCATAAGTCTCAGTTTTTTTCAAGTACCTATGCAGATGCTGAATTTTCAGTTTCCCAGTTGTCCCACTTATGACATTAATATATGAGCAGTCCTCAACTACCTGGTTGAAACCTAGGCCAGAACATGGGATTAAAAAAAATTATTTAAAAAATTACTTATTTCTCCCCTGCCCACCCCCCCAAAAAAAAAGGATATGATATTCCTCTGTTTATCTTGGGGTAAGAAGGGATAAAAAGCAAGGAAATAATCTCCTAATTGAAATTTGCCCTTGTATTCACTTGAATGCATATGACATGTCAGATGTCAATCAGCAGATCTACACTGAAGACACCTAGGAAGACATCTTTTATTAAAGGTGACATGGTGCGCTCAGCTAAGTGAGCGCTATTCCCCAACCACAGAACTACCAAGACTGGGCAAAGTGACAGTGAACAAGGAAGACAGACCAGTAATATAAACACACAAATCCATAGCCAATGAAACAGCTAGTAAGTCAATCGCTTAAACAATAAAAGCTTTAATGCACCCTCACGTATCCAGTGTAGATGAGGTTTCTGGTAGAAGACTACAAAGGCAGCTTTTTCCACATGAAAAATGCAGCAATGTTAAATTTATCTCTCAATCCAACACAAAAATGTGTTTAATAATGGATCCTATGTAGCATTTTACTGTATGTGCCTCTAACATTGGCAGTTTTTTGTTTTGTTTAAGAGACATTATCTTTCTCAAGCAACAACACTGTTCTCTGTAGCTATGTATAAAAACAGCTCCTTTGAGTAGGAATGATGAGAGAACAACATCAAGTTGGCCTAAAATAATATTCGGCCTAGAACCCTACAAAAAAAGGTAAAAACTACCAGCAGCACACTGAGCTCTGCCATTCCCCAAGCAAATACCATTCTCACTAGGAAAAAGCACCTCAGACACTCAAGAGTCTTGAGCAAGATGCTCTTACTGGTAATCCACAAGCTTCAAGTTTTAGATCACAACAACAGGAATTCCTGAGTGGAAGCCAAGGTGGGAGCGAAAAGGATATTAAATCTATCACACCTCTAATAAGACTGGAGATTATAAGATGAAGCAAACCAAATTTATCCTGAAAATGTGTGAAAACTATTTATCATGACACCACAGAATTTTTGCAAAGACTAAGCCCTTAAATTCTGAAAAGTATTCTACAAAACCCTGACAGAAAAAAGAGCAACTCTTCTACCAATGTGTTTGGAATTACTAAAAATCAACATATAATCCTCGAATGGCTGTCTTTTAAGAGGATCTGAGCTTCTAAGGCAAGGTGTAGCTAAAGAAAAATAAGTTTTTCCTTTAAGTTGAAGTAGCTCTTTTGGAGAAACTTTTCATGCATGAGAAACCATTGGTAGGCTAGTTTTCTCTACCCAGCAGCACAGGACTCTTACACCAGTGTTCAGAAGGCTGCTGTGGAACCATGAATATAGTAGACTGGGTTAAATATTAACATACAGCCCTGAGTGTCCCAAGTACTGAACTGCACACTTCCCATTGTTCTTGGCTTACAAATATCTAAAGAGCAGGTGTCAAGAGGGTGGGGTCAGACTCTTTTCAGTGGTGCCCAGTGACAGGACAATGGGCAACAGGCACACACTGGAACACAGGAAGTTCCACCTGACCATGAAGAAAAAATTCTTTACTGTCAGGGTGACACAGCACTGGAACGGGCTGCCCAGAGAGGTTGTGGAGTCTCCTTCTCTAGAGACATTCAAAACCTGCCTGGACATGATCCTGTGCAACCTGCTCCAGATTTTAGCAGGGGAGTTGGATTAGATGATCTCCAGAGGTCTCTTGCAACCCCTACCATCCTGTGATTCTGAGATAAGTCTGAAGGAAGGTGGGAGGTACGAACTGTCTGTGTCACTTAAGGTAATACACATTCAAGAACCTTTCTCCAGTATTTTCCTTTAGTTGGCTTCATGTCCGAGTCCACTGAATTGCTCTTCAGAAGCACTTACTTTTCTGTGTTCAGTAGCCACAAGGACCCTGATGGACCTAATGCAGCTATGCTGCTGAAGTCTTTACTATGCTGTAGGAAAGTATTCATTCTTTCCAGAGTAAACAATGAATGCAAATCTGTAAGCATCTCATGCATAGTTTCAGCTTTCACAGAAGGTAAACAACCCCAATCTAGCCTACTAAGCAGCCCCAAATTTACCTTACTTTGTCACGGCAGGTACCAGTGCCCTTTGAGGAGCCTGACAGCAAAAAGTCTCTTCGCTTAGGAGAAGCTCCCTTCTATCAGTACTTTCCAAGAACCTTCCTCCAGAAAAGGATGTCCTGTACCTGTCTGTACTCCAGCCCCTTTAAAATCCATTACCTGAGAATCATGCCATTAGCATTTAACTCTGATCCCTGTCCTCAAGAAAACAAGCAGAGCAATTGCCTTCCTGGATCCTTGGAGGATCCAAATGTTGTTACATACGCTATTTGTTATATCTGCATCTATGTCACATGTACAAAATTGCTTAATTGGAAATTGATCCAAAGGAAGCAGAATTCCTTAACTCAGTTACAATGTCTGCTAAAAACAGGCTTAGAGTTTTGTTGATTTCTTGAATAATATTTGATGGCATTACCTCAAAATCTGTTTTTAGAAGGAAAGTATCTCTAAAGCTATGGAACAAGTCTGTTTCAGTGCCAAAGAGATCAGTATTTCTTTTACACCTGTGATAGGAAACTGGACCAAAATTCTAAGGAAGCTTTCAGGTTTTTTTTTTCTGGGATATAGAGGGAGACAACAGGATGCCTATCCTGGAGCAATACAAGAGGCACACATACTCATTTTTCAAGTGTTTGTGCCCAGGGCATTACAGCTTTTTGTGTGTAAGAAAGTATATCTTCCAAAAGGAATTAAGTCCAGGCTGAGCCTGGCTCTGACATTTCTCAGGGTACATGATGATTTAAAAGCTGACCACACGGAAGATGAGCAAGTCAGACACGTAGATTTTCTTCCTGAACACTTCCCATTTGCTTCTGAGATGGAATGAGAGGTTTTGTTGAACGTAACTCCTACATTACAGGACCCGTAAGCTCCGCAACAGCAACTTAGATTGCAGCTAGCACGCAGCACTTTTTTTTTCTTGTTTTCTATATAGAAATGGGAATAAAAGCAAAACAGAGATAGCTACTCACTAGTCTGTATTTGTAATGCAGATACAAGGCATAATGATTTGTTCAGGAGAGCAATCTTTAGAGAATACACCATTCTCTCCAGTAGCTTCCACAGCTACCACATGATGCAACCATCTGGTCCTCTAACAACTGCCTTTTGTATGTTCTTGCAAGGAGTCTGGCAAGAGATATCAGAAGTAAATGCTCCTGCAAACCTAACAGATCTGCTGCTGGTAACAAGAACAGCACTGAAAAAAGGCACCCTATAAGTAGTACTAATAAACCAGTGAGTGTTCAACCCTGCTTGGAGACTCGTACTATGAGTACTAAGAGTTACCTGAATCATGTATCATATCTGTCATAGGTCACAATAAATCCAGAAAAAACAAGATACAACTTGTGTCCTGTATCAAAATTCCAAAACTGGGGATGGTTAACTTAAACAACAGTGAGAAACAAGCCTATAGGCTCAAGTGATTTCTCAGCAGGAGTGAGGCACGTTTATTCAAACTGAGCTGAAGATCAGAATCTGACCTTTGGAAAGGACATACCAAGGCCTAGGCTCTGATACTGTTCCAGCAGCACAACCAAAAGTTGAGGAATAATGATAGAACAGTTTAATATTGGCAAGTTCAACTAAAATTTTAATCTAGATCAAGCAAAAGGACAAATTAATGCAAGCTACAATAAGCATCTACAGCAAACTTGCTTTTCACGCAACTTGTTCATGTGCCTTCAGACCTACTTCAAAAACTACCAGTACACACAGATGAGCTCAGCCTGCTATCCAATGTGGTCAACAGCTGAACTTCTGTTGCTCAAGCAAGTATCAGTTCTGCAGCATACCTTCTGCGCACCTCACAGTTCCTAAGAGCAACATTCTTTGCAGCATCTATATGCTAGAAACCACACAGTTCAGGGTTCACAGAAGCTCTTCAAAAAGTTTTATAATTTCCCAGATCTACTACCACATACAAATGGAGGCTCGACATAACATATGCTAAGCAATGCACTTCACTTCTGTGCTTTTCTTACTCTTTTCTCACAACTATTAACCACCTTTCCTCTCCCACTCAGACTTTTAGCTCCTTCCTCTTCAGAACAGAAGATCACTGCTGCTTTGCCCAGTGTCACTCGGAAGTGGAGGAAACTGATGCACACAAACTGGATAAAGCATCAGGTGTTTTTCGTTAGTTTTTACTTGACTAGGCAATACACTTACTTATTCCTGACATCTAATAAAGGAGAATTATAAGTCTCCATGCTTTTATATCATCCACTCTCTCTTCCAAGCTTCTTCCTCATTTTCATAATTTTGTATATCACCTTTAAGATATCTTCAAATGCCCTCTTATAAACCTGGTATCCCTGATATTGCCGAAACCTAATACCTTTTTCTTCTACCCCAAGGTGTGCTTTCATTTCTGAAAAATATTCAGACAAAATAAGCTGTAATATCCTGCTGCTTAACCAAGCTGTTTTACTTAAAATTTTTCAGACATATTCTGTGAATGTTTAGAATAACCATCCTATTCTTGTCGTATTTTAAGAGCAGAACAGCTTCCTGATCTAATGCAGGAAATCTAACACCAATAATCTACTAGACAGCTAGTACAAGAAACTCAACAGAGCCAGTGTAATTTCAGTCCACAGTAAATGAAGGGCACAAAAATAATTTAATTTCTAAAGCTGGAAAATCATGTGATATAGCAATAGCATTCTTAACTCCTACAGTGCATAATGATATCTGAATGAGGCTACAAATACCATCATTTGTTGGATTCCCAGAGTAGCATGCCCTTTGGATCCATACCAGTTATACGCAGGCACAAAGAATTGTCCCTTACCTTTCTTCTGTATAAAAAAAAAAAGCATTGTCTTACTTCTTCTTGCTGCATTGATGAGGCTTACTTACCGCTTCAGAATTATCAATGAAAGGGTCTGTTTCATCATAACCATAACCTATATCAATTAGATCCTGCAAGCGATCCTTCCGATGTTTGTGGGGCTTTCCACCCTGAAAGCAAAGCAAGTGTTATGTCATTTGGGAAACTGGGAAAAAATGTACTAGAAGCCTACAAAACATAAGGCACTGGAGGGATGGTCAGAGAATTTGCAGTTTTGCTTTCTTGCATGCTTCCTTGAAGATGGTCTAGATGACTAATAAAAACTTGCATACAGGAATGAGTTCTGGCTTTACTATAGCCTGACCAGAATCATCCCTGAAAGGTATTCACTAGCCACCTGGTTTCTGCATGGCCAAGATCTTCCTAACACTTCCTATTTACAGATCTTTCAGTGTCCTATGTTTTTAAAACATAGTGATAGGACTATTAGTGATAGAAGGACTGGGATAATTTAGAAAGTGTTATGTTTTTCAGTATGCTATGGGATTGTTACAAAGGAAAATTCTGATAGCCTAGCATTCAGTAGTGTTTCCCCACACAAGATGGATTGCTTCTCTACAGAAAAGGGAAGCCTGAGTCAAAAGAGAAAAATATTGATCTGGTACTTGCAGATATGTTGTCTCTGGGTTTTCAAGAAGTTACAGCATTCGTATGACATAACTGAAGAAAAACATATTAAGATAAAATCCTTTGAAATACAAGAGCTGTCACCTCATTTGACAGGACTGGACATGAAATGGTTACTTGAGTAACTGAAAGCCAAAAGCTGCATCACAGACTGAGTTCACTTACCTCCAGGAGACAGTAAACTTCATTTTAACCTGTGCTTTTTTCATGTAAAAGTTTTATTGTTAAATCAAGTTAAATTAAAACTCACATCCAGCTCAAACATTCAGGGAATCTAAACTTACTTATACAAATGGGAAACTGCTTAGGATATAAGGAGCAGTTTTCTGACTCCGATATATTGTCAAAATCGTCAACATTGTCAAAATTGTCAAACTCTTAACAGAAAATCCTCTAAAAGGCACCACCTTCAGTAAAATAGTAACCAGTGTGCTCTTTCATGAATTCAAGAAGACTTGCTCCTGAAGTTTCTGACTGTACTTTACAGTTCTAAGCATGTTTAGAATGGGTCTTTTTAGTTGTGACATCCAAATATCACAACCCACCTCTTACTATGAGTAAGCAGACACTGTACAAAGGAGGTTTTATCCTTGCTCTTTTATGAGAAGTGTAAGCATCTGAACACCTCCATTTTAACAATATTTTTCAGGAACTCAAGTTTGTAATCAAGTACAGCATGTGATCTTGCAAGCAAACAGGAATCTATCAAGTATGATTAAATAAATAAATGCAATAGTCCTAGGAGAAAAACCTAAGGAAAAAAGTGAGTTGCGTTTTTAATTCAGGTGTCCAAGTATTCCTAACTTCACTTATCAGTCCTATCATCCCCTACAGTAACTCATCTGGTAAAACGTCTGAATGACTGCACATTCCCAAAACATGCAGTACTTTTTTCCCTTTTAAAAAAAAGTTTGGATGAGAAAACAAAACAAAGTATCTTAGAGAAAATAAAGGTAGCACTTAAGAACTCTGTTTAAACTCCAGTGCAAAAGCTTATGTAATTCTCATTATTCTAACAGGCACCAGCAGGCTGGCTGCTGGTGAATACTGAATGCTACATGAACTATATTTTACCTATACTGATCTCACTAATGTGTAATGCAATCCACCTCTGTACCACACCTCTTGATAAGCCCAAGTAACCATCAACATCCTTTTTTCTGCATTCAAAATCCTTTCACAGCAATGGCTATGATTCTGATTTCAGCCTATGTGCATTAAAAAAAATAATTAAAAAATCTCAATACATTCTGACTGCCTGGTATTCATAAAAACATAAGGCAGATATGGAACAAAGTTAGTAACAAAAATGAAGCCTCATAATAGCCAAATGAATAAAAGCAGGATTAAAATAGTAACCCATATTCAGACATATAAAAATATCTGTATGTATAGTTAGAGAATTGCCTTCAGGCCTGGTTCTACCCAGTTGTGTTTAGGGAAGTGTGTTGAAAGTCCATATGATCAAGATATTAAGGATGCAAGACCACAAGAGAAAAAGTAAAGGTATTATCTGCATCAGTGTTTACTATGCAGCAATTCAGGGAAGTTTTACCACTGAAGCTTTACACCTTTGCCAAAAGAGTTCCTCCTATGTTTCTGTCCCAGAACATAAACAGACATGATACTAGAGCAAATTAAGGCATCTAGTTCTTGAGACACCAAATAGGACTTGTGCAAGTATTTAGAAAACTCACAAATATGAGTTCAACAAATTAACTGTGGCAGGTAATGTAAGGTTTAAACAACCTTTACCCAAGAGGACTAGAAGGTTGCAAATACAATGCCTATTTTTGAAGAACCTTCCAGCTGCTACAACAGAGTCTATAAACCTGTGAACCTGATCTCTATATTGCACAAACTAATAGAAGTTTTAAACAACAGAACCAGCAGGCCCAAGAATATACATTCCAGAGCAGGAGAGAATTTTGATAGAAGGAAGCATTACTTCAAATGCTTTAAAATAGATCCAAAGATCTTTTAAGACAAGAAACTACCATGGGATAAGAGGGAAGGTCTACTCAAATTAATGTCTGGTATAAGGCTAGGAAAGAAAGAGTAGGAATAAACATTTCATTTTTGCAAAGAAGGCAATCAGTGAAATCACCAAGAAATGTATATTCATTCATCTTTATAAGCAACAGAGAGGGCTAACAGTTGTGGGGGGGAGGAGGGTGAGGGGACAGGGGGAGGCTGCAATGACAGAAATTACTGAAGACAATAAATTAAAAAAAAAAAGACAACCGAAAAAATCACTGAAAGACCCCATGGTTGCTTAGTATGATAAATCAGTTGAATTCAGTACCATTAAAATCAAGGTAATCCACACAAAGTACAACTCAAATGAGAAGTAATACAGCGTGCTCCCAATTTCTTATACTGCTCAGGAAGCACTGGAGTTGTTACACACAGTTCCATGACATTTGCTCAACAACTAAGAGTGGTAAAAAGAAAATAATTGGGACTTATGAAAAAAGCAACAGTGAACAAAACCAGAAGTCATCATTATATCACTGATAAATCAGGACATCCTACCATTAATATCTTTTAATATACAAGAAGAAAATAGAACAAAAAGGGAACAGTAAGCCAACAAGGATGTTTAAAGGTAAAAAAACATTACATCCATATGATAACAGAATGTTAAGACACTTCAGCTGAGGAATGAAGGGGCTGAATCTAGATGACAGGATCAGAATCACATGCAGCATGTAGAAGATCAGAAAATATTTCGCTGTTTCTTACAATACAGAAACTATGGAGAACCAAGTGAACTCATCAGGTTTAAACACAATGTATGTTTTCATACAACAATCATCATGGTACTCCATGCCATGGAACACAATGTGAAATTCAGTGAACTCAAAGTGATCTGGGAAATTTATGGCAGAAAGCTATATGAACAGCAGTGAAACATGCAGCCATTGGCTTTGGGAGAAATTAAGCCACAGATTGCTAGACAGACACAGCAAAGTACTTCCAGTGAACACTTACTCTGTTATACTTTCAAGTACGATATTCCAGTAGTGTCAGAGCACTATGCTACCATCCATTAGATTGACCTGTGGTTTGATCTAATAAAAATTCTTTCATTATGTACAATATGTTCTAAATTTCAATAACGTGTTTTTATAAAACAGTGTGTTTGATTTTTGTCTACGATAACAGCAATCAAAAGAATGAAAATTGGATGTTGGTGTTTAAAATGTGCAGTCATTGCAAAAAAGTTCTGAATAATCAAGTAAACAAATGGTACATTAACTTTATGCATCTTGTTTTACAAAAATATATTTATTCATAGGCTTTTTCTTAGCATCTGCAAGATATATCTAATACTGTACTGACTTGATTATGAGTACAGGAATTTATCTGAAAAGTATAAAATGTCTTCAAGGAAGATTGTTCTTCAGACATCAAGTTCTTCAGAAGTACTTACACATCTACTATGATGAAAAAGACTCCATTTTAAGTTGATATAGATAAGTAATATCTAATTAGCTTAAGGAGGATATAGTTCTTCCTGCAAATCTGAAAAAACTACTTCTTTCTCATTCAGCCAGTGATTACTTTTACACTAAAGCACTGTTAAAGAAAAAAGAATGGGTCTCTGCTTCACAGGATCCCTGTTCTAGTTTAAGATAAGGAGCGAACGTCTTGCCACAAGAATCGGAAGATAGCTGGACATTGTCAGAGCATGAGCAATTGTACTGGGTCAGTGTAGAGAGGTACAGTTCCTCTGAGCATGCATGGTAGGGACTGACAGTTCTCATATCGGAAGAGAGAAAGGACAGGAAGTATCTAACATAAGAACTATTAATCCCTATTAAGCCTATGCTTAGTGCCCCTAACCTAATAAATTGTTCTTTATATAGAAGACATTCCCCTTCCAGGAATTTTGTGGGACTGAAGGGTATAAGGTATGGCAGAGAATGAGGGAAAGGCAAGAAATCAGAAGTGCAAACAGTAATCAAAATACAACTGCACCATGAATTGAAACTGTTGTAAAATTATAGTTTTTGTTACCTACTGCTTTCTAATAACTAAAAGTATCTATTTGTCCCTTTTTATGACTACTGAGCTTTGAACTCAAGTTTTCCTAAGTCTAATAACACCATGTTTTCTCCATAAATGCACGTTTAGCTTTGATGCATGCACAAATGTATATGTAAAACAAGATTGCTTCCACTGCCACTCCCTCCTACATATATTGTTTACATGCTCTATGCTGACTTCCATCTGCTGTAGTTAAGCAACTTGTTTCAAGACATTATAAAATCCTTAACTTGTATTATGAAAACAAGTTTCCTAGGAAAGTACAGTTTAAATATTTTTCTCTCATATTCAAAAAATAATTTATCATTCAAATGAAAAGCAAACTAATGGAGAACTGCCTTCTCAATTCACTGGGTATACTGGGTTCCATCAATCCCTCCAAAAGATGAAAATGATTCTTTTCAGTTTAAGGGCCTCTTTTGTTATGTATCGCAACTAACATGCCCGAAAACAGTAAATACTTCTGCAGAACATACAGACTGGGCACTCAAGAGAAATCTGCCTTTGCCAGAAAAAATATCTGAATAAATCAAATATTTTAATATGTATATTAATAGCAAAAGAAACAAATGACTGCTCTTGTTTCCCTCCTTTATTATTGAGGTGCTCTATTTGTAATCCAACACATCAACATGCCTAAGCATGATGAGTTTTGATTGCCAGCTCAGACTTAACCACTCAACCCTACCCATATGAGGTCTAAAAGACCTGTTCGGGTGTGTTTTTTGTCAACATTTTCTAATTTCTACCTTTATTTATTAGTGAAAGCCTCTTTATGTTACTACCTAGTGTTCAAGTCATTCATGCTACATTTTCAGGAGTCAGCAGAGCATCTTTAGGCAGCTGGCAGCTACAAGATAAACTCATCAAGTAATGATTTATTATTCAACAAAATCTTCCTATGGATGCATTTTAAATTAATCAGAAATTTCGTCAAGATTCGTCAGTATTTGGCCCAAACAGAAAAGCTCTTCAATAGTGCACAACAGCATTATATAAAAATTCTTTTTTTCAGCACAGTATTTATCATGAGTATCAACCTGCATCTATTACTCAGTTGTATTTATATAGGAAGCTTTTCCAAGAATAGCTTCACAAGCTATAACATCCTATAGACAAATCTATTTAGCAGACTTGACTAATAAGCTTTTTGCAGCTTTAAGCTGCTTAAATTAAATATAATAAAGACAGTCAGATCCAAAATGTACAGAATTCATTTGACACTATATTAGCAATCCTATTCTGGGAAAAAAAAAAAAATGTTAACATCTCTACAGCTTCATAAGTTATCACTATTAAATATTTGTATCTTTTAATACAGGTACAGTAACTCACATATTTTGCCTCGAACTTCTTGGCTAGCATTTCTACTTCATGCCGTTCACGTTGTTCATCATTAAATGGATCTTCCGAGTGAACAGATTTCTTCTGAAAAATGCATAAGTTAAATATTAATTTCTTAAGAAACACACAGAGAGCATCTAATAAAAACCCATTAAATGTCAATAAACAATGCTCTGATGACTAAGTAGTCAGAATTTACACTGAGTCCAAATACTTACTTTATTCTATAAAAATTAGCTTGACCCATTTAGTTACCATTCAGTTACTTTTCTTCTAATGAGAACACAAACAGAATAGTTAAAGAGAAATACTCAGATTTATATCTGCCCGAGCATTCCACTACAACCTCAGCTGAGAGCGTAAGCATAAGAGAAAGCTATTGCCACTTGAGGTTCAAAGAACTATCTCTAAAAACAACTCCACTTCTGCTTCCCCTGGTGCCTCTTATTGGTGCTGTGATCCTTCTAGATACAATACAGGAGGATGTACCTGGTATACTAACAGGCAGGGAAGCAGTCAGAAGACTAAAAAGCTCAGTAAGTAACAACCATAACTAATGTAACTCCTTCAGCTCTGGTACTGTTATTTTTTTCTTCCGGTAAGTTCCATAATCATAGCATGAATTCTACAAGATGGCCACTATGGCAGCCACAGGACAATAGATATAATATTTCAGCTGTACAAGTAAGTAGAAAGTACCCCCTCCTTTTTTTAACCTTTTGTTGTTTGGGGTTTTTTTGAGAAAAACGTTTTCACTGACACAGAGTCATTCAAGGGTACACATAGGGGTTTTTTGGTGTGGGTTTTTTTGTTTTTTTTTGTTTGGTTGGTTGTTTTTTTTTAATAAGGTATGGTAGAAAACCAGAGCTGCCTTCTCCAAATTAAAAGTTCACACAAAATACAGTAATTGTTGGAGGGGAGGGTACTAGGATGCTAGAATATAATGGAATGGAGTTCCATTTTACAGAATTTTATGGTTGGCAAGTGACTTTATTGCACATGGACCACTCATCAATGAATAAACAATTTATGTAGACTAAAACAGAATAAAAACCAACACTGATTTCAGAAAAGCAAGATTCTTCCTCCACAGTATGAAAAGCCAGTACTACGACTAAACGGTAACCAAATAATGACAAACTACCTCAGTAGTATCAAGACCAATGTAATGAGATAGGCAAGCTAAACAAAACTGCAAACACCACACAATTACCTTACGTTTTCGAAACTGAGTACTTACAGGAAAAAATTAGAGGCTATAGTTAATCCCAAAACATCTATTAAGTCACACACATGCATAACTAAATATAAAATACAGCTCAATTCATGCAACATCGTTTTCCTTACTTTGAGCTGGGAAAACCGATTCCATACCCTCTGCTAGGCAAATATATGGGTTTTTGAGTTGTGAAACGAGACAAGGTTGAGGCCAGAGATGAAGCAAAATTCAGTACTGAAGTGTTAACTTGTGTCTCCACCAAACTCTCAGAGCTGTAGCTGACTATCACTTTGATTATTTAAGCACTATGAGAATCTCAAATTCAAGCAAGTTTTCATTTTGACAGCTTCCAAGAGCTCTGATCGACAGCTGCATTGGATTTTGCTGCCATTTTATGAGATTACTACTTCAGCACCTTTACAGCCTGCTTGACAGAAGCCAGCTTGGCTTTCTGGCTCAGACATTTCAGGTAAATTTTACACACCAAGCTTCGATTGTGCCAAGAGAAAAGGGAGAGTGCTTTCACTTCTGCCTTTTAAGAGGCAAATAAACTCTACAACCACACTAACCTATTAATCACATTCAAAAACTTCACATAAATAATTCCTACCAAAAGACAAATGCTACCAACAACACTGTCAAAGGATGTTCTCTTTATCAAGGCAAAAAAGCAGGACACAGACAACACAAGTTTCTAACATAAACATTTCCACTAGCTTCTGCATCAAGCTAGGAACCCAAGTTTGGAATAAAAAAAAGTTGCACTCATCCTGTCAAACAAATTTTGGGATTCTCTACTTTTTCATTAAGAGACATATTAAAGCAATGATTGAAGTTATTCCTGTGCACCAGTCCTTGCTTTCCCATAACAGCCTGCCTCTGGAGAATCTTCTTGGTTGCAAGAAGTTCCAAGCAACACTACAAGACAAATACAAGCTCCTGATTCTGTAACGTGGAACTTTAATGGGAATAGCTATAAGAAAGTTGAACAACTTCTTATAAGGGATAAGGAGTCAACAATGGCTTTCAGAAAACACAATCAGTCTTCACCCTACAAAGACTGTTTGCATAACTAAGTTTGTATGAACTGTTCATTTTGAACCAATTCATTACTAAAACAACAACAAATTCAGAAATCTAAAAGTACACATAAAACCACAGCATGAACTGCCAACTAGTTGCTACCTACTTGGAAACAGAAAAACTCACAGATTCTATAGAAAAGTGGCAGAGGGCAGGCGTTTCTTGGTCAAGCTTCATTTGAACACAGTAGTTTTCTCTGCTGCATTAACCAATATAAATTGTCACAGCTATTCTACTCTGCAAGCAAGAGCAGTTTTCCTTTCACAGTTTTTCCTATTTTGGAACTTTGTACAAGTTACATAATTTGGTGGTTTAAGAACAACCAGGGTAAAATACTTCTGTGGTCCTAAGCCTCCTGCACTGTGCAGGGCAAATTCTCCTTTTATATATGCTTTAACTATGAAGGAACCAGCATGTACTAATTTTATTGCTGGATAAAATATGTTTCCCTTCTCTTTTCATGCAGATTGACACAAGGTTTTAAGTCGATATCAGAGTAGCTTTCCTAGCTTCTACCATGAAGCAGGTAATTAGTTCAACTGACAGGCCAAGTATATATCAGTTTTTAAACAAGAATAAAAGTCCAGAATCACTTTAGAAAGATCACAATTTATGACACTGTTTTATATAATGAGCTGATTGTTTCACACAATAGACAGGACATTATGATTGATTCATTTAAATTTGGATTCTACAGAGAGCTGAAAAACGTACACAATTTCTTAGAAAGCATTTCTATCACTTTTTCTGCCTTAAAAGTCTCTAATCCCAATTGTATCAAAAATCCCTTAAATCAATGCTCTTCCCCCAGAATACATGCAATTTGCATCAGCACTACATTAAAAAAAGTGCCATTTTTCCCTGATTATGCAATTAACATATTACCAACCTACAGAAAAAAGGCAGTTATGAACTGGGAACTGCCAAAGGGAAAAGTTAGACTCCCCATATCAAATACCTTCTAAACACCATTTTCACCTTCATGTAGGAACTACTCAGAAAGATGGCACTTCAGAGAGCGGCATACTTATGCTGCGCCAGTTCAGAGAAGTCACAACTGGCACTGTTTGCCCACAACAGCTGTAGGACAGGATGAACAGAAGGAACCTTTTAACTTGCATCAGAAGATCTCAGAGTGATTAAAATCAGTCATCAATTTTTCTGTCGTCCACGTTTGAACACAATCTAGCATGCACATCCCTCCTGTTACAGAACAAAAAGCGAGCAGGTTGCTCATTATTATGACATCATCATCCCTTAGAAACACTTTGGTTCATAAAACAGAAGTTTTAACCATTCTTGAGTCCATGCTTGATGTAAAAATCCAATGGCAATATCAGCACTAGTATTTGAGGTTTGCTTTTATCACCTGAGCTATCACCATCTCCTCAGCAGCAGTTACTTCCTGACCCCGTGCTCTTTTCAGTAAAATGTAAACTTTCTCTAAAATTGTCTGCGTACCAGAATTAAGAGGAGCCACATCTATTTAAATCAAGTGCAACTTCACTGCTATCCTCAACTCACTGACGTGACCAGCTTAAGGATGCACATCTCTCCTTCTTACTTGAACAGTGGGCCCTGTTGATTGGCTAATACTGCTTGCTTCTCAGAAAACAAGTATTTGAGTGGCAAATGTTTTCTGGTTAGAACAGCAAAAAAGGAAGCACTTTTTATCTTGAATGAAGTTCTTAACAGTTAGAGGTGAAGTTATAGTTTCAAGAACATGAACCCTCACTCATCCCTTCCCAAGACTGCAGAAACTCATCTCCAAGTCTGCCAATGCTCACTTCGCTGCTTCCCAAGGTTTGTGGCAGAGCCGGGCGAATCACTCTTCGTTTACCTGCACACAGCCTGCAGGCAAGCTGTGAAACAGACCGGCATGGCAACAGTTCTGCCGCCGGAAAACGCTGCCAGGGCGGGAGGACGCGACACTCCCGCTACCTGGCCGGGCAAGGGGAGCAAGCCTGGGGTAAGCGGGGCACAAGGCACCGGTGCTCCCCAGCTCCCAGCAAACGCCAGGAGCTCCGGGAAAAGCCACCCCGGCCAGCTCAGGGCGGACAAGTGCGAAGCCCCCCCTTCCCCCTGCGGACACAGGCTCCAGGAGCCCGGAACGACCGCCAGGCCGCCAGACTTCCCTCAGGGCGGCGCCCCGCCAGGCCCGGACCACCCCCGAGCGGGACAGGGCGATAACATCGTGGGTAAGGCCGGGGCGGCGGGGCCCTGCCCGGCGGCAGAGAAAGGGAAGGGGAGGGGGAGGTCTCGTACCCGCGAGTCCCCGCACAGCAGCAGCTCCGGGTAGCTGAACTCCACGCAGCCCTCCTCGGTGGGGTCCTTCAGCACCACCTCCAGGCGGACCGTCTGGCGGAGCGGGAGCGCCTCCTGCGGCGGCTCCTGCCGGCTGCTCTGGCGCGGCGGCGGCGGTAGCTGCGGCGGCGGCAGCGGCGGCGGCTCGGGCCGGGGGGGCTCCCGCTGCGGCGGCGGCTCGGTCCAGCCGGGCTCGCGAGGCGGCTCCAGGCGGGCGGCGCTCTCGCGGGGCGGCAGCGGCTCCGGCCGGCAGAGCTCGTGCGGCGGCTCCGGCGGCGCCAACGGCGGTGCCTCGCGGCCCGCCGGCGGCGGCTCTGGCTCGCGGCCCGCCGGCTCCCGCTCCAGCGCCGGGCTCTCGCCCTCGCGGCGCCTCACGGGTGACAAGCTAATAAACGGCACCCGGCGCGGCTCCGCCATCCTCCACCGCCACCCCCCCACCCCCCGCCCGCCGTTCGCCGGCCCCCGCCTCACGCGCTCGGTGACACCGCTCTCCGCGCTCCCTCCCACCGGCTCCTCCTCCCTCCTCCCTCTCCCCTCCCCTCCCCCCTCCGCCGCCCGGTCTGAGCTGCCCCCTACGTTCTCCTCGCCGCCTCCACCAACGCCATCTTGGCGCCCCCCCACATAAATAGAAGCAGGCGAGCAGGCCGCGCAGGCGCACCCGGGACGCCGACGCCAGCGCGCCGCCCCGCGTCGCCTCTGTTATTGCTCACGTTCCTCTGACGTCAGCGCGGCGGCCGGCGCCCGCCCTCAGTTGCCTTGGCGATGTGCACGCTGCCGGCCGTCGGCGCCTTAAAGGGCCGGCAGCCCGCCGGGCCGCTGGCTGCCCCCGACTGCTTGGGGCGCTCCCACCTGCCGGCACACCGCGCGGGGCAATGGCGGCCGCGCTGCCCCCTTCTCCCTTCCCCCTTCCACCGCGGGGCTGTTCCCGGGCCGGCCGTTGGCGCCCGGGGAACGGCTTCGGGCAGAGGAGATCCCCTCTCCCCAGTGCCGCGGGGCGGCCCCGCCGAGGCGGCAGGGGAGGAAGGGGCAGCCCCGGCACGGGCCCCTTCGTACTGACAGGCAGCGGGAGCCCTCGGCGGAACCCGGGCTATCCCCGCCGCTGGCAACGGGTGCTGACAGAACTGTGCAACGCTCGTCCTCTCGGGACGGCGTGGGATGGCTGCCGGGACCGGGGCCTGCTCTCAGGAAGGTGCTCTGAGGCCCTCTTGAATTAGGCAGCTGTAGGTCAGTCGCCAGAAAAAAACCACTCCTAAATCCTAAACGTGATCGAGAATTCAGTTACAGAGCAGACTGGCCGTTTGCAGGCTGCAAGGGCAATGGTATGAACGTGTCGTGTCTCATTGGCATCAGCACACACTGTGTGAAGCACTGCTGGATCAGCTGAGATGAGGGTGTGACAAAACTGGTCTGTAAAGCAGCCAGGCTGTCTGCTGAGGAAAGGCCCCGGCAGGGCTGCAGGGTACCAGGTGTGGTTGCAGGGACCAGTTGTGGGTTGGTGAGGAGGACAGGGGGACATCGCAAGGAAGACAGAGTATGAGCAGCAGCAAGGCTTCCTTCCTGAGCAAGAGCTGCCTGCAAACAGTGCAAGAGTTTCAGTCTGCCACCACCTACTGTGACAGACCGATGGCTGGTATTTCCAGATAGTGTGCCACCCAGGTGCTGCTAAGTTTTGGGAATCTGTGAACATCTTCATGTGCACTGTATTCTACAGCTTCATTGGAGCAGAGAGAAAGGCATTACTACTTTTTCCTCTTTTCTTTTTTTTAGCCTCAGAAGGCTAGGTAGGAGGGCCTTTGTTCTGTTTTTAAATATGTACTCGTGATATGCAAAGTAAACATAATTTACATATGTATATTATTTTGGATAATTACAGCAGACCATTCTGTGCGGCACATTACTCCACTTTCCAAACTGCATTCATCACAGGGCTTGATATTTCCTTCTCATTGCATATGAAGTCTTTTGACTTGACTACTTACTTTCATCTAGACTCCAGAGAAGATCCACAATGCTACTATGGTGTTAATGAAAGTGGTGATTTCACTAAGAGACTGGAGGACATTCCGGAATACTACTTGCAGCAGGAAGTCAGTGGAGTGACTGACCTGATCTGAGAAATGTAGGCTGTCTCCTTTTGAAGCTTGAAAGGCTTCGTAGTCAAAGGGACTTGTTTTATCTTAAAACCTTGCATGTTCTAGTATGACTAGCAAACTCGGTAGAGGTATTCCTCAAATATGTTTCTACGTTCAGTGTAATAATAAAATTATTTGGAAATCCCGCTTGGTCTCTTGTTGAGTATTTCATACAGCTAACCGATGATGCACATAATAGGCAATGTATTTCTGGATTCAAACAGAGAGAGTATTGCTAAGCTCCACACCTGCAGATCCTGCCAGGGAGAATCTAGTTCTCATCAAAGTTACCATGTAGTCTATGTCATTAAATCTTGTGATCATAGAAAGAGGCCTTTCCTCAGCGAAAGAGCAATGTATTGCTCAGCAAACAAAAGTCTTATCTGGAAATCATGGGCTCTTCTGCAGCTCTGCTGAATGCTTGTTTTCAATTACCAGATGGGAGACTAGCCATTGAAATAACAGGAATACAACAATTTATGTTCACAGGTAGTACTTGGACATATCCTTGGACAGAGGTGAAGATAAGCTGTGCATTTTAAGTATCCAACCTAAAACTCAGTTCTGTCTTTCAGTCCCCTAAGATATGTATTCAGAAGTAATGAACATAGGACAGGTACTACACAAGAAAATGAGTTTTGCAAGTATCTGAATTCAGTACTTTATCTTGGTTGTAGTGTAGATAAACCTGGTCAGATTTTTAACATACTTTTTAAGTAGGGAAAAAATAAGCTGGATAGGAATAAGCCATCTGACCTGTGACAGGGTTACAGAGAAAAACAGAAGTAGTTCTTGGAAATTGTTTTGGGTAGCCATTTGTTCTAAGTTATGCGACTGGAGACTTTGATAGTAGAAGCAGGCCTTCACATCTAAGGTTTCATAGATATCTGCTGGTTTGTTTATATACCCCCTCTTCCTCTCTTCTTTATATTAGACAAATAAACGCTCATATTTATATGTGATCTAACCTCTGAGCATCTTGGAGCACACATATTTTTTCTATGAGGCTCAACATTTGTTTATGCAACTACACAAACAGCAGTTCTACATCTTTGAATTTAAAGTGAAGTTACCAAAGACAGTGTGCTCTGGATCTGAGTATCTCAACTGAATCAGAATGAAACTTGGCAGCAGATCCAAGCGCCGCAGTTACTGGAATATGTTATCTCTACATTTGGTCTAAGATACTGGAAGCACTCAGGAAAGACTTCCAAGAAACAAACCAAATCCACTAGATCTTAAGTTCTCCAGGAATTTAGTTTTGAATACACCAGAAGAATTCCAGGCTTATGCCATATCAAACAGCTTCAAGAGGGGTTAGATTTGTATTTTTTTCATCATTGTTCTTCTGTTCTGCTACATTTTGTCTTTGGCGTTAAGCTCTGTCTAAGGTATTGTTTGTACGTAGTATGATGTGCTGCGCTTGTGAGGCACAAAATAAAATAAAAAAAGTTTTGCCAGTTATTTTGCTTTCTCTCAGGATATGACCATGCTAAACCAGTCCAACATAAGAGTACAGGTTCCTTCCTTTTGTATGTTATCTGAAGGATACTCAGTAATGAAATGTCTCTTGAAAGAGGCACAGAAAGAGTTCAAAAAAATTGTAACAACTGCAGAGTGATTTTGAGGTGAATTTGAAGCTGCCTTTTATTTCATTGGTGAAAGCCAGTATAAGCTGAATGTAGAAGGTGGATGCTCAGACTACAGGTGCTACAGCCACATCAGCGAGTGGAAGTTTCTTGACCTGACTTTGTTTCAAACACCGAGAATGACGGAGACAGCCCAGGAAGCCACCAGAGGCCTTTACTATGGTGTAGATGGGATCCTTCTATGCCATGGGATAGCTTCTCTGGGAGACAAACCTCCAGCACTCTCTTTCTTCCTTTGGGCTGTTAGTGTTCGTTGTGTTAGAGTCAGAGCTGTTTCATTACAGACCAGTGCTAGCTGCTCTGCCTGGACTTAGTGGAAGATGCTGTTCTGCCTGTATGTCTTCCTCTGGGCGGGACGCCCCTCTGGGCAGGACGCCCCACAGCAGCAGGCCCAGGGTAGAGCTGTGCTGATGGTCAGTTGTGTCTCTCTCCAGAGACCTTGCTTTCAATTTCAAAGGCTCAATACTTTACTTCCATGAGTTTGTTTCATGTAGCTTTTAATTTCTGCTGCATCACAAGAATCCACTGCACCAACAATGTGGCTGGCATTGCTGGTCTTCTATTTACTGCGGCTGTCTGAATTCAAGTGTGCTTTTTTAAAAAACTTGTCTTCCCTCCTACAATTTTACTAAGTTGCTTCCTGCCAGATTCACAATCAAGGAATAACAAAACACCTCTTTTTCTCCAAACCAAGCACCAATGCCCTGGAAACTGTTTTGAAAAAGAAATTATCTAGAGGATCCTTCTCCTTTCTTTCAAAATATTTTAATTCTTGTAATTAAAAAAACTGTTTCCTGCAGACTGTACCTATAGCTTTTTCTCCTCAGGCACATGTACTTAGAGTTGTTACCAGCTGTTCTGCCACATCCTTAAAAATTGCAAAGTACTCTATTCAGTGACGTGAATACTGGTTTAGAAGGGCTATAGACAGGTAGAGAAATGCCGGATACTGGGAGTAAAAAAAGTGCATTAGCTTCAGGTAACTAAGATATGCCTTACAAAGGCAGGAATACTCTTGTATCACCATTTCAAGGCAGAAGAACCGTGACTGTGAACTTATCCATGCATTGGTATATATTGCACCCCATGAAGTGGTCAAACCTTACTTCTTGAGCCTATGAGACACTGGACTCTTTTCAAGAACTTCAAGAAAAAGCTTTGAAGAAATCTGATCAAAAGTTCAAGGTTTCAATGACCATAGGAAGTTTCAAGAATAGCAACAATTCTTATGCAAAAGGTAGTTACCGCTGTAACTGGAAACACATTTTACCTTTGGAAGTGGATTCAGGTGCATCTTTTGTTCACTTCCTGAAATGAGGAATGGTCTTCCAATACCATGTTGTATGCCAGGACACCGTAAATGGCAGTACTAGGTATCTAGGAGGTACCTGAAGAAAACAAACTGTTGGCTTTCATCTCATTTTAAAAATAAGCCAGAAACCAGGGCAAGTCTTCATGTTAGAAAAGTAAAGGGACAGGAGTGCATGTGTCATGGCAGTGCGAGTTCCTCAACCAAAGGTGCTGGGGATGTTATCTGTCATCTGTCCTGTTCACATACAGTTTCTCAGTGAGAACTTCAAATCTGATATAACTTCTATATGATTAGTGATTTTTACGATCTACAGAATATTGTAACATTCTTAAAGCTAATAAATAGAATAAGATCGTTAACTTAAAGGAACCTCAGAGAAAATGGAAAGCTTCAAATGCTGCATTTACATGGAACACGAGATTAAGAAGAAAAGGGGATGAGAAAAAATGGAAAGAAGTGGTGCATCTTGGCCAAGGAAGAGCAAGCTACTCGAAGAAGTTGCTGTTGGGAACAGCTTTCAATCCTGGAGAGGAGGTGAGATATTAAGACACATCAGCTCTTAAGTGGGTGCATTTACCAAGCAGAACGTGGGTAATTTGTTCCCTCAGATAATGGTAGCGAAGTCAATTTTAACTAACAAGATAAGAACACTTTTCTAGTTACATCTTATTTTTTACTTAATTGTTAATATTTTTTTCTGCTTTTTGGTGTCAAGATTTCTTGCTGAAGTAAGCATATAACTTTTGTCTTTAAGCTTGCCTAATGTTAAGGGTGAACTCGGCTGAGGCTGACAAGCCATAAATTTCTTGAGTAGTAACGACTCTAGGTGAAGAGGTGTGTAGACTCTATGTCCAAACTGAAATTAATTTGGGAATGTCAGCATCAGAGAAGTTTTCCCTGCCTAACAATGAAGATTAGTTTGGGGTCTAAAATCACCAGAAAATTCCTCCGTTCAGGTTTACTCTTTACTTTTTTAAGAAGAAGAAAGAAATAGAGGCAAAAAAATTAGATATCTTTTAAGTGGTCACAAGAAAATTTAAACTACGTAATTACCAATGATTAAAATAACCTTTTAGCTAAAATCCTGGAATTTTCTTGTATATATAAAGAATAGGAAGAAGGGGTGCATCAGAAATAAACACAAGATTTTGTACAGGAGGACCCGGTAACACACACACACAAAGTAAGCTTTTTTTGTTAAAAATACAAATGTATAGAAAGGGAGCAGAATTCAATGAACTGGTGAAGAAGCTTAAACTGAGAAGCATCTGCCTGTGTTGATTGTGACTAACAATGTCACTTAAACCGCATTTAAACTGAGGAGTTTAAAATTGAAGAGTAGCTGCCTTTGGAAAGAAGGGATTTCCTTAATGGTAGCTCTTTTATGATTCACACCTGCTCATTTGACAGTGTAAAAACACCTAGATATTTACAGAGATTGAGAGGGATTATGTGCTCTGGGGAGCTGTCCCTCACTTTTTTTTCCTTATTTGCGCCATTTCTTTAAAGACACTTGCAGCCTGGGATGCTTATCTCCCATAGGAAGTCTGTTGCATCAGGCTATCGTCCCTGGAGGCAGCCAGAGATTCCCAGCCTGTCTGAAATTTTGGAGTCAGGTTATTGTCTTATCTCTGTAGTGTCTGCTGGTTTTATTCTTGCAATAGTAATTAAAACCCACAAGAATATATGAGTCACAATCTCAAGTAGCTACACCACCCACCTGTGACACAACTAAGATTGGCCTTGTAGGGAGTTTTCAGTTTGAATGGGAATTTCTACACTAAAAGCAGCAGTAATGCTGTTTAATGAGGTAAAGGGGTCTGGAAGTAATTCTCAGCAATGCAGAAGCTGATGTGCCATAGATGTGCTCTTGCTGAGGGTTCTTCTTGTGAGTGCTGACCTAGGACAAGACAAACACTCTCTCAGTGCCCATGAAAATGGAGCCAGTCATACTGCAGGCTGGACTAGCCTTGGCCACTCAAGATTCTGATATTTTCTGGGTTTTAGTGAAATACAAATATTTTAATAATTATCAGAAATTATTTAGTTTATTAAATATTGTAAAATATTAAAAATTAGTGTAGTTACTGTTCAGTAACAACACTTGCTGTCAAGTGTTCATCCTTCCAAAAAGGAGAATTACATATAATAAATATGTTGATTGCAAAGCAATCTTCTAGGAATCACAAAGACATACAATGTGATCTTTGGCTGTGACCTTGAAGGAATTTTCTTTATTTTTTCTCTAGCTTCTCCTTTAGCTTTCTCACTGTTTTTTACAAAAAATCCAAACCCATTTTTTTTCAATGTCTCTCAGCACTTTGGAAACTGCTTTTACTCATATAAAATAAAGTATAAATTATACTCATGTAAAGTTCTACATCTAAATAAGTACACATTATCATAGACAGCTGAGGGTGATTGCATAAACAAATTACATTTTTAACATTCGTACAAGCTTATGATCAGAATAGTCAGAGGCATACTTTGCATGTGCAGTTCAGCATTTTCATACTTCCATGATTTTATTTCCAAGCCAAACTGCCTTCAAAAAGCAAAGCACATGTTCATCACTGAGAATTAACTACATATCCAGCTTACAGATTCAATACAAAGCTGCTTTTGCGTTGTCACAGCATTAAAAATAGCATCTGAAAAATTACTTATGAAAAACAATTTTCCATACATGAATAATTTACATAGACAAATGGAATTTTATTAAACCCTGTTTTCTTACCACCTCAAGTTATTTTGAGAAGATGTATGAAATTTAAAGGTTTTTGAGCGTATTAAGACAAGTGTAGAATAGCAGCAATAGCAGTGATGATTTTAATAGAGTGGATGCTATGTATCAGAAATTGCTTGCGCAAACAAGCTACATTTTCTGAACAACAGCTGCATTTCAAGTGTCATTTTCCTGGCCTTAAAAGAATTCCCCTGTACAGTGATAAGTAATTGTATAGTCAGATTTAACTTATATTGAGTACTTCTCTGAATACTTCGCCGTTTTGAGAGGCTGAGTTATTTCTTAGTGTTGTACTGATTCCTAGTCCTCCATAGGGCTTATCGTATTTTACAAATTTGAATAAATCTTACCTAAAATGCCTGTGAAGCAGAGTGAGGTGAGTGACGTCCAGAGGTAGGGCAAAGGAAGGAAGAGATATGTGGAAGACAGCAGTGCTTTGGCCATACTTTGGCCATACTTCATGGTAGTCCTGTAAGGTCAGTCATGTTAGTGGGGGAAGGGAAAACACTTGGTAGAGAAGGAGAACATGCAGAAATGGAAAGTGAAGATGGAGACAGAACCTGTTTGAGGTTAACTAGCTAAACTGAGAGGGAAGTCTTGTAAAGCTTGCCTCAAGAAATGACTTTGCTGTGACCTGAAAATAGCTCTTCTGCCTCTAAATGGTGGAGAAAGCCACCGTTGTTTTACATAAGTAAATAACTTCCCAGTTTGTTCAGTGATGACTAAGTTCAGCACATGTGTCATCATGCATAAGTCAGACAAACAAAAAATTGAACTTGTAGCATACCAATTTTATGATAATCATCAGTATTGGGGATATACCAGGCAGTTTAAGACCTGGTTTTTTGGGTTTTGTAATTTAATTTTTCTGAAGTTTTCTTAGACACAGCTGTCACACATGGATTGATATTCAAGTGATGCATTTACTTCATGTGATATGAATTAATTCACAAGTTCTGCAAAGTAAGACATTGTGTTTTGTCACATAGTGGCTACTCATATAATGGCCTCACCCATGGACATGAGGCAAGAAAAAAGATTACCAGTAGCTTTAGAGTAGATGGGCATAATGATCCCATCATGCTTAAGAAGGACAAAATTGTCAAAGAAAATTACAGCTCTTACGATGCGCAATGTAACTGTTAGAATTGAAGCATGGTTCTTTTCTGTGTGACATAAACCATCTCAACGTTATTATATGTATTCTTAAAATCTTATGGTGTATTATATAATTCTGCACTGTTGTGTGTGGTTTTTCACAGAACTGACCACATGGAAATTGCTTAGAATGATCAAGGAACCAGTAGTGGAGTCTAAGGCTCATCACTCTTCCCTAGTTAAGGGCCAGCTTAAAGTGTGGTTTGAGAACTCCAAAAAAATCAATGCAATTCCTACGTCCATGAAAGTGCAGTGCAGGGACAATAGAACAGGTGGCATCCCACTTTTCAGTTAGAATTAGCTGTGTCTGAGAACTGCTACAAACTATCCCATAGCACATTTCCTGACAAAATAACTGTAAATCTCTGGTTCTTAAAGATCTACTTATAAAAATATTTTAAATACCATTATGTATTTTACTGCATTCATTATTTTAAATTCTCTTGAGGAATTATTAAGAATAAAATAATGTGGAGCAATTAAGTACAATACAATGTCTCAGTATGAACTGAAACACCGTGTCTTCTCAAAAGTCACAGCTCTTACTAAATATAGATACTTGTTTTTAAATCTATAAATAGTTGCTAGTGTAATTAATCAATTAAGCAAGACCTTTAAGGAATTTATGAACTGTTCCTTGCCCCAGAGATATGAAATGCCTGCTTCCAAATGAAATTTGAACTCTACAAAGTCAAAAGTAAGCTTTTGGTGTGTGGCTTCTAAATGTGATTACGAGGCAAAAAAAAAAAAAGTTGTTTTGAATTCTGCAAGCAGCCTTGAACAACTGGACTCCATCAATCTTTCTGGGATGCTGTAACGTTCATCTAATAAAGAATGAATAGGAAGTGCTACGTCCCAGGACATAGATCTTTTACAAGTTCAGCTGAATACAATAATATTGCAGTTATACAAACACAATACATACATTTCTAATGTCATACACCTAATTTAAAAGCATAGCATAGCACAGCATCTGTAAGGCACATGTTTAAAAAGTTGAGAATGACAAATGATGAAAAGTAGTGATCAGTCATCATTAATAGAATATTTTGGGGGTTTACTTTAGCAGGGTCCTGGAAGGATGGAGGATCCAATATATCCCTTGATGATCCAGATACAGATGTAAACCAGCACTGATAAAAGGCTGCAGAGAAACAGACTAGCAATTACTGAGGATAAGAGACAGTCACACAGAGCGATCTGCATAAGCTGGAAAACTGAGCCCATTTGAATAAAATACTTTTTTTTTTTTTTTTTTAAGCGCTAAAGGTAGACTGTCTCTTCCAAAGGTTAGACTGTATCCTGGAAAATACCAGTTCTGGAAAACTCCTAGATGTCATGTCACAGTCAAGAAGCAATTTAATGCAAGCTCTCCCTGTGATAACATGGCAAAAAGTGGGAAAGCAGTCTTTGAGTACACTTGTAGGAGAACAGTGAGCAGCAGTATGGAGCAGCATATTCCAGTGTCACATACAGCAATAAATTATGCCCAGTGCTTCATGGCCACATTTATAAAAAAACCTCTTGACAAACTGATTGCAAGTTTTCCAGCCTGGAAAATATCCTTACAAGGGATGCTGTCTTTAATACAGACAGAGGTGACTTGCTTGCAGTTTATGCATACCTAAAGATTAAAAAAAAACCCCCAAACACCAAAAACCCAAACCAAACCAAAGAATGCTGGGCTTTAATGACTAACAGCAAAGATGAAATTGGAAAAATCAAATATTAGAACATAAGGCCAAACAAGCTGAATTTAGAATTAATTTCTAAAAGAACAAAGGCAATTTAACCATTTGAATACATTGCAAAGTAAAACTATGAATTTTTCATTGTTCACCTTCAAATTAAGACACTTCAGTTCTTCTGGCAAGTATTTTTAAGGAATCCAAACTATTGGATTAAACACAAAGACTAGCAGATGAAATCTACCATCTTGCAATATGTAGGGTCAGGCCAGATTATCTAGTAGTTGATTAAAGACTTGATATTAATGGTTACTGGTGACAATTTAATGCAATTGTGTGCTTAATCAGTGATCATATGAACAGATTAAATGGGGAGAGGGAAGTCTGGAAATGAAACTCAAAACCAAATTGACTGGAAATTATTTCTGGAGATAATGCAGGGAATATCTGGTTAAAGAGTAAACCAATGGGCAAAACCCAGATGTGTTCCTCAATGTTTGTATAGTTTCCATCTAGTAAAGCTACACATAGCAACAGCTATACATGTAATTGTTTATTTTGTGTCTGACTAGCTAATGGCCAAGTTTCTTTGTTCAACCTTAGATAACTTTCTGATGAAGATCAATGAGCAATCTTCAAGCTGAGGGAACCACATGAACCTAAATGCCTGCTACAGTCCACAGAGCTGGAACACGATGTGACTTTTCCTTCACAGTAAACTTGCCACCTCCGATTCAGTACATTACTTGGCTCCAGCTGTTACTGCACTTAGAAGTTACATGCTGGGTTCCAGAATTAAGCCAAGAGGGTTGCTGCTATATTGGACCAGTTCAGATGCTGGCAAAAGTGGATGTTATTCTGGAACTCACTTGCAGCAACAGACAGGATAAATGTCCTCCCCTGCAGTGTAATACACTTAGATGTTATTGGCAAAAATGTTGTTCAGGTATTACCAAGTTTAATTAAAGGTCATCTTCCTTATCTATAAGGAATGGGTCAGTGGCCAACTAAAAGCAGTTAAACGGTTTCAGGTTTGGCTTTCTTTACCGGTCACTATTAATGATATCATTGTTAGCACAGTACCTTCTGTGCATTCTCTATATCCTATTTTCCAGAATCAGATGCTTATTCAGAGTATAAGAAATACCTCTATTTTCCATACTCTTCCTTGAAATTCTAATGATGCAGTACTTTCTTTCTGCCTTAGTCTCTCTTCCACTACATTATCTAAAACGCTGCTGTTTCAATTTTATATTCACTTACTCCCAACCCAATAAACTTACCTGTTTCCTTGACTCTGCACATGCATTCTTCACTGCCCACTTCTTCTGTATAGGTTACTTTTATTGTTGTTTTTCTCCACATCTACCTTCACTCCTAGCCATCCTATTTAGAGTACCTTGATTCCTTCAGTTCCCACAGTTCAGGGAAATATGTAAATATGCAGGGATAAAATTTTGTTAACTCTACCTGAGAAACAGCTTTAGAAATTCTTTATTAACCTTCCTCACTGTATCAGCTGAGGCAAATTCTAGTCACACCTTTGTTCTTTGAATATGATCTCAGATTAAAAAATGGAGGATGTTCTTAGAATGTATTTCTAAGAGTAAAATAAACACCCATATTTCAGCACATTTCTTGTTCTGCATTTTATTAGTACCTACATTACCAAGACCCTAAATGCTAGGACAATATGTCATGCATCTGTTATTTCATCACTGCTCAAGGCAAAGCCCTGCAGTCCTCAGTTCTTTATGTCTTAAATGACAAAAGCTTTGATACCAGTCAATAAAATGCACTGTGCTAAACCCCACCTTAATTAGCATATCAAATATTACTTTTGTGACTATAGTGGATAAAGGTGACATTTTCAAAAACTTCACTAGTCAAGGACAAAGAAGTCCTCAAACGCTTGTGCTGCAATGCCATCACACTTACTTCAGAAGATTCAACAGACATGTAAAATGGTCTGCAATGGACTTGGATGCTCTGCAGCTCTCCTGCAGGTTAAGCTTCAACAAAGGGAGTAATTAGAACCATTTAACACCTGCTATAAAGCCACCAACATTTTTTTTTTAAGCTTTGTACCAAGACTCATTATTGTATTCCCAATCCGTTTCCAAGTTAATTAAAGTGGGAGGGAAAACAAAAATGCCTTTTACAAGTAAAAGGTGTTTTCTAACTGCTTTCAGTGAAAATACTGCTCCTTTCACACCTCTTTTGAATCAGTGTAATGTTGCCCCTGCTGAAAGGCTCTATGATTGTTACTAGTACGGTGGATCATTTTTCTAGATGTAAATACATGTAAATACAGGTAGCCACTATCAATGTACTTCTAGATATCTGAATGATGATACCCACAGTTTTTGCTTAAAGCAGTAAAAATACTGACATGCTATATGGCAGAAAGATGTGTATGTTCTTTATACACCCCGCTTCCTTATTTTCAGCAAACCACCATAAAATCAGTACTAAGGCCATTGGCTTGCCTTTCACTGATTATTGAACATACATTTAACGACCAGTCACAAAACTGCCCTCTTCCGCAGCAAAGTGAATATACTATTTCAACCTCTTCAGTATGAAGCAAGACTTACCAACAAGACATTCAACTGTATATTCAATTAAGAGCTTTAATCAAAGCACAGACAACAGAGAATACAGTATTCTGAGTTTCCCTCAAAAAGATAAAAAAATATTTTCTAAGTATTCTAGAAATTTATAAATTGTAAATTTTCCTTTTAAAAATAATATACAAATATTTTTGGCTGCAAAACATATAATACATTTCTACGTTACAACTGCTGCTTTCTTTTAGAATTATGTATTCCCTGAACTGTTCTCCTTAGAAAATAGGAGAGTATAATAAATCCAAAAGTATAATTAATATATAGCTAACTAGGGTGGTAAATGCTGAAGAAAATTATTCAAAACATCCAGGTTTTTTATCCATCAGATTGCTAAACTAAATGGATTACTCACATGAATTATATCACCATGAATAAATGTTCTGAGTGTCAGACCCCAAAGCAAGATTGAACAATACAGTCAGGCAAATGTCCATGCTCTGAAAAAGATAGTACCGTCATGCTTTGCTACCAACCTGGAATGCAAATAAGCTGCTTTGGAGCTTGGAATTTTGGGTTGATTAACCCTCATTTTCAGAATTAGTGGTAAAAGAGAAAACAATCCTTATAGAGAAAAATAAGAGATTAAGGTATTAGTTATTGAGATTTATCCAGAAAAGGACAGTGCTCAGAATATGGTTTGTATTTTACACCAGACAGGTAACAGAAGTCTTTATATATTATCTGATACACTAGTACTGCCTTTTGGTTGTCACCGTCATCCTCCTCTTCTTGCCGCATTTCATCTCCTGCTGAAGCAAATCTGTCACAGCCATTTAAGAAACGATTCTTCTCCAGAGGTCAGAAGACTTGCTGAAAAAAAAAACCCAAAACATAAAGAACTCCAGTAATTTATGTTGAGAAATCTGAGGAACATCAGTGGAGCACTTTGACTTGTGGACAGTTGGAATTACTACTAAAAATGAGAAACTTGGAAAGAGGAATAGAGAGTGGTGCAACAGGAAAAGTACCAACAGAGCTTTAATGAAAAAATACACTTGCTGAATGTTTTGCAATCTCACTGTACTATGCTGTTCCTCAGCTGGGTCAACCTGCATGATAGTCTGAATTCCTGCAAGGAAGTAGATAACCCAGAACGCACAGAAGAAACCAAGACCCACATCTTGCAGCTATATAGACAGTAGTAACTGACCCGTTTCATTTTGTGGCACTGACTTAAACAGCGACTCTGTTCTCCTTGGCCCACTTTTTCATGATGCGAACTATGTATTCTACTTGAGGACCACCAGTGCTCTTCAGAAGATGCAGTACTTCCCGTAGAGTCTCTCTACAAAGGTGAAAAACAAAGATTTAAATGGGGGTGAGTCCCAATTGATACAATAACCAACTACCTACATCCAAACTATTTTGTAAAACATAGCTCCTAGACAGGTCCATTTATCTGCAGAGCAGGAATAGGTAAAAATGCACAGTAGATTAGATCCCAGGGGACAAAAAAAAAAAAAAAAAAAATGTTCTTGTATACAATTGCAACACAGAGAGAAATAAAAAGTAAAAAAAATAAGCAAAACTTAATTAGGTAGGAATTTCATGTGCACACGTGTTTGTATTTACATATAAATCCTTACTCCTGCAAAATAGCTCCCCAGAACAAAACATGTTTATTTTTTTATTTAATGCTACTTGCTAGTCTTCAGTATGGCAATGTCTAGCTTAATGCTGCCAAAGCACCTTACACATAAATACGAATACCATGGAAATGAACATTATCCATAGGATAAACCAGTATGAATCTGCAGTTTGCCAGCTACTTTACAGCAAGAACTTGTATGCATACTGAAAACCAGTCAAGCTATGTGTATTTTACTGCATCTACTGCAGTAATTGCTAAAAGGACACTTGAAGGGTGCAGTAGTTAATGAGATTATTCCAGCAGAGAAGGCAATACAAGGAAGGTGTAGAAGCCAAGATACACACATACCAGTCATGTACAAATCAGCAACTTTGATCAGGGGACAATGGCCATATGGCAGCACAGCAGAAGATTCATGAGGGAACAGTTCTTAAATACAGCCTCACTACTCTCTCTCATACTCCCAATCCAATGAAATAGGCTAAAAGCAAAATTACCAGTAACATCTATAATTTTCTTTAAGCTTTCATCAAGTAAGTATATTTGTCTGATATGGACAGTGTCTTCATGTCCTGGTTTGGCTAGGATAGGGCTATTTTCCCCAGCAGCTGGGAGGGAGCTAGAGCCGAGTTATTCCATCCCATGCTGAGGTCATGTCCGGGTGCCCAGGCGTGGGCAGTGCAAGAACGGCTTTTGTCCTGCTCGGTACCCTCGTGCTGTGTCCGTGCGGTACAGCTCTTGCTCTGTACATTATTATCACTGTTATTGTTGTTGTTGTTCAGGTTGTTGTTGTTACACTGTGGTATTAAATATTCCTTATTATGGGGGAGGGGCAGCGGCAACGTGGTCTCGGGTCCTGGCAGAGTCTAAACCACCACACTTCAGAAAGCAAATTTTAGTGAAAACACAGTCTCATCTACTCATGGTTCAGAGAAATTGCTTCCTTCCTACAGTGCTGAGTAAATGTTTCTTTAGTTCTGTTCTATGAACCTTAAAATATCATGGGACAGTTTTCCATTCTTATGCCATCAACATGACATGAGGTTCTTTTCCCTCAGTTTGTGAACATAATACATTTATAAATTAGGTCTTCCTAATAATGTATTTTGGTTTGCTACAGTTCATAGCATTTGCTGATAAATTGTTCTCCACCATATATTCTGTATCTGTTGGTGTGGAATATACATTTTAAATTGAACACTGCATATAGAACCACTGGTGAAAGTGTCTATTCTCTGAAAGGACAATAAAGACTTGGAAGAGGATACATATTCCTAAAGCTAAGATCATGATTCTGACTTACAGCTAACTGGAAATAGGAAAAGGGCAAAATATGTTCAGATATAACACAGAATACTCACTTTGCTTCTCGGCGAGCTAAGATCATTTGAAAGACACCCACACAAGCACCTATCTTGCCGTTCCAGTATTCAGAATTACTGTCCAGTCTCTCCAGAGCATCAAACGCTTTGGCTGAATAGTAAAACTGACGCATCTGCAGAGAAAGTGAAACATTATTCCTGATTATATGACTATCTTTCAGAAGGGGATTAAAAATTTTGAGCTCAGTTTTCTGAAATCAGCAATAAGTCATAGAAGCAATGTGCATTTTCCTGTTTTACTGCAGGCAGCAAGTGAGACAGAACAGGCACATTTCAGTTCTAGATAGGGAAACAGATGGTATTATAACAGCACTGGTCTATGTCTTTGAACATACTACAGACAAACTGCACTGTGGACTTTATTAGTTGGCAATGATCAGCACTGTTGTTTTGATCATATACAGATAACACTAGTTTACAAAACTTCTTTTTTATAAAGTGCCCTATTCAGTGTTGTACTGACTATACTAAACTCCTTGATAGAATATTGACTTTAGGCTAGTCAAAATATTTGTAAACAGAACCACTTTTCCTCATCTAGAGATGGTCATAGAGATATGTCTTTTGGGTTTAACTTAGAGCTAAATTTTTTTCTTCCCTGTTACAGTACAGTACAGTGACTCTATAACCCATATTTTTTTCTGAGCATAGGAAAATCCACTGTGTACCCTATCTTTTCTGCTTTAGGTTCTCTATTTGTAAATGGGAACAAGAAGCAAGCTGGTTGGCAACAGTCAGTGTGAAACGAGTGACCACAGTAACTGTGGCTTTTGAAGTCAGCATAACTCATGTGGACCTTATCTATGACTGTGAGTGTTCTTCACTTGAGCCAGCCTGAATAGCAGTGTTGTTTGTGGCTGGCATCTTCCCATGAGAGCACAGCACCATCAGCACTGTCCTTTGGTGGCTGGAAGTCTGTGTCTGCTGAGACAAAATGACAGGCTGTGGGAATTATGCTCGGATACTTTAGTCAGAGAAACATAGGTACTGCAGAATGGGTAGTAATTCCCTTTTCTTCATGTACATGAAGATTTTAACCACAGGTGACTGGCAGGCACTTAACTTGGGATGGGAATAAAGAGAGTGAGTATAAACAGTATCAGATGTGTCAGCTGAAAAGAAAAAAATGAATACTGATCTCTCCACACTTGGCATCTGATCTAGTTCCATTAAGCAGATACTGGTTTAATGTCCTCCTTCTAGCTGACATATAAGCAGGAAATGCTTCACCCCAAGTCATATGCAGTTCCCTATGTGGGTAAGATGGGCTATTGCATGAGAAGCAGTAAGAAATTCGCCAGAAGTCCTGCATCCCAGCTTCTTCACTGAACAACTTCTATCAGCATAGCAATGGGGCATCCAGCTGCACCTAGTCTCAGGACACTGTTGCTCCATCTGTGTTCATTCGGCATGCTGTTGAGTGAAGCCTAGCACGACTGCCTTCTTAAGTTACAGCTATGGTGCTGTCTATGGACCTCCAGTGTAGTGTAATGTTTCAGAAACAACTGGAAAATCCTACATAAACTCAAACAATATTGACCTTACCATTTAGTGGAAGAGGTAGAAACAGCTGGTACTAGAGAAAGACAAGTTACAACAGTATCGTAATAATTTTTGAAATTAAATTCCTTGGGTTTTGGAGCAGTCGTTTACGGCCACATGTAGACAAATAATTAGGCTGGAAAATTTAGTTCTATAAGTGCAGCTGTTAAGAGCTATAGATAAATCCAAAGTGTGGAGCTGCTTCTCCTCTAGAGTACAATAAGATTTTGAGAAGAATTTAGGCAAAGTAATCAACTGTGAGACATTTAAGTGAGACTTAAAATGGTCTAGAGAGAGATTTTACATTGTCAACTTGCTCTCACAAATTGCAGCTAGGGGAAACACCAGAGGCACAGCCACTTGCTTGAGCAACAGGACTTTTAGGGTGAGATGGTGGGTTGAAAGATGTGCAAGAGATAATTAGCTCAGTTTCAGAAGAATCCTTTTGAGATCACAAGGAAGACTTTCTGACTTTCAATTATGTTTGTTAGGATTTTGACAACATGGTACTTTGTCGGATGAAAGAAAACAGCAAAAAAGAATGTTACAGACAGTATGTGGATATAGCTTCTCTCTGGGGAGCTTGGCTAAACTGAGAATCATTGGGAGGTTTTCCAGTAGGACTCAGTTTACTATCTTTCCTCTATGATGGCAAGTTTGGTCACTGTATCTCTAATACGCCTATGCTAATAGCTGCTAGCTCTTGTGTGTTCATCTGCATTAAGCTCCACTGAACCAGCTCCATGAGCTTTACACCTATTATCTATGTTCTGCTGCTCTTCTCACATCTGCCTTCTTAAAACAGTGAACTACTATATTTGCACAATCATGACATTACAATCTGTCTTTATATTCTATATTTAATTTAATCTAAAATGGTTGCTTCCCAAATAACTTCAGTCCACTTTCTGACTCTGGCCAATACCTTCTGAAAAGTGGATGGCCTGTGTTTCACCATTACACTTTTCCAAAGAACATCCTTTTCTCTTGTCATTGAGCTGCTACTCCTCTAGGTCCCAACACAGTGCAATCTTCCTTGTAGATAGCAGAGAGGATGTCATATACAGTCTCCTGTTATTGTCTACTGAAATCTTGCACAGCAGTACTCTGCACAGGACAACTGATTTTTCCTTCTTCTATAGTGCCATTTACAATGCTCTCAAACAAGTTTTCATTATATACCTCTACATCCATCCTGTGGATGAAACTCTCACGTTTTCTTTCCATGCTTTGCAGCGCAGCAAAAAAATGTTGAATCAGAGCTAAATCTCACTTTGTATATATAGACACCATCTGAAGAATTAGATGTTAGGAATTTAGATAGAATTATACTCAGATTCCCAAGATCTCTTCACTTTTCACATAGCTTTGTATAAACTACAATTTGGAGGTGTCTTAGCAGTGTATTAGCATGGAACATCTGAACTAGTAAACACAATCTAGAAGCTTAGTACAAGTAAGGTAGCATATATTTTAACCTGTTCTAAAATGCCGAGAGCATGCCTACTGAAGTGGACGTTGTCTTATCTAGCTTGACTTTTAAAAATGTCAGACAGCTTAGTCTAACCTCATCTCTTTAAAAGTACCCTCTAGAAAAGGTTCAAAAGATGAACTATTATGTGTTAGCATGGGTCCCGCTGTAGGCAGTTAATCTCATCATTTTTTCTGAGTAGTTTTATCCCTAATGACTATGCACACACCGTATCTCTTTGCCCTACTTGGGCAGATAAAATAGTAGTTGTGGGAATTGTCTTTCCATTACGAAGTTCTGCCTCAACATGAGGAGAAACTACTTTACTGTGAGGGTGACAGAGCACTAGAACAGGCTGCCCAGAGAGGTTGTGGAGTCTCCTTCTCTGGAGAATTTCAAAACCCGCCTGGACATGTTCTGTGTGGCCTACTCTAGATGATCCTGCTTTGGCAGGGGGGTTGGACTAGATGGTCTCTAGAGGTCCCTTCCAACCCCTAACATTCTATGATTCTATGACTTCCTTATGATTAACAAAGGAGTACCTCACATTGCCATTACAAAGGTTAAGGAAAAAAATAACAGTCCCAGAATATATTGCAGCTTGAGGCTGCTTGCTGAATTTATACTAGAATTTTTTTTTTCTTCAAAGTTTCTTGTCATTTCTACCAACAATGAATCTCTAGTAGGAGGAGAAACTGTTACCATTATTGATAGCTCAAGCATGCAGTAATTTACCAATGTTTTAATCAGTGGGTTGTCTACCAAGAAGGCTTGCAAGTTAAAATACTCACAAATCCTTGTCAATTCATCTACATTATTAGGCATCCCACTGTTTAGTAATGACAATGATGGAAAATAGCCCCAAAATGGCTGTTGGTACAATCACTGAATTAACATGCCATACACCAAGTTGTAAAGAGAAGACTCACTTTGTAGCAATCATTTGCAATGAGCTGCAAAAGGCTAAAGGACTCCCCTGAGGGCTCCATCTTCACATAGAGCTTCCAGGCTAACTGTGGCTTCTTATTTATAATATCTGCAACAAAAAGCTGGGATTGTAAAAAGAATATGCCACACATAATACTCAATAGTAAGTAGAATAAATGTTCCTAAAATTCTTCACTTAATGTAAATGCATGCCTCAGCCTGTGTGCATGAGGCTAGGAAGGGAAACTTGTCCTTATCTTCTGCCTTACTAGCGATAACAGCAGTTCATCAGAGAATACCAATGTCAAGAGGAATAATCATGGCATTTACATCTCCATTTGTATTTCACATATATAGCAATAAGCACAACTCTCATGATTTCAGATGTGATTAAGAAATAGAATGGAAAGCATTAGAGAAGTTATTTTATGCCAGACAATGAACTGTGGCAATCCATTTAGATGGCGAGATTTAGGACTATGTGTTCTTACACACAGAAAAAAATTAACGGGCACGGAACTGAGGTCTTTAATACTTGTTGCTCACCTCAATATAAACATTCAAGTCAATGAATCACAGCAAACCAAAGAGGAGTGAAGTCTCTACAAGCATAACAAAACTTGTCATCTTGCATCCAGTAGAAAAAAAATTTTAAAATTCCTGAGATTTGGTGTTGGTTTTAAATCTGACTATGTAACTAGAATTTTTCACTGGCCTTTTACTTTAAACATCACTGATTTAAACAATTAGAAATAAAGAATGTGAATCTTCCATCTCAGCTAGTGGAAATTTTACTAGGGTGCTTCAACACAAAGAATTCTAAAATTTGATTTTCTGGAGATAAGAACCCTTTCTGTTGAATCTGAGGTCAATATTGCTAATTCCACACTCATTCTGATACTGGGAGAAAATAAATTAAGTATTCCTTTCTTTTTCAAGTCTTATCAGCTACTCACAGAGTAGCTGGCTGTTCATGCATGGACCACTCTTGTGCTCATTCAAAAGAGGGATTGATTAGTTTATTATATCTGTGCCCACCATGCCAATACATATCTTGCAAGTAGAATGGGTGACACTATCAATAGTAAACATGTAACACCAAATCACAGAATTTATAGACACTTCTCATTTAGGAGGCAGCAAGACATCTTAACAGATTTTTCTTTCATCAGCTCAAGATACCATACACAGTGGCAAACAGCCACATCTTAATTTCCAAATACCAATCCATCTATCTAGAAAAATGGAGTACTGTGCTAATTCAATGGGTTTTTTACCTTCTCTTCAAGAATAATTTGGTATAAAGAGCACAATAATATTAAACAAAAAAACCCTGTCTAGCATCCAAAAAGATGCATGTCTGGTAGATTTTGCCCCTTGGAAATATTTCAGCATTGAATTGTTTATGACTCAATACCCAATCATACTCTGACATGAATGTATTATAATGCTTTGTAATTTCTACAGCAGCTTTTATCCAGCAGGATCTAATAGTAATTTACATACTTGACACAAAAATATAACTATACTCATCACTGAACAGTTGTTTCTGCAAAGAATTCTAGCAGCTGTTTGGGAATGAAAAATCAAAATTTTAATATAGACACAGAAGAATACAGCAGTTCTACTGAAACTTCAGCAGGAATTCAGAAGGGCAAAAGGCACACTCAAGAATAAATAGCAACTCTTATGAAAGAGCCAGAACATTTTTAATTGATAATGTGGTGTTGATTTCACTTCTTGTATAATAACCTAGATTATTCTGTAATTCTGTGATTCAGAGTTCTGTATCCCTAGATGTATGTCAAAGAACTGCTACAGCACAGAATCAAAAGGATGAACACTGTCTAACAACCAACCATGATTTCCCTTTGCAAAGGGTATTCTCCCATCAAAAAGATTCAGATAAAACATTAATGTATAAAACACTCAAACACAACAAAATACTGCAGCTTAATGGAGAAGGAAATAAACTAGCATGTCCTAAAAAAAGAGTCATAGACAGGCATCCATAGGTGTGATATGCCTGTCTGGAAAGATCAGCCAAATGTATTTACATTCCAAGTACAGCTACTGAAAATTGTATGATAAGAGAACACTTCTGTATTGGGGCACTGCAAGAAAAACAGTGAGCCTAGGCGGTCTCAAGACGTGAGTCATCAGAAAAGCCCGCCTCTATACTACTTTGCATGTGGCACTGCAGCTGTATCTGTACTAAGGTGTACTCTGCAATGTTTTAAAAACTGACTCAGAAATACTAAATAAAATTTGCTATAGGTCAATTATACTGCAAAAAAATTCTGATTTCAAAGGAGGAATGGAAAAGTTTATGAAAGAAAAAATATGATGGAGATTACAAAGGACATCTTTCAGGCACAGGAATTTGGACAATATGAAGATTAATGCGGTAGGAAGAAAAAATACCATGTACGCTTGCCTGATTCTTCTCTTCCCTAGACATCTGACATTGGCTACTCTTGGAATAAGACACACCCTTGGGCCTGACCCAGTACGGATGCTTCTATTTTTTGTTTTACACTGAACATTTTAGAGTTCTAACTCATTCTTTTAAGACAGAAAATCTTCACTCAAGCAACTGAGTAGACAATTGAGAGAAAAAAAGGGTTCACTGATTAGGACAAAGCTGCATTGATGGAACTGTAACAGCGCTGCACTGAAGCAGTAATTGCTTACTAGAGTCAGATGTATGAAAGGTGCAACAACCACCCACGCTATAACTACTGCAATCAGCTTTTCACTTTCACAGTCCTGAATCCACCTACAACATTAAATTCAATTAAGAAAGTGGATTGCCAAGACTGATGCAATAGAGGAGGATTTGTATTCTTCAATATTGACGGTAAAGTGACTCACAACAGCGAGCTAGCCAGCTAAGGTAAACAAAATCATTCTTTATCTTCTCACTCTGGATCAAAAGGAACACCTGCAGGAAGAAGGAAAATAAAAGATTACACATGCATGTACTTTTAAACAAACAGAAGGCAGACTTGCCTCGTTTCAACATGCAGTTAAGGCTTAAGCCACACAAACAACTGCTTCAGGAGTAGAGTTAGAGAATGCAAGTGCAGTGTTGGGGCATCCCTCCGTGTGGGGTAGATGGAAGATTTAAGCAGTGTCATGTTTATCAAGGGACTTGTGCAGCTGCAGAGCGCCAAGCTGTGCAGAGGGTGCGGCCTGCTCTGAACAAGTGCCAGTAGGCGGCCAGGCAACACAAACAGCACAAAGGAACACTGGGCCTGTGGGAAAAGCTATATGGAATGTGTTTGTTTAGAAAGCAATGGAAGCAATTACATTAGCATCTTCTTGAAATACCAGAAGTTTCACATATATATGAGCCTTTCCTCCCTATATATGTCAGCGATCATTCCAGGTCAGCTATAAGCTGTTTCTAACCATTATGGTTTCAGTAAGGTTCCAGGGCAAAACATTTGTCTTTTGTAACTTACTGTACAAATACAGGTTTATTACATTCTACATCTAAAGGGATGCGTGGGGGGAAGTTATACATTTTAAAATGTACTCTGGCTTTACTCACAGAAAAAACCCCAACAAACCACCTGCCTCTCTGCAGGTATATTTGTAACTATACTAGGATGCTACTGGCAAAACTTAAAATAACTTTATAGAAGCGGATGTATGTGCTAGAACAGTGAGTTCCACAAATTACTGATATTTTTATTGGTTAAACATTGCTGACCCCTTAATTTTGGGGGTGGGGAAGAAATAATAAAAAACCTCACACACCATTATCAGTGTAAGTAGTACTTTATCATAGGTTTTATTTCATTATGTTCAGGGAGGTAAGCTTTTTAATAAGTTAATAAGTGCTATATGTGGAGATATTTTACAAGTTTATGTGACACTGGGGAAGGCTGATCTTTATATGAAAGTATCATCACAGGCAAAAATCAGATCTTAGGATAGACTAATCAATTTAATTACATAATCCTGTTATTTAAATGCATTGACTACATAACACAAATTTATATAGACTCATTTGTAAGAACATAAGAGGAAAAATGTGGATTAACAACACTTCATACCTTTGTGTTTCTTTGTTGCCTAGATATAGCTAAAGCTTACTTATAGCTTTATCACTTTTATCAGCATAGCCTGCTAGCATAGTTTCAAGATACCTGCATTTTCATTAAGGTAACTAAATTAAGGTGGGTGAATCGAAATATATATCAATTTTGCCTGTCAATATCCAAAATATCCTTTTGGATATCTTTCTTAAAGAGAGATGCAATTTCAGGCCACAGAAATTAAGGGGGTGGGTGCTAGGGGCGGGGTGTTGGGAGGCGGGAAGAAAAAAAATGGGGAGCTCTGTTGTCAAGAAAGCTGAAGAGTTAAAAGTTAGAAAGACTGGAAAAACAACAACAAGAAAAATCCAAATCCAAACCAACTAAACCTACATGATTCACTTTAGACTACGTGGTTGGTTTGTGGGTTTTTTTCTGGCTTGTCTTCTTTCTGGTCTTGTGGAAAATGTTGTTTCCATCTTCATAATAGCTATTTGCTTTTGCATATTTTAGTTGTAATTAAGTTTCTACTGCACATAGACACAAAAAATGCTGTGTGTAGAAGTTAATCTCTTCCAGTTGTATATGGATGCTGCTGAATAAGATAGGGAACACTTCCTCTTTTCCTCCCACATCTCCCAGAGGAAGAAATTTTTTTTTTAAAATACAAATTTCTAGGGACATCTAGAAGCTCTTAACCAGTGTCTCTTATTCAGCATGCCCTAGTCAGTCTGAACAATAAGATTGCCTGGGATCCCAGATAAAGTGTAGGAAATATGATTAAGAGGGCATTCTTTGATCAATTAGAGATAGCTGCGAGCACTCTTGTGATGCGCCACAAGCAGGACAACTCCCCATATACCTCACATTACAAGATTAACAAGGTAATCTTTTCTGAATACTGTTCACTGAGAGTTTCAGTTCCTCTAAGAAGGGGAAGATGATGTTCCACCCAACCTGCTTATTTTCAACCAACATGAGGATCTGGAGGGAGAAAAGGAAGGAAAGGGGAGAGTATGTGGGAAATGCTTCCACTGTTGGGTTTTTTTTAAAAGAAAGTAAATACATACCTCTTCAGCCTCACCAAAACTGCCCATGGCAGCTTTGGCTTGGGCATAGTTGAAGTTAAAAGTGTCATCATTGGAGAAGTAACTCTGGAAAATATGCCACACAGACAAAGCCCAAATAAATAAAGCAAAAAAACCCTCCTCCCGTGGTGTAATAACATTAAAAATACCCCCTCTTCCCATCTGAGTCAGACTATATCAAGACAATGGGAAGGAAAAAGAAAAACTCACATTATGAGCGTATGGCATTTATAAACAGTGGGCAGAAAATTATGGACTGGCTTTCTATCTTACATTCGTGACTACAAACACAGCTGGAACATTCCACAGTATTAACCATGAGAGAACTGGAAAACACTCCAAGCTCAAAATTGCAGTGGCAGCTTTTATGGGTGTAATTTTCACTTTGGGCATGTGAAAACATGCTGTGCTGCCACGGTCTCTTTCACCTCCCAAGCATTTATTTCACCACTAGGGTGGTAAATAGGCAGTCGACTCCCTAATGTCTTAAGGAGATGAACGGTTTGTTTTTCCAAGACTTCTCAAGGTTCAACAAAAGATCCTGTGGATCTGGTTCTGTGACAGATGCTAGTCTTACACACTGGATAACATGATGGAGGTGGAGCTGCAGTACCAGGCTCTAACTAGGCAGCACACCATGTCATAGGACTTCCTTAAGCTCAAGCCTTGCTTGCAAGCAGCCCTCTCTATCTGAAGTGCAACAGTAAGTTTTTCTCTCCCATAATATTAGACATGACACACCTGCTTAATGACAGATCAGGTTGATCTAGCCATGTCTTTTCTGAAATGCTGCATGGACCAAAGCAGGAAATATAACTCTAGGTACAGATTAGCCTGACCCAAATAGCATAAATTTTATCATGTTCAAATGTCCAGATTGAAGCATAACTCAGATGGCCAAAAGTCTGCTGAGTGTGTTCTACATTCAGCACTGCCCCACACTGCTGTACCAGCAGAGGTAAGGTGAAACACAATACTACAGATACAAGTGTGAATGGGATTGAGGATTCTCACTGAGCAGAGATGCAGTGCTTATGAGAGCACGGGAAAGCAGGGTGGTGTATCCACTATAGTTACTGCAAGAAAAGCTTTCCACTATGCATACCAATAAGGTGTGCAGAAATCTTTTTCCATATAAAACATGTATAAAGACAGAACTTGTGCAGGAAGACCAAACTTTTATTTTGTTCCCTCATTAAAGAGTGAGGAGGAGGTAAAATGCACAACTCGGACTGTACAAAAGATATGGGAAGCATGGGAAAAAACCCTTTCTAAGTGCTCTATGCCTTCTTTCATTATGTAGGGACACTTGAGGAACCTCTTCCCTTCCCTGTCAGAGGTAGTCAACAAAGGGAACTGACCCAGTCTACCCATATACATCAAGCCAATACCTGGAGAGGAGAGGTCAGAGGAGGCCACCATTTGCCAGATGTCTAGATTTTACCCAAATAGTCTATGTTAAGGTTCAAAAGAGCTGGCAAATATAGCAAGGTATGTGAAAGCATGAGAGTGAACCAATCAGATGAATCTCCAGCTCAGTTTGTGAAAACATTTCAGTACCCTTAGGGTGAACTAACTGGTTTCACCATATGAGAATTACAACACTTTACTGTATTCTTCCTCAATGATAGTTTCGTGTGAATCAGCACAAGTCCCAGGTTAAGCAAAGCTGGTGAGCAAGATGCTAGTTTTACTGCGTGGATAGTTCGTTCTCTTCAAATAGTCCCCATTGTATTTTTTGAATTAAAACAGGAAAGAAACTCTGACAGCAACCAAATTCAAAAACTGTGTCATTCTGTCCTGGCTGTATTGGTGCTAGAGACCAGATCTGCTGCAAAAATAAAACCAGTAAAAATGAACTAGTGCTGTGACACATTCACAGCAGCTAGATGATTTGTTTCTATTTTTTGTTTTTAAACTACGTTATATGTACTGGACTTCACTCTTGTGCAGTTTTTTTAGTGGTCTTCAATCTTTTCATAAAACTGTGCTCTTAGTGATCTCCAATGAGATGTTTCAACAAGATGCTCAGATACCCAGTTGAACAATGAAGCATTCGTTGTGGCCAGAACTCATCTGAGCCTGAATTATCTTGTCTTAGTTGATCCTCAGTGTTAGAACATCACCCTCAGGGCAGGCAGCTGGCAATACATTTATAATAAGGTGTCCTTTGAGACATTCTCATGCCTAAAGCAGTTTTAATCAATTGCAGATGAAGGTTTGCCCACTTTCACCCTCTTAATTTCTGTTTAGTGTCTTGTTCACTTCTGCCTCTTTCCTTTACAAACACTACCCATGCCTTACCTTCCAATATTAATGATGATTCCACTTGCCTCACCAGATGCTTCCCTTCTCTCTCTCTCTCTCTTTCTCCCTCTCTCTCTCTCTCTCTCATTTCTATGCTTTTCCATATACCTTGGAGATGGTGAATAATCACATTTAACTTTAACCTTTTCAGGCTAGAACTAGTTGTTTAAGAACTTTTTAAAGTAAATTGAAAGAGCTGGGTATTTCTATGAGGTGACTCATTCCATTCTAAGTGTAAGAAATATACAGGATGAATTCTGCTCCAGAAATTAGCATCTGCCCCATTGGCTGTAGACTGAGACCAGATGATAAATTATAACCAGGAGTCTGACTTTTCGGTGGCTCAAGTTAGGCAAAACAAATTTCATTGTTAGTTTCCAGCTCTCTTTTTTTCCAATTGCACGCACACTCCAATTTGGGGTGGTGATGGTGGTGTTCCACTAGAGTGGAGCCATTCCAGTGCCTCCATCCACTTGGGATTTCTTCAGTGACCTCTTTCCAGACTTCACTTATCAGCTGCTTTTGGCACTATAACAGCCACTTATTTTTCTTCAGGTCTCACCCTCCTTAAAACATTGTAATTGTCTTTATCTCATGTATCTCCCTAACCATTTAGTTTTAGATTCTTGTTCCTTTTCCTACCAAATATAGAGTTCTTAAAAGTCCACTTTCAAAACAGTAGAACAAGACTGCAATCACTTAACCCTATAATCACACTCCAGCCTCTCTCTTTTTCCTTACATCTGATTTATAACTGAATACCTGTAAATTATATCCATTTTATCCATTGAATATTGGTGATCTGATAATGCTGCATTATGATGCCTGCAGTCTCCTTCTCTTAATTTGGAAAATGCAACATTGCCTGCAGGGTACCACACAGATTACTTCTGCAAAATAACATTCTTAACTTACTGCTTTGGTAATACTGCCCTATCTTAGCCCTTCAGTGACTGCTTTCTATAAAACAGAAGCTTTTTTACTTTCAGGGTCCTTCATATCCCATCTTCCTTACACACTCTTGTTCATTAAAATGTTGTCCCCCAATTATTAACCAGTGACAATAATCTCTGTCGCTCATTTGATAAGTCTTAAAAAGAAAAACCCAATGTGTTTTTTTTCTCCATGCTGCCCACTCTATAAATATATATAATTTTTTTACTTGTGTTCCTTTAATTATCTTGTCTTCTGTGATGTCGCCAGAAAGACGGATAATGGTTAAATTGCAAGTGTGATAAGACCACCATGCTGCAAAAGGCTATCTAAACTGCTTGCTTACATTTTGATCCAATTGCTGTATTGATCACTTATCTCCCACTATTGTTCATGTGTTTTGTTGCTACTGTTGTGTTCCTGTATCTTTTTATGTTTACACATAATACAGTGTAATGCCATATGTAGTGATTCCACATGCTAGAGTAGTACCAATATTAAATAATAATACTAACCTTGATTGAGTTGAGGTAAATCAGGACATTACTAAACTGCTTAAGAAGAAAGAAGCAGGAGGACATGCACTGTCTCCCCGGAATGGTATCTAAAATTCAAAAGAAAAATGCAGATTTTGTAGAATTTAAAAATCACATGGTAATGTAAATCACTGTTAAGACTGTTGGCAACTAGCAAGCAGCTAATTTCTAAAAATAGTGTAACTTGCCTTTTCAAGGCAAAGGACCACACTAGATATTAGAAAAACTACTAGATCATCTTGTCAACTTTTTCTACAGCATACAATAACTACTGCAAGACTGCATTCAACAGCAAATTCTACAGAGAAAAACTGTAGCAGGCCTTTTCTATGACACAATTTATGTAGCATAATTTTACTGTGAATTATTCTTGCTTTTAGGAAATGACATGATACAAAGCCTGAGTTTGTTATTCTAACCTTATTAGCCTTTTTTCTTTAAAATTATGCTTTTCAGTTATCCTGGACAGAGAAGCTCTACATAATGTAATTTTAGTTTCATTAAAAGCGTAAACTTGAGACACTGAAAGTATTGTTATACTAAAAAAAAATATAAATACATGCACAGGAAAAATACTCAGTGATGAAGTACAATATAAAAATTAATTTTGGGATTATCACATTGCTCACAAGTGGTAAAGCCATAAATAAGTTAGGCATATCAGATGAGCATCAGTAAACCATCTATGGTATTATAAACTGCTGCCATCATACTATGCTGTCATCTGGTCTGAAATTGCAAGCTGTGTTACTGAAAAAACATTTCAAAGCTTTTTTATATATTCTGAAGTAAACTTACTAGGACTAATTTCTGTTAGACTCAACCAGCAGAGATTGGTCAGAAATGGATGAACCCAAGTAGCAGCTGGGAAGGCATACATGCAAGTGATGTCAGATCACTACTATTTCACTATCTCAAATGCTCATTAGGAAGCGTGCTGCTCTGTGCAGTTTGGTAATGTGACAAGAGATAAGATCCTAAGGCTACCAGCAGCCCTGAAGTAACCTGCTCCTGTAGGTTAGTTACCATCCATCCATCCATCCATCCATCCATCCATCCATCCATCCATCCATCCACACTAGAAAATTAAAATATCTTTTCTGTATATAGAAATTTTATGTATCTGAAGACCAGTATTTTGACTCCATACCACAGCACAGAATGTATCATTCCACTAGAAAATTGTACATTCTCCCTTAAATAAGGTAGGGTAGTAATTAGTCCTGGAAAGCACTATATAAGATCTCAAAATATATTTCAAAGGAAAGCAGAATGTTCTCATTTTTATCTTTTAGCACTAGGACATACTGAGCTTGGATGTCTTGTTATTTCCATATAGAGACAATCCATCCTTATCTATGTCTGAACCACATCATTCAGTTCTCCAACTTAAGAAACTTATTTGGTTATTTATGAAGTGTCACTTGGGAGCAGAAACTGGCCTGTATATTTATCTATCCTTTTTCACATGCAGGCATACTTATCAATGACATATATATGCCTTGACAGAACAATAACAAAAAGAGTTTTCCTCAGTGTTCCTCCACTCCCTTTTTTTTTTTTTTTGTTGCAATAAGAATGCAGGTACCTCAAAAAATCTCATACAACTCAGCAATGAATACTACTAGTGACAGGAAAAATAGAGTTTTATAGTTCTAATTCATCCCATGTGACTCAAGCACAAAAAACTACTTAGGGTGACCTAAGAATACCTCAAAGTAAAGAGTGCACAAACTCCAGAAGAAATGTTTCATTCCTTCCACCCAACACTAGATATGCCTGACTTGGTCCTAAAATAGGACCACTGAAAATGAAGGGGGTGCTTTTCTCCATTATGCTTGCAGTGTTTTTAGGGTAGTTTGTAAGACTTATATTAAGCATCAGAAACACTGTATTTAATGGAAATGTTAATGTTCATTTACTTTCACTAATGTTCCTCTTGCCCCATTTCCTCCTTAACTTATCTCAGAAATCTGATTTGTTTAATTTTCCACCCAGTTGAGACCCTGGGAGAAGAGCATGAGAATTAACTGCAAAAATCTAGTTATATCCTCCTTTATAATGCCAGTTCCATTTCATGTCACTGGGATTAAGAATTTTTATTAAGCTTAAAAAAACCCAGTAAAACAAGTTGCTGTTCTGGGAGTTATTTATTGCTGCTAGAGGGTGAATATTGACTCCTACACTGTAAGTACTTCCTGGTTTTGTTTTTTTTTATTTTGATTTGGGTTGTTTTGTTTTGAGTGTCCCTATTCCTGTTAAAGCACATAACTTCCAATGTGAGATGAAATGTGTGCATGTATTGGAAAGGACTTTCATATTAACTCTGTTTCCTTTATGTTCCTTGAACCTCCAAGTCAGAGATTTAAATGAAAAACAGCAAAGGGATTAATTGATGACTCCAAATTACTTGACAAATACATGACATTGTATTCTTCCTAAACTGTCTGTTGCTGCTTTTTTTCTTAACGCAGTGATGAAATTTCTACAGTTAAGAAGAGCAAGTAAGAAAGATAGGACCTTGTTGTGAAAAAATACTCCACACCATCCATTAATTTTTCATAATCCACATCAAAATCAGGAGCTTTGTAGGCTCAGTTGCGAGCAAAGACATAGCATAGATTTCTTCACTCCAGTGAGCACAACTTACTTTTATATTATAAATCTGCAAAATAGCTATGTAACTCAATAAAGATCTTAGACAATCTAGTGGTACACTAGCTCCTTGCAAGGACTGGCACAGTGGGAAATGCTGAAGTGTGACTTACATGCTTGAATAGCATGGCTGGCTACTTAGCAAAAGCCCAACTATATAAACGGCGAAAATTCTGTTCTCCATTCTAAATCCAGCAAAACAAAGGCAGCAGATCAAAAACGACCACAAATATACAACAGAGTGTCCAATATGCTAAGCTACATAAGAATATAAAAATGATTATATTGGATCCAAAGTCTATCTGGTTCAGAAGTTTGCTGTGTGAGAATATACAGCTATAGAAAGAATATATTCCGATTTCACATATAATACATGCTGTGCTATGTGTAAAGCCACTTCCTTTGAAGTTTCTACCAGCTTCCAACAATCTGCACTGAGTTCTTCCTAATCATCACTGAAAAATTTGTGTTAAACAGCTTATGGACTTTTCTTTGACGAATTTCTTTATACTTTCTGGTCCTTGCAAGAGTCTATATCAAGTAAGTTGTGTTATGTGAAGAAGTAATTTGTTCTGTTTGTATTAATTGTCTTGTGTGATGATTTATGTCAATGCTCCTTGTTTTTTGCATGGTACAGTAACTAGTTCTTCTCTGTTCCTCTTCTTGTCATTTATTCTGTATCGCAACCAACCAAACTCAGTCATCATTTTCCAGGCCACTTGTCCTCCTTTATTTAATCTCTCCTTGTTCAAGAAGCTATCCCCTTTCTCTGATCATCCTTGCTGTTTTTATTGTATATTTTCTTGTGCTACCATATTTTGTTTATGAACCAGAATTGCAGACAGTATTCAAGAAAGGGAACCACATCTGTATAAAATGACACAACAATTATTTTTGTTTTGTTTTCTCTTTCCTCATCAATTCCTAAGATTCTCTTCAACTTTTTTGATAATTTTGCAAACATAGTTTAAAGGGTTTTTTCCCCTTATGTACTACTTGTATTTATTGAAATTTAATTTCATTTGTGTATTATTACTCAGCCTCATATATTCTTCCACAGCTTTCATCATTGGAGAAGCTTTCATTTTTCCTGCTATGGGTAATTTTGTACCATTGGCAAACCTAGTCATGTCTTATTTGTCTCCTATAGCTCATTAATTATGAATATGAGCCCTTTCTTTAAAGAAACAAAAAATTCTTTTGAGTGTTCAAATCAGGTGCATTTTATCCTTTTAACTGCTACTTCACTGAAAAGTTTCTTTTAGAAATGAGAAAGGTTATTATGCAGTTTTGCCTCTTGAAATTAGTACTGTGGAAATTTTTTGAGGTACATGCTAAGATATGGATTTTGAATTTGATTATACTCAGATCACTGTAACAGAATTGGATTTTCATCATAAAATTTCAAATCAGGTTCTATGTAATCTCTGTATGGGTCTAGAGTCACCTGTTCACTTGTGTGTTCTCTAAGAAAAATGAAAACTTTGCTTTTAAAAAATCATTATATCGTGCTATGTCACTGCATTTACTAGGTCAATATGGGCAGAATAGAAGTCTCCAACTACTATTTAATTATCTATCTATATAAAAATCCTTAACCTCTTTAATATACCAGTCAGTGTTCCCATCCAGGCTGGCTGGTGAATAATTTCACCTCAATACGATGTCTCCTATCTGAGCATGTAATTTAAAACAATTTTATGTTACTCACTGATAAAGAAAAGACATTTACTTTATTTTGAGAGAAGGTTTCTATAATGTTTAGAATCATTCCTCTACTGGCATAGTTTATTTAGTAATACCCCATTGTAAATTAAATAGGAACAATATCCTACATATTACCTTATCATCACTTTTAAAAATTTATTTTAGCCTTATAGCTTCCACTTCTAAAACCAGGTGTTCCACTTTATTCGTTGTCTTGTAAAACATCTAGTATTTGTATAAACACACATATTTGGTCTTCATGTATTTGCTTTTTGTTATGTCCTATCTAAACTGAACTCTGTTTGCCTCTTCTATTTCCTATCTACAGTTTGTTGATCTCCGCCTGTCCTTCATTTGAGGGACACATTCCTCACACTATTTTGCCTTTAAAGGAGGAGTTACCTTAAACAGTGTGCTCTTCTATATGTCAGCCTTCTCCCACAAGTTTTTAAGAAGCTGACAAAGTAGTTTTTACATGGAAGTACCAAGAGTGTAAGATGCTTGCAGTACTAATGTTTCCATTTATCTTTAGTTGGAACCAGTCCTTCCCATAGGCTCAATTTTTTCAATTTATCCACCTTCTTAATCAGACTACATTTCTGTTCCCCTCTCCCCCTTTTTTTCCCCTCAAGCATACCTCAAGTCTCAGCCCCTCTATTTTGTTTTGCATATGGGTTTAAAAGTATTTCACAGTAAAATTTAACAACATCAGTTTTGGTTTTGTGCTATATCTTTACATCTTTTCAGCATATATTTTCTCAGGCTATCTCTGTATTATTTTTATCCATGTCTGCTATCATCACTCATCACACCTCCATGATTGTTATAGGCATTAAGAGGTCCACCAACATTGTATCAGTCACCCTGTGACTTTACTGCCATCACAAACCCAGTTAGCTATACGTCCACTAACAGAGTCCTCCACTACTAGCATTCATATTGCTTCTGTTAGTTGGGATCCCGACTCCAAAGTGACAGCCTCAATGTAAGAGGAATGTGTTAGGGAGGGCTGATCAATGGAACCACTTCCAGCCTTCCAATACGAAGCGCCCTGCTTCATGATCTTAACAGAACAAAGGGCTGCAAGGGAACAGAATGGCTCAACAGTATTTCTGAAAGTTTCATCAGTGCTGCTGCTTTGTCTCTTGAGCTCCTTTTCTTTAGTCACCACGGACACAGGAGACAACATTCTGTCTCTGAGGACCATAATCTGTTGCACTATAAACATGCATAAGTTACCCACCTAAAGAAATAGCCTTACTGACAGTGCCTACAAAGGAAACTGGGAAGCTCTATTTCAGCTGAATTTCTGTGTTCCAACTACTAGCTTTTTTGGTTTGGGATTTTGAGGCTAACTTTGGCAAGGGGAAGGGAAAACAAGGTCTTGCTTTGGTCTATTATTGAATAAGTAAGAATAAATATTGAAAATTAGTGATTTTTTTGTTGGGTTTTATAATGGGGTTTTTTTGACTCAGGCAAGGAGTCAGTCCCAGAGCTTGCACTTATCTCTGTAGCCAAATTCCTCTTTACATTTTTATCATTCTCAGTTCCAGGGCACACTCCATGCTAGGACTCTACATACTTGATAGGCTTTCATTAGCAGTCTGAGATTTGTACCTGAGTGTCTGTACCTGTATGGTTTCAGCCATACACTCCCTCTAATTAGGCTGTTGTCTTCTTTTTCTATAATGGGGATTATTAGTCAAAGGCAAGCTGCCACAGTGTCTATCAGTGAAGACTAGCAGTTTGCAGTATAGCCTCTTTTCCAGCCAAATTCACATAGCAAAGTTTTGAATTAATTGAGTCTTCTAATTTAAACTTGCAAATTTGTTTTAGACTATAAATTAGACCTTCTGTTACTCATACTACAGCAACAAAATGCCTAGCAATAGTCATGCTAACAGTCAGCAGTTAGACAAAGATATGATTATATATATTTGGATACTGTAAGAAGGATTACATAATGGAGAAAGAACATTTCAAACATACCACGTTCACTGGCTGATTCACCCACCAACTGGAAGAACTGCTGAGCAATTTTCAGATGATCTCTCTGGGAGAGGGAGGAAAAAAAAAAAATCCAACATGAGTTCCAGAGTTGATGCTACGATACACAGTGAAAATACACTCTCAGGAACAGATGGGGAGCAACTAACAGACAAACCAGGGCTGAAGTAAAACCAGAAAAGGTAAATGTGCCACTATATGTGCCTAGATACACAAGGACACTGTAGAAAGCAAACAGGTTTTTTTGGAAGCAGGACAGAGAAGCCAAATTCAGCTTGATTTATTGTCAGGACTAGCAACAGAGATTTGCATTTCATACATTCTGGACAGAAGAAGATTAAGCGACTCAGAGAGCCTGCAATCTAAATGAGACATGACGGCCGCTCTCACTCCATTCCAGTCCCTACAGATCTGTTCATGTCCTGTTGGAGAAGCTGGAGAACCTCATGAGCTTCACTCACCGAGCCTACTTCTTGTCCAAGTGCTGCATTTACCACTCCTTTGAGGATGTACTCCTGAAAAAAAAGTAAAAAGGATCAGAGGAGACAAGGCAAAGATTTCAGGAGACATGTAAAAGCCTACTTGCACATTATTTTCCTCCTAAATTCAATTCTATCCCAACTCAGTTTAATAGGTAGCTGGTTACTATGATACTACTATAGTGCTACAGCACAGTAGTACAAAATTACCCCCCCCAAATCCATTCAACTTGTTAGCTAGTCACTTCTGCTAAATATGTGGGATGCAAAGGTGTAGTGTGTTTTCTGATAAATCTTATGCTCAAAGACAATGCACCAGTAGGAACACCATAACATAGTATCATGCCCTCTTCACCATCATATGACCAATAATCAAGTGCAATATTATTATATGAATGCACAGCTCCCACTTCAAGTATGCACATTGGTTAAACATAACCACTACCATCCTTGCACCAAAATGCATAGTGTTTCTCATCAGGGCAAGAACGTCAAGAGATTTGTGCTCTGTGGTCACATTACTTTACAGAAATTCAGAACAGGAGTAGAGTACTCTGTAATCTCTACTATGAGATACAACTATAGTTTAGCTCTTCTCTGAGCAAGATTTTCTCAGCACGTAACAGACCCGTTTGTCTTATTCAAATCTTACAATTAGGAGTTATAGCTATAAATCTGTTGAAGTAGGTACTCCTGATAAACCTGGACAGCCCTGTCAGAGATATAAAAAGAGACATGTACACAGACCAACAATAGACTGCAAGGAAAGAATTTGAGAGTACTAGCCAGTATGCTAATTAATCATTTTAGCAAACCAACCGCCTCACAAATTTCAAATTATTATGCTATAGATGCCATGATAAGGATGAAATTTGAGAAGAACTGAAGGAGGATATACAAGTAGTTTTGCAAGTCTTAGTGGTGACCTCTTTTCGAGTGCAAGTGAGAAAATGGAAAAAAGCACCAAGACAGCAATTTCAAAATGTGACCAAGAATGATACTGTTATTTATATTAGGCATGTATATGGGGAAAAAGGAGGCTAAAGGACTAGTAGCTGCAGAAAACTGTTCAAGTAAGTCTTGCTATACTGAAGAAAAGTAAGGAGTGAAAAGCAACAGCAGAAGATACTCCTCAGCACAGAATCACCAGATCTGTGTTCTTGAGGTTTTCCTTTTCCCTCCCTGCATCTAATCCTCACACAGACTCATGAAAAGTCTCTTTCATGCCCAGCTATGTGACCTTTGGAAAATAAGCTGCAAAGAGGAATAAATCAGAGACTAAAGATGTTGGAACAGCCACAAAAGAAAAGTACAGTAGCAGCCAAGAGACACTGCAGTTTTCACTCATCACAGCGAAAGTGAGATGGAAAAAGACCTATTATTTAAACTGTTTAATTTAATCTAGCTCATTTTTGTTGAAATGGCTTCAGGATAAACCACATGAGCATCTGAGCTAGTAGATCTGAGGGATGGTAACCATCACCAGGGCAGATGTGACAAGTAGCAGTGGCTGAAAGAAGGCTTTTATCTATCCACTGCTGGTCAGCTCACTAGAATCAAGTCTGCACACAACAGAGCTGTATTCCTACTGAATCCAGGTGGTACAGTAATAAACATGCTAAGTACTCATATATACTCATATATAATACTTTATGCATGTACATTAAGCCTATTGTTGATTAAAAGATGGAAAACACAAGAGTTTTAAAAGTGGGAATGGGGCAAGTTGCCCTCAGGATACTACTTTTGTATGTGGCAGATTTCATACCAATTTATAACCTCTGTCTTTATGTACCATGACATCAGTTTCCAATTACCTGAGGAGCTGTAGGTTCCAGGTCCTTAATCAGGTTATAAGCCTCCTGCGCATCATCTGAAATACCAGACGTTAGAATGCATGACAACCCATAGCACACTGTGTTAGAACAAATCACTCATCCTCTACAACATTCCCCAATAGTCACAGACTAAGAAATAAAGCATTGAGACAGGAGGAGAAAGGTAACTATAAATCATTGTGAATTTATATCACAATGGTGATGGTTTTCTAGAACTCTAATAACAAACATGGAGTGAGTAATAGCTTCTTTATTACTACAATTTTCCTAGTAGAGATTATTTGGCTCCCTTGTTCATAATCCACTGGCTGCCTTCTCATCAGTACAAGGTCAAGATAATAAATTCATCACCATCTTCCTGTCTCTTCTATTCTCATATTTATTTACCCCTCAAGGAGGATAGGGGAATATGATTCTGAAGGGAAACTTCATCTTTTCCTTATCAATATTTCAAAATCTCACTGAGGCAGATTATGACTGCATACCTGACCCCAAAACCTGATAAGAGTCACTGCCTTAAAGAGTTGAAAAAAATGGGATTCATCTTTGTGTTTCAGTCACTCCAGATCAGAGTATGTCTTAACACAAGCCTACCTTTATTGGAGGCCTTGTAAGTTTTGGAGAGACAGTTGTAGTCATTAGAAGTAAGGATTTTTCACATTCTTAACTGATGCTGCTACACTAGCAAGATTTTAAAATGGAAACAGTCTAACCAGGAAAGCTATTTTAATCCTAACTCCCTTTGGCCTCCTTTTTCAGTTTGCAAGTCATTTGTATACCACAGCGAAGAACAGAACTTAACTAATGAACATTACTGCAAGGTTGGCAGCAAATGAGTAAGCTGGACTGATCTTTAAGTGACACAGATGTAAGTTGCTTCTGTGTAAGTAGAAATTAATTTGAAACGTATATTATTATTAACAATATTATTGGCCAAATAATTTGTAATAATATCAATATTACCTATAGTGATACTGGAAACAGTAACACGGGACAGAAAGGCGTCTGGAAATAGCTAGCATAGATTAAACAATACCAAAGTGTACTAACTAATTCAAGGGATGACTGGTTGTATGGATAAGGGGATAGTAGTGGATGCTATATATCTTGACTTCAGCAAGGTCTTTGACATAGTCTCTTACACCTTGGTCATAGCCAAACTTGATAGACAGGACTGGCCAAATAAAATGACAAGAGGATGGAAAACTGGCTGGACTACCTGAACAATTGTACAGAATCCAACTGATGGTTTATTACTAATCAAATTCCCCAGGGACTGATACTGTTGAATGTCTTATGTTACCGTCCCAGATGATAGGATAGAGAGTACTCTCAGCAAGTTTGCAGATGATAAAAGACTGGGGAGAAAGCTCCCAGCTACTGAGAAGCTCAACAGGCTGGAAAAAATGTGCTGAAAGAAATCTCATGAAGTTCAAAGGAGGCAAAACCTAAGTCCGGCATCTTGCCTGATTTGAAGCAATCATAAGCAACAAGACAGGCAGTGGGCTGACTGGCTAAAGGGCAACCTGGCAGTCCTGACAGACAATGCACCCTTGCAGCAAACTTGAGGCCAACTGCACACTGGATCACATTAGCAAGAACGTAGCCATCAGGGCAAGGGAAGGGATTCTCTACATGGCATTTGTGAGATTGCACCTGGAGGACTGTGTCCAGTTTTGGGATCCCTTGATCAAGACAGACATTTGAAATACTGGAGTGAGCCCACCCAAGGGCTCCCAAGGCAGGTAGGGGGCTGAAGAGAGATTGAGAGAACTGCATTTGCTCAGCTTTCAGAGAAGGCTGCTCAGGGGAGACCTTATCATTGCCTACAACTAACTAATGGGAGGGTACAGAGAAGATGGAGACAGATTCGATAGGGTGAGATGAAAGGCAGTGGACACAAGGTGTAACAGAGGAAGTTCTGACTAGATGCTTGTCTGGACAAGGCTTTAAGCAACCTGACCTAATTAGACCTGCCTTGAATAAAATTTTGTGCTAGAGATCTCCAGAGGTCCCTTCTCACTAATAATGTGACTCTGTTACTTACCTCAGACTCTATACATTTATACAATATCAGGGAGGTGACAATGTACTTTCAATAATATACAATTGTGACCATTTGAATTTACTTGAGAATGTATAGCTAACTTACAACTATGATGAGACTGAAATAACCTCACATGAAATTTAATAACCTTATTGTCATTCTCTAGCATCAAATAAAACAAGATAGGGATAGAATTGCTATATTTTGTGAAGACTGTTCTGCTTGCAGATTAGCAAAGTCAGATTAATTACGTTTTATTGCACAGTGTTAGCCACAATAGGAATTTCTATAACCACTAATAGTCCTCAGTAGTGGGATATTCTAAAATTTGTCACAGTTTGAGTTCAACTGAAATGAGAAGACAACTGTTTCAATTGCACACACAGACAAACGAAGCAGTCCTGGATACAGCTGAGCACCAAAGAGAAATTATTCCAACTGCAAAGAT